>OY992531.1:48347183-49547183 GCA_963921185.1 Dasysyrphus tricinctus
AGGCGCATGCTTCAACCTCAAAAAAATCCATGTTCCCGTAAAGTGGCAACACTGACATTTTACCGCAAGGTAGGTCTATGCATCACCTATCTTTCAAGCCATCAACCGTTATTTTCCGACAAGCGGTTTGGCATCCGGAGCCTGTCAACCACCTTAGGTCGTGATCAAAATGCAAAAATATTAACGGGCGCATGCTTCAACCTCAAAAAAATCCATGTTCCCGTAAAGTGGCAACACTGACATTTTACCGCAAGGTAGGTCTATGCATCACCTATCTTTCAAGCCATCAACCGTTATTTTCCGACAAGCGGTTTGGCATCCGGAGCCTGTCAACCACTTTAGGTCGTGATCAAAATGCAAAAATATTAACAGGCGCATGCTTCAACCTCAAAAAAATCCATGTTCCCGTTAAGTGGCAACACTGACATTTTACCGCAAGGTAGTTCTATGCATCACCTAACTTTCAAGCCATCAACCGTTATTTTCCGACAAGCAATTTGGCATCCGGAGCCTGTCAACCACCTTAGGTCGTGATTAAAATGCAAAAATATTAACAGGTGCATGCTTCAACCTCAAAAAAATCCATGTTCCCGTAAAGTGGCAACACTGACATTTTACCGCAAGGTAGGTCTATGCATCACCTATCTTTCAAGCCATCAACCGTTATTTTCCGACAAGCGGTTTGGCATCCGGAGCCTGTCATCCACCTTAGGTCGTGATCAAAATGCAAAAATATTAACAGGCGCATGCTTCAACCTCAAAAAAATCCATGTTCCCGTAAAGTGGCAACACTGACATTTTACCGCAAGGTAGGTCTATGCATCACCTATTTTTCAAGCCATCAACCGTTATTTTCCGACAAGCGGTTTGGCATCCGGAGCCTGTCAACCACTTTAGGTCGTGATCAAAATGCAAAAATATTACTCTGGCGCATGCTTCAACCTCAAAAAAATCCATGTTCCCGTAAAGTGGCAGCACTGACATTTTACTGCCAGGTAGGTCTATGCATCACCTATCTTTCAAGCCATCAACCGTTATTTTCCGACAAGCGGTTTGGCATCCGGAGCCTGTCAACCACCTTAGGTCGTGATCAAAATGCAAAAATATTAACAGGTACATGCTTCAACCTCAAAAAAATCCATGTTCCCGTAAAGTGGCAACACTGACATTTTACCGCAAGGTAGGTCTATGCATCACCTATCTTTCAAGCCATCAACCCTTATTTTCCGACAAGCGGTTTGGCATCCGGAGCCTGTCAACCACCTTAGGTCGTGATCAAAATGCAAAAATATCAACGGGCGCATGCTTCAACCTCAAAAAAATCCATGTTCCCGTAAAGTGGCAACACTGACATTTTACCGCAAGGTAGGTCTATGCATCACCTATCTTTCAAGCCATCAACCGTTATTTTCCGACAAGCGGTTTGGCATCCGGAGCCTGTCAACCACCTTAGGTCGTGATCAAAATGCAAAAATATTAACAGGCGCATGCTTCAACCTCAAAAAAAATCCATGTTCCCGTAAAGTGGCAACACTGACATTTTACCGCAAGGTAGGTCTATGCATCACCTATCTTTCAAGCCATCAACCGTTATTTTCCGACAAGCGGTTTGGAGCCTGTCAACCACTTTAGGTCGTGATCAAAATGCAAAAATATTAACAGGCGCATGCTTCAACCTCAAAAATATCCATGTTCCCGTTAAGTGGCAACACTGACATTTTACCGCAAGGTAGTTCTATGCATCACCTAACTTTCAAGCCATCAACCGTTATTTTCCGACAAGCAATTTGGCATCCGGAGCCTGTCAACCACCTTAGGTCGTGATTAAAATGCAAAAATATTAACAGGTGCATGCTTCAACCTCAAAAAAATCCATGTTCCCGTAAAGTGGCAACACTGACATTTTACCGCAAGGTAGGTCTATGCATCACCTATCTTTCAAGCCATCAACCGTTATTTTCCGACAAGCGGTTTGGCATCCGGAGCCTGTCAACCACTTTAGGTCGTGATCAAAATGCAAAAATATTACTCTGGCGCATGCTTCAACCTCAAAAAAATCCATGTTCCCGTAAAGTGGCAGCACTGACATTTTACTGCAAGGTAGGTCTATGCATCACCTATCTTTCAAGCCATCAACCGTTATTTTCCGACAAGCGGTTTGGCATCCGGAGCCTGTCAACCACCTTAGGTCGTGATCAAAATGCAAAAATATTAACAGGCGCATGCTTCAACCTCAAAAAAAATCCATGTTCCCGTAAAGTGGCAACACTGACATTTTACCGCAAGGTAGGTCTATGCATCACCTATCTTTCAAGCTATCAACCGTTATTTTCCGACAAGCGGTTTGGCATCCGGAGCCTGTCAACCACCTTAGGTCGTGATCAAAATGCAAAAATATTAACAGGCGCATGCTTCAACCTCAAAAAAATCCATGTTCCCGTTAAGTGGCAACACTGACATTTTACCGCAAGGTAGGTCTATGCATCACCTATCTTTCAAGCCATCAACCGTTATTTTCCGACAAGCGGTTTGGCATCCGGAGCCTGTCAACCACCTTAGGTCGTGATCAAAATGCAAAAATATCAACGGGCGCATGCTTCAACCTCAAAAAAATCCATGTTCCCGTAAAGTGGCAACACTGACATTTTACTGCAAGGTAGGTCTATGCATCACCTATCTTTCAAGCCATCAACCGTTATTTTCCGACAAGCGGTTTGGCATCCGGAGCCTGTCAACCACCTTAGGTCGTGATCAAAATGCAAAAATATTAACAGGCGCATGCTTCAACCTCAAAAAATCCATGTTCCCGTAAAGTGGCAACACTGACATTTTACCGCAAGGTAGGTCTATGCATCACCTATCTTTCAAGCCATCAACCGTTATTTTCCGACAAGCGGTTTGGCATCCGGAGCCTGTCAACCACCTTAGGTCGTGATCAAAATGCAAAAATATTAACAGGCGCATGCTTCAACCTCAAAAAAATCCATGTTCCCGTTAAGTGGCAACACTGACATTTTACCGCAAGGTAGGTCTATGCATCACCTATCTTTCAAGCCATCAACCGTTATTTTCCGACAAGCGGTTTGGCATCCGGAGCCTGTCAACCACCTTAGGTCGTGATCAAAATGCAAAAATATTAACGGGCGCATGCTTCAACCTCAAAAAAATCCATGTTCCCGTAAAGTGGCAACACTGACATTTTACCGCAAGGTAGGTCTATGCATCACCTATCTTTCAAGCCATCAACCGTTATTTTCCGACAAGCGGTTTGGCATCCGGAGCCTGTCAACCACTTTAGGTCGTGATCAAAATGCAAAAATATTAACTGGCGCATGCTTCAACCTCAAAAAAATCCATGTTCCCGTAAAGTGGCAACACTGACATTTTACCGCAAGGTAGGTCTCTGCATCACCTATCTTTCAAGCCATGAACCGTTATTTTCCGACAAGCGGTTTGGCATCCGGAGCCTGTCAACCATCTTAGGTCGTGATCAAAATGCAAAAATATTAACGGGCGCATGTTTCAACCTCAAAAAAATCCATGTTCCCGTAAAGTGGCAACACTGACATTTTACCGCAAGGTAGGTCTATGCATCACAAGTTGCATGTGCAAGTGGCAAGTTGCATGTGCAAGTTGCATGTGCAAGTTGCATGTACAAGTTGCATGTGCAAGTTGCATGTGCAAGTTGCATGTACAAGTTGCATGTGCATGTTGCATGTGCAAGTTGCATGTGCAAGTTGCATGTGCAAGTTGCATGTGCAAGTTGCATGTGCAAGTTGCATGTGCAAGTTGCATGTGAAAGTTGCAAGTGCTAGTTGCATGTACAAGTTGCATGTACAAGTTGCATGTGCAAGTTGCAAGTTGCATGTGTAAGTTGCATGTGCAAGTTGCAAGTTGCATGTGCAAGTTGCATGTGCAAGTTGCATGTGCAAGTTGCATGTGCAAGTTGCATGTGCAAGTTGCATGTGAAAGTTGCATGTGCTAGTTGCATGTACAAGTTGCATGTGCAAGTTGCATGTACAAGTTGCATGTTCATGTTGCATGTGCAAGTTGCATGTGCAAGTTGCATGTGAAAGTTGCATGTGCAAGTTGCATGTACAAGTTGCATGTGCAAGTTGCATGTACAAGTTGCATGTGCATGTTGCATGTGCAAGTTGCATGTGCAAGTTGCATGTGCAAGTTGCATGTGCAAGTTGCATGTGCAAGTTGCATGTGCAAGTTGCATGTGAAAGTTGCATGTGCTAGTTGCATGTACAAGTTGCATGTGTAAGTTGCATGTGCAAGATGCAAGTTGCATGTGCAAGTTGCATGTGCAGGTTGCTTGTGGAAGTTACATGTGCCAGTTGCATGTGCAAGTTGCAAGATGCATGTGCAAGTTGCATGTGCAAGTTGCATGTACAAGTTGCATGTGCAGGTTGCATGTGCAAGTTGCATGTCCAAGTTGCATGTGCAAGTTGCAAGTTGCATGTAAAAGTTGCATGTGCAAGTTGCATGTGCAAGTTGCATGTGCAAGTTGCATGTGCAAGTTGCATGTAAAAGTTGCATGTGCAAGTTGCATGTGCAAGTTGCATGTAAAAGTTGCATGTGCAAGTTGCATGCTCAAGTTGCAAGTTGCATGTGCAGGTTGCATGTGCAAGTTGCATGTGCAAGTTGCATGTGCAAGTTGCATGTGCAAGTTGCATGTGCAAGTTGCATGTGCAAGTTGAATGTGCAAGTTGCATGTGCAAGTTGCATGTGCAAGTTGCATGTTCAAGTTGCAAGTTGCATGTGCAAGTTGCATGTGCAGGTTGTATGTGCAAGTTGCATGTGCAAGTTGCATGTGCAAGTTGCAAGTTGCATGTAAAAGTTGCATGTGCAAGTTGCATGTGCAAGTTGCAAGTTGCATGTGCAAGTTGCATGTGCAAGTTGCAAGTTGCATGTGCAAGTTGCATGTGCAAGTTGCATGTACAAGTTGCATGTTCAAGTTGCATGTGCAAGTTGCATGTACAAAATGCATGTGCATGTTGCATGTGTAAGTTGCATGTGCAAGTTGCATGTGCAAGTTGCATGTGCATGTTGCATGTGCAAGTTGCATGTAAAAGTTGCATGTGCAAATTGCATGTGCAAGTTGCAAGTTGCATGTGCAGGTTGCATGTGCAAGTTGCATGTCCAAGTTGCATGTGCAAGTTTTAAGTTGCATGTAAAAGTTGCATGTGCAAGTTGCATGTGCAAGTTGCATGTGCAAGTTGCATGTGCAAGTTGCATGTAAAAGTTGCATGTGCAAGTTGCATGTGCAAGTTGCATGTAAAAGTTGCATGCGCAAGTTGCATGTGCAAGTTGCAAGTTGCATGTGCAAGTTGCATGTGCAAGTTGCATGTGCAAGTTGCATGTTCAAGTTGCAAGTTGCATGTGCAGGTTGCATGTGCAAGTTGCATGTGCAAGTTGCATGTGCAAGTTGCAAGTTGCATGTTAAAGTTGCATGTGCAAGTTGCATGTGCAAGTTGCAAGTTGCATGTGCAAGATGCATGTGCAAGTTGCAAGTTGCATGTGCAAGTTGCATGTGCAAGTTGCCTGTACAAGTTGCTTGTGCAAGTTGCATGTACAAGTTGCATGCGCAGGTTGCATGTGCAAGTTGCATGTGCAAGTTGCATGTGCAAGTTGCAAGTTGCATGTGCAAGTTGCATGTGCAAGTTGCAAGTTGCATGTGCAAGTTGCATGTGCAAGTTGCATGTGCAAGTTGCATGTGCAAGTTGCAAGTTGCATGTTAAAGTTGCATGTGCAAGTTGCATGTGCAAGTTGCAAGTTGCATGTGCAAGTTGCATGTGCAAGTTGCATGTGCAAGTTGCATGTGCAAGTTGCATGTGCAAGTTGCATGTGCAAGTTGCAAGTTGCATGTAAAAGTTGCATGTGCAAGTTGCATGTGCAAGTTGCAAGTTGCATGTGCAAGTTGCATGTGCAAGTTGCATGTGCAAGTTGCATGTAAAAGTTGCATGTGCAAGTTGCATGTGCAAGTTGCATGTAAAAGTTGCATGTGCAAGTTGCATGTTCAAGTTGCAAGTTGCATGTGCAGGTTGCATGTGCAAGTTGCATGTACAAGTTGCATGTGCAGGTTGCATGTGCAAGTTGCATGTGCAAGTTGCATGTGCAAGTTGCATGTGCAAGTTGCATGTGCAAGTTGCATGTGCAAGTTGCAAGTTGCATGTTAAAGTTGGTCGTGATCGAAATGCAAAAATATTAACTGGCGCATGCTTCAACCTCAAAAAAATCCATGTTCCCGTAAAGTGGCAACACTGACATTTTACCGCAAGGTAGGTCTATGCATCACCTATCTTTCAAGCCATTAACCGTTATTTTCCGACAAGCGGTTTGGCATCCGGGGCCTGTCAACCACCTTAGGTCGTGATCAAAATGCAAAAATATTAACAGGCGCATGCTTCAACCTCAAAAAAATCCATGTTCCTGTAAAGTGGCAACACTGACATTTTACCGCAAGGTAGGTCTATGCATCACCTATCTTTCAAGCCATCAACCGTTATTTTCCGACAAGCGGTTCGGCATCTGGAGCCTGTCAACCACCTTAGGTCGTGATCAAAATGCAAAAATATTAACAGGCGCATGCTTCAACCTCAAAAAAATCCATGTTCCCGTAAAGTGGCAACACTGATATTTTACCGCAAGGTAGGTCTATGCATCACCTATCTTTCAAGCCATCAACCGTTATTTTCCGACAAGCGGTTTGGCATCCGGAGCCTGTCAACCACCTTAGGTCGTGATCAAAATGCAAAAATATTAACAGGCGCATGCTTCAACCTCAAAAAAATCCATGTTCCCGTTAAGTGGCAACACTGACATTTCACCGCAAGGTAGGTCTATGCATCACCTATCTTTCAAGCCATCAACCGTTATTTTCCGACAAGCGGTTTGGCATCCGGAGCCTGTCAACCACCTTAGGTCGTGATCAAAATGCAAAAATATTAACAGGTGCATGCTTCAACCTCAAAAAAATCCATGTTCCCGTAAAGTGGCAACACTGACATTTTACCGCAAGGTAGGTCTATGCATCACCTATCTTTCAAGCCATCAACCGTTATTTTCCGACAAGCGGTTTGGCATCCGGAGCCTGTCAACCACTTTAGGTCGTGATCAAAATGCAAAAATATTAACTGGCGCATGCTTCAACCTCAAAAAAATCCATGTTCCCGTAAAGTGGCAACACTGACATTTTACCGCAAGGTAGGTCTGTGCATCACCTATCTTTCAAGCCATCAACCGTTATTTTCCGACAAGCGGTTTGGCATCCAGAGCCTGTCAACCACCTTAGGTCGTGATCAAAATGCAAAAATATTAACAGGTGCATGCTTCAACCTCAAAAAAATCCATGTTCCCGTAAAGTGGCAACACTGACATTTTACCGCAAGGTAGGTCTATGCATCACCTATCTTTCGAGCCATCAACCGTTATTTTCCGACAAGCGGTTTGGCATCCGGAGCCTGTCAACCACCTTAGGTCGTGATCAAAATGCAAAAATATTAACAGGCGCATGCTTCAACCTCAAAAAAATCCATGTTCCCGTAAAGTGGCAACACTGACATTTTACCGCAAGGTAGGTCTATGCATCACCTATCTTTCAAGCCATCAACCGTTATTTTCCGACAAGCGGTTTGGCATCCGGAGCCTGTCAACCACCTTAGGTCGTGATCAAAATGCAAAAATATTAACAGGCGCATGCTTCAACCTCAAAAAAATCCATGTTCCCGTAAAGTGGCAACACTGACATTTTACCGCAAGGTAGGTCTATGCATCACCTATCTTTCAAGCCATCAACCGTTATTTTCCAACAAGCGGTTTGGCATCCGGAGCCTGTCAACCACTTTAGGTCGTGATCAAAATGCAAAAATATTAACTGGCGCATGCTTCAACCTCAAAAAAATCCATGTTTCCGTTAAGTGGCAACACTGACATTTTACCGCAAGGTAGGTCTATGCATCACCTATCTTTCAAGCCATCAACCGTTATTTTCCGACAAGCGGTTTGGCATCCGGAGCCTGTCAACCACCTTAGGTCGTGATCAAAATGCAAAAATATTAACAGGCGCATGCTTCAACCTCAAAAAAATCCATGTTCCCGTAAAGTGGCAACACTGACATTTTACCGCAAGGTAGGTCTATGCATCACCTATCTTTCAAGCCATCAACCGTTATTTTCCAACAAGCGGTTTGGCATCCAGAGCCTTTCAACCACCTTAGGTCGTGATCAAAATGCAAAAATATTAACAGGTGCATGCTTCAACCTCAAAAAAATCCATGTTCCCGTAAAGTGGCAACACTGACATTTTACCGCAAGGTAGGTCTATGCATCACCTATCTTTCAAGCCATCAACCGTTATTTTCCGACAAGCGGTTTGGCATCCGGAGCCTGTCAACCACCTTAGGTCGTGATCAAAATGCAAAAATATTAACAGGCGCATGCTTCAACCTCAAAAAAATCCATGTTCCCGTAAAGTGGCAACACTGACATTTTACCGCAAGGTAGGTCTATGCATCACCTATCTTTCAAGCCATCAACCGTTATTTTCCGACAAGCGGTTTGGCATCCGGAGCCTGTCAACCACCTTAGGTCGTGATCAAAATGCAAAAATATTAACAGGCGCATGCTTCAACCTCAAAAAAATCCATGTTCCCGTTAAGTGGCAACACTGACATTTCACCGCAAGGTAGGTCTATGCATCACCTATCTTTCAAGCCATCAACCGTTATTTTCCGACAAGCGGTTTGGCATCCGGAGCCTGTCAACCACCTTAGGTCGTGATCAAAATGCAAAAATATTAACAGGTGCATGCTTCAACCTCAAAAAAATCCATGTTCCCGTAAAGTGGCAACACTGACATTTTACCGCAAGGTAGGTCTATGCATCACCTATCTTTCAAGTCATCAACCGTTATTTTCCGACAAGCGGTTTGGCATCCGGAGCCTGTCAACCACTTTAGGTCGTGATCAAAATGCAAAAATATTAACTGGCGCATGCTTCAACCTCAAAAAAATCCATGTTCCCGTAAAGTGGCAACACTGACATTTTACCGCAAGGTAGGTCTATGCATCACCTATCTTTCAAGCCATCAACCGTTATTTTCCGACAAGCGGTTTGGCATCCAGAGCCTGTCAACCACCTTAGGTCGTGATCAAAATGCAAAAATATTAACAGGTGCATGCTTCAACCTCAAAAAAATCCATGTTCCCGTAAAGTGGCAACACTGACATTTTACCGCAAGGTAGGTCTATGCATCACCTATCTTTCGAGCCATCAACCGTTATTTTCCGACAAGCGGTTTGGCATCCGGAGCCTGTCAACCACCTTAGGTCGTGATCAAAATGCAAAAATATTAACAGGCGCATGCTTCAACCTCAAAAAAATCCATGTTCCCGTAAAGTGGCAACACTGACATTTTACCGCAAGGTAGGTCTATGCATCACCTATCTTTCGAGCCATCAACCGTTATTTTCCGACAAGCGGTTTGGCATCCGGAGCCTGTCAACCACCTTAGGTCGTGATCAAAATGCAAAAATATTAACAGGCGCATGCTTCAACCTCAAAAAAATCCATGTTCCCGTAAAGTGGCAACACTGACATTTTACCGCAAGGTAGGTCTATGCATCACCTATCTTTCAAGCCATCAACCGTTATTTTCCAACAAGCGGTTTGGCATCCGGAGCCTGTCAACCACTTTAGGTCGTGATCAAAATGCAAAAATATTAACTGGCGCATGCTTCAACCTCAAAAAAATCCATGTTCCCGTTAAGTGGCAACACTGACATTTTACCGCAAGGTAGGTCTATGCATCACCTATCTTTCAAGCCATCAACCGTTATTTTCCGACAAGCGGTTTGGCATCCGGAGCCTGTCAACCACCTTAGGTCGTGATCAAAATGCAAAAATATTAACAGGCGCATGCTTCAACCTCAAAAAAATCCATTTTCCCGTTAAGTGGCAACACTGACATTTTACCGCAAGGTAGGTCTATGCATCACCTATCTTTCAAGCCATCAACCGCTATTTTCCGACAAGCGGTTTGGCATCCGGAGCCTGTCAACCACCTTAGGTCGTGATCAAAATGCAAAAATATTAACAGGCGCATGCTTCAACCTCAAAAAAATCCATGTTCCCGTAAAGTGGCAACACTGACATTTTACCGCAAGGTAGGTCTATGCATCACCTATCTTTCAAGCCATCAACCGTTATTTTCCGACAAGCGGTTTGGCATCCGGAGCCTGTCAACCACCTTAGGTCGTGATCAAAATGCAAAAATATTAACAGGCGCATGCTTCAACCTCAAAAAAATCCATGTTCCCGTTAAGTGGCAACACTGACATTTTACCGCAAGGTAGGTCTATGCATCACCTATCTTTCAAGCCATCAACCGTTATTTTCCGACAAGCGGTTTGGCATCCGGAGCCTGTCAACCACCTTAGGTCGTGATCAAAATGCAAAAATATTAACAGGCGCATGCTTCAACCTCAAAAAAATCCATGTTCCCGTAAAGTGGCAACACTGACATTTTACCGCAAGGTAGGTCTATGCATCACCTATCTTTCAAGCCATCAACCGTTATTTTCCGACAAGCGGTTTGGCATCCAGAGCCTGTCAACCACCTTAGGTCGTGATCAAAATGCAAAAATATTAACAGGTGCATGCTTCAACCTCAAAAAAATCCATGTTCCCGTAAAGTGGCAACACTGACATTTTACCGCAAGGTAGGTCTATGCATCACCTATCTTTCAAGCTATCAACCGTTATTTTCCGACAAGCGGTTTGGCATCCGGAGCCTGTCAACCACCTTAGGTCGTGATCAAAATGCAAAAATATTAACAGGCGCATGCTTCAACCTCAAAAAAATCCATGTTCCCGTAAAGTGGCAACACTGACATTTTACCGCAAGGTAGGTCTATGCATCACCTATCTTTCAAGCCATCAACCGTTATTTTCCAACAAGCGGTTTGGCATCCAGAGCCTGTCAACCACCTTAGGTCGTGATCAAAATGCAAAAATATTAACAGGTGCATGCTTCAACCTCAAAAAAATCCATGTTCCCGTAAAGTGGCAACACTGACATTTTACCGCAAGGTAGGTCTATGCATCACCTATCTTTCAAGCCATCAACCGTTATTTTCCGACAAGCGGTTTGGCATCCGGAGCCTGTCAACCACCTTAGGTCGTGATCAAAATGCAAAAATATTAACAGGCGCATGCTTCAACCTCAAAAAAATCCATGTTCCCGTAAAGTGGCAACACTGACATTTTACCGCAAGGTAGGTCTATGCATCACCTATCTTTCAAGCCATCAACCGTTATTTTCCGACAAGCGGTTTGGCATCCGGAGCCTGTCAACCACCTTAGGTCGTGATCAAAATGCAAAAATATCAACGGGCGCATGCTTCAACCTCAAAAAAATCCATGTTCCCGTAAAGTGGCAACACTGACATTTTACTGCAAGGTAGGTCTATGCATCGCCTATCTTTCAAGCCATCAACCGTTATTTTCCGACAAGCGGTTTGGCATCCGGAGCCTGTCAACCACCTTAGGTCGTGATCAAAATGCAAAAATATTAACAGGCGCATGCTTCAACCTCAAAAAAATCCATGTTCCCGTAAAGTGGCAACACTGACATTTTACCGCAAGGTAGGTCTATGCATCACCTATCTTTCAAGCCATCAACCGTTATTTTCCGACAAGCGGTTTGGCATCCGGAGCCTGTCAACCACCTTAGGTCGTGATCAAAATGCAAAAATATTAACAGGCGCATGCTTCAACCTCAAAAGAATCCATGTTCCCGTTAAGTGGCAACACTGACATTTTACCGCAAGGTAGGTCTATGCATCACCTATCTTTCAAGCCATCAACCGTTATTTTCCGACAAGCGGTTTGGCATCCGGAGCCTGTCAACCACCTTAGGTCGTGATCAAAATGCAAAAATATTAACGGGCGCATGCTTCAACCTCAAAAAAATCCATGTTCCCGTAAAGTGGCAACACTGACATTTTACCGCAAGGTAGGTCTATGCATCACCTATCTTTCAAGCCATCAACCGTTATTTTCCGACAAGCGGTTTGGCATCCGGAGCCTGTCAACCACCTTAGGTCGTGATCAAAATGCAAAAATATTAACAGGCGCATGCTTCAACCTCAAAAGAATCCATGTTCCCGTTAAGTGGCAACACTGACATTTTACCGCAAGGTAGGTCTATGCATCACCTATCTTTCAAGCCATCAACCGTTATTTTCCGACAAGCGGTTTGGCATCCGGAGCCTGTCAACCACCTTAGGTCGTGATCAAAATGCAAAAATATTAACGGGTGCATGCTTCAACCTCAAAAAAATCCATGTTCCCGTAAAGTGGCAACACTGACATTTTACCGCAAGGTAGGTCTATGCATCACCTATCTTTCAAGCCATCAACCGTTATTTTCCGACAAGCGGTTTGGCATCCGGAGCCTGTCAACCACTTTAGGTCGTGATCAAAATGCAAAAATATTAACGGGCGCATGCTTCAACCTCAAAAAAATCCATGTTCCCGTTAAGTGGCAACACTGACATTTTACCGCAAGGTAGGTCTATGCATCACCTATCTTTCAAGCCATCAACCGTTATTTTCCGACAAGCGGTTTGGCATCCGGAGCCTGTCAACCACCTTAGGTCGTGATCAAAATGCAAAAATATTAACGGGCGCATGCTTCACCCTCAAAAAAATCCATGTTCCCGTAAAGTGGCAACACTGACATTTTACCGCAAGGTAGGTCTATGCATCACAAGTTGCATGTGCAAGTGGCAAGTTGCATGTGCAAGTTGCATGTGCAAGTTGCATGTACAAGTTGCATGTGCAAGTTGCATGTGCAAGTTGCATGTACAAGTTGCATGTGCATGTTGCATGTGCAAGTTGCATGTGCAAGTTGCATGTGCAAGTTGCATGTGCAAGTTGCATGTGCAAGTTGCATGTGCAAGTTGCATGTGAAAGTTGCAAGTGCTAGTTGCATGTACAAGTTGCATGTACAAGTTGCATGTGCAAGTTGCAAGTTGCATGTGTAAGTTGCATGTGCAAGTTGCAAGTTGCATGTGCAAGTTGCATGTGCAAGTTGCATGTGCAAGTTGCATGTGCAAGTTGCATGTGCAAGTTGCATGTGAAAGTTGCATGTGCTAGTTGCATGTACAAGTTGCATGTGCATGTTGCATGTGCAAGTTGCATGTGCAAGTTGCATGTGAAAGTTGCATGTGCAAGTTGCATGTACAAGTTGCATGTGCAAGTTGCATGTACAAGTTGCATGTGCATGTTGCATGTGCAAGTTGCATGTGCAAGTTGCATGTGCAAGTTGCATGTGCAAGTTGCATGTGCAAGTTGCATGTGCAAGTTGCATGTGAAAGTTGCATGTGCTAGTTGCATGTACAAGTTGCATGTGTAAGTTGCATGTGCAAGATGCAAGTTGCATGTGCAAGTTGCATGTGCAGGTTGCTTGTGGAAGTTACATGTGCCAGTTGCATGCGCAAGTTGCAAGTTGCATGTGCAAGTTGCATGTGCAAGTTGCATGTACAAGTTGCATGTGCAGGTTGCATGTGCAAGTTGCATGTCCAAGTTGCATGTGCAAGTTGCAAGTTGCATGTAAAAGTTGCATGTGCAAGTTGCATGTGCAAGTTGCATGTGCAAGTTGCATGTAAAAGTTGCATGTGCAAGTTGCATGTGCAAGTTGCAAGTTTCATGTGCAAGTTGCATGTTCAAGTTGCAAGTTGCATGTGCAGGTTGCATGTGCAAGTTGCATGTGCAAGTTGCATGTGCAAGTTGCATGTGCAAGTTGCATGTGCAAGTTGCATGTGCAAGTTGAATGTGCAAGTTGCATGTGCAAGTTGCATGTGCAAGTTGCATGTTCAAGTTGCAAGTTGCATGTAAATGTTGCATTTGCAAGTTGCATGTGCAAGTTGCATGTGCAAGTTGCAAGTTGCATGTAAAAGTTGCATGTGCAAGTTGCATGTGCAAGTTGCAAGTTGCATGTGCAAGTTGCATGTGCAAGTTGCAAGTTGCATGTGCAAGTTGCATGTGCAAGTTGCATGTACAAGTTGCATGTGCAAGTTGCATGTGCAAGTTGCATGTACAAAATGCATGTGCATGTTGCATGTGTAAGTTGCATGTGCAAGTTGCATGTGCAAGTTGCATGTGCATGTTTCATGTTCAAGTTGCATGTAAAAGTTGCATGTGCAAGTTGCATGTGCAAGTTGCAAGTTGCATGTGCAAGTTGCATGTGCAAGTTGCAAGTTGCATGTGCAAGTTGCATGTGCAAGTTGCATGTGCAAGTTGCATGTGCAAGTTGCATGTGCAAGTTGCATGTGAAAGTTGCATGTGCTAGTTGCATGTACAAGTTGCATGAGCAAGTTGCATGAAGTTGCATGTGCAAGTTGCATGTAAAAGTTGCATGTGCAAGTTGCATGTGCAAGTTGCAAGTTGCATGTGCAAGTTGCAAGTTGCATGTGCAAGTTGCATGTGCAAGTTGCATGTGCAAGTTGCATGTGCAAGTTGCATGTGCAAGTTGCATGTGCAAGTTGCATGTTCAAGTTGCAAGTTGCATGTGCAGGTTGCATGTGCAAGTTGCATGTGCAAGTTGCATGTGCAAGTTGCATGTGCAAGTTGCATGTGCAAGTTGCAAGTTGCATGTTAAAGTTGCATGTGCAAGTTGCATGTGCAAGTTGCAAGTTGCATGTGCAAGTTGCATGTGCAAGTTGCAAGTTGCATGTGCAAGTTGCATGTGCAAGTTGCCTGTACAAGTTGCTTGTGCAAGTTGCATGTACAAGTTGCATCTGCAGGTTGCATGTGCAAGTTGCATGTGCAAGTTGCATGTGCAAGTTGCATGTGCAAGTTGCATGTGCAAGTTGCATGTGCAAGTTGCATGTGCAAGTTGCATGTGCAAGTTGCATGTGCAAGTTGCATGTGCAAGTTGCAAGTTGCATGTTAAAGTTGCATGTGCAAGTTGCATGTGCAAGTTGCAAGTTGCATGTGCAAGTTGCATGTGCAAGTTGCAGGTTGCATGTGCAAGTTGCATGTGCAAGTTGCATGTACAAGTTGCTTGTGCAAGTTGCATGTGCAAGTTGCATGTGCAAGTTGCATGTGCAAGTTGCATGTGCAAGTTGCATGTTCAAGTTGCAAGTTGCATGTAAAAGTTGCATGTGCAAGTTGCATGTGCAAGTTGCATGTTCAAGTTGCATGTGCAAGTTGCATTTGCAAGTTGCATGTGCAAGTTGCATGTGCAAGTTGCATGTGCAAGTTGCATGTAAAAGTTGCATGTTCAAGTTGCATTTGCAAGTTGCAAGTTGCATGTGCAAGTTGCATGTGCAAGTTGCAAGTTGCATGTGCAAGTTGCATGTGCAAGTTGCATGTACAAGTTGCTTGTGCAAGTTGCATGTACAAGTTGCATGTGCAGGTTGCATGTGCAAGTTGCATGTGCAAGTTGCATGTGCAAGTTGCATGTGCAAGTTGCATGTGCAAGTTGCATGTGCAAGTTGCAAGTTGCATGTTAAAGTTGGTCGTGATCAAAATGCAAAAATATTAACTGGCGCATGCTTCAACCTCAAAAAAATCCATGTTCGCGTAAAGTGGCAACACTGACATTTTACCGCAAGGTAGGTCTATGCATCACCTATCTTTCAAGCCATTAACCGTTATTTTCCGACAAGCGGTTTGGCATCCGGGGCCTGTCAACCACCTTAGGTCGTGATCAAAATGCAAAAATATTAACAGGCGCATGCTTCAACCTCAAAAAAATCCATGTTCCCGTAAAGTGGCAACACTGACATTTTACCGCAAGGTAGGTCTATGCATCACCTATCTTTCAAGCCATCAACCGTTATTTTCCGACAAGCGGTTTGGCATCCGGAGCTTGTCAACCACCTTAGGTCGTGATCAAAATGCAAAAATATTAACAGGCGCATGCTTCAACCTCAAAAAAATCCATGTTGCCGTAAAGTGGCAACACTGACATTTTACCGCAAGCTAGGTCTATGCATCACCTATCTTTCAAGCCATCAACCGTTATTTTCCGACAACCGACAAGCGGTTTGGCATCCGGAGCCTGTCAACCACCTTAGGTCGTGATCAAAATGCAAAAATATTAACAGGCGCATGCTTCAACCTCAAAAAAATCCATGTTCCCGTTAAGTGGCAACACTGACATTTTACCGCAAGGTAGGTCTATGCATCACCTATCTTTCAAGCCATCAACCGTTATTTTCCGACAAGCGGTTTGGCATCCGGAGCCTGTCAACCACCTTAGGTCGTGATCAAAATGCAAAAATATTAACAGGTGCATGCTTCAACCTCAAAAAAATCCATGTTCCCGTAAAGTGGCAACACTGACATTTTACCGCAAGGTAGGTCTATGCATCACCTATCTTTCAAGCCATCAACCGTTATTTTCCGACAAGCGGTTTGGCATCCGGATCCTGTCAACCACCTTAGGTCGTGATCAAAATGCAAAAATATTAACTGGCGCATGCTTCAACCTCAAAAAAATCCATGTTCCCGTAAAGTGGCAACACTGACATTTTACCGCAAGGTAGGTCTATGCATCACCTATCTTTCAAGCCATCAACCGTTATTTTCCGACAAGCGGTTTGGCATCCGGAGCCTGTCAACCACCTTAGGTCGTGATCAAAATGCAAAAATATTAACGGGCGCATGCTTCAACCTCAAAAAAATCCATGTTCCCGTAAAGTGGCAACACTGACATTTTACCGCAAGCTAGGTCTATGCATCACCTATCTTTCAAGCCATCAACCGTTATTTTCCGACAAGCGGTTTGGCATCCGGAGCCTGTCAACCACCTTAGGTCGTGATCAAAATGCAAAAATATTAACAGGCGCATGCTTCAACCTCAAAAAAATCCATGTTCCCGTTAAGTGGCAACACTGACATTTTACCGCAAGGTAGGTCTATGCATCACCTATCTTTCGAGCCATCAACCGTTATTTTCCGACAAGCGGTTTGGCATCCGGAGCCTGTCAACCACCTTAGGTCGTGATCAAAATGCAAAAATATTAACAGGCGCATGCTTCAACCTCAAAAAAATCCATGTTCCCGTTAAGTGGCAACACTGACATTTTACCGCAAGGTAGGTCTATGCATCACCTATCTTTCAAGCCATCAACCGTTATTTTCCAACAAGCGGTTTGGCATCCGGAGCCTGTCAACCACTTTAGGTCGTGATCAAAATGCAAAAATATTAACTGGCGCATGCTTCAACCTCAAAAAAATCCATGTTCCCGTTAAGTGGCAACACTGACATTTTACCGCAAGGTAGGTCTATGCATCACCTATCTTTCAAGCCATCAACCGTTATTTTCCGACAAGCGGTTTGGCATCCGGAGCCTGTCAACCACCTTAGGTCGTGATCAAAATGCAAAAATATTAACAGGCGCATGCTTCAACCTCAAAAAAATCCATGTTCCCGTAAAGTGGCAACACTGACATTTTACCGCAAGGTAGGTCTATGCATCACCTATCTTTCAAGCCATCAACCGTTATTTTCCGACAAGCGGTTTGGCATCCAGAGCCTGTCAACCACCTTAGGTCGTGATCAAAATGCAAAAATATTAACAGGTGCATGCTTCAACCTCAAAAAAATCCATGTTCCCGTAAAGTGGCAACACTGACATTTTACCGCAAGGTAGGTCTATGCATCACCTATCTTTCAAGCCATCAACCGTTATTTTCCGACAAGCGGTTTGGCATCCGGAGCCTGTCAACCACCTTAGGTCGTGATCAAAATGCAAAAATATTAACAGGCGCATGCTTCAACCTCAAAAAAATCCATGTTCCCGTAAAGTGGCAACACTGACATTTTACCGCAAGGTAGGTCTATGCATCACCTATCTTTCAAGCCATCAACCGTTATTTTCCGACAAGCGGTTTGGCATCCAGAGCCTGTCAACCACCTTAGGTCGTGATCAAAATGCAAAAATATTAACAGGTGCATGCTTCAACCTCAAAAAAATCCATGTTCCCGTTAAGTGGCAACACTGACATTTTACCGCAAGGTAGGTCTATGCATCACCTATCTTTCAAGCCATCAACCGTTATTTTCCGACAAGCGGTTTGGCATCCGGAGCCTGTCAACCACTTTAGGTCGTGATCAAAATGCAAAAATATTACTCTGGCGCATGCTTCAACCTCAAAAAAATCCATGTTCCCGTTAAGTGGCAACACTGACATCTTACTGCAAGGTAGGTCTATGCATCACCTATCTTTCAAGCCATCAACCGTTATTTTCCGACAAGCGGTTTGGCATCCGGAGCCTGTCAACCACCTTAGGTCGTGATCAAAATGCAAAAATATTAACAGGTGCATGCTTCAACCTCAAAAAAATCCATGTTCCCGTAAAGTGGCAACACTGACATTTTACCGCAAGGTAGGTCTATGCATCACCTATCTTTCAAGCCATCAACCGTTATTTTCCGACAAGCGGTTTGGCATCCGGAGCCTGTCAACCACATTAGGTCGTGATCAAAATGCAAAAATATCAACGGGCGCATGCTTCAACCTCAAAAAAATCCATGTTTCCGTAAAGTGACAACACTGACATTTTACTGCAAGGTAGGTCTATGCATCACCTATCTTTCAAGCCATCAACCGTTATTTTCCGACAAGCGGTTTGGCATCCGGAGCCTGTCAACCACCTTAGGTCGTGATCAAAATGCAAAAATATTAACAGGTGCATGCTTCAACCTCAAAAAAATCCATGTTCCCGTAAAGTGGCAACACTGACATTTTACCGCAAGGTAGGTCTATGCATCACCTATCTTTCAAGCCATCAACCGTTATTTTCCGACAAGCGGTTTGGCATCCGGAGCCTGTCAACCACCTTAGGTCGTGATCAAAATGCAAAAATATTAACAGGTGCATGCTTCAACCTCAAAAAAATCCATGTTCCCGTAAAGTGGCAACACTGACATTTTACCGCAAGGTAGGTCTATGCATCACCTATCTTTCAAGCCATCAACCGTTATTTTCCGACAAGCGGTTTGGCATCCGGAGCCTGTCAACCACCTTAGGTCGTGATCAAAATGCAAAAATATCAACGGGCGCATGCTTCAACCTCAAAAAAATCCATGTTTCCGTAAAGTGACAACACTGACATTTTACTGCAAGGTAGGTCTATGCATCACCTATCTTTCAAGCCATCAACCGTTATTTTCCGACAAGCGGTTTGGCATCCGGAGCCTGTCAACCACCTTAGGTCGTGATCAAAATGCAAAAATATTAACAGGCGCATGCTTCAACCTCAAAAAAAATCCATGTTCCCGTAAAGTGGCAACACTGACATTTTACCGCAAGGTAGGTCTATGCATCACCTATCTTTCAAGCCATCAACCGTTATTTTCCGACAAGCGGTTTGGCATCCGGAGCCTGTCAACCACCTTAGGTCGTGATCAAAATGCAAAAATATTAACAGGTGCATGCTTCAACCTCAAAAAAATCCATGTTCCCGTAAAGTGGCAACACTGACATTTTACCGCAAGGTAGGTCTATGCATCACCTATCTTTCAAGCCATCAACCGTTATTTTCCGACAAGCGGTTTGGCATCCGGAGCCTGTCAACCACCTTAGGTCGTGATCAAAATGCAAAAATATTAACGGGCGCATGCTTCAACCTCAAAAAAATCCATGTTCCCGTAAAGTGGCAACACTGACATTTTACCGCAAGGTAGGTCTATGCATCACCTATCTTTCAAGCCATCAACCGTTATTTTCCGACAAGCGGTTTGGCATCCGGAGCCTGTCAACCACTTTAGGTCGTGATCAAAATGCAAAAATATTAACTGGCGCATGCTTCAACCTCAAAAAAATCCATGTTCCCGTAAAGTGGCAACACTGACATTTTACCGCAAGGTAGGTCTATGCATCACCTATCTTTCAAGCCATCAACCGTTATTTTCCGACAAGAGGTTTGGCATCCGGAGCCTGTCAACCACCTTAGGTCGTGATCAAAATGCAAAAATATTAACGGGCGCATGCTTCAAACTCAAAAAAATCCATGTTCCCGTAAAGTGGCAACACTGACATTTTACCGCAAGGTAGGTCTATGCATCACAAGTTGCATGTGCAAGTTGCAAGTTGCATGTGCAAGTTGCATGTGCAAGTTGCATGTACAAGTTGCATGTGCAAGTTGCATGTGCAAGTTGCATGTACAAGTTGCATGTGCATGTTGCATGTGCAAGTTGCATGTGCAAGTTGCATGTGCAAGTTGCATGTGCAAGTTGCATGTGCAAGTTGCATGTGCAAGTTGCATGTGAAAGTTGCAAGTGCTAGTTGCATGTACAAGTTGCATGTACAAGTTGCATGTGCAAGTTGCAAGTTGCATGTGCAAGTTGCATGTGCAAGTTGCATGTGCAAGTTGCATGTGTAAGTTGCATGTGCAAGATGCAAGTTGCATGTGCAAGTTGCAAAAATATTAACAGGCGCATGCTTCAACCTCAAAAAAATCCATGTTCCCGTAAAGTGGCAACACTGACATTTTACCGCAAGGTAGGTCTATGCATCACCTATCTTTCAAGCCATCAACCGTTATTTTCCGACAAGCGGTTTGGCATCCGGAGCCTGTCAACCACCTTAGGTCGTGATCAAAATGCAAAAATATTAACAGGCGCATGCTTCAACCTCAAAAAAATCCATGTTGCCGTAAAGTGGCAACACTGACATTTTACCGCAAGCTAGGTCTATGCATCACCTATCTTTCAAGCCATCAACCGTTATTTTCCGACAAGCGGTTTGGCATCCGGAGCCTGTCAACCACCTTAGGTCGTGATCAAAATGCAAAAATATTAACAGGCGCATGCTTCAACCTCAAAAAAATCCATGTTCCCGTTAAGTGGCAACACTGACATTTTACCGCAAGGTAGGTCTATGCATCACCTATCTTTCAAGCCATCAACCGTTATTTTCCGACAAGCGGTTTGGCATCCGGAGCCTGTCAACCACCTTAGGTCGTGATCAAAATGCAAAAATATTAACAGGTGCATGCTTCAACCTCAAAAAAATCCATGTTCCCGTAAAGTGGCAACACTGACATTTTACCGCAAGGTAGGTCTATGCATCACCTATCTTTCAAGCCATCAACCGTTATTTTCCGACAAGCGGTTTGGCATCCGGATCCTGTCAACCACCTTAGGTCGTGATCAAAATGCAAAAATATTAACTGGCGCATGCTTCAACCTCAAAAAAATCCATGTTCCCGTAAAGTGGCAACACTGACATTTTACCGCAAGGTAGGTCTATGCATCACCTATCTTTCAAGCCATCAACCGTTATTTTCCGACAAGCGGTTTGGCATCCGGAGCCTGTCAACCACCTTAGGTCGTGATCAAAATGCAAAAATATTAACAGGCGCATGCTTCAACCTCAAAAAAATCCATGTTGCCGTAAAGTGGCAACACTGACATTTTACCGCAAGCTAGGTCTATGCATCACCTATCTTTCAAGCCATCAACCGTTATTTTCCGACAAGCGGTTTGGCATCCGGAGCCTGTCAACCACCTTAGGTCGTGATCAAAATGCAAAAATATTAACAGGCGCATGCTTCAACCTCAAAAAAATCCATGTTCCCGTTAAGTGGCAACACTGACATTTTACCGCAAGGTAGGTCTATGCATCACCTATCTTCCGAGCCATCAACCGTTA
Source organism: Dasysyrphus tricinctus (assembly GCA_963921185.1). NCBI lineage: Eukaryota > Metazoa > Arthropoda > Insecta > Diptera > Syrphidae > Dasysyrphus > Dasysyrphus tricinctus. The sequence continues at coordinate 48,368,865 of OY992531.1, forward strand.
TTTTCCGACAAGCGGTTTGGCATCCGGAGCCTGTCAACCACCTTAGGTCGTGATCAAAATGCAAAAATATTAACAGGCGCATGCTTCAACCTCAAAAAAATCCATGTTCCCGTAAAGTGGCAACACTGACATTTTACCGCAAGGTAGGTCTATGCATCACCTATCTTTCAAGCCATCAACCGTTATTTTCCAACAAGCGGTTTGGCATCCGGAGCCTGTCAACCACTTTAGGTCGTGATCAAAATGCAAAAATATTAACTGGCGCATGCTTCAACCTCAAAAAAATCCATGTTCCCGTTAAGTGGCAACACTGACATTTTACCGCAAGGTAGGTCTATGCATCACCTATCTTTCAAGCCATCAACCGTTATTTTCCGACAAGCGGTTTGGCATCCGGAGCCTGTCAACCACCTTAGGTCGTGATCAAAATGCAAAAATATTAACAGGCGCATGCTTCAACCTCAAAAAAATCCATGTTCCCGTAAAGTGGCAACACTGACATTTTACCGCAAGGTAGGTCTATGCATCACCTATCTTTCAAGCCATCAACCGTTATTTTCCGACAAGCGGTTTGGCATCCAGAGCCTGTCAACCACCTTAGGTCGTGATCAAAATGCAAAAATATTAACAGGTGCATGCTTCAACCTCAAAAAAATCCATGTTCCCGTAAAGTGGCAACACTGACATTTTACCGCAAGGTAGGTCTATGCATCACCTATCTTTCAAGCCATCAACCGTTATTTTCCGACAAGCGGTTTGGCATCCGGAGCCTGTCAACCACCTTAGGTCGTGATCAAAATGCAAAAATATTAACAGGCGCATGCTTCAACCTCAAAAAAATCCATGTTCCCGTAAAGTGGCAACACTGACATTTTACCGCAAGGTAGGTCTATGCATCACCTATCTTTCAAGCCATCAACCGTTATTTTCCGACAAGCGGTTTGGCATCCAGAGCCTGTCAACCACCTTAGGTCGTGATCAAAATGCAAAAATATTAACAGGTGCATGCTTCAACCTCAAAAAAATCCATGTTCCCGTAAAGTGGCAACACTGACATTTTACCGCAAGGTAGGTCTATGCATCACCTATCTTTCAAGCCATCAACCGTTATTTTCCGACAAGCGGTTTGGCATCCGGAGCCTGTCAACCACCTTAGGTCGTGATCAAAATGCAAAAATATTAACAGGCGCATGCTTCAACCTCAAAAAAATCCATGTTCCCGTAAAGTGGCAACACTGACATTTTACCGCAAGGTAGGTCTATGCATCACCTATCTTTCAAGCCATCAACCGTTATTTTCCGACAAGCGGTTTGGCATCCAGAGCCTGTCAACCACCTTAGGTCGTGATCAAAATGCAAAAATATTAACAGGTGCATGCTTCAACCTCAAAAAAATCCATGTTCCCGTAAAGTGGCCACACTGACATTTTAGCGCAAGGTAGGTCTATGCATCACCTATCTTTCAAGCCATCAACCGTTATTTTCCGACAAGCGGTTTGGCATCCGGAGCCTGTCAACCACCTTAGGTCGTGATCAAAATGCAAAAATATTAACAGGCGCATGCTTCAACCTCAAAAAAATCCATGTTCCCGTAAAGTGGCAACACTGACATTTTACCGCAAGGTAGGTCTATGCATCACCTATCTTTCAAGCCATCAACCGTTATTTTCCGACAAGCGGTTTGGCATCCGGAGCCTGTCAACCACCTTAGGTCGTGATCAAAATGCAAAAATATTAACAGGCGCATGCTTCAACCTCAAAAAAATCCATGTTCCCGTAAAGTGGCAACACTGACATTTTACCGCAAGGTAGGTCTATGCATCACCTATCTTTCAAGCCATCAACCGTTATTTTCCGACAAGCGGTTTGGCATCCGGAGCCTGTCAACCACCTTAGGTCGTGATTAAAATGCAAAAATATTAACAGGTGCATGCTTCAACCTCAAAAAAATCCATGTTCCCGTAAAGTGGCAACACTGACATTTTACCGCAAGGTAGGTCTATGCATCACCTATCTTTCAAGCCATCAACCGTTATTTTCCGACAAGCGGTTTGGCATCCGGAGCCTGTCAACCACTTTAGGTCGTGATCAAAATGCAAAAATATTACTCTGGCGCATGCTTCAACCTCAAAAAAATCCATGTTCCCGTTAAGTGGCAACACTGACATCTTACTGCAAGGTAGGTCTATGCATCACCTATCTTTCAAGCCATCAACCGTTATTTTCCGACAAGCGGTTTGGCATCCGGAGCCTGTCAACCACCTTAGGTCGTGATCAAAATGCAAAAATATTAACAGGTGCATGCTTCAACCTCAAAAAAATCCATGTTCCCGTAAAGTGGCAACACTGACATTTTACCGCAAGGTAGGTCTATGCATCACCTATCTTTCAAGCCATCAACCGTTATTTTCCGACAAGCGGTTTGGCATCCGGAGCCTGTCAACCACCTTAGGTCGTGATCAAAATGCAAAAATATCAACGGGCGCATGCTTCAACCTCAAAAAAATCCATGTTTCCGTAAAGTGACAACACTGACATTTTACTGCAAGGTAGGTCTATGCATCACCTATCTTTCAAGCCATCAACCGTTATTTTCCGACAAGCGGTTTGGCATCCGGAGCCTGTCAACCACCTTAGGTCGTGATCAAAATGCAAAAATATTAACAGGTGCATGCTTCAACCTCAAAAAAATCCATGTTCCCGTAAAGTGGCAACACTGACATTTTACCGCAAGGTAGGTCTATGCATCACCTATCTTTCAAGCCATCAACCGTTATTTTCCGACAAGCGGTTTGGCATCCGGAGCCTGTCAACCACCTTAGGTCGTGATCAAAATGCAAAAATATTAACAGGTGCATGCTTCAACCTCAAAAAAATCCATGTTCCCGTAAAGTGGCAACACTGAAATTTTACCGCAAGGTAGGTCTATGCATCACCTATCTTTCAAGCCATCAACCGTTATTTTCCGACAAGCGGTTTGGCATCCGGAGCCTGTCAACCACCTTAGGTCGTGATCAAAATGCAAAAATATCAACGGGCGCATGCTTCAACCTCAAAAAAATTCATGTTTCCGTAAAGTGACAACACTGACATTTTACTGCAAGGTAGGTCTATGCATCACCTATCTTTCAAGCCATCAACCGTTATTTTCCGACAAGCGGTTTGGCATCCGGAGCCTGTCAACCACCTTAGGTCGTGATCAAAATGCAAAAATATTAACAGGCTCATGCTTCAACCTCAAAAAAAATCCATGTTCCCGTAAAGTGGCAACACTGACATTTTACCGCAAGGTAGGTCTATGCATCACCTATCTTTCAAGCCATCAACCGTTATTTTCCGACAAGCGGTTTGGCATCCGGAGCCTGTCAACCACCTTAGGTCGTGATCAAAATGCAAAAATATTAACAGGTGCATGCTTCAACCTCAAAAAAATCCATGTTCCCGTTAAGTGGCAACACTGACATTTAACGCAAGGTAGGTCTATGCATCACCTATCTTTCAAGCCATCAACCGTTATTTTCCGACAAGCGGTTTGGCATCCGGAGCCTGTCAACCACCTTAGGTCGTGATCAAAATGCAAAAATATTAACGGGCGCATGCTTCAACCTCAAAAAAATCCATGTTCCCGTAAAGTGGCAACACTGACATTTTACCGCAAGGTAGGTCTATGCATCACCTATCTTTCAAGCCATCAACCGTTATTTTCCGACAAGCGGTTTGGCATCCGGAGCCTGTCAACCACTTTAGGTCGTGATCAAAATGCAAAAATATTAACTGGCGCATGCTTCAACCTCAAAAAAATCCATGTTCCCGTAAAGTGGCAACACTGACATTTTACCGCAAGGTAGGTCTATGCATCACCTATCTTTCAAGCCATCAACCGTTATTTTCCGACAAGAGGTTTGGCATCCGGAGCCTGTCAACCACCTTAGGTCGTGATCAAAATGCAAAAATATTAACGGGCGCATGCTTCAAACTCAAAAAAATCCATGTTCCCGTAAAGTGGCAACACTGACATTTTATCGCAAGGTAGGTCTATGCATCACAAGTTGCATGTGCAAGTTGCAAGTTGCATGTGCAAGTTGCATGTGCAAGTTGCATGTACAAGTTGCATGTGCAAGTTGCATGTGCAAGTTGCATGTACAAGTTGCATGTGCATGTTGCATGTGCAAGTTGCATGTGCAAGTTGCATGTGCAAGTTGCATGTGCAAGTTGCATGTGCAAGTTGCATGTGCAAGTTGCATGTGAAAGTTGCAAGTGCTAGTTGCATGTACAAGTTGCATGTACAAGTTGCATGTGCAAGTTGCAAGTTGCATGTGCAAGTTGCATGTGCAAGTTGCAAGTTGCATGTGCAAGTTGCATGTGCAAGTTGCATGTGCAAGTTGCATGTGCAAGTTGCATGTGCAAGTTGCATGTGAAAGTTGCATGTGCTAGTTGCATGTACAAGTTGCATGTGCAAGTTGCATGTACAAGTTGCATGTGCATGTTGCATGTGCAAGTTGCATGTGCAAGTTGCATGTGAAAGTTGCATGTGCAAGTTGCATGTACAAGTTGCATGTGCAAGTTGCATGTACAAGTTGCATGTGCATGTTGCATGTGCAAGTTGCATGTGCAAGTTGCATGTGCAAGTTGCATGTGCAAGTTGCATGTGCAAGTTGCATGTGCAAGTTGCCAGTTGCATGTGTAAGTTGCATGTGCAAGTTGCAAGTTGCATGTGCAAGTTGCATGTGCAAGTTGCATGTACAAGTTGCTTGTACAAGTTGCATGTGCAAGTTGCATGTGCAAGTTGCATGTGCAAGTTGCATGTGCAAGTTGCATGTTCAAGTCGCAAGTTGCATGTAAAAGTTGCATGTGCAAGTTGCATGTGCAAGTTGCATGTGCAAGTTGCATGTGCAAGTTGCATGTGCAAGTTGCGAGTTGCATGTAAAAGTTGCATGTGCAAGTTGCATGTGCAAGTTGCATGTGCAAGTTGCAAGTTGCATGTGCAAGTTGCATGTGCAAGTTGCATGTACAAGTTGCTTGTGCAAGTTGCATGTACAAGTTGCATGTGCAGGTTGCATGTGCAAGTTGCATGTGCAAGTTCATGTTCCCGTAAAGTGGCAACACTGAAATTTTACCGCAAGGTAGGTCTATGCATCACCTATCTTTCAAGCCATCAACCGTTATTTTCCGACAAGCGGTTTGGCATCCGGAGCCTGTCAACCACCTTAGGTCGTGATCAAAATGCAAAAATATTAACAGGCGCATGCTTCAACCTCAAAAAAATCCATGTTCCCGTTAAGTGGCAACACTGACATTTTACCGCAAGGTAGGTCTATGCATCACCTATCTTTCAAGCTATCACCCGTTATTTTCCGACAAGCGGTTTGGCATCCGGAGCCTGTCAACCACCTTAGGTCGTGATCAAAATGCAAAAATATTAACGGGCGCATGCTTCAACCTCAAAAAAATCCATGTTCCCGTAAAGTGGCAACACTGACATTTTACCGCAAGGTAGGTCTATGCATCACCTATCTTTCAAGCCATCAACCGTTATTTTCCGACAAGCGGTTTGGCATCCGGAGCCTGTCAACCACTTTAGGTCGTGATCAAAATGCAAAAATATTAACTGGCGCATGCTTCAACCTCAAAAAAATCCATGTTCCCGTTAAGTGGCAACACTGACATTTTACCGCAAGGTAGGTCTATGCATCACCTATCTTTCAAGCCATCAACCGTTATTTTCCGACAAGCGGTTTGGCATCCGGAGCCTGTCAACCACCTTAGGTCGTGACCAAAATGCAAAAATATTAACAGGCGCATGCTTCAACCTCAAAGAAATCCATGTTCCCGTAAAGTGGCAACACTGACATTTTACCGCAAGGTAGGTCTATGCATCACCTATCTTTCAAGCCATCAACCGTTATTTTCCGACAAGTGGTTTGGCATCCAGAGCCTGTCAACCACCTTAGGTCGTGATCAAAATGCAAAAATATTAACAGGTGCATGCTTCAACCTCAAAAAAATCCATGTTCCCGTAAAGTGGCAACACTGACATTTTACCGCAAGGTAGGTCTATGCATCACCTATCTTTCAAGCCATCAACCGTTATTTTCCGACAAGCGGTTTGGCATCCGGAGCCTGTCAACCACCTTAGGTCGTGATCAAAATGCAAAAATATTAACAGGCGCATGCTTCAACCTCAAAAAAATCCATGTTCCCGTTAAGTGGCAACACTGACATTTTACCGCAAGGTAGGTCTATGCATCACCTATCTTTCAAGCCATCAACCGTTATTTTCCGACAAGCGGTTTGGCATCCGGAGCCTGTCAACCACTTTAGGTCGTGATCAAAATGCAAAAATATTAACTGGCGCATGCTTCAACCTCAAAAAAATCCATGTTCCCGTTAAGTGGCAACACTGACATTTTACTGCAAGGTAGGTCTATGCATCACCTATCTTTCAAGCCATCAACCGTTATTTTCCGACAAGCGGTTTGGCATCCGGAGCCTGTCAACCACCTTAGGTCGTGATCAAAATGCAAAAATATTAACAGGCGCATGCTTCAACCTCAAAAAAATCCATGTTCCCGTAAAGTGGCAACACTGACATTTTACCGCAAGGTAGGTCTATGCATCACCTATCTTTCAAGCCATCAACCTTTATTTTCCGACAAGCGGTTTGGCATCCGGAGCCTGTCAACCACCTTAGGTCGTGATCAAAATGCAAAAATATTAACGGGCGCATGCTTCAACCTCAAAAAAATCCATGTTCCCGTTAAGTGGCAACACTGACATTTTACCGCAAGGTAGGTCTATGCATCACCTATCTTTCAAGCCATCACTCGTTATTTTCCGACAAGCGGTTTGGCATCCGGAGCCTGTCAACCACCTTAGGTCGTGATCAAAATGCAAAAATATTAACGGGCGCATGCTTCAACCTCAAAAAAATCCATGTTCCCGTAAAGTGGCAACACTGACATTTTACCGCAAGGTAGGTCTATGCATCACCTATCTTTCAAGCCATCAACCGTTATTTTCCGACAAGCGGTTTGGCATCCGGAGCCTGTCAACCACTTTAGGTCGTGATCAAAATGCAAAAATATTAACTGGCGCATGCTTCAACCTCAAAAAAATCAATGTTCCCGTTAAGTGGCAACACTGACATTTTACCGCAAGGTAGGTCTATGCATCACCTATCTTTCAAGCCATGAACCGTTATTTTCCGACAAGCGGTTTGGCATCCGGAGCCTGTCAACCACCTTAGGTCGTGATCAAAATGCAAAAATATTAACAGGCGCATGCTTCAACCTCAAAGAAATCCATGTTCCCGTAAAGTGGCAACACTGACATTTTACCGCAAGGTTGGTCTATGTATCACCTATCTTTCAAGCCATCAACCGTTATTTTCCGACAAGCGGTTTGGCATCCAGAGCCTGTCAACCACCTTAGGTCGTGATCAAAATGCAAAAATATTAACAGGTGCATGCTTCAACCTCAAAAAAATCCATGTTCCCGTAAAGTGGCAACACTGACATTTTACCGCAAGGTAGGTCTATGCATCACCTATCTTTCAAGCCATCAACCGTTATTTTCCGACAAGCGGTTTGGCATCCGGAGCCTGTCAACCACCTTAGGTCGTGATCAAAATGCAAAAATATTAACAGGCGCATGCTTCAACCTCAAAAAAATCCATGTTCCCGTAAAGTGGCAACACTGACATTTTACCGCAAGGTAGGTCTATGCATCACCTATCTTTCAAGCCATCAACCGTTATTTTCCGACAAGCGGTTTGGCATCCGAAGCCTGTCAACCACCTTAGGTCGTGATCATAATGCAAAAACATTAACAGGCGCATGCTTCAACCTCAAAAAAATCCATGTTCCCGTAAAGTGGCAACACTGACATTTTACCGCAAGGTAGGTCTATGCATCACCTATCTTTCAAGCCATCAACCGTTATTTTCCGACAAGCGGTTTGGCATCCGGAGCCTGTCAACCACCTAAGGTCGTGATCAAAATGCAAAAATATTAACTGGCGCATGCTTCAACCTCAAAAAAATCCATGTTCCCGTAAAGTGGCAACACTGACATTTTACCGCAAGGTAGGTCTATGCATCACCTATCTTTCAAGCCATCAACCGTTATTTTCCGACAAGCGGTTTGGCATCCGGAGCCTGTCAACCACCTTAGGTCGTGATCAAAATGCAAAAATATTAACAGGCGCATGCTTCAACCTCAAAAAAATCCATGTTCCCGTTAAGTGGCAACACTGACATTTTACCGCAAGGTAGGTCTATGCATCACCTATCTTTCAAGCCATCAACCGTTATTTTCCGACTAGCGGTTTGGCATCCGGAGCCTGTCAACCACTTTAGGTCGTGATCAAAATGCAAAAATATTAACTGGCGAATGCTTCAACCTCAAAAAAATCCATGTTCCCGTAAAGTGGCAACACTGACATTTTACCGCAAGGTAGGTCTATGCATCACCTATCTTTCAAGCCATCAACCGTTATTTTCGACAAGCGGTTTGGCATCCGGAGCCTGTCAACCACCTTAGGTCGTGATCAAAATGCAAAAATATTAACGGACGCATGCTTCAACCTCAAAAAAATCCATGTTCCCGTTAAGTGGCAACACTGACATTTTACCGCAAGGTAGGTCTATGCATCACCTATCTTTCAAGCTATCACCCGTTATTTTCCGACAAGCGGTTTGGCATCCGGAGCCTGTCAACCACCTTAGGTCGTGATCAAAATGCAAAAATATTAACGGGCGCATGCTTCAACCTCAAAAAAATCCATGTTCCCGTAAAGTGGCAACACTGACATTTTACCGCAAGGTAGGTCTATGCATCACCTATCTTTCAAGCTATCAACCGTTATTTTCCGACAAGCGGTTTGGCATCCGGAGCCTGTCAACCACCTTAGGTCGTGATCAAAATGCAAAAATATTAACAGGTGCATGCTTCAACCTCAAAAAAATCCATGTTCCCGTAAAGTGGCAACACTGACATTTTACCGCAAGGTAGGTCTATGCATCACCTATCTTTCAAGCCATCAACCGTTATTTTCCGACAAGCGGTTTGGCATCCGGAGCCTGTCAACCACTTTAGGTCGTGATCAAAATGCAAAAATATTAACTGGCGCATGCTTCAACCTCAAAAAAATCCATGTTCCCGTAAAGTGGCAACACTGACATTTTACCGCAAGGTAGGTCTATGCATCACCTATCTTTCAAGCTATCAACCGTTATTTTCCGACAAGCGGTTTGGCATCCGGAGCCTGTCAACCACCTTAGGTCGTGATCAAAATGCAAAAATATTAACAGGTGCATGCTTCAACCTCAAAAAAATCCATGTTCCCGTAAAGTGGCAACACTGACATTTTACCGCAAGGTAGGTCTATGCATCACCTATCTTTCAAGCCATCAACCGTTATTTTCCGACAAGCGGTTTGGCATCCGGAGCCTTTCAACCACCTTAGGTCGTGATCAAAATGCAAAAATATTAACAGGCGCATTCTTCAACCTCAAAAAAATCCATGTTCCCGTAAAGTGGCAACACTGACATTTAACCGCAAGGTAGGTCTATGCATCACCTATAATTCAAGCTATCAACCGTTATTTTCCGACAAGCGGTTTGGCATCCGGAGCCTGTCAACCACCTTAGGTCGTGATCAAAATGCAAAAATATTAACGGGCGCATGCTTCAACCTCAAAAAAATCCATGTTCCCGTAAAGTGGCAACACTGACATTTTACCGCAAGGTAGGTCTATGCATCACCTATCTTTCAAGCCATCAACCGTTATTTTCCGACAAGCGGTTTGGCATCCGGAGCCTGTCAACCACCTTAGGTCGTGATCAAAATGCAAAAATATTAACAGGCGCATGCTTCAACCTCAAAAAAATCCATGTTCCCGTTAAGTGGCAATACTGACATTTTACCGCAAGGTAGGTCTATGCATCACCTATCTTTCAAGCCATCAACCGTTATTTTCCGACAAGCGGTTTGGCATCCGGAGCCTGTCAACCACTTTAGGTCGTGATCAAAATGCAAAAATATTAACTGGCGCATGCTTCAACCTCAAAAAAATCCATGTTCCCGTTAAGTGGCAACACTGACATTTTACTGCAAGGTAGGTCTATGCATCACCTATCTTTCAAGCCATCAACCGTTATTTTCCGACAAGCGGTTTGGCATCCGGAGCCTGTCAACCACCTTAGGTCGTGATCAAAATGCAAAAATATTAACAGGCGCATGCTTCAACCTCAAAAAAATCCATGTTCCCGTAAAGTGGCAACACTGACATTTTACCGCAAGGTAGGTCTATGCATCACCTATCTTTCAAACCATCAACCTTTATTTTCCGACAAGCGGTTTGGCATCCGGAGCCTGTCAACCACCTTAGGTCGTGATCAAAATGCAAAAATATTAACAGGCGCATGCTTCAACCTCAAAAAAACTCCATGTTCCCGTTAAGTGGCAACACTGACATTTTACCGCAAGGTAGGTCTATGCATCACCTATCTTTCAAGCCATCACTCGTTATTTTCCGACAAGCGGTTTGGCATCCGGAGCCTGTCAACCACCTTAGGTCGTGATCAAAATGCAAAAATATTAACGGGCGCATGCTTCAACCTCAAAAAAATCCATGTTCCCGTAAAGTGGCAACACTGACATTTTACCGCAAGGTAGGTCTATGCATCACCTATCTTTCAAGCCATCAACCGTTATTTTCCGACAAGCGGTTTGGCATCCGGAGCCTGTCAACCACTTTAGGTCGTGATCAAAATGCAAAAATATTAACTGGCGCATGCTTCAACCTCAAAAAAATCAATGTTCCCGTTAAGTGGCAACACTGACATTTTACCGCAAGGTAGGTCTATGCATCACCTATCTTTCAAGCCATGAACCGTTATTTTCCGACAAGCGGTTTGGCATCCGGAGCCTGTCAACCACCTTAGGTCGTGATCAAAATGCAAAAATATTAACAGGCGCATGCTTCAACCTCAAAGAAATCCATGTTCCCGTAAAGTGGCAACACTGACATTTTACCGCAAGGTTGGTCTATGCATCACCTATCTTTCAAGCCATCAACCGTTATTTTCCGACAATCGGTTTGGCATCCAGAGCCTGTCAACCACCTTAGGTCGTGATCAAAATGCAAAAATATTAACAGGTGCATGCTTCAACCTCAAAAAAATCCATGTTCCCGTAAAGTGGCAACACTGACATTTTACCGCAAGGTAGGTCTATGCATCACCTATCTTTCAAGCCATCAACCGTTATTTTCCGACAAGCGGTTTGGCATCCGGAGCCTGTCAACCACCTTAGGTCGTGATCAAAATGCAAAAATATTAACAGGCGCATGCTTCAACCTCAAAAAAATCCATGTTCCCGTAAAGTGGCAACACTGACATTTTACCGCAAGGTAGGTCTATGCATCACCTATCTTTCAAGCCATCAACCGTTATTTTCCGACAAGCGGTTTGGCATCCGAAGCCTGTCAACCACCTTAGGTCGTGATCATAATGCAAAAACATTAACAGGCGCATGCTTCAACCTCAAAAAAATCCATGTTCCCGTAAAGTGGCAACACTGACATTTTACCGCAAGGTAGGTCTATGCATCACCTATCTTTCAAGCCATCAACCGTTATTTTCCGACAAGCGGTTTGGCATCCGGAGCCTGTCAACCACCTTAGGTCGTGATCAAAATGCAAAAATATTAACTGGCGCATGCTTCAACCTCAAAAAAATCCATGTTCCCGTAAAGTGGCAACACTGACATTTTACCGCAAGGTAGGTCTATGCATCACCTATCTTTCAAGCCATCAACCGTTATTTTCCGACAAGCGGTTTGGCATCCGGAGCCTGTCAACCACCTTAGGTCGTGATCAAAATGCAAAAATATTAACAGGCGCATGCTTCAACCTCAAAAAAATCCATGTTCCCGTAAAGTGGCAACACTGACATTTTACCGCAAGGTAGGTCTATGCATCACCTATCTTTCAAGCCATCAACCGTTATTTTCCGACTAGCGGTTTGGCATCCGGAGCCTGTCAACCACTTTAGGTCGTGATCAAAATGCAAAAATATTAACTGGCGAATGCTTCAACCTCAAAAAAATCCATGTTCCCGTAAAGTGGCAACACTGACATTTTACCGCAAGGTAGGTCTATGCATCACCTATCTTTCAAGCCATCAACCGTTATTTTCGACAAGCGGTTTGGCATCCGGAGCCTGTCAACCACCTTAGGTCGTGATCAAAATGCAAAAATATTAACGGACGCATGCTTCAACCTCAAAAAAATCCATGTTCCCGTAAAGTGGCAACACTGACATTTTACCGCAAGGTAGGTCTATGCATCACCTATCTTTCAAGCCATCAACCGTTATTTTCCGACAAGCGGTTTGGCATCCGGAGCCTGTCAACCACTTTAGGTCGTGATCAAAATGCAAAAATATTAACTGGCGCATGCTTCAACCTCAAAAAAATCCATGTTCCCGTAAAGTGGCAACACTGACATTTTACCGCAAAGTAGGTCTATGCATCACCTATCTTTCAAGCCATCAACCGTTATTTTCCGACAAGCGGTTTGGCATCCGGAGCCTGTCAACCACCTTAGGTCGTGATCAAAATGCAAAAATATTAACAGGTGCATGCTTCAACCTCAAAAAAATCCATGTTCCCGTAAAGTGGCAACACTGACATTTTACCGCAAGGTAGGTCTATGCATCACCTATCTTTCAAGCCATCAACCGTTATTTTCCGACAAGCGGTTTGGCATCCGGAGCCTTTCAACCACCTTAGGTCGTGATCAAAATGCAAAAATATTAACAGGCGCATGCTTCAACCTCAAAAAAATCCATGTTCCCGTAAAGTGGCAACACTGACATTTAACCGCAAGGTAGGTCTATGCATCACCTATAATTCAAGCTATCAACCGTTATTTTCCGACAAGCGGTTTGGCATCCGGAGCCTGTCAACCACCTTAGGTCGTGATCAAAATGCAAAAATATTAACAGGCGCATGCTTCAACCTCAAAAAAATCCATGTTCCCGTTAAGTGGCAACACTGACATTTTACCGCAAGGTAGGTCTATGCATCGCCTATCTTTCAAGCCATCAACCGTTATTTTCCGACAAGCGGTTTGGCATCCGGAGCCTGTCAACCACTTTAGGTCGTGATCAAAATGCAAAAATATTAACGGGCGCATGCTTCAACCTCAAAAAAATCCATGTTCCCGTTAAGTGGCAACACTGACATTTTACTGCAAGGTAGGTCTTTGCATCACCTATCTTTCAAGCCATCAACCGTTATTTTCCGACAAGCGGTTTGGCATCCGGAGCCTGTCAACCACCTTAGGTCGTGATCAAAATGCAAAAATATTAACAGGCGCATGCTTCAACCTCAAAAAAATCCATGTTCCCGTAAAGTGGCAACACTGACATTTTACCGCAAGGTAGGTCTATGCATCACCTATCTTTCAAGCCATCAACCGTTATTTTCCGACAAGCGGCTTGGCATCCGGAGCCTGTCAACCACCTTAGGTCGTGATCAAAATGCAAAAATATTAACAGGCGCATGCTTCAACCTCAAAAAAATCCATGTTGCCGTTAAGTGGCAACACTGACATTTTACCGCAAGGTAGGTCTATGCATCACCTATCTTTCAAGCCATCAACCGTTATTTTCCGACAAGCGGTTTGGCATCCGGAGCCTGTCAACCACCTTAGGTCGTGATCAAAATGCAAAAATATTAACAGGCGCATGCTTCAACCTCAAAAAAATCCATGTTCCCGTTAAGTGGCAATACTGACATTTTACCGCAAGGTAGGTCTATGCATCACCTATCTTTCAAGCCATCAACCGTTATTTTCCGACAAGCGGTTTGGCATCCGGAGCCTGTCAACCACCTTAGGTCGTGATCAAAATGCAAAAATATTAACGGGCGCATGCTTCAACCTCAAAAAAATCCATGTTTCCGTAAAGTGGCAACACTGACATTTTACCGCAAGGTAGGTCTATGCATCACCTATCTTTCAAGCCATCAACCGTTATTTTCCGACAAGCGGTTTGGCATCCGGAGCCTGTCAACCACCTTAGGTCGTGATCAAAATGCAAAAATATTAACGGGCGCATGCTTCAACCTCAAAAAAATCCATGTTCCCGTAAAGTGGCATCCCTGACATTTTACCGCAAGGTAGGTCTATGCATCACCTATCTTTCAAGCCATCAACCGTTATTTTCCGACTAGCGGTTTGGCATCCGGAGCCTGTCAACCACTTTAGGTCGTGATCAAAATGCAAAAATATTAACTGGCGAATGCTTCAACCTCAAAAAAATCCATGTTCCCGTAAAGTGGCAACACTGACATTTTACCGCAAGGTAGGTCTATGCATCACCTATCTTTCAAGCCATCAACCGTTATTTTCCGACAAGCGGTTTGGCATCCGGATCCTGTCAACCACCTTAGGTCGTGATCAAAATGCAAAAATATTAACTGGCGCATGCTTCAACCTCAAAAAAATCCATGTTCCCGTAAAGTGGCAACACTGACATTTTACCGCAAGGTAGGTCTATGCATCACCTATCTTTCAAGCCATCAACCGTTATTTTCCGACAAGCGGTTTGGCATCCGGAGCCTGTCAACCACCTTAGGTCGTGATCAAAATGCAAAAATATTAACAGGCGCATGCTTCAACCTCAAAAAAATCCATGTTCCCGTTAAGTGGCAACACTGACATTTTACCGCAAGGTAGGTCTATGCATCACCTATCTTTCAAGCCATCAACCGTTATTTTCCGACTAGCGGTTTGGCATCCGGAGCCTGTCAACCACTTTAGGTCGTGATCAAAATGCAAAAATATTAACTGGCGAATGCTTCAACCTCAAAAAAATCCATGTTCCCGTAAAGTGGCAACACTGACATTTTACCGCAAGGTAGGTCTATGCATCACCTATCTTTCAAGCCATCAACCGTTATTTTCGACAAGCGGTTTGGCATCCGGAGCCTGTCAACCACCTTAGGTCGTGATCAAAATGCAAAAATATTAACGGACGCATGCTTCAACCTCAAAAAAATCCATGTTCCCGTTAAGTGGCAACACTAACATTTTACCGCAAGGTAGGTCTATGCATCACCTATCTTTCAAGCTATCACCCGTTATTTTCCGACAAGCGGTTTGGCATCCGGAGCCTGTCAACCACCTTAGGTCGTGATCAAAATGCAAAAATATTAACGGGCGCATGCTTCAACCTCAAAAAAATCCATGTTCCCGTAAAGTGGCAACACTGACATTTTACCGCAAGGTAGGTCTATGCATCACCTATCTTTCAAGCTATCAACCGTTATTTTCCGACAAGCGGTTTGGCATCCGGAGCCTGTCAACCACCTTAGGTCGTGATCAAAATGCAAAAATATTAACAGGTGCATGCTTCAACCTCAAAAAAATCCATGTTCCCGTAAAGTGGCAACACTGACATTTTACCGCAAGGTAGGTCTATGCATCACCTATCTTTCAAGCCATCAACCGTTATTTTCCGACAAGCGGTTTGGCATCCGGAGCCTGTCAACCACTTTAGGTCGTGATCAAAATGCAAAAATATTAACTGGCGCATGCTTCAACCTCAAAAAAATCCATGTTCCCGTTAAGTGGCAACACTGACATTTTACCGCAAGGTAGGTCTATGCATCACCTATCTTTCAAGCTATCAACCGTTATTTTCCGACAAGCGGTTTGGCATCCGGAGCCTGTCAACCACCTTAGGTCATGATCAAAATGCAAAAATATTAACAGGTGCATGCTTCAACCTCAAAAAAATCCATGTTCCCGTAAAGTGGCAACACTGACATTTTACCGCAAGGTAGGTCTATGCATCACCTATCTTTCAAGCCATCAACCGTTATTTTCCGACAAGCGGTTTGGCATCCGGAGCCTTTCAACCACCTTAGGTCGTGATCAAAATGCAAAAATATTAACAGGCGCATGCTTCAACCTCAAAAAAATCCATGTTCCCGTAAAGTGGCAACACTGACATTTAACCGCAAGGTAGGTCTATGCATCACCTATAATTCAAGCTATCAACCGTTATTTTCCGACAAGCGGTTTGGCATCCGGAGCCTGTCAACCACCTTAGGTCGTGATCAAAATGCAAAAATATTAACGGGCGCATGCTTCAACCTCAAAAAAATCCATGTTCCCGTAAAGTGGCAACACTGACATTTTACCGCAAGGTAGGTCTATGCATCACCTATCTTTCAAGCCATCAACCGTTATTTTCCGACAAGCGGTTTGGCATCCGGAGCCTGTCAACCACCTTAGGTCGTGATCAAAATGCAAAAATATTAACAGGCGCATGCTTCAACCTCAAAAAAATCCATGTTCCCGTTAAGTGGCAATACTGACATTTTACCGCAAGGTAGGTCTATGCATCACCTATCTTTCAAGCCATCAACCGTTATTTTCCGACAAGCGGTTTGGCATCCGGAGCCTGTCAACCACTTTAGGTCGTGATCAAAATGCAAAAATATTAACTGGCGCATGCTTCAACCTCAAAAAAATCCATGTTCCCGTTAAGTGGCAACACTGACATTTTACTGCAAGGTAGGTCTATGCATCACCTATCTTTCAAGCCATCAACCGTTATTTTCCGACAAGCGGTTTGGCATCCGGAGCCTGTCAACCACCTTAGGTCGTGATCAAAATGCAAAAATATTAACAGGCGCATGCTTCAACCTCAAAAAAATCCATGTTCCCGTAAAGTGGCAACACTGACATTTTACCGCAAGGTAGGTCTATGCATCACCTATCTTTCAAACCATCAACCTTTATTTTCCGACAAGCGGTTTGGCATCCGGAGCCTGTCAACCACCTTAGGTCGTGATCAAAATGCAAAAATATTAACAGGCGCATGCTTCAACCTCAAAAAAACTCCATGTTCCCGTTAAGTGGCAACACTGACATTTTACCGCAAGGTAGGTCTATGCATCACCTATCTTTCAAGCCATCACTCGTTATTTTCCGACAAGCGGTTTGGCATCCGGAGCCTGTCAACCACCTTAGGTCGTGATCAAAATGCAAAAATATTAACGGGCGCATGCTTCAACCTCAAAAAAATCCATGTTCCCGTAAAGTGGCAACACTGACATTTTACCGCAAGGTAGGTCTATGCATCACCTATCTTTCAAGCCATCAACCGTTATTTTCCGACAAGCGGTTTGGCATCCGGAGCCTGTCAACCACTTTAGGTCGTGATCAAAATGCAAAAATATTAACTGGCGCATGCTTCAACCTCAAAAAAATCAATGTTCCCGTTAAGTGGCAACACTGACATTTTACCGCAAGGTAGGTCTATGCATCACCTATCTTTCAAGCCATGAACCGTTATTTTCCGACAAGCGGTTTGGCATCCGGAGCCTGTCAACCACCTTAGGTCGTGATCAAAATGCAAAAATATTAACAGGCGCATGCTTCAACCTCAAAGAAATCCATGTTCCCGTAAAGTGGCAACACTGACATTTTACCGCAAGGTTGGTCTATGCATCACCTATCTTTCAAGCCATCAACCGTTATTTTCCGACAAGCGGCTTGGCATCCAGAGCCTGTCAACCACCTTAGGTCGTGATCAAAATGCAAAAATATTAACAGGTGCATGCTTCAACCTCAAAAAAATCCATGTTCCCGTAAAGTGGCAACACTGACATTTTACCGCAAGGTAGGTCTATGCATCACCTATCTTTCAAGCCATCAACCGTTATTTTCCGACAAGCGGTTTGGCATCCGGAGCCTGTCAACCACCTTAGGTCGTGATCAAAATGCAAAAATATTAACAGGCGCATGCTTCAACCTCAAAAAAATCCATGTTCCCGTAAAGTGGCAACACTGACATTTTACCGCAAGGTAGGTCTATGCATCACCTATCTTTCAAGCCATCAACCGTTATTTTCCGACAAGCGGTTTGGCATCCGAAGCCTGTCAACCACCTTAGGTCGTGATCATAATGCAAAAACATTAACAGGCGCATGCTTCAACCTCAAAAAAATCCATGTTCCCGTAAAGTGGCAACACTGACATTTTACCGCAAGGTAGGTCTATGCATCACCTATCTTTCAAGCCATCAACCGTTATTTTCCGACAAGCGGTTTGGCATCCGGAGCCTGTCAACCACCTTAGGTCGTGATCAAAATGCAAAAATATTAACTGGCGCATGCTTCAACCTCAAAAAAATCCATGTTCCCGTAAAGTGGCAACACTGACATTTTACCGCAAGGTAGGTCTATGCATCACCTATCTTTCAAGCCATCAACCGTTATTTTCCGACAAGCGGTTTGGCATCCGGAGCCTGTCAACCACCTTAGGTCGTGATCAAAATGCAAAAATATTAACAGGCGCATGCTTCAACCTCAAAAAAATCCATGTTCCCGTAAAGTGGCAACACTGACATTTTACCGCAAGGTAGGTCTATGCATCACCTATCTTTCAAGCCATCAACCGTTATTTTCCGACTAGCGGTTTGGCATCCGGAGCCTGTCAACCACTTTAGGTCGTGATCAAAATGCAAAAATATTAACTGGCGAATGCTTCAACCTCAAAAAAATCCATGTTCCCGTAAAGTGGCAACACTGACATTTTACCGCAAGGTAGGTCTATGCATCACCTATCTTTCAAGCCATCAACCGTTATTTTCGACAAGCGGTTTGGCATCCGGAGCCTGTCAACCACCTTAGGTCGTGATCAAAATGCAAAAATATTAACGGACGCATGCTTCAACCTCAAAAAAATCCATGTTCCCGTAAAGTGGCAACACTGACATTTTACCGCAAGGTAGGTCTATGCATCACCTATCTTTCAAGCCATCAACCGTTATTTTCCGACAAGCGGTTTGGCATCCGGAGCCTGTCAACCACTTTAGGTCGTGATCAAAATGCAAAAATATTAACTGGCGCATGCTTCAACCTCAAAAAAATCCATGTTCCCGTAAAGTGGCAACACTGACATTTTACCGCAAAGTAGGTCTATGCATCACCTATCTTTCAAGCCATCAACCGTTATTTTCCGACAAGCGGTTTGGCATCCGGAGCCTGTCAACCACCTTAGGTCGTGATCAAAATGCAAAAATATTAACAGGTGCATGCTTCAACCTCAAAAAAATCCATGTTCCCGTAAAGTGGCAACACTGACATTTTACCGCAAGGTAGGTCTATGCATCACCTATCTTTCAAGCCATCAACCGTTATTTTCCGACAAGCGGTTTGGCATCCGGAGCCTTTCAACCACCTTAGGTCGTGATCAAAATGCAAAAATATTAACAGGCGCATGCTTCAACCTCAAAAAAATCCATGTTCCCGTAAAGTGGCAACACTGACATTTAACCGCAAGGTAGGTCTATGCATCACCTATAATTCAAGCTATCAACCGTTATTTTCCGACAAGCGGTTTGGCATCCGGAGCCTGTCAACCACCTTAGGTCGTGATCAAAATGCAAAAATATTAACAGGCGCATGCTTCAACCTCAAAAAAATCCATGTTCCCGTTAAGTGGCAACACTGACATTTTACCGCAAGGTAGGTCTATGCATCGCCTATCTTTCAAGCCATCAACCGTTATTTTCCGACAAGCGGTTTGGCATCCGGAGCCTGTCAACCACTTTAGGTCGTGATCAAAATGCAAAAATATTAACTGGCGCATGCTTCAACCTCAAAAAAATCCATGTTCCCGTTAAGTGGCAACACTGACATTTTACTGCAAGGTAGGTCTTTGCATCACCTATCTTTCAAGCCATCAACCGTTATTTTCCGACAAGCGGTTTGGCATCCGGAGCCTGTCAACCACCTTAGGTCGTGATCAAAATGCAAAAATATTAACAGGCGCATGCTTCAACCTCAAAAAAATCCATGTTCCCGTAAAGTGGCAACACTGACATTTTACCGCAAGGTAGGTCTATGCATCACCTATCTTTCAAGCCATCAACCGTTATTTTCCGACAAGCGGCTTGGCATCCGGAGCCTGTCAACCACCTTAGGTCGTGATCAAAATGCAAAAATATTAACAGGCGCATGCTTCAACCTCAAAAAAATCCATGTTGCCGTTAAGTGGCAACACTGACATTTTACCGCAAGGTAGGTCTATGCATCACCTATCTTTCAAGCCATCAACCGTTATTTTCCGACAAGCGGTTTGGCATCCGGAGCCTGTCAACCACCTTAGGTCGTGATCAAAATGCAAAAATATTAACAGGCGCATGCTTCAACCTCAAAAAAATCCATGTTCCCGTTAAGTGGCAATACTGACATTTTACCGCAAGGTAGGTCTATGCATCACCTATCTTTCAAGCCATCAACCGTTATTTTCCGACAAGCGGTTTGGCATCCGGAGCCTGTCAACCACCTTAGGTCGTGATCAAAATGCAAAAATATTAACGGGCGCATGCTTCAACCTCAAAAAAATCCATGTTTCCGTAAAGTGGCAACACTGACATTTTACCGCAAGGTAGGTCTATGCATCACCTATCTTTCAAGCCATCAACCGTTATTTTCCGACAAGCGGTTTGGCATCCGGAGCCTGTCAACTACCTTAGGTCGTGATCAAAATGCAAAAATATTAACGGGCGCATGCTTCAACCTCAAAAAAATCCATGTTCCCGTAAAGTGGCATCCCTGACATTTTACCGCAAGGTAGGTCTATGCATCACAAGTTGCATGTGCAAGTTGCATGTGCAAGTTGCATGTACAAGTTGCATGTGCAAGTTGCATGTGCAAGTTGCATGTGCAAGTTGCATGTGCAAGTTGCATGTGCAAGTTGCATGTGCAAGTTGCATGTGCAAGTTGCATTTGCAAGTTGCATGTGCAAGTTGCATGTGCAAGTTGCAAGTTGCATGTGCAAGTTGCATGTGCTAGTTGCATGTACAAGTTGCATGTGCAAGTTGCATGTACAAGTTGCATGTGCATGTTGCATGTGCAAGTTGCATGTGCAAGTTGCATGTGAAAGTTGCATGTGCAAGTTGCATGTACAAGTTGCATGTGCAAGTTAAATGTTCAAGTTGCATGTGCATGTTGCATGTGCAAGTTGCATGTGCAAGTTGCATGTGCAAGTTGCATGTGCAAGTTGCATGTGCAAGTTGCATGTGCAAGTTGCATGTGCAAGTTGCATGTGCAAGTTGCATGTGAAAGTTGCATGTGCTAGTTGCATGTACAAGTTGCATGTGTAAGTTGCATGTGCAAGTTGCAAGTTGCATGTGCAAGTTGCATGTGCAGGTTGCTTGTGGAAGTTACATGTGCCAGTTGCATGTGCAAGTTGCTAGTTGCATGTGCAAGTTTGATGTGCAAGTTGCATGTACAAGTTGCATGTGCAGGTTGCATGTGCAAGTTGCATTTCCAAGTTGCATGTGCAAGTTGCAAGTTGCATGTAAAAGTTGCATGTGCAAGTTGCATGTGCAAGTTGCATGTGCAAGTTGCAAGTCGCATGTGCAAGTTGCATGTGCAAGTTGCATGTACAAGTTGCATGTGCAGGTTGCATGTGCAAGCTGCATGTGCAAGTTGCATGTGCAAGTTGCATGTGAAAGTTGCATGTGCTAGTTGCATGTACAAGTTGCATGTGCAAGTTGCATGTACAAGTTGCATGTACAAGTTGCATGTGCAAGTTGCATGTTCAAGTTGCATGTGCAAGTTGCATGTGCAAGTTGCATGTGAAAGTTGCATGTGCTTATTGCATGTACAAGTTGCATGTGTAAGTTGCATGTGCAAGTTGCAAGTTGCATGTGCAAGTTGCATGTTCAAGTTGCATGTGCATGTTGCATGTGCAAGTTGCATGTGCAAGTTGCATGTGCAAGTTGCATGTGCAAGTTGCATGTGCAAGTTGCATGTGCAAGTTGCATGTGCAAGTTGCATTTGCAAGTTGCATGTGCAAGTTGCATGTGCAAGTTGCATGTGAAAGTTGCATGTGCTAGTTGCATGTACAAGTTGCATGTGTAAGTTGCATGTGCAAGTTGCAAGTTGCATGTGCAAGTTGCATGTGCAGGTTGCTTGTGGAAGTTACATATGCCAGTTGCATGTGCAAGTTGCAAGTTGCATGTGCAAGTTGCATGTGCAAGTTGCAACTTGCATGTGCAAGTTGCATGTGACAGTTGCATGTGCAAGTTGCATGTGCAAGTTGCATGTGAAAGCTGCTTGTGCTAGTTGCATGTACAAGTTGCATGTGCAGGTTGCATGTACAAGTTGCATGTGCATGTTGCATGTGCAAGTTGCATGTGCAAGTTGCATGTGAAAGTTGCATGTGCAAGTTGCATGTACAAGTAGCATGTGCAAGTTGCATGTTCAAGTTGCATGTGCATGTTGCATGTGCAAGTTGCATGTGCAAGTTGCATGTGCAAGTTGCATGTGCAAGTTGCATGTGCAAGTTGCATGTGAAAGTTGCATGTGCTAGTTGCATGTACAAGTTGCATGTGCAAGTTGCATGTGCAAGTTGCATGTGCAAGTTGCATGTGCAGGTTGCATGTGCAAGTTGCTTGTGCAAGTTGCATGTGCAAGTTGCATGTTCAAGTTGCATGTGCAAGTTGCATGTGCAAGTTGCATGTTCAAGTTGCAAGTTGCATGTGCAGGTTGCATGTGCAAGTTGCATGTGCAAGTTACATGTCCAAGTTGCATGTGCAAGTTGCATGTGCAAGTTGCATGTGCAAGTTGCATGTGCAAGTTGCATGTGCAAGTTGCATGTGCAAGTTGCATGTACAAGTTGCATTTGCAAGTTGCATGTGCAAGTTGCATGTGCAAGTTGCATGTGTAAGTTGCATGTGCAAGTTGCATGTGCAAGATGCAAGTTGCATGTGCAAGTTGCATGTGCATGTTGCATGTGCAAGTTGCATGTACAAGTTGCATTTGCAAGTTGCATGTGCAAGTTGCATGTGCAAGTTGCATGTGTAAGTTGCATGTGCAAGTTGCATGTGCAAGTTGCAAGTTGCAAGTGCAAGTTGCATGTGCAAGTTGCATGTACAAGTTGCATTTGCAAGTTGCATGTGCAAGTTGCATGTAAAAGTTGCATGTGCAAGTTGCATGTGCAAGTTGCATGTGCAAGTTGCATGTGCAAGTTGCATGTGCAAGTTGCATGTGCAAGTTGCATGTACAAGTTGCATTTGCAAGTTGCATGTGCAAGTTGCATGTGCAAGTTGCATGTGTAAGTTGCATGTGCAAGTTGCATGTGCAAGATGCAAGTTGCATGTGCAAGTTGCATGTGCATGTTGCATGTGCAAGTTGCATGTACAAGTTGCATTTGCAAGTTGCATGTGCAAGTTGCATGTGCAAGTTGCATGTGTAAGTTGCATGTGCAAGTTGCATGTGCAAGATGCAAGTTGCATGTGCAAGTTGCATGTGCAAGTTGCATGTACAAGTTGCATTTGCAAGTTGCATGTGCAAGTTGCATGTAAAAGTTGCATGTGCAAGTTGCATGTGCAAGTTGCAAGTTGCATGTGCAAGTTGCATGTGCAAGATGCAAGTTGCATGTGCAAGTTGCATGTGCATGTTGCATGTGCAAGTTTCATGTACAAGTTGCATTTGCAAGTTGCATGTGCAAGTTGCATGTGCAAGTTGCATGTGTAAGTTGCATGTGCAAGTTGCATGTGCAAGTTGCAAGTTGCAAGTTGCAAGCCGACAAGCGGTTTGGCATCCGGAGCCTGTCAACCACCTTAGGTCGTGATCAAAATGCAAAAATATTAACGGGCGCATGCTTCAACCTCAAAAAAATCCATGTTTCCGTAAAGTGGCAACACTGACATTTTACCGCAAGGTAGGTCTATGCATCACCTATCTTTCAAGCCATCAACCGTTATTTTCCGACAAGCGGTTTGGCATCCGGAGCCTGTCAACCACCTTAGGTCGTGATCAAAATGCAAAAATATTAACGGGCGCATGCTTCAACCTCAAAAAAATCCATGTTCCCGTAAAGTGGCATCCCTGACATTTTACCGCAAGGTAGGTCTATGCATCACAAGTTGCATGTGCAAGTTGCATGTGCAAGTTGCATGTACAAGTTGCATGTGCAAGTTGCATGTGCAAGTTGCATGTGCAAGTTGCATGTGCAAGTTGCATGTGCAAGTTGCATGTGCAAGTTGCATGTGCAAGTTGCATTTGCAAGTTGCATGTGCAAGTTGCATGTGCAAGTTGCAAGTTGCATGTGCAAGTTGCATGTGCTAGTTGCATGTACAAGTTGCATGTGCAAGTTGCATGTACAAGTTGCATGTGCATGTTGCATGTGCAAGTTGCATGTGCAAGTTGCATGTGAAAGTTGCATGTGCTAGTTGCATGTACAAGTTGCATGTGCAAGTTGCATGTACAAGTTGCATGTACAAGTTGCATGTGCAAGTTGCATGTTCAAGTTGCATGTGCAAGTTGCATGTGCAAGTTGCATGTGCAGGTTGCATGTGCAAGTTGCAAGTGCAAGTTGCATGTGCAAGTTGCAAGTTGCATGTGCAAGTTGCATGTGCAAGTTGCATGTGCAAGTTGCATGTGCAAGTTGCAAGTCGCATGTGCAAGTTGCATGTGCAAGTTGCATGTACAAGTTGCATGTGCAGGTTGCATGTGCAAGCTGCATGTGCAAGTTGCATGTGCAAGTTGCATGTGAAAGTTGCATGTGCTAGTTGCATGTACAAGTTGCATGTGCAAGTTGCATGTACAAGTTGCATGTACAAGTTGCATGTGCAAGTTGCATGTTCAAGTTGCATGTGCAAGTTGCATGTGCAAGTTGCATGTGAAAGTTGCATGTGCTTATTGCATGTACAAGTTGCATGTGTAAGTTGCATGTGCAAGTTGCAAGTTGCATGTGCAAGTTGCATGTTCAAGTTGCATGTGCATGTTGCATGTGCAAGTTGCATGTGCAAGTTGCATGTGCAAGTTGCATGTGCAAGTTGCATGTGCAAGTTGCATGTGCAAGTTGCATTTGCAAGTTGCATGTGCAAGTTGCATGTGCAAGTTGCATGTGAAAGTTGCATGTGCTAGTTGCATGTACAAGTTGCATGTGTAAGTTGCATGTGCAAGTTGCAAGTTGCATGTGCAAGTTGCATGTGCAGGTTGCTTGTGGAAGTTACATATGCCAGTTGCATGTGCAAGTTGCAAGTTGCATGTGCAAGTTGCATGTGCAAGTTGCAACTTGCATGTGCAAGTTGCATGTGACAGTTGCATGTGCAAGTTGCATGTGCAAGTTGCATGTGAAAGCTGCTTGTGCTAGTTGCATGTACAAGTTGCATGTGCAAGTTGCATGTACAAGTTGCATGTGCATGTTGCATGTGCAAGTTGCATGTGCAAGTTGCATGTGAAAGTTGCATGTGCAAGTTGCATGTACAAGTAGCATGTGCAAGTTGCATGTTCAAGTTGCATGTGCATGTTGCATGTGCAAGTTGCATGTGCAAGTTGCATGTGCAAGTTGCATGTGCAAGTTGCATGTGCAAGTTGCATGTGAAAGTTGCATGTGCTAGTTGCATGTACAAGTTGCATGTGTAAGTTGCATGTGCAAGTTGCAAGTTGCATGTAAAAGTTGCATGTGCAAGTTGCATGTGCAAGTTGCAAGTTGCATGTGCAAGTTGCATGTGCAAGATGCAAGTTGCATGTGCAAGTTGCATGTGCATGTTGCATGTGCAAGTTGCATGTACAAGTTGCATTTGCAAGTTGCATGTGCAAGTTGCATGTGCAAGTTGCATGTGTAAGTTGCATGTGCAAGTTGCATGTGCAAGTTGCAAGTTGCAAGTTGCATGTGCAAGTTGCATGTGCAAGTTGCATGTGCAGGTTGCATGTGCAAGTTGCAAGTGCAAGTTGCATGTGCAAGTTGCAAGTTGCATGTGCAAGTTGCATGTGCATGTTGCATGTGCAAGTTGCATGTACAAGTTGCATGTGCAAGTTGCATGTGCAAGTTGCATGTGCAAGTTGCATGTACAAGTTGCATGTGCAGGTTGCATGTGCAAGTTGCATGTGCAAGTTGCATGTGCAAGTTGCATGTGCAAGTTGCATGTGCAAGTTGCAAGTTGCATGTGCAAGTTGCATGTGCAAGTTGCATGTACAAGTTGCATGTGCAAGTTGCATGTGCAAGTTGCATGTGCATGTTGCATGTGCAAGTTGCATGTACCAGTTGCATGTGCAAGTTGCATGT
Source organism: Dasysyrphus tricinctus (assembly GCA_963921185.1). Taxonomy (NCBI): domain Eukaryota; kingdom Metazoa; phylum Arthropoda; class Insecta; order Diptera; family Syrphidae; genus Dasysyrphus; species Dasysyrphus tricinctus. Next base: position 48,394,978 of record OY992531.1, read on the forward strand.
GCAAGTTGCATGTGCAAGTTGCATGTGCAAGTTGCATGAGCAAGTTGCATGTGCAAGTTGCAAGTTGCATGTGCAAGTTGCATGTGCAAGTTGCATGTGCAGGTTGCATGTGCAAGTTGCTTGTGCAAGTTGCATGTGCAAGTTGCATGTTCAAGTTGCATGTGCAAGTTGCATGTGCAAGTTGCATGTTCAAGTTGCAAGTTGCATGTGCAGGTTGCATGTGCAAGTTGCATGTGCAAGTTACATGTCCAAGTTGCATGTGCAAGTTGCATGTGCAAGTTGCATGTGCAAGTTGCATGTGCAAGTTGCATGTGCAAGTTGCATGTGCAAGTTGCATGTTCAAGTTGCAAGTTGCATGTACAGTTGCACATGCAACTTGCATATGCAACTTTCACATGCAACTTGCACATGCAACTTGCACATGCAACTTGCACATGCAACCTGCATGTGCAACTTGCATGTGCAAGTTGCAAGTTTCATATGCAAGTTGCAAGTTGCGTGTGCAAGATGCATGTGCAAGTTGCAAGTTGCATGTGCAAGTTGCATGTGCATGTTGCATGTGCAAGTTGCATGTGCAAGTTGCATGTGCAAGTTGCATGTGCAATTTGCATGTGCAAGTTGCATTTGCAAGTTGCAAGTTGCATGTGCAAGTTGCATGTGCAAGTTGCAAGTTAAATGTGCAAGTTGCATGTGCAAGTTGCATGTGCAGGTTGCATGTGCAAGTTGCATGTGCAAGTTGCATGTGCAAGTTGTATGTGCAAGTTGCATGTGCAAGTTGCATGTGCAAGTTGCATGTGCAAGTTGCAAGTTGCATGTAAAAGTTGGTCGTGATCAAAATGCAAAAATATTAACTGGCGCATGCTTCAACCTCAAAAAAATCCATGTTCCCGTAAAGTGGCAACACTGACATTTTACCGCAAGGTAGGTCTATGCATCACCTATCTTTCAAGCCATCAACCGTTATTTTCCGACAAGCGGTTTGGCATCCGGAGCCTGTCAACCACCTTAGGTCGTGATCAAAATGCAAAAATATTAACAGGCGCATGCTTCAACCTCAAAAAAATCCATGTTCCCGTAAAGTGGCAACACTGACATTTTACCGCAAGGTAGGTCTATGCATCACCTATCTTTCAAGCCATCAACCGTTATTTTCCGACAAGCGGTTTGGCATCCGGAGCCTGTCAACCACCTTAGGTCGTGATCAAAATGCAAAAATATTAACAGGCACATGCTTCAACCTCAAAAAAATCCATGTTCCCGTAAAGTGGCAACACTGACATTTTACCGCAAGGTAGGTCTATGCATCACCTATCTTTCAAGCCATCAACCGTTATTTTCCGACAAGCGGTTTGGCATCCGGAGCCTGTCAACAACCTTAGGTCGTGATCAAAATGCAAAAATATTAACAGGCGCATGCTTCAACCTCAAAAAAATCCATGTTCCCGTAAAGTGGCAACACTGACATTTTACCGCAAGGTAGGTCTATGCATCACCTATCTTTCAAGCCATCAACCGTTTTTCTCCGACAAGCGGTTTGGCATCCGGAGCCTGTCAACCACCTTAGGTCGTGATCAAAATGCAAAAATATTAACAGGCGCATGCTTCAACCTCAAAAAAATCCATGTTCCCGTAAAGTGGCAACACTGACATTTTACCGCAAGGTAGGTCTATGCATCACCTATCTTTCAAGCCATCAACCGTTATTTTCCGACAAGCGGTTTGGCATCCGGAGCCTGTCAACCACTTTAGGTCGTGATCAAAATGCAAAAATATTAACTGGCGCATGCTTCAACCTCAAAAAAATCCATGTTCCCGTAAAGTGGCAACACTGACATTTTACCGCAAGGTAGGTCTATGCATCACCTATCTTTCAAGCCATCAACCGTTATTTTCCGACAAGCGGTTTGGCATCCAGAGCCTGTCAACCACCTTAGGTCGTGATCAAAATGCAAAAATATTAACAGGTGCATGCTTCAACCTCAAAAAAATCCATGTTCCCGTAAAGTGGCAACACTGACATTTTACCGCAAGGTAGGTCTATGCATCACCTATCTTTCAAGCCATCAACCGTTATTTTCCGACAAGCGGTTTGGCATCCGGAGCCTGTCAACCACCTTAGGTCGTGATCAAAATGCAAAAATATTAACAGGCGCATGCTTCAACCTCAAAAAAATCCATGTTCCCGTAAAGTGACAACACTGACATTTTACCGCAAGGTAGGTCTATGCATCACCTATCTTTCAAGCCATCAACCGTTTTTTTCCGACAAGCGGTTTGGCATCCGGAGCCTGTCAACCACCTTAGGTCGTGATCAAAATGCAAAAATATTAACAGGCGCATGCTTCAACCTCAAAAAAATCCATGTTCCCGTTAAGTGGCAACACTGACATTTTACCGCAAGGTAGGTCTATGCATCACCTAACTTTCAAGCCATCAACCGTTATTTTCCGACAAGCGGTTTGGCATCCGGAGCCTGGCAACCACCTTAGGTCGTGATTAAAATGCAAAAATATTAACAGGTGCATGCTTCAACCTCAAAAAAATCCATGTTCCCGTTAAGTGGCAACACTGACATTTTACCGCAAGGTAGGTCTATGCATCACCTATCTTTCAAGTCATCAACCGTTATTTTCCGACAAGCGGTTTGGCATCCGGAGCCTGTCAACCACCTTAGGTCGTGATCAAAATGCAAAAATATTAACAGGCGCATGCTTCAACCTCAAAAAAAATCCATGTTCCCGTAAAGTGGCAACACTGACATTTTACCGCAAGGTAGGTCTATGCATCACCTATCTTTCAAGCCATCAACCGTTATTTTCCGACAAGCGGTTTGGCATCCGGAGCCTGTCAACCACCTTAGGTCGTGATCAAAATGCAAAAATATTAACAGGCGCATGCTTCAACCTCAAAAAAATCCATGTTCCCGTAAAGTGGCAACACTGACATTTTACCGCAAGGTAGGTCTATGCATAACCTATCTTTCAAGCCATCAACCGTTATTTTCCGACAAGCGGTTTGGCATCCGGAGCCTGTCAACCACCTTAGGTCGTGATCAAAATGCAAAAATATTAACAGGCGCATGCTTCAACCTCAAAAAAATCCATGTTGCCGTTAAGTGGCAACACTGACATTTTACCGCAAGGTAGGTCTATGCATCACCTATCTTTCAAGCCATCAACCGTTATTTTCCGACAAGCGGTTTGGCATCCGGAGCCTGTCAACCACCTTAGGTCGTGATCAAAATGCTAAAATATTAACAGGTGCATGCTTCAACCTCAAAAAAATCCATGTTCTCGTAAAGTGGCAACACTGACATTTTACCGCAAGGTAGGTCTATGCATCACCTATCTTTCAAGCCATCAACCGTTATTTTCCGACAAGCGGTTTGGCATCCGGAGCCTGTCAACCACTTTAGGTCGTGATCAAAATGCAAAAATATTAACTTATGTGCGTGACGAAAAAAACACCTTAAACCGTGTGATAAGGTACCCGGGTACCTTCATATGAACACTTGCTATTTGTTCTATATTGTTATGTTCATTGCATGATAATTCATTCATACTACCCTTGATTCATATTTTACTTCATTCGTCTTGTTTTTCTCACTTCTTTACTATATTTACGGTCAGTTTGACGTAAATAGAAGCCATTGCTTAAGATGTTGACTTTTCAAAAAAAAAAATGCACTTAAAATTACTTGAAATTTTGAAAATAAAAACATGCATTCAAAAACAACCTGGAATAAAAATAAAATGCACGACTGGATCGCACGTACTTGCTCTTATGTTCAAGTTGTGTGGAACTTAAGAACTTTAAAAAATATTCAAGTTTATAGAAAAAGTATAAAAAAGCATTTAAATCGTTCTTTTAATTGTTTAAACAGACTGATAAATAACTTAGAGCGCAAAAAAACGTATGCCATTTAATTACTTAAAAAAATATCAGTATATGCAAAAAAAAAATTTTAAATCGTTGGAGCCGTTTTCTTAAAAATTAATTTTTTATATATAAAATGTTTGTAACATTTTTCAAAAAAAAATTTGGTATGCCAATTTTGAGTATATATTAATATACATTTAAAACTGAAATTTCAAAACAATTCATTAACCCGTTTTTGAAATATTGAATTTTCAAAAAAAAATTTTGAATCTTTTTTTAAAAATCCAAAATTTATTTTTGCAAAAATTTTGGCATGCAGTATTATTTATACTAGTATGTCCAGCCCTCGAAACTCGAGTGCTAATAACACAATCGTCTAGTTGGCAAACTTCTAGAAAATCGTTCAAAAAACTATCACCAAAATGATTCAATCAATCGATCTTTCGATCATTTTCATTTCACTGAATTTATTTCCGATTCAATTTTATTCATTTGGATTCCAGAATCTCTCCGATTTTAACGAATTCAATTAAATACTGTACCAAATCCAATTTGATCCAAATTTAAAAATAATAAAATTTGGATTGATTAAAAAAGCCTAAGAAAAATAACATTTTCAGTTTTTTACTGCTCCGGAAAAGGTGATATTATGCCAATAATTGGTTGACATTTAGTTCGTAATACACTTTTTATGTGAAAATATTGTTCGGCCCTTATCCACTTAGACATTAACTGTCAAATTCCATTGACGGATTGCTACGATGTCAACGGCTTAAGAAACCTCTAAAAAAATAACAAATTTTTGATGAATTTTTACTGCTCCAAAAAAAGTGATTTTAAGGCAATTGAGTGACACTTGTATCAAAATATACTTTTCTGTCAAAATATAGTTTGCCTCCTATGAGGCATTTCTATGAATAGGAATGAGATAAAAAAGAGCCGCGTCAAAATAAGTCGCCTCACGTGAAGCTGGTATAAACACCGTCAATGGAATGAAAAATCTCTAAGTCCCCTATTACACGATGATTCTTTGCGTCTGACTCTTGTCAAAATTCAATGAGTGCGAAGATGAAATATGATGCTTTTTCTCCTTCGCACTCATAAAAATTCGAAAAGAGTCAGACGCAAAGATTCAGCGTGTAATAGGGGACTAAGAAATCTGAAATGTTAGATGAATTTTTAGTGCTCCAGAAAAGGATGATTTTAAGGCAATTGGGTGACAATTTGAGCTGGCGTGTTGAGCTTAACGCATTAAATTCTCGGCACATTACTTAAAAGCAGATACAAACCGTGTTATCGGCGTGTAGTAGACACTAAAAGTTTACTTGTCAACGCGTTGACAGCTGCTAGCAAAAGTGACGTTTGCATAGAAATGGGTCTAAGTTGAATGTTGAACCAAGAGAAGTGGCATTTGCATACGATTTATCGATTATAAATTCATTCACGGAGGTAGAGGACAACCCCTTCGGGCTAAGCTAAACGAAGAGATTTATCAACGCTTTACTTAAATGTGCTAACACAACAAACGTTTAAGTCAAATGTTGACAACTTATCACCCTGATTACAGAATCCGATGAATGAGCTGCGGAGGGAATCAGACTCAATTTTGACATTTTTATTATGAGCCAAATGTCAAAATTGAGTCAGATTCCCTCCGCAGCTCATTCGTCGGATTCTGTAATCGGGATGTATAGCTTTTTTTGCAAGCATGGATGAAGTCGGTCGAAAAAAACGACACCGGGGATTACCGACCGACGCCATCACAGAAAAAACTTGGAGTTTCCATTCAAACTATCGATAACATATATGGAATTCATACCGGTAACACAATTTTTTCCGTGCTTAAGTTAAGCACCGGAAATTCTTAGGCTGATGAGTACCGCCATCATTTCTTTCATCCAATTGCAAAATACCAGGGCTATTATCGATCACGTATGACACGTCCGCTTATAACAAAAATTGACGTTTGCATACAAATTTTGTATAGAAAAATGAGCCAGGGTATTTGCATAAGATTTTTAGTTGTACTCCAACATTAAGTAAAAAATCGGAAGAATAGTTCCATCGTGTAAAACCAGTCTTGATCGTGTAGAAGAACTGAGCTACTTATCATTATTTTCTGCAGAACTGAACGCTGCCATCCGACATTTCCATAATCTTTCCAGTCGTGCTGGAAGGTTGGTTGGTTGGTGGGTGTCAAAATCAAAACCTCACTGACAAATAAAAACAAACAAAAAGTGGATAATAATAAAGTAAAGAATACCTACCTAATAACAAATAAAACAAATATATCATCTTATTATAAAACGGCAAAGACGAATGTTGTATATATTAAACAAAAGTGTCGTGAATTATAAAATAAAAATGTCAAGATATCAAAAAATTTTGTGTTGTGAACAAATACTCGGTCTCGCTCTGGCTCTCGCTCGCACTTATTGTGCAATTTTCTTTTATTGTTTATTAGTTGTTGTGGTGCAATTTGTTAATAAATTTTTGCATTCTGCACTTCTGTGCATAAAAACATTTCAATTGATATATAATTTATATGCCTTTAGCTTTTGTAGACCGCGTAAATTGTACCACAAAATTCGTGTTTGCCGTTTTATAATATGATTCTAACAAAGCTTTTGTGAAAAAAATTTAATTGAAATCGGATGAGCGGTTAATGAGAAATCCAAAAATCAAAAAAACCGTTATATGACAGGTACCGTTAATAAATGTTTTTGGTGATTTTTTTTCTTACTGAAAGATATATCATATCTACAATAATACACTGATTTTTTTTTATCAAAATCGTTAGAGCCGTTTTTGAGATAAATAAGCTTTTCCTTAACGGTTGTATGGCAAGTACCGTTATTTTTTGAGCTAAAAAAAAAATCTCAATTTCCCCTCTGGAGAGTTACAAAAAAACCATAAGTTCAAAATTTGAAGAAAATCGCTTCAGTGGTTTAGGCTGTAGGTTGAGGTACGGACAGACAGACAGACAGACAGACAGACAGACAGACAGACAGACAGACAGAATTGTGCCACCCACTTTTTTCGTGTTCTCTATCATCGTAATGTCATGTTTGATTGTTATCTCGAAAATTTTTTTTTGCACGAATCCAAAACTTGCCCTATAGTACCTATATCGCAAGTAAAAAATGTTGGTGGCACAACAGCTTGTGGAGAACCAAACCAGGGCCTAGTGACTTGCAACTCTCAACCATTCCTATGTGCGTGTTGTTGCCAGGAACGGAGGGTTAATACAATTTTTTGCCGATTCCGAGCGGCTAGATGAGAAGCACTTATTCATGACAAGTTGTATATCTTGGAGGATTTGTCAGTTCCTCGCAAGAGGTTAAACCTCGTAAAAACATTAATGTTTTGATCGCATTGGCTGGGAATCGAGCCCAGACCTTCGGTATGCCAGTCTAACGCACTAACCATTATGCCCCGAGGTACTACAATACAGCCATAGTAAATTTTAGTTAATTTTGGCAGTCTTTACGAGTTCTAGTTGTTTGTTCGTAAAAATTAATTTTAGCAGAGGTTTTTATCGGGTCTATGCAACTGGATTGAATGACTGGAATATGATGGTTGTGTCGATAATAAGAAAGAATGTTTTCTTCCAAAAAACATACAGACACACAGTGTTTTCTACCAACCTCACATTGTTTTTAGGTCCCTAAGAACACTAAAGCAGTTGGAATGCTTTCGTCAATCCAAGTATTCAAAACACCGAAACTGGCCAAACTCGATAATAATAACTTGCTCTAAAATGCCATGCTTGGTTCCAAAATTGTGAAAAATCTTCGTGTTTCAAAAAATAAAATAAAGCAATTGCTATTACTTTTTGTTTTCAGTCTGCTGCTAGGATTTTTGCAAGGTTTTTGCTCATTACTCGAAAAACTACCACACAAAGCTAGATATTTGTCATATGTGTATGATCGGATAGGGCTCTTTGTCTTGCATTCTGTACCAGCAAAGTTTAAGGATATCTTTTATAGTTTTCGACATACGGGCTTTCAAAGTGGCTGATAACGATACTCATAACTTCTGATAGTACGTAAGGTTATCAGCCATTTTCAAAGGCCGTATTGCGAAAACTATAGTAAATATAAAAAAAAAAAATTGCTGAAAAATGGCAGCCTCACAGGGCCTCCTACCATACACAAATGAAAAATGTCTTCCATCGCATGGTAGTTTTTCGAGCTGTAGTAAAACACGTCTGAAAATGTTACGTTATCACACTATGGTCGTGTACAAATACGTTCCCTATACATAAAGGTACCGAGGTACCTCGTCACACGGTTTAAGGTGTTTATAATTTTTTGGTGGACAGGGATCTTCCCATTCGACTTACTAACTTGCAAATTATTAAAATATGCACAAAAAATTATGTTAGGAGCTCTCATAAAGTATCTTGCACATAGCTTGCCATTAAACCAGTTTAATTGGACATTGAAAATTGAAAAGGTACCCGGGTACCTCGTCACGCACATAAGGCGCATGCTTCAACCTCAAAAAAATCCATGTTCCCGTAAAGTGGCAACACTGACATTTTACCGCAAGGTAGGTCTATGCATCACCTATCTTTCAAGCCATCAACCGTTATTTTCCGACAAGCGGTTTGGCATCCAGAGCCTGTCAACCACCTTAGGTCGTGATCAAAATGCAAAAATATTAACAGGTGCATGCTTCAACCTCAAAAAAATCCATGTTCCCGTAAAGTGGCAACACTGACATTTTACCGCAAGGTAGGTCTATGCATCACCTATCTTTCAAGCCATCAACCGTTATTTTCCGACAAGCGGTTTGGCATCCGGAGCCTGTCAACCACCTTAGGTCGTGATCAAAATGCAAAAATATCAACGAGCGCATGCTTCAACCTCAAAAAAATCCATGTTCCCGCTAAGTGGCAACACTGACATTTTACCGCAAGGTAGGTCTATGCATCACCTATCTTTCAAGCCATCAACCGTTATTTTCCGACAAGCGGTTTGGCATCCGGAGCCTGTCAACCACCTTAGGTCGTGATCAAAATGCAAAAATATTAACAGGCGCATACTTCAACCTCAAAAAAATCCATGTTCCCGTAAAGTGGCAACACTGACATTTTACCGCAAGGTAGGTCTATGCATCACCTATCTTTCAAGCCATCAACCGTTATTTTCCGACAAGCGGTTTGGCATCCGGAGCCTGTCAACCACTTTAGGTCGTGATCAAAATGCAAAAATATTAACTGGCGCATGCTTCAACCTCAAAAAAATCCATGTTCCCGTTAAGTGGCAACACTGAAGTTTTACCGCAAGGTAGGTCTATGCATCACCTATCTTTCAAGCCATCAACCGTTATTTTCCGACAAGCGGTTTGGCATCCGGAGCCTGTCAACCACCTTAGGTCGTGATCAAAATGCAAAAATATTAACAGGCGCATGCTTCAACCTCAAAAAAATCCATGTTCCCGTAAAGTGGCAACACTGACATTTTACCGCAAGGTAGGTCTATGCATCACCTATCTCTCAAGCCATCAACCGTTATTTTCCAACAAGCGGTTTGGCATCCGGAGCCTGTCAACCACTTTAGGTCGTGATCAAAATGCAAAAATATTAACTGGCGCATGCTTCAACCTCAAAAAAATCCATGTTCCCGTAAAGTGGCAACACTGACATTTTACCGCAAGGTAGGTCTATGCATCACCTATCTTTCAAGCCATCAACCGTTATTTTCCGACAAGCGGTTTGGCATCCAGAGCCTGTCAACCACCTTAGGTCGTGATCAAAATGCAAAAATATTAACAGGTGCATGCTTCAACCTCAAAAAAATCCATGTTCCCGTAAAGTGGCAACACTGACATTTTACCGCAAGGTAGGTCTATGCATCACCTATCTTTCAAGCCATCAACCGTTATTTTCCGACAAGCGGTTTGGCATCCGGAGCCTGTCAACCACCTTAGGTCGTGATCAAAATGCAAAAATATTAACAGGCGCATGCTTCAACCTCAAAAAAATCCATGTTCCCGTTAAGTGGCAACACTGACATTTTACCGCAAGGTAGGTCTATGCATCACCTATCTTTCAAGCCATCAACCGCTATTTTCCGACAAGCGGTTTGGCATCCGGAGCCTGTCAACCACCTTAGGTCGTGATCAAAATGCAAAAATATTAACAGGCGCATGCTTCAACCTCAAAAAAATCCATGTTCCCGTAAAGTGGCAACACTGACATTTTACCGCAAGGTAGGTCTATGCATCACCTATCTTTCAAGCCATCAACCGTTATTTTCCGACAAGCGGTTTGGCATCCGGAGCCTGTCAACCACCTTAGGTCGTGATCAAAATGCAAAAATATTAACAGGCGCATGCTTCAACCTCAAAAAAATCCATGTTCCCGTTAAGTGGCAACACTGACATTTTACCGCAAGGTAGGTCTATGCATCACCTATCTTTCAAGCCATCAACCGTTATTTTCCGACAAGCGGTTTGGCATCCGGAGCCTGTCAACCACCTTAGGTCGTGATCAAAATGCAAAAATATTAACAGGCGCATGCTTCAACCTCAAAAAAATCCATGTTCCCGTAAAGTGGCAACACTGACATTTTACCGCAAGGTAGGTCTATGCATAACCTATCTTTCAAGCCATCAACCGTTATTTTCCGACAAGCGGTTTGGCATCCAGAGCCTGTCAACCACCTTAGGTCGTGATCAAAATGCAAAAATATTAACAGGTGCATGCTTCAACCTCAAAAAAATCCATGTTCCCGTAAAGTGGCAACACTGACATTTTACCGCAAGGTAGGTCTATGCATCACCTATCTTTCAAGCTATCAACCGTTATTTTCCGACAAGCGGTTTGGCATCCGGAGCCTGTCAACCACCTTAGGTCGTGATCAAAATGCAAAAATATTAACAGGCGCATGCTTCAACCTCAAAAAAATCCATGTTCCCGTTAAGTGGCAACACTGACATTTTACCGCAAGGTAGGTCTATGCATCACCTATCTTTCAAGCCATCAACCGCTATTTTCCGACAAGCGGTTTGGCATCCGGAGCCTGTCAACCACCTTAGGTCGTGATCAAAATGCAAAAATATTAACAGGCGCATGCTTCAACCTCAAAAAAATCCATGTTCCCGTAAAGTGGCAACACTGACATTTTACCGCAAGGTAGGTCTATGCATCACCTATCTTTCAAGCCATCAACCGTTATTTTCCGACAAGCGGTTTGGCATCCGGAGCCTGTCAACCACCTTAGGTCGTGATCAAAATGCAAAAATATTAACAGGTGCATGCTTCAACCTCAAAAAAATCCATGTTCCCGTAAAGTGGCAACACTGACATTTTACCGCAAGGTAGGTCTATGCATCACCTATCTTTCAAGCCATCAACCGTTATTTTCGACAAGCGGTTTGGCATCCGGAGCCTGTCAACCACCTTAGGTCGTGATCAAAATGCAAAAATATTAACAGGCGCATGCTTCAACCTCAAAAAAATCCATGTTCCCGTAAAGTGGCAACACTGACATTTTACCGCAAGGTAGGTCTATGCATCACCTATCTTTCAAGCCATCAACCGTTATTTTCCGACAAGCGGTTTGGCATCCGGAGCCTGTCAACCACTTTAGGTCGTGATCAAAATGCAAAAATATTACTCTGGCGCATGCTTCAACCTCAAAAAAATCCATGTTCCCGTAAAGTGGCAGCACTGACATTTTACTGCAAGGTAGGTCTATGCATCACCTATCTTTCAAGCCATCAACCGTTATTTTCCGACAAGCGGTTTGGCATCCGGAGCCTGTCAACCACCTTAGGTCGTGATCAAAATGCAAAAATATTAACAGGCGCATGCTTCAACCTCAAAAAAAATCCATGTTCCCGTAAAGTGGCAACACTGACATTTTACCGCAAGATAGGTCTATGCATCACCTATCTTTCAAGCCATCAACCGTTATTTTCCGGCAAGCGGTTTGGCATCCGGAGCCTGTCAACCACCTTAGGTCGTGATCAAAATGCAAAAATATTAACAGGCGCATGCTTCAACCTCAAAAAAATCCATGTTCCCGTTAAGTGGCAACACTGACATTTTACCGCAAGGTAGGTCTATGCATCACCTATCTTTCAAGCCATCAACCGTTATTTTCCGACAAGCGGTTTGGCATCCGGAGCCTGTCAACCACCTTAGGTCGTGATCAAAATGCAAAAATATTAACAGGTGCATGCTTCAACCTCAAAAAAATCCATGTTCCCGTAAAGTGGCAACACTGACATTTTACCGCAAGGTAGGTCTATGCATCACCTATCTTTCAAGCCATCAACCGTTATTTTCCGACAAGCGGTTTGGCATCCGGAGCCTGTCAACCACCTTAGGTCGTGATCAAAATGCAAAAATATCAACGGGCGCATGCTTCAACCTCAAAAAAATCCATGTTCCCGTAAAGTGGCAACACTGACATTTTACTGCAAGGTAGGTCTATGCATCACCTATCTTTCAAGCCATCAACCGTTATTTTCCGACAAGCGGTTTGGCATCCGGAGCCTGTCAACCACCTTAGGTCGTGATCAAAATGCAAAAATATTAACAGGCGCATGCTTCAACCTCAAAAAAATCCATGTTCCCGTTAAGTGGCAACACTGACATTTTACCGCAAGGTAGGTCTATGCATCACCTATCTTTCAAGCCATCAACCGTTATTTTCCGACAAGCGGTTTGGCATCCGGAGCCTGTCAACCACCTTAGGTCGTGATCAAAATGCAAAAATATTAACAGGCGCATGCTTCAACCTCAAAAAAATCCATGTTCCCGTTAAGTGGCAACACTGACATTTTACCGCAAGGTAGGTCTATGCATCACCTATCTTTCAAGCCATCAACCGTTATTTTCCGACAAGCGGTTTGGCATCCGGAGCCTGTCAACCACCTTAGGTCGTGATCAAAATGCAAAAATATTAACGGGCGCATGCTTCAACCTCAAAAAAATCCATGTTCCCGTAAAGTGGCAACACTGACATTTTACCGCAAGGTAGGTCTATGCATCACCTATCTTTCAAGCCATCAACCGTTACTTTCCGACAAGCGGTTTGGCATCCGGAGCCTGTCAACCACTTTAGGTCGTGATCAAAATGCAAAAATATTAACAGGCGCATGCTTCAACCTCAAAAAAATCCATGTTCCCGTTAAGTGGCAACACTGACATTTTACCGCAAGGTAGTTCTATGCATCACCTAACTTTCAAGCCATCAACCGTTATTTTCCGACAAGCAATTTGGCATCCGGAGCCTGTCAACCACCTTAGGTCGTGATCAAAATGCAAACATTTTAACAGGTGCATGCTTCAACCTCAAAAAAATCCATGTTCCCGTAAAGTGGCAACACTGACATTTTACCGCAAGGTAGGTCTATGCATCACCTATCTTTCAAGCCATCAACCGTTATTTTCCGACAAGCGGTTTGGCATCCGGAGCCTGTCAACCACTTTAGGTCGTGATCAAAATGCACAAATATTACTCTGGCGCATGCTTCAACCTCAAAAAAATCCATGTTCCCTTAAAGTGGCAGCACTGACATTTTACTGCAAGGTAGGTCTATGCATCACCTATCTTTCAAGCCATCAACCGTTATTTTCCGACAAGCGGTTTGGCATCCGGAGCCTGTCAACCACCTTAGGTCGTGATCAAAATGCAAAAATATTCACAGGCGCATGCTTCAACCTCAAAAAAAATCCATGTTCCCGTAAAGTGGCAACACTGACATTTTACCGCAAGGTAGGTCTATGCATCACCTATCTTTCAAGCCATCAACCGTTATTTTCCGACAAGCGGTTTGGCATCCGGAGCCTGTCAACCACCTTAGGTCGTGATCAAAATGCAAAAATATTAACAGGCGCATGCTTCAACCTCAAAAAAATCCATGTTCCCGTAAAGTGGCAACACTGACATTTTACCGCAAGGTAGGTCTATGCATCACCTATCTTTCAAGCCATCAACCGTTATTTTCCGACAAGCGGTTTGGCATCCGGAGCCTGTCAACCACCTTAGGTCGTGATCAAAATGCAAAAATATTAACAGGTGCATGCTTCAACCTCAAAAAAATCCATGTTCCCGTAAAGTGGCAACACTGACATTTTACCGCAAGGTAGGTCTATGCATCACCTATCTTTCAAGCCATCAACCGTTATTTTCCGACAAGCGGTTTGGCATCCGGAGCCTGTCAACCACCTTAGGTCGTGATCAAAATGCAAAAATGTCAACGGGCGCATGCTTCAACCTCAAAAAAATCCATGTTCCCGTAAAGTGGCAACACTGACATTTTACTGCAAGGTAGGTCTATGCATCACCTATCTTTCAAGCCATCAACCGTTATTTTCCGACAAGCGGTTTGGCATCCGGAGCCTGTCAACCACCTTAGGTCGTGATCAAAATGCAAAAATATTAACAGGCGCATGCTTCAACCTCAAAAAAATCCATGTTCCCGTAAAGTGGCAACACTGACATTTTACCGCAAGGTAGGTCTATGCATCACCTATCTTTCAAGCCATCAACCGTTATTTTCCGACAAGCGGTTTGGCATCCGGAGCCTGTCAACCACCTTAGGTCGTGATCAAAATGCAAAAATATTAACAGGCGCATGCTTCAACCTCAAAAAAATCCATGTTCCCGTTAAGTGGCAACACTGACATTTTACCGCAAGGTAGGTCTATGCATCACCTATCTTTCAAGCCATCAACCGTTATTTTCCGACAAGCGGTTTGGCATCCGGAGCCTGTCAACCACCTTAGGTCGTGATCAAAATGCAAAAATATTAACGGGCGCATGCTTCAACCTCAAAAAAATCCATGTTCCCGTAAAGTGGCAACACTGACATTTTACCGCAAGGTAGGTCTATGCATCACCTATCTTTCAAGCCATCAACCGTTATTTTCCGACAAGCGGTTTGGCATCCGGAGCCTGTCAACCACTTTAGGTCGTGATCAAAATGCAAAAATATTAACTGGCGCATGCTTCAACCTCAAAAAAATCCATGTTCCCGTAAAGTGGCAACACTGACATTTTACCGCAAGGTAGGTCTATGCATCACCTATCTTTCAAGCCATGAACCGTTATTTTCCGACAAGCGGTTTGGCATCCGGAGCCTGTCAACCACCTTAGGTCGTGATCAAAATGCAAAAATATTAACGGGCGCATGCTTCAACCTCAAAAAAATCCATGTTCCCGTAAAGTGGCAACACTGACATTTTACCACAAGGTAGGTCTATGCATCACAAGTACAAGTTGCATGTGCAAGTTGCATGTAAAAGTTGCATGTGCAAGTTGCATGTGCAAGTTGCATGTGCAAGTTGCATGTGCAAGTTGCATGTGCAAGTTGCATGTGCAAGTTGCATGTTCAAGTTGCAAGTTGCATGTGCAGGTTGCATGTGCAAGTTGCATGTGCAAGTTGCATGTGCAAGTTGCATGTGCAAGTTGCATGTGCAAGTTGCAAGTTGCATGTTAAAGTTGCATGTGCAAGTTGCATGTGCAAGTTGCAAGTTGCATGTGCAAGTTGCATGTTCAAGTTGCAAGTTGCATGTGCAAGTTGCATGTGCAAGTTGCCTGTACAAGTTGCTTGTGCAAGTTGCATGTACAAGTTGCATGTGCAGGTTGCATGTGCAAGTTGCATGTGCAAGTTGCATGTGCAAGTTGCATGTGCAAGTTGCATGTGCAAGTTGCATGTGCAAGTTGCATGTGCAAGTTGCAAGTTGCATGTAAAAGTTGCATGTGCAAGTTGCATGTGCAAGTTGCAAGTTGCATGTGCAAGTTGCATGTGCAAGTTGCAGGTTGCATGTGCAAGTTGCATGTGCAAGTTGCATGTACAAGTTGCTTGTGCAAGTTGCATGTGCAAGTTGCATGTGCAAGTTGCATGTGCAAGTTGCATGTTCAAGTTGCAAGTTGCATGTAAAAGTTGCATGTGCAAGTTGCATGTGCATGTTGCATGTGCAAGTTGCATGTGCAAGTTGCATGTGCAAGTTGCATGTGCAAGTTGCAAGTTGCATGTAAAAGTTGCATGTGCAAGTTGCATATGCAAGTTGCAAGTTGCATGTGCAAGTTGCATGTGCAAGTTGCAAGTTGCATGTGCAAGTTGCATGTGCAAGTTGCATGTACAAGTTGCTTGTGCAAGTTGCATGTACAAGTTGCATGTGCAGGTTGCATGTGCAAGTTGCATGTGCAAGTTGCATGTGCAAGTTGCATGTGCAAGTTGCATGTGCAAGTTGCATGTGCAAGTTGCATGTGCAAGTTGCAAGTTGCATGTTAAAGTTGGTCGTGATCAAAATGCAAAAATATTAACTGGCGCATGCTTCAACCTCAAAAAAATCCATGTTCCCGTAAAGTGGCAACACTGACATTTTACCGCAAGGTAGGTCTATGCATCACCTATCTTTCAAGCCATTAACCGTTATTTTCCGACAAGCGGTTTGGCATCCGGGGCCTGTCAACCACCTTAGGTCGTGATCAAAATGCAAAAATATTAACAGGCGCATGCTTCAACCTCAAAAAAATCCATGTTCCCGTTAAGTGGCAACACTGACATTTTACCGCAAGGTAGGTCTATGCATCACCTATCTTTCAAGCCATCAACCGTTATTTTCCGACAAGCGGTTTGGCATCCGGAGCCTGTCAACCACCTTAGGTCGTGATCAAAATGCAAAAATATTAACAGGCGCATGCTTCAACCTCAAAAAAATCCATGTTCCCGTAAAGTGGCAACACTGACATTTTACCGCAAGGTAGGTCTATGCATCACCTATCTTTCAAGCCATCAACCGTTATTTTCCGA
Source organism: Dasysyrphus tricinctus (assembly GCA_963921185.1). Taxonomy (NCBI): domain Eukaryota; kingdom Metazoa; phylum Arthropoda; class Insecta; order Diptera; family Syrphidae; genus Dasysyrphus; species Dasysyrphus tricinctus. Next base: position 48,411,640 of record OY992531.1, read on the forward strand.
CAAGCGGTTTGGCATCCGGAGCCTGTCAACCACCTTAGGTCGTGATCAAAATGCAAAAATATTAACAGGCGCATGCTTCAACCTCAAAAAAATCCATGTTCCCGTTAAGTGGCAACACTGAAATTTTACCGCAAGGTAGGTCTATGCATGTGCAAGTTGCATGTGCAAGTTGCAAGTTGCATGTTAAAGTTGGTCGTGATCAAAATGCAAAAATATTAACTGGCGCATGCTTCAACCTCAAAAAAATCCATGTTCCCGTAAAGTGGCAACACTGACATTTTACTGCAAGGTAGGTCTATGCATCACCTATCTTTCAAGCCATCAACCGTTATTTTCCGACAAGCGGTTTGGCATCCGGAGCCTGTCAACCACCTTAGGTCGTGATCAAAATGCAAAAATATTAACAGGCGCATGCTTCAACCTCAAAAAAATCCATGTTCCCGTAAAGTGGCAACACTGACATTTTACCGCAAGGTAGGTCTATGCATCACCTATCTTTCAAGCTATCAACCGTTATTTTCCGACAAGCGGTTTGGCATCCGGAGCCTGTCAACCACCTTAGGTCGTGATCAAAATGCAAAAATATTAACAGGCGCATGCTTCAACCTCAAAAAAATCCATGTTCCCGTAAAGTGGCAACACTGACATTTTACCGCAAGGTAGGTCTATGCATCACCTATCTTTCAAGCCATCAACCGTTATTTTCCGACAAGCGGTTTGGCATCCGGAGCCTGTCAACCACCTTAGGTCGTGATCAAAATGCAAAAATATTAACAGGCGCATGCTTCAACCTCAACAAAAATCCATGTTCCCGTTAAGTGGCAACACAGACATTTTACCGCAAGGTAGGTCTATGCATCACCTATCTTTCAAGCCATCAACCGTTATTTTCCGACAAGCGGTTTGGCATCCGGAGCCTGTCAACCACCTTAGGTCGTGATCAAAATGCAAAAATATTAACGGGCGCATGCTTCAACCTCAAAAAAATCCATGTTCCCGTAAAGTGGCAACACTGACATTTTACTGCAAGGTAGGTCTATGCATCACCTATCTTTCAAGCCATCAACCGTTATTTTCCGACAAGCGGTTTGGCATCCGGAGCCTGTCAACCACTTTAGGTCGTGATCAAAATGCAAAAATATTAACTGGCGCATGCTTCAACCTCAAAAAAATCCATGTTCCCGTTAAGTGGCAACACTGACATTTTACCGCAAGGTAGGTCTATGCATCACCTATCTTTCAAGCCATCAACCGTTATTTTCCGACAAGCGGTTTGGCATCCAGAGCCTGTCAACCACCTTAGGTCGTGATCAAAATGCAAAAATATTAACAGGTGCATGCTTCAATCTCAAAAAAATCCATGTTCCCGTAAAGTGGCAACACTGACATTTTACCGCAAGGTAGGTCTATGCATCACCTATCTTTCAAGCCATCAACCGTTATTTTTCGACAAGCGGTTTGGCACCCGGAGCCTGTCAACCACCTTAGGTCGTGATCAAAATGCAAAAATATTAACAGGCGCATGCTTCAACCTCAAAAAAATCCATGTTCCCGTAAAGTGGCAACACTGACATTTTACCGCAAGGTAGGTCTATGCATCACCTATCTTTCAAGCCATCAACCGTTATTTTCCGACAAGCGGTTTGGCATCCGGAGCCTGTCAACCACCTTAGGTCGTGATCAAAATGCAAAAATATTAACTGGCGCATGCTTCAACCTCACAAAAATCCATGTTCCCGTAAAGTGGCAGCACTGACATTTTACCGCAAGGTAGGTCTATGCATCACCTATCTTTCAAGCCATCAACCGTTATTTTTCGACAAGCGGTTTGGCATCCGGAGCCTGTCAACCACCTTAGGTCGTGATCAAAATGCAAAAATATTAACAGGCGCATGCTTCAACCTCAAAAAAATCCATATTCCCGTAAAGTGGCAACACTGACATTTTACCGCAAGGTAGGTCTATGCATCACCTATCTTTCAAGCCATCAACCGTTATTTTCCGACAAGCGGTTTGGCATCCGGAGCCTGTCAACCACCTTAGGTCGTGATCAAAATGCAAAAATATTAACAGGTGCATGCTTCAACCTCAAAAAAATCCATGTTCCCGTAAAGTGGCATCACTGACATTTTACCGCAAGGTAGGTCTATGCATCACCTATCTTTCAAGCCATCAACCGTTATTTTCCGACAAGCGGTTTGGCATCCGGAGCCTGTCAACCACCTTAGGTCGTGATCAAAATGCAAAAATATTAACAGGCGCATGCTTCAACCTCAAAAAAATCCATGTTCCCGTTAAGTGGCAACACTGACATTTTACCGCAAGGTAGGTCTATGCATCACCTAACTTTCAAGCCATCAACCGTTATTTTCCGACAAGCAATTTGGCATCCGGAGCCTGTCAACCACCTTAGGTCGTGATCAAAATGCAAAAATATTAACAGGTGCATGCTTCAACCTCAAAAAAATCCATGTTCCCGTAAAGTGGCAACACTGACATTTTACCGCAAGGTAGGTCTATGCATCACCTATCTTTCAAGCCATCAACCGTTATTTTCCGACAAGCGGTTTGGCATCCGGAGCCTGTCAACCACTTTAGGTTGTGATCAAAATGCAAAAATATTACTCTGGCGCATGCTTCAACCTCAAAAAAATCCATGTTCCCGTTAAGTGGCAACACTGACATTTTACTGCAAGGTAGGTCTATGCATCACCTATCTTTCAAGCCATCAACCGTTATTTTCCGACAAGCGGTTTGGCATCCGGAGCCTGTCAACCACCTTAGGTCGTGATCAAAATGCAAAAATATTAACAGGCGCATGCTTCAACCTCAAAAAAAATCCATGTTCCCGTAAAGTGGCAACACTGACATTTTACCGCAAGGTAGGTCTATGCATCACCTATCTTTCAAGCCATCAACCGTTATTTTCCGACAAGCGGTTTGGCATCCGGAGCCTGTCAACCACCTTAGGTCGTGATCAAAATGCAAAAATATTAACAGGTGCATGCTTCAACCTCAAAAAAATCCATGTTCCCGTAAAGTGGCAACACTGATATTTTACCGCAAGGTAGGTCTATGCATCACCTATCTTTCAAGCCATCAATCGTTATTTTCCGACAAGCGGTTTGGCATCCGGAGCCTGTCAACCACCTTAGGTCGTGATCAAAATGCAAAAATATCAACGGGCGCATGCTTCAACCTCAAAAAAATCCATGTTCCCGTAAAGTGACAACACTGACATTTTACTGCAAGGTAGGTCTATGCATCACCTATCTTTCAAGCCATGAACCGTTATTTTCCGACAAGCGGTTTGGCATCCGGAGCCTGTCAACCACCTTAGGTCGTGATCAAAATGCAAAAATATTAACAGGTGCATGCTTCAACCTCAAAAAAATCCATGTTCCCGTTAAGTGGCAACACTGACATTTTACCGCAAGGTAGGTCTATGCATCACCTATCTTTCAAGCCATCAACCGTTATTTTCCGACAAGCGGTTTGGCATCCGGAGCCTGTCAACCACCTTAGGTCGTGATCAAAATGCAAAAATATTAACGGGCGCATGCTTCAACCTCAAAAAAATCCATGTTCCCGTAAAGTGGCAACACTGACATTTTACCGCAAGGTAGGTCTATGCATCACCTATCTTTCAAGCCATCAACCGTTATTTTCCGACAAGCGGTTTGGCATCCGGAGCCTGTCAACCACTTTAGGTCGTGATCAAAATGCAAAAATATTAACTGGCGCATGCTTCAACCTCAAAAAAATCCATGTTCCCGTAAAGTGGCAACACTGACATTTTACCGCAAGGTAGGTCTATGCATCACCTATCTTTCAAGCCATGAACCGTTATTTTCCGACAAGCGGTTTGGCATCCGGAGCCTGTCAACCACCTTAGGTCGTGATCAAAATGCAAAAATATTAACGGGCGCATGCTTCAACCTCAAAAAAATCCATGTTCCCGTAAAGTGGCAACACTGACATTTTACCGCAAGGTAGGTCTATGCATCACAAGTTGCATGTGCAAGTTGCAAGTTGCATGTGCAAGTTGCATGTGCAAGTTGCATGTACAAGTTGCATGTGCAAGTTGCATGTGCAAGTTGCATGTACAAGTTGCATGTGCATGTTGCATGTGCAAGTTGCATGTGCAAGTTGCATGTGCAAGTTGCATGTGCAAGTTGCATGTGAAAGTTGCAAGTGCTAGTTGCATGTACAAGTTGCATGTACAAGTTGCATGTGCAAGTTGCAAGTTGCATGTGCAAGTTGCATGTGCAAGTTGCAAGTTGCATGTGCAAGTTGCATGTGCAAGTTGCATGTGCAAGTTGCATGTGCAAGTTGCATTTGAAAGTTGCATGTGCTAGTTGCATGTACAAGTTGCATGTGCAAGTTGCATGTACAAGTTGCATGTGCATGTTGCATGTGCAAGTTGCATGTGCAAGTTGCATGTGAAAGTTGCATGTGCAAGTTGCATGTACAAGTTGCATGTGCATGTTGCATGTGCAAGTTGCATGTGCAAGTTGCATGTGCAAGTTGCATGTGCACGTTGCATGTGCAAGTTGCATGTGCAAGTTGCATGTGAAAGTTGCATGTGCTAGTTGCATGTACAATTTGCATGTGTAAGTTGCATGTGCAAGATGCAAGTTGCATGTGCAAGTTGCATGTGCAGGTTGCTTGTGGAAGTTACATGTGCCAGTTGCATGTGCAAGTTGCAAGTTGCATGTGCAAGTTGCATGTGCAAGTTGCATGTACAAGTTGCATGTGCAGGTTGCATGTGCAAGTTGCATGTCCAAGTTGCATGTGCAAGTTGCAAGTTGCATGTGCAAGTTGCATGTGCAAGTTGCATGTGCAAGTTGCATGTAAAAGTTGCATGTGCAAGTTGCATGTGCAAGTTGCATGTGCAAGTTGCATGTGCAAGTTGCATGTTCAAGTTGCAAGTTGCATGTGCAGGTTGCATGTGCAAGTTGCATGTGCAAGTTGCATGTGTAAGTTGCATGTGCAAGTTGCATGTGCAAGTTGCATGTGCAAGTTGCATGTGCAAGTTGCATGTGCAAGTTGCATGTTCAAGTTGCAAGTTGCATGTAAAAGTTGCATGTGCAAGTTGCATGTGCAAGTTGCATGTGCAAGTTGCATGTGCAAGTTGCAAGTTGCATGTAAAAGTTGCATGTGCAAGTTGCATGTGCAAGTAGGTCTATGCATCACCTATCTTTCAAGCCATCAACCGTTATTTTCCGACAAGCGGTTTGGCATCCGGAGCCTGTCAACCACTTTAGGTCGTGATCAAAATGCAAAAATATTAACTGGCGCATGCTTCAACCTCAAAAAAATCCATGTTCCCGTTAAGTGGCAACACTGACATTTTACTGCAAGGTAGGTCTATGCATCACCTATCTTTCAAGCCATCAACCGTTATTTTCCTACAAGCGGTTTGGCATCCGGAGCCTGTCAACCACCTTAGGTCGTGATCAAAATGCAAAAATATTAACAGGCGCATGCTTCAACCTCAAAAAAAATCCATGTTCCCTTAAAGTGGCAACACTGACATTTTACCGCAAGGTAGGTCTATGCATCACCTATCTTTCAAGCCATCAACCGTTATTTTCCGACAAGCGGTTTGGCATCCGGAGCCTGTCAACCACCTTAGGTCGTGATCAAAATGCAAAAATATCAACGGGCGCATGCTTCAACCTCAAAAAAATCCATGTTCCCGTAAAGTGACAACACTGCAAGGTAGGTCTATGCATCACCTATCTTTCAAGCCATCAACCGTTATTTACCGACAAGCGGTTTGGCATCCGGAGCCTGTCAACCACCTTAGGTCGTGATCAAAATGCAAAAATATTAACAGGCGCATGCTTCAACCTCAAAAAAATCCATGTTCCCGTAAAGTGGCAACACTGACATTTTACCGCAAGGTAGGTCTATGCATCACCTATCTTTCAAGCCATCAACCGTTATTTTCCGACAAGCGGTTTGGCATCCGGAGCCTGTCAACCACCTTAGGTCGTGATCAAAATGCAAAAATATTAACAGGTGCATGCTTCAACCTCAAAAAAATCCATGTTCCCGTTAAGTGGCAACACTGACATTTTACCGCAAGGTAGGTCTATGCATCACCTATCTTTCAAGCCATCAACCGTTATTTTCCGACAAGGGGCTTGGCATCCGGAGCCTGTCAACCACCTTAGGTCGTGATCAAAATGCAAAAATATTAACGGGCGCATGCTTCAACCTCAAAAAAATCCATGTTCCCGTAAAGTGGCAACACTGACATTTTACCGCAAGGTAGGTCTATGCATCACCTATCTTTCAAGCCATCAACCGTTATTTTCCGACAAGCGGTTTGGCATCCGGAGCCTGTCAACCACTTTAGGTCGTGATCAAAATGCAAAAATATTAACTGGCGCATGCTTCAACCTCAAAAAAATCCATGTTCCCGTAAAGTGGCAACACTGACATTTTACCGCAAGGTAGGTCTATGCATCACCTATCTTTCAAGCCATGAACCGTTATTTTCCGACAAGCGGCTTGGCATCCGGAGCCTGTCAACCACCTTAGGTCGTGATCAAAATGCAAAAATATTAACGGGCGCATGCTTCAACCTCAAAAAAATCCATGTTCCCGTAAAGTGGCAACACTGACATTTTACCGCAAGGTAGGTCTATGCATCACAAGTTGCATGTGCAAGTTGCAAGTTGCATGTGCAAGTTGCATGTGCAATTTGCATGTACAAGTTGCATGTGCAAGTTGCATGTGCAAGTTGCATGTACAAGTTGCATGTGCATGTTGCATGTGCAAGTTGCATGTGCAAGTTGCATGTGCAAGTTGCATGTGCAAGTTGCATGTGCAAGTTGCATGTGCAAGTTGCATGTGCAAGTTGCATGTGCAAGTTGCATGTGCAAGTTGCATGTGCAAGTTGCATGTGAAAGTTGCAAGTGCTAGTTGCATGTACAAGTTGCATGTACAAGTTGCATGTGCAAGTTACAAGTTGCATGTGCAAGTTGCATGTGCAAGTTGCAAGTTGCATGTGCAAGTTGCATGTGCAAGTTGCATGTGCAAGTTGCATGTGCAAGTTGCATGTGCAAGTTGCATTTGAAAGTTGCATGTGCTAGTTGCATGTACAAGTTGCATGTGCAAGTTGCATGTACAAGTTGCATGTGCATGTTGCATGTGCAAGTTGCATGTGCAAGTTGCATGTGAAAGTTGCATGTGCAAGTTGCATGTACAAGTTGCATGTGCAAGTTGCATGTACAAGTTGCATGTGCATGTTGCATGTGCAAGTTGCATGTGCAAGTTGCATGTGCAAGTTGCATGTGCAAGTTGCATGTGCAAGTTGCATGTGCAAGTTGCATGTGAAAGTTGCATGTGCTAGTTGCATGTACAAGTTGCATGTGCAAGTTGCATGTACAAGTTGCATGTGCAGGTTGCATGTGCAAGTTGCATGTCCAAGTTGCATGTGCAAGTTGCAAGTTGCATGTAAAAGTTGCATGTGCAAATTGCATGTGCAAGTTGCATGTGCAAGTTGCATGTGCAAGTTGCATGTGCAAGTTGCATGTGCAAGTTGCATGTAAAAGTTGCATGTGCAAGTTGCATGTGCAAGTTGCATGTGCAAGTTGCATGTGCAAGTTGCATGTTCAAGTTGCAAGTTGCATGTGCAGGTTGCATGTGCAAGTTGCATGTGCAAGTTGCATGTGCAAGTTGCATGTGCAAGTTGCATGTGCAAGTTGCATGTGCAAGTTGCATGTGCAAGTTGCATGTGCAAGTTGCATGTTCAAGTTGCAAGTTGCATGTAAAAGTTGCATGTGCAAGTTGCATGTGCAAGTTGCATGTGCAAGTTGCATGTGCAAGTTGCAAGTTGCATGTAAAAGTTGCATGTGCAAGTTGCATGTGCAGAATGCAAGTTGCATGTGCAAGTTGCATGTGCAAGTTGCATGTGCAAGTTGCAAGTTGCATGTGCAAGTTGCATGTGCAAGTTGCATGTGCAAGTTGCATGTGCAAGTTGCATGTGCAAGTTGCATGTGCAAGTTGCAAGTTGCATGTTAAAGTTGCATGTGCAAGTTGCATGTGCAAGTTGCATGTGCAAGTTGCAAGTTGCATGTGCAAGTTGCATGTGCAGGTTGCATGTACAAGTTGCTTGTGCAAGTTGCATGTACAAGTTGCATGTGCAGGTTGCATGTGCAAGTTGCATGTGCAAGTTGCATGTGCAAGTTGCATGTGCAAGTTGCATGTGCAAGTTGCATGTGCAAGTTGCATGTGCAAGTTGCATGTGCAAGTTGCAAGTTGCATGTAAAAGTTGCATGTGCAAGTTGCATGTGCAAGTTGCCAGTTGCATGTGCAAGTTGCATGTGCAAGTTGCAAGTTGCATGTGCAAGTTGCATGTGCAAGTTGCATGTACAAGTTGCTTGTACAAGTTGCATGTGCAAGTTGCATGTGCAAGTTGCATGTGCAAGTTGCATGTGCAAGTTGCATGTGCAAGTTGCATGTTCAAGTTGCAAGTTGCATGTAAAAGTTGCATGTGCAAGTTGCATGTGCAAGTTGCATGTGCAAGTTGCATGTGCAAGTTGCGAGTTGCATGTAAAAGTTGCATGTGCAAGTTGCATGTGAAAGTTGCAAGTTGCATGTGCAAGTTGCAAGTTGCATGTGCAAGTTGCAAGTTGCATGTGCAAGTTGCATGTGCAAGTTGCAAGTTGCATGTGCAAGTTGCATGTTCAAGTTGCATGTACAAGTTGCTTGTGCAAGTTCCATGTACAAGTTGCATGTGCAGGTTGCATGTGCAAGTTGCATGTGCAAGTTGCATGTGCAAGTTGCATGTGCAAGTTGCATGTGCAAGTTGCATGTGCAAGTTGCATGTGCAAGTTGCATGTTCAAGTTGCAAGTTGCATGTAAAAGTTGCATGTGCAAGTTGCATGTGCAAGTTGCATGTGCAAGTTGCATGTGCAAGTTGCATGTGCAAGTTGCATGTGCAAGTTGCATGTGCAAGTTGCATGTGCAAGTTGCATGTGCAAGTTGCATGTTCAAGTTGCAAGTTGCATGTAAAAGTTGCATGTGCAAGTTGCATGTGCAAGTTGCATGTGCAAGTTGCATGTGCAAGTTGCAAGTTGCATGTAAAAGTTGCATGTGCAAGTTGCATGTACAGAATGCAAGTTGCATGTGCAAGTTGCATGTGCAAGTTGCAAGTTGCATGTGCAGGTTGCATGTGCAGGTTGCATGTACAAGTTGCTTGTGCAAGTTGCATGTACAAGTTGCATGTGCAGGTTGCATGTGCAAGTTGCATGTGCAAGTTCATGTTCCCGTAAAGTGGCAACACTGAAATTTTACCGCAAGGTAGGTCTATGCATCACCTATCTTTCAAGCCATCAACCGTTATTTTCCGACAAGCGGTTTGGCATCCGGAGCCTGTCAACCACCTTAGGTCGTGATCAAAATGCAAAAATATTAACAGGCGCATGCTTCAACCTCAAAAAAATCCATGTTCCCGTAAAGTGGCAACACTGACATTTTACCGCAAGGTAGGTCTATGCATCACCTATCTTTCAAGCCATCAACCGTTATTTTCCGACAAGCGGTTTGGCATCCGGAGCCTGTCAACCACCTTAGGTCGTGATCAAAATGCAAAAATATTAACAGGCGCATGCTTCAACCTCAAAAAAATCCATGTTCCCGTTAAGTGGCAACACTGACATTTTACCGCAAGGTAGGTCTATGCATCACCTATCTTTCAAGCTGTCACCCGTTATTTTCCGACAAGCGGTTTGGCATCCGGAGCCTGTCAACCACCTTAGGTCGTGATCAAAATGCAAAAATATTAACGGGCGCATGCTTCAACCTCAAAAAAATCCATGTTCCCGTAAAGTGGCAACACTGACATTTTACCGCAAGGTAGGTCTATGCATCACCTATCTTTCAAGCCATCAACCGTTATTTTCCGACAAGCGGTTTGGCATCCGGAGCCTGTCAACCACCTTAGGTCGTGATCAAAATGCAAAAATATTAACTGGCGCATGCTTCAACCTCAAAAAAATCCATGTTCCCGTAAAGTGGCAACACTGACATTTTACCGCAAGGTAGGTCTATGCATCACCTATCTTTCAAGCCATCAACCGTTATTTTCCGACAAGCGGTTTGGCATCCGGAGCCTGTCAACCACTTTAGGTCGTGATCAAAATGCAAAAATATTAACGGGCGCATGCTTCAACCTCAAAAAAATCCATGTTCCCGTAAAGTGGCAACACTGACATTTTACCGCAAGGTAGGTCTATGCATCACCTATCTTTCAAGCCATGAACCGTTATTTTCCGACAAGCGGTTTGGCATCCGGAGCCTGTCAACCACCTTAGGTCGTGATCAAAATGCAAAAATATTAACAGGCGCATGCTTCAACCTCAAAGAAATCCATGTTCCCGTAAAGTGGCAACACTGACATTTTACCGCAAGGTAGGTCTATGCATCACCTATCTTTCAAGCCATCAACCGTTATTTTCCGACAAGCGGTTTGGCATCCGGAGCCTGTCAACCACCTTAGGTCGTGATCAAAATGCAAAAATATTAACAGGCGCATGCTTCAACCTCAAAAAAATCCATGTTCCCGTAAAGTGGCAACACTGACATTTTACCGCAAGGTAGGTCTATGCATCACCTATCTTTCAAGCCATCAACCGTTATTTTCCGACAAGCGGTTTGGCATCCGGAGCCTGTCAACCACCTTAGGTCGTGATCAAAATGCAAAAATATTAACAGGCGCATGCTTCAACCTCAAAAAAATCCATGTTCCCGTTAAGTGGCAACACTGATATTTTACCGCAAGGTAGGTCTATGCATCACCTATCTTTCAAGCCATCACCCGTTATTTTCCGACAAGCGGTTTGGCATCCGGAGCCTGTCAACCACCTTAGGTCGTGATCAAAATGCAAAAATATTAACGGGCGCATGCTTCAACCTCAAAAAAATCCATGTTCCCGTAAAGTGGCAACACTGACATTTTACCGCAAGGTAGGTCTATGCATCACCTATCTTTCAAGCCATCAACCGTTATTTTCCGACAAGCGGTTTGGCATCCGGAGCCTGTCAACCACTTTAGGTCGTGATCAAAATGCAAAAATATTAACTGGCGCATGCTACAACCTCAAAAAAATCCATGTTCCCGTTAAGTGGCAGCACTGACATTTTACCGCAAGGTAGGTCTATGCATCACCTATCTTTCAAGCCATCAACCGTTATTTTCCGACAAGCGGTTTGGCATCCGGAGCCTGTCAACCACCTTAGGTCGTGATCAAAATGCAAAAATATTAACAGGCGCATGCTTCAACCTCAAAGAAATCCATGTTCCCGTAAAGTGGCAACACTGACATTTTACCGCAAGGTTAATCTATGCATCACCTATCTTTCAAGCCATCAACCGTTATTTTCCGACAAGCGGTTTGGCATCCAGAGCCTGTCAACCACCTTAGGTCGTGATCAAAATGCAAAAATATTAACAGGTGCATGCTTCAACCTCAAAAAAATCCATGTTCCCGTAAAGTGGCAACACTGACATTTTACCGCAAGGTAGGTCTATGCATCACCTATCTTTCAAGCCATCAACCGTTATTTTCCGACAAGCGGTTTGGCATCCGGAGCCTGTCAACCACCTTAGGTCGTGATCAAAATGCAAAAATATTAACAGGCGCATGCTTCAACCTCAAAAAAATCCATGTTCCCGTAAAGTGGCAACACTGACATTTTACCGCAAGGTAGGTCTATGCATCACCTATCTTTCAAGCCATCAACCGTTATTTTCCGACAAGCGGTTTGGCATCCGGAGCCTGTCAACCACCTTAGGTTAGGTTAGGTAGAAGTGGCTGTCAGTACTAAGTACTGACACACTTAGACCAGAATTGGTCCGTTGTGATACCACATGAATCTTAAAAACTCTTTCCTTACTCGCTAAAACCACTTTGAGCTCCTGACGAAGCGTGTGAGACTATAAATGTCTGTGTTTGCCAGATCACTAGGATCGTTAAAGAAGTAAACTCCTAAATGGAGCCTACGTCTGAGGGAAAGAGCAGGGCATGTGCAGAGAAGGTGAGGAATCGTTTCCTCTTCCTCCTCGTCCATGCAGCTTCTGCAGAAATCGTTTGAAGGTACGCCAAGCCGCGCTGCGTGCCTGCCTATTAAACAGTGTCCTGTTATGACACCTACAATAGAGCTAATATGCATTCTATTTAGAGATATTAAACACTTGGAGCGTTTGAGGTCAAGGTTTGGCCATACTTGTTTTGTCGCCAAACAAGTAGTGATGTTTTCCCACCTTGTGTTTGTTCTCTTTAACGCATCTTGCTTCAGTAAAAGCTTACACGTAGCGATGGGTATACCAATGTTTACCTTTTCAGGTAAAATGGGTAGTAATGTTCCACTTCTAGCGAGTTCATCAGCTTTACAATTACCTGGAATGTCACTATGACCCGGCACCCAACAAAGGTGAATATTAAACTGTTTCGCCATCTCCAACAGAGATGATCGACAGTTGAGGGCTGTTATAGAGTTTGTACGGACAGAGTCCAGGGATTTAATGGCGGCTTGACTATCAGAGAAGATGCGGATATCCGAGCATGATATCACGTTTTCTTTGAGCCAAGACAGTACTTCTTTTATCGCTAGAAGTTCCGCCTGGAATACGCTACAGTGATTAGGAAGACGGAATGAGAGACTTAAATTTAGTCTTTCAGAGTACACTCCCCCACCAACCCCATCTTTGGTCTTCGATCCGTCAGTGTAGAAGTGAATTGATTGATCTTCTAAGAATTCCACATCCTCCCAGGTGGATCTGGAAGGTATGGTCACTTCAAAATTTTTATCGAAATTCAATTGTGGGATTGTGTAGTCAGTGTTACTAGGAAGTGTTCCGAATGAATTCAGAATAGCGGAGTGACCAATCTCATTATTGATCCACTGTGAAGAGGCTTTGAGGCGAATGGCTGTGCTCGCAGCCGTTTGTTTGCTGAAAATATCGAGAGGTGTCAGATGGAGAAGAGTGTCTAATGCAGCGGAAGGAGTCGACCGAAGTGCTCCAGTAGTACATAGACATGCTGTTCTTTGGACTTTGCTTAGTTTGTCGCGATGTGTCGCTTTATCCAAGGCAGTCCACCATACTGCCACGCCGTAAGTTAGAATCGGTCTAATTACCGAAATGTATAGCCAGTGAGTGATTCGAGGTTGGAGGCCCCATTTACTACCTACGGCTTTTTTGCAGGAGAAAAGTGCCACTGTGGCTTTTTTCACTCTTTCTTGTATGTTAGGTTTCCAACTTAACTTCTTATCTAAGATGAGACCCAAGTATTTAGCTTCGTCTGAGAATTTTAGTGGAACACCATTAATAATAGGGGGGTCTGTTTGCGGAATTTTGTATTTCCTGGAGAAGAGGACAAGATCTGTTTTATGGGGGTTAACTCCAAGTCCGCATCGATCTGCCCATCGTGTTAGCTTGTTTAGAGCGTTTTGTAGAAGATCTCTTAAAATGTTAGGATGTTTTCCTGATACTGCTATAGCAACGTCATCCGCATAGGCAATCACTCTGTAGCTCTCTGCCTCTAAGGTATTCAGCAGTTCATTAACTACCAAATTCCAAAGAAGGGGAGAAAGCACCCCGCCTTGCGGTGTACCTCTACTGACAGATCTTCTTGCCGAAGAGCCGCCCAGTTTTGAATTGATAACCCTGCTTGTAAGCATCTGATTAATCAGTTCACCAAGCGACCCATCCACATTCAGAGAAACCAGTGCAGATATGATTGCAGATGTATCAACGTTATTAAAAGCACCTTCTATATCTAGGAAGGCAACCATTGTATATTCTTTATAATGGAGGGAATATTCGATGGTACGAACTAGTGTGTGGAGAGCTGTCTCCACTGACTTCCCTTTGCAATAGGCATGTTGAGCTGTAGACAATAGTCTCGTATCAATGCTTGACCTTAGTTCGATATCAATCAGTCGTTCAAAAGTTTTTAGAAGGAAAGATGATAGGCTAATAGGTCGTAAATCTTTAGGGTTTACGTGGGAACATTTACCGGCTTTGGGTATAAACACAACTTTGACTTCTCTCCATAGAAGCGGAATATGGACCAGATTTAAGCAACCATTGAAGATGACTTCCAGAATCGGCAGAATTACTTCTAAGTTCATCTGTAGTTCAGCCGGAATGATGCCATCTGGCCCCGCCGACTTGTATGGTTTGAAGCTATTGAGTGCCCATTGTAATTTTTCCCTTGTAATCAGACCTTGTGGAAATGTTAGTTTTTCGCTTGTCCTGTAAAGGGCAGTGCTATTAACAGTCTGTGAGCTGCCTGGAAAATGAGTATCCAGTAGCAAATTGAGCGATTCTTCGCAAGAGTTGGTCCAGGAGCCATCAGCATTTTGAAGGCAGCTAGGCATAACTGGATTTGTGGAGAGGATTTTTCTTAATCTTGATGCTTCTGAGGCTTCTTCTATATTGCCACAGAATGTCCTCCAAGAAGATCGTTTGGTTTTCCTCAATTCTTTTTTATATAATTTTAGTGATTCTTTATAGGAATCCCAATCGGACATTACTCTAGTACTTTTAGCTCGATTGAAAAGTTTCCTACAGTTTTTTCTGAGCGGTTCGAGCCCCGAAGTCCACCAATGTGGCTTCCTTTTACCCCTTATTAGAATAAGAGGACAGGAGGTTTCTAATGATTTGTTTAGGGCTAAAGTAAGATCATTGACTTTGCTGTCAAGATCGTTTTTGTTGGATGGAACACTTAAAATGTCAGGTTTAATAAGTCTCTTAAGTGTTTCTCTGTACTTAGGCCAGTCTGTTTTCCTATGATTACGAAAAGTTAACTGGCCAGGAGGTTCATCGTTCAAGCTGAATTGAATGTATCTATGATCAGAGAACGAGTGATCACTAGAAACTTTCCAGTTTAAAATCATCTGATAGATGTTGTCGGAGACAAGAGTTAAGTCTAAAACTTCTTGTCTGTTTCTGGTAACGAAAGTTGGTTCATTGCCTACGTTACTTACTATAAGGTTAGTATTTAGGATAAAATCGAAAAGAGACTCACCTCTAT
Organism: Dasysyrphus tricinctus; assembly: GCA_963921185.1. Taxonomy (NCBI): domain Eukaryota; kingdom Metazoa; phylum Arthropoda; class Insecta; order Diptera; family Syrphidae; genus Dasysyrphus; species Dasysyrphus tricinctus. The sequence goes on from OY992531.1 coordinate 48,426,696, forward strand.
CGTTAATATCAGTACTACCCCATACTGTGTGATGGGCATTGACATCACTCCCAATAATGAGGCTGATATTTCGCCTTTCTGCTTCAGCGATAAAATTCTCCAGGGTTTTACCTGGGAGAGGGCCAAGGTGGTCATGGCCGAGATACGCCGATGCTATCCAAAGTGTGCCTTTGGTCGTCTCCAGTCTTGCAGCCGTAATATCTCGATCGCTGAAATTAGGTAGTAAATATACATTAATGCTACTTTTTACTAGTATGCAGGATCTAGGTTCACCTTTACCGGACGCATACAGTAGGTAGTATCCAGGAGTCCTGAGTCCCTTTACGATGGATTTCACAATCCAAGGTTCTTGGATCAGGACGATATCCTCTCCGTTGCTGGATATTCGGAGAAGAAGTGAGGCTGACGCCTTGATGGAGTGTTGGAGGTTAATCTGAACTAACTGCAGCATTTTGGCTACAATTAGGCAGATCAGCCTCCACCACGGTATTATCAGGTTCTTCCAAGTCAGAGGACGAACTTAAAAGCTCGTCCTCACTTAAAAGAACACTGTTTAAATAGTCTTCAGTTTCCATGTCGGAAAGGCTGTCGACGTTAGGAGAGGACTCCACTGGAGCCGAAGATGCCCTGGATGCATCATCTTCCAAACACGGGAAGGTGATGGACACACCAGGGTCCCCGACCACAGCTTCGTCTTCTTGGGGGTGTGGAGGAGCGCAAGCTGCATCTACCTCATCTTTTTTATAGACCCTAAGGTTCATTGTCTCAAACCCGAACCTAATCACACCTTTAGTCTGCGCCAGAGGAACAAGGGATTCTTTATTAATCACAATGATTGCGCCTCTGTAAAGGCCTTTTTGTTCCTCCAGTTTCGCGACTTTCCAGTTGTGAGTGGGAAGGGATGGATTCGAAAGCTGGATTATCTGGAGTATTTCATCCATACAGGAGGGTTCAGCCGGGATCCAGGTACGTGCTCTTGGCCTGCAAGGGATGTCCTCCTTAGCAATTACCTCAAGCTTCGCACCTGGCCAGACTTCTCCTATCCTGCTGATAGCCAGCTTATAGAGATCGCACGATCTCTGATCATCGCAGGCGATGAGCTTGACATGGCCCTGGTGCCAACCGCCATCACTAGTGATTGGAGGAGGTCCCGGGTTGTCCCTCATAAGACTTAAGAAGCCAGCCGAGAGCTTCAATTTCACCATCTGCCAATGATCAGAAGATATCGTACCATCTATATCGCTTCTATCAATAACCGCAACTACGATTTTATCTTTTAGAACATCTCTAAAAGATTTGATTGGGGGTTTGAGGGGAGTGCTGGTGTTTTGCACTTTTGTCCTTTTAGCGTAAGGCATGGTACCTTCAATAGACCGTTGTCGCTTTGACGTGGAGTCGCCGCTGGTCTGGTGTTTAGCTAAGAAGCTCTTAGCCCACCTTACTTTTGCTTCATGCTTTGAGTCACCTCCAACCTTCGGTCTCGCACCAAAGATCTTCAGGATCCTCTCAGCATTCCGCTTATCCTTGTAAAAGGACCCACCAGGTGTAAGCTTACGCCTACCCCCACTGGGACCCGTGTGAGCTACACTCACGTTAGAGGTGGAAGGGCCATGCTTCACGATCCTTCCACCACTAAAGTGAGGGTGCGAAGTTTGGGGAGGTTTACTCTCCGTAGTGGTGGAAGGGCCATGCTTCACGATCCCTCCACCACTGAAATTGGGTATTTCTACCTTACTCTCACTGTTCTTGTTGCCAGCAACTAGACCATGATTTCTCACGGTTTCGCCACCAACAGGCAAGACAGGAGGTACAGCAGACGACTTTACAGTCGCACTGCCGGCCGAACTTGAAGAAGAACCGGACTTACCACTAACATCATTTGAAAAATTCATTTGATTCCCACGAGTATCGGAGAAGGGGTGGTCACTCTGCACAGAGATCCGTATATGCAGAGAAGGCTAGTTAATTCGAAGATTGCCATCTGTCCGAATACTCCGTTAGCGACTGAGCTAGTATTTGAATTGGGCCCTCAGCCAGGCTGATCATCGGCACGGGTCGTATAACACCTTGATCCAGCCCAATATAGGAGATTTGGGGAGAGGAAGGATATGATGATGTGGGGAGCAACAGACAGCCTCATCGCCGTTCTGCCGAGAAGGAATGAGGGAAGGAACACCGAACAGCTTTTTCGCCGTACCGGTGAGGGAAAAGGAGACGACAGACAGCATCATCGCCGTACCGCCTAGAAAGGAATTATATGATAGGAATCGTCGGACAGCTTCATCGCCGTACCTACGAGGGAGGTAACTCATTGGACAGCATCATCGCCGTACCGCCGAGAAGGGAGTGTCGTACAGCATCACCGCCGTACCTCAGGTGGGGGGGGGGGAAACACGTTGGACAGCATCTCGCCGTACCGCCGAGGGGGAGGGGTGAGGGAGGGAGGGAGGAAGGAGTTTTGGGGGAGCGCCCTTTGGTTTCAGGACTCATCTGGAGAGGTTATCTCGAGAATCATTGACCTTACTCAGCTTCTACAACTCGACAAGTTCGACGCTTAGGTAGAAGTCAACCACCTTAGGTCGTGATCAAAATGCAAAAACATTAACAGGCGCATGCTTCAACCTCAAAAAAATCCATGTTCCCGTAAAGTGGCAACACTGACATTTTACCGCAAGGTAGGTCTATGCATCACCTATCTTTCAAGCCATCAACCGTTATTTTCCGACAAGCGGTTTGGCATCCGGAGCCTGTCAACCACCTTAGGTCGTGATCAAAATGCAAAAATATTAACAGGCGCATGCTTCAACCTCAAAAAAATCCATGTTCCCGTAAAGTGGCAACACGGACATTTTACCGCAAGGTAGGTCTATGCATCACCTATCTTTCAAGCCATCAACCGTTATTTTCCGACAAGCGGTTTGGCATCCGGAGCCTGTCAACCACCTTAGGTCGTGATCAAAATGCAAAAATATTAACAGGCGCATGCTTCAACCTCAAAAAAATCCATGTTCCCGTTAAGTGGCAACACTGACATTTTACCGCAAGGTAGGTCTATGCATCACCTATCTTTCAAGCCATCAACCGTTATTTTCCGACAAGCGGTTTGGCATCCGAAGCCTGTCAACCACTTTAGGTCGTGATCAAAATGCAAAAATATTAACTGGCGCATGCTTCAACCTCAAAAAAATCCATGTTCCCGTAAAGTGGCAACACTGACATTTTACCGCAAGGTAGGTCTATGCATCACCTATCTTTCAAGCCATCAACCGTTATTTTCGACAAGCGGTTTGGCATCCGGAGCCTGTCAACCACCTTAGGTCGTGATCAAAATGCAAAAATATTAACGGGCGCATGCTTCAACCTCAAAAAAATCCATGTTCCCGTAAAGTGGCAACACTGACATTTTACCGCAAGGTAGGTCTATGCATCACCTATCTTTCAAGCCATCAACCGTTATTTTCCGACAAGCGGTTTGGCATCCGGAGCCTGTCAACCACCTTAGGTCGTGATCAAAATGCAAAAATATTAACAGGCGCATGCTTCAACCTCAAAAAAATCCATGTTCCCGTAAAGTGGCAACACTGACATTTTACCGCAAGGTAGGTCTATGCATCACCTATCTTTCAAGCCATCAACCGTTATTTTCCGACAAGCGGTTTGGCATCCGGAGCCTGTCAACCACTTTAGGTCGTGATCAAAATGCAAAAATATTAACAGGCGCATGCTTCAACCTCAAAAAAATCCATGTTCCCGTTAAGTGGCAACACTGACATTTTACCGCAAGGTAGTTCTATGCATCACCTAACTTTCAAGCCATCAACCGTTATTTTCCGACAAGCAATTTGGCATCCGGAGCCTGTCAACCACCTTAGGTCGTGATTAAAATGCAAAAATATTAACAGGTGCATGCTTCAACCTCAAAAAAATCCATGTTCCCGTAAAGTGGCAACACTGACATTTTACCGCAAGGTAGGTCTATGCATCACCTATCTTTCAAGCCATCAACCGTTATTTTCCGACAAGCGGTTTGGCATCCGGAGCCTGTCAACCACCTTAGGTCGTGATCAAAATGCAAAAATATTAACAGGCGCATGCTTCAACCTCAAAAAAATCCATGTTCCCGTAAAGTGGCAACACTGACATTTTACCGCAAGGAAGGTCTATGCATCACCTATCTTTCAAGCCATCAACCGTTATTTTCCGACAAGCGGTTTGGCATCCGGAGCCTGTCAACCACTTTAGGTCGTGATCAAAATGCAAAAATATTACTCTGGCGCATGCTTCAACCTCAAAAAAATCCATGTTCCCGTAAAGTGGCAGCACTGACATTTTACTGCAAGGTAGGTCTATGCATCACCTATCTTTCAAGCCATCAACCGTTATTTTCCGACAAGCGGTTTGGCATCCGGAGCCTGTCAACCACCTTAGGTCGTGATCAAAATGCAAAAATATTAACAGGTACATGCTTCAACCTCAAAAAAATCCATGTTCCCGTAAAGTGGCAACACTGACATTTTACCGCAAGGTAGGTCTATGCATCACCTATCTTTCAAGCCATCAACCGTTATTTTCCGACAAGCGGTTTGGCATCCGGAGCCTGTCAACCACCTTAGGTCGTGATCAAAATGCAAAAATATCAACGGGCGCATGCTTCAACCTCAAAAAAATCCATGTTCCCGTAAAGTGGCAACACTGACATTTTACTGCAAGGTAGGTCTATGCATCACCTATCTTTCAAGCCATCAACCGTTATTTTCCGACAAGCGGTTTGGCATCCGGAGCCTGTCAACCACCTTAGGTCGTGATCAAAATGCAAAAATATTAACAGGCGCATGCTTCAACCTCAAAAAAATCCATGTTCCCGTAAAGTGGCAACACTGACATTTTACCGCAAGGTAGGTCTATGCATCACCTATCTTTCAAGCCATCAACCGTTATTTTCCGACAAGCGGTTTGGAGCCTGTCAACCACCTTAGGTCGTGATCAAAATGCAAAAATATTAACAGGCGCATGCTTCAACCTCAAAAAAATCCATGTTCCCGTTAAGTGGCAACACTGACATTTTACCGCAAGGTAGTTCTATGCATCACCTAACTTTCAAGCCATCAACCGTTATTTTCCGACAAGCAATTTGGCATCCGGAGCCTGTCAACCACCTTAGGTCGTGATTAAAATGCAAAAATATTAACAGGTGCATGCTTCAACCTCAAAAAAATCCATGTTCCCGTAAAGTGGCAACACTGACATTTTACCGCAAGGTAGGTCTATGCATCACCTATCTTTCAAGCCATCAACCGTTATTTTCCGACAAGCGGTTTGGCATCCGGAGCCTGTCAACCACTTTAGGTCGTGATCAAAATGCAAAAATATTACTCTGGCGCATGCTTCAACCTCAAAAAAATCCATGTTCCCGTAAAGTGGCAGCACTGACATTTTACTGCAAGGTAGGTCTATGCATCACCTATCTTTCAAGCCATCAACCGTTATTTTCCGACAAGCGGTTTGGCATCCGGAGCCTGTCAACCACCTTAGGTCGTGATCAAAATGCAAAAATATTAACAGGCGCATGCTTCAACCTCAAAAAAAATCCATGTTCCCGTAAAGTGGCAACACTGACATTTTACCGCAAGGTAGGTCTATGCATCACCTATCTTTCAAGCCATCAACCGTTATTTTCCGACAAGCGGTTTGGCATCCGGAGCCTGTCAACCACCTTAGGTCGTGATCAAAATGCAAAAATATTAACAGGCGCATGCTTCAACCTCAAAAAAATCCATGTTCCCGTAAAGTGGCAACACTGACATTTTACCGCAAGGTAGGTCTATGCATCACCTAACTTTCAAGCCATCAACCGTTATTTTCCGGCAAGCAATTTGGCATCCGGAGCCTGGCAACCACCTTAGGTCGTGATTAAAATGCAAAAATATTAACAGGTGCATGCTTCAACCTCAAAAAAATCCATGTTCCCGTAAAGTGGCAACACTGACATTTTACCGCAAGGTAGGTCTATGCATCACCTATCTTTCAAGCCATCAACCGTTATTTTCCGACAAGCGGTTTGGCATCCGCAGCCTGTCAACCACCTTAGGTCGTGATCAAAATGCAAAAATATTAACAGGCGCATGCTTCAACCTCAAAAAAATCCATGTTCCCGTAAAGTGGCAACACTGACATTTTACCGCAAGGTAGGTCTATGCATCACCTATCTTTCAAGCCATCAACCGTTATTTTCCGACAAGCGGTTTGGCATCCGGAGCCTGTCAACCACCTTAGGTCGTGATCAAAATGCAAAAATATTAACAGGCGCATGCTTCAACCTCAAAAAAATCCATGTTCCCGTAAAGTGGCAACACTGACATTTTACCGCAAGGTAGGTCTATGCATAACCTATCTTTCAAGCCATCAACCGTTATTTTCCGACAAGCGGTTTGGCATCCGGAGCCTGTCAACCACCTTAGGTCGTGATCAAAATGCAAAAATATTAACAGGCGCATGCTTCAACCTCAAAAAAATCCATGTTCCCGTTAAGTGGCAACACTGACATTTTACCGCAAGGTAGGTCTATGCATCACCTATCTTTCAAGCCATCAACCGTTATTTTCCGACAAGCGGTTTCGCATCCGGAGCCTGTCAACCACCTTAGGTCGTGATCAAAATGCTAAAATATTAACAGGTGCATGCTTCAACCTCAAAAAAATCCATGTTCCCGTAAAGTGGCAACACTGACATTTTACCGCAAGGTAGGTCTATGCATCACCTATCTTTCAAGCCATCAACCGTTATTTTCCGACAAGCGGTTTGGCATCCGAAGCCTGTCAACCACTTTAGGTCGTGATCAAAATGCAAAAATATTAACTGGCGCATGCTTCAACCTCAAAAAAATCCATGTTCCCGTAAAGTGGCAACACTGACATTTTACCGCAAGGTAGGTCTATGCATCACCTATCTTTCAAGCCATCAACCGTTATTTTCCGACAAGCGGTTTGGCATCCAGAGCCTGTCAACCACCTTAGGTCGTGATCAAAATGCAAAAATATTAACAGGTGCATGCTTCAACCTCAAAAAAATCCATGTTCCCGTAAAGTGGCAACACTGACATTTTACCGCAAGGTAGGTCTATGCATCACCTATCTTTCAAGCCATCAACCGTTATTTTCCGACAAGCGGTTTGGCATCCGGAGCCTGTCAACCACCTTAGGTCGTGATCAAAATGCAAAAATATCAACGGGCGCATGCTTCAACCTCAAAAAAATCCATGTTCCCGTTAAGTGGCAACACTGACATTTTACCGCAAGGTAGGTCTATGCATCACCTATCTTTCAAGCCATCAACCGTTATTTTCCGACAAGCGGTTTGGCATCCGGAGCCTGTCAACCACCTTAGGTCGTGATCAAAATGCAAAAATATCAACGGGCGCATGCTTCAACCTCAAAAAAATCCATGTTCCCGTTAAGTGGCAACACTGACATTTTACCGCAAGGTAGGTCTATGCATCACCTATCTTTCAAGCCATCAACCGTTATTTTCCGACAAGCGGTTTGGCATCCGGAGCCTGTCAACCACCTTAGGTCGTGATCAAAATGCAAAAATATTAACAGGCGCATGCTTCAACCTCAAAAAAATCCATGTTTCCGTAAAGTGGCAACACTGACATTTTACCGCAAGGTAGGTCTATGCATCACCTATCTTTCAAGCCATGAACCGTTATTTTCCGACAAGCGGCTTGGCATCCGGAGCCTGTCAACCACCTTAGGTCGTGATCAAAATGCAAAAATATTAACGGGCGCATGCTTCAACCTCAAAAAAATCCATGTTCCCGTAAAGTGGCAACACTGACATTTTACCGCAAGGTAGGTCTATGCATCACCTATCTTTCAAGCCATCAACCGTTATTTTCCGACAAGCGGTTTGGCATCCAGAGCCTGTCAACCACCTTAGGTCGTGATCAAAATGCAAAAATATTAACAGGTGCATGCTTCAACCTCAAAAAAATCCATGTTCCCGTAAAGTGGCAACACTGACATTTTACCGCAAGGTAGGTCTATGCATCACCTATCTTTCAAGCCATCAACCGTTATTTTCCGACAAGCGGTTTGGCATCCGGAGCCTGTCAACCACCTTAGGTCGTGATCAAAATGCAAAAATATCAACGGGCGCATGCTTCAACCTCAAAAAAATCCATGTTCCCGTTAAGTGGCAACACTGACATTTTACCGCAAGGTAGGTCTATGCATCACCTATCTTTCAAGCCATCAACCGTTATTTTCCGACAAGCGGTTTGGCATCCGGAGCCTGTCAACCACCTTAGGTCGTGATCAAAATGCAAAAATATTAACAGGCGCATGCTTCAACCTCAAAAAAATCCATGTTTCCGTAAAGTGGCAACACTGACATTTTACCGCAAGGTAGGTCTATGCATCACCTATCTTTCAAGCCATGAACCGTTATTTTCCGACAAGCGGCTTGGCATCCGGAGCCTGTCAACCACCTTAGGTCGTGATCAAAATGCAAAAATATTAACGGGCGCATGCTTCAACCTCAAAAAAATCCATGTTCCCGTTAAGTGGCAACACTGACATTTTACCGCAAGGTAGTTCTATGCATCACCTAACTTTCAAGCCATCAACCGTTATTTTCCGACAAGCAATTTGGCATCCGGAGCCTGTCAACCACCTTAGGTCGTGATTAAAATGCAAAAATATTAACAGGTGCATGCTTCAACCTCAAAAAAATCCATGTTCCCGTAAAGTGGCAACACTGACATTTTACCGCAAGGTAGGTCTATGCATCACCTATCTTTCAAGCCATCAACCGTTATTTTCCGACAAGCGGTTTGGCATCCGGAGCCTGTCAACCACTTTAGGTCGTGATCAAAATGCAAAAATATTACTCTGGCGCATGCTTCAACCTCAAAAAAATCCATGTTCCCGTAAAGTGGCAACACTGACATTTTACCGCAAGGTAGGTCTATGCATCACCTATCTTTCAAGCCATCAACCGTTATTTTCCGACAAGCGGTTTGGCATCCGGAGCCTGTCAACCACCTTAGGTCGTGATCAAAATGCAAAAATATATACGGGCGCATGCTTCAACCTCAAAAAAATCCATGTTCCCGTTAAGTGGCAACACTGACATTTTACCGCAAGGTAGGTCTATGCATCACCTATCTTTCAAGCCATCAACCGTTATTTTCCGACAAGCGGTTTGGCATCCGGAGCCTGTCAACCACTTTAGGTCGTGATCAAAATGCAAAAATATTAACAGGCGCATGCTTCAACCTCAAAAAAATCCATGTTCCCGTTAAGTGGCAACACTGACATTTTACCGCAAGGTAGTTCTATGCATCACCTAACTTTCAAGCCATCAACCGTTATTTTCCGACAAGCAATTTGGCATCCGGAGCCTGTCAACCACCTTAGGTCGTGATTAAAATGCAAAAATATTAACAGGTGCATGCTTCAACCTCAAAAAAATCCATGTTCCCGTAAAGTGGCAACACTGACATTTTACCGCAAGGTAGGTCTATGCATCACCTATCTTTCAAGCCATCAACCGTTATTTTCCGACAAGCGGTTTGGCATCCGGAGCCTGTCAACCACCTTAGGTCGTGATCAAAATGCAAAAATATTAACAGGCGCATGCTTCAACCTCAAAAAAATCCATGTTCCCGTAAAGTGGCAACACTGACATTTTACCGCAAGGAAGGTCTATGCATCACCTATCTTTCAAGCCATCAACCGTTATTTTCCGACAAGCGGTTTGGCATCCGGAGCCTGTCAACCACTTTAGGTCGTGATCAAAATGCAAAAATATTACTCTGGCGCATGCTTCAACCTCAAAAAAATCCATGTTCCCGTAAAGTGGCAGCACTGACATTTTACTGCAAGGTAGGTCTATGCATCACCTATCTTTCAAGCCATCAACCGTTATTTTCCGACAAGCGGTTTGGCATCCGGAGCCTGTCAACCACCTTAGGTCGTGATCAAAATGCAAAAATATTAACAGGTACATGCTTCAACCTCAAAAAAATCCATGTTCCCGTAAAGTGGCAACACTGACATTTTACGGCAAGGTAGGTCTATGCATCACCTATCTTTCAAGCCATCAACCGTTATTTTCCGACAAGCGGTTTGGCATCCGGAGCCTGTCAACCACCTTAGGTCGTGATCAAAATGCAAAAATATCAACGGGCGCATGCTTCAACCTCAAAAAAATCCATGTTCCCGTAAAGTGGCAACACTGACATTTTACTGCAAGGTAGGTCTATGCATCACCTATCTTTCAAGCCATCAACCGTTATTTTCCGACAAGCGGTTTGGCATCCGGAGCCTGTCAACCACCTTAGGTCGTGATCAAAATGCAAAAATATTAACAGGCGCATGCTTCAACCTCAAAAAAATCCATGTTCCCGTAAAGTGGCAACACTGACATTTTACCGCAAGGTAGGTCTATGCATCACCTATCTTTCAAGCCATCAACCGTTATTTTCCGACAAGCGGTTTGGAGCCTGTCAACCACCTTAGGTCGTGATCAAAATGCAAAAATATTAACAGGCGCATGCTTCAACCTCAAAAAAATCCATGTTCCCGTTAAGTGGCAACACTGACATTTTACCGCAAGGTAGTTCTATGCATCACCTAACTTTCAAGCCATCAACCGTTATTTTCCGACAAGCAATTTGGCATCCGGAGCCTGTCAACCACCTTAGGTCGTGATTAAATGCAAAAATATTAACAGGTGCATGCTTCAACCTCAAAAAAATCCATGTTCCCGTAAAGTGGCAACACTGACATTTTACCGCAAGGTAGGTCTATGCATCACCTATCTTTCAAGCCATCAACCGTTATTTTCCGACAAGCGGTTTGGCATCCGGAGCCTGTCAACCACTTTAGGTCGTGATCAAAATGCAAAAATATTACTCTGGCGCATGCTTCAACCTCAAAAAAATCCATGTTCCCGTAAAGTGGCAGCCCTGACATTTTACTGCAAGGTAGGTCTATGCATCACCTATCTTTCAAGCCATCAACCGTTATTTTCCGACAAGCGGTTTGGCATCCGGAGCCTGTCAACCACCTTAGGTCGTGATCAAAATGCAAAAATATTAACAGGCGCATGCTTCAACCTCAAAAAAAATCCATGTTCCCGTAAAGTGGCAACACTGACATTTTACCGCAAGGTAGGTCTATGCATCACCTATCTTTCAAGCCATCAACCGTTATTTTCCGACAAGCGGTTTGGCATCCGGAGCCTGTCAACCACCTTAGGTCGTGATCAAAATGCAAAAATATTAACAGGCGCATGCTTCAACCTCAAAAAAATCCATGTTCCCGTTAAGTGGCAACACTGACATTTTACCGCAAGGTAGGTCTATGCATCACCTATCTTTCAAGCCATCAACCGTTATTTTCCGACAAGCGGTTTGGCATCCGGAGCCTGTCAACCACCTTAGGTCGTGATCAAAATGCAAAAATATTAACAGGTGCATGCTTCAACCTCAAAAAAATCCATGTTCCCGTTAAGTGGCAACACTGACATTTTACCGCAAGGTAGGTCTATGCATCACCTATCTTTCAAGCCATCAACCGTTATTTTCCGACAAGCGGTTTGGCATCCGGAGCCTGTCAACCACTTTAGGTCGTGATCAAAATGCAAAAATATTAACAGGCGCATGCTTCAACCTCAAAAAAATCCATGTTCCCGTAAAGTGGCAACACTGACATTTTACCGCAAGGTAGGTCTATGCATCACCTCTCTTTCAAGCCATCAACCGTTATTTTCCGACAAGCGGTTTGGCATCCGGAGCCTGTCAACCACTTTAGGTCGTGATCAAAATGCAAAAATATTAACTGGCGCATGCTTCAACCTCAAAAAATCCATGTTCCCGTGAAGTGGCAACACTGACATTTTACCGCAAGGTAGGTCTATGCATCACCTATCTTTCAAGCCATCAACCGTTATTTTCCGACAAGCGGTTTGGCATCCGGAGCCTGTCAACCACCTTAGGTCGTGATCAAAATGCAAAAATATTAACAGGCGCATGCTTCAACCTCAAAAAAATCCATGTTCCCGTAAAGTGGCAACACTGACATTTTACCGCAAGGTAGGTCTATGCATCACCTATCTTTCAAGCCATCAACCGTTATTTTCCGACAAGCGGTTTGGCATCCGGAGCCTGTCAACCACCTTAGGTCGTGATCAAAATGCAAAAATATTAACAGGCGCATGCTTCAACCTCAAAAAAATCCATGTTCCCGTAAAGTGGCAACACTGACATTTTACCGCAAGGTAGGTCTATGCATCACCTATCTTTCAAGCCATCAACCGTTATTTTCCGACAAGCGGTTTGGCATCCGGAGCCTGTCAACCACCTTAGGTCGTGATCAAAATGCAAAAATATTAACAGGCGCATGCTTCAACCTCAAAAAAATCCATGTTCCCGTAAAGTGGCAACACTGACATTTTACCGCAAGGTAGGTCTATGCATCACCTATCTTTCAAGCCATCAACCGTTATTTTCCGACAAGCGGTTTGGCATCCGGAGCCTGTCAACCACCTTAGGTCGTGATCAAAATGCAAAAATATTAACAGGTGCATGCTTCAACCTCAAAAAAATCCATGTTCCCGTAAAGTGGAAACACTGACATTTTACCGCAAGGTAGGTCTATGCATCACCTATCTTTCAAGCCATCAACCGTTATTTTCCGACAAGCGGTTTGGCATCCGGAGCCTGTCAACCACTTTAGGTCGTGATCAAAATGCAAAAATATTAACTGGCGCATGCTTCAACCTCAAAAAAATCCATGTTCCCGTAAAGTGGCAACACTGACATTTTACCGCAAGGTAGGTCTATGCATCACCTATCTTTCAAGCCATCAACCGTTATTTTCCGACAAGCGGTTTGGCATCCAGAGCCTGTCAACCACCTTAGGTCGTGATCAAAATGCAAAAATATTAACAGGTGCATGCTTCAACCTCAAAAAAATCCATGTTCCCGTAAAGTGGCAACACTGACATTTTACCGCAAGGTAGATCTATGCATCACCTATCTTTCAAGCCATCAACCGTTATTTTCCGACAAGCGATTTGGCATCCGCAGCCTGTCAACCACCTTAGGTCGTGATCAAAATGCAAAAATATTAACAGGCGCATGCTTCAACCTCAAAAAAATCCATGTTCCCGTAAAGTGGCAACACTGACATTTTACCGCAAGGTAGGTCTATGCATCACCTATCTTTCAAGCCATCAACCGTTATTTTCCGACAAGCGGTTTGGCATCCGGAGCCTGTCAACCACCTTAGGTCGTGATCAAAATGCAAAAATATTAACAGGCGCATGCTTCAACCTCAAAAAAATCCATGTTCCCGTAAAGTGGCAACACTGACATTTTACCGCAAGGTAGGTCTATGCATATCCTATCTTTCAAGCCATCAACCGTTATTTTCCGACAAGCGGTTTGGCATCCGGAGCCTGTCAACCACCTTAGGTCGTGATCAAAATGCAAAAATATTAACAGGCGCATGCTTCAACCTCAAAAAAATCCATGTTCCCGTTAAGTGGCAACACTGACATTTTACCGCAAGGTAGGTCTATGCATCACCTATCTTTCAAGCCATCAACCGTTATTTTCCGACAAGCGGTTTGGCATCCGGAGCCTGTCAACCACCTTAGGTCGTGATCAAAATGCTAAAATATTAACAGGTGCATGCTTCAACCTCAAAAAAATCCATGTTCCCGTAAAGTGGCAACACTGACATTTTACCGCAAGGTAGGTCTATGCATCACCTATCTTTCAAGCCATCAACCGTTATTTTCCGACAAGCGGTTTGGCATCCGGAGCCTGTCAACCACTTTAGGTCGTGATCAAAATGCAAAAATATTAACTGGCGCATGCTTCAACCTCAAAAAAATCCATGTTCCCGTAAAGTGGCAACACTGACATTTTACCGCAAGGTAGGTCTATGCATCACCTATCTTTCAAGCCATCAACCGTTATTTTCCGACAAGCGGTTTGGCATCCGGAGCCTGTCAACCACCTTAGGTCGTGATCAAAATGCAAAAATATCAACGGGCGCATGCTTCAACCTCAAAAAAATCCATGTTCCCGTTAAGTGGCAACACTGACATTTTACCGCAAGGTAGGTCTATGCATCACCTATCTTTCAAGCCATCAACCGTTATTTTCCGACAAGCGGTTTGGCATCCGGAGCCTGTCAACCACCTTAGGTCGTGAACAAAATGCAAAAATATTAACAGGCGCATGCTTCAACCTCAAAAAAATCCATGTTCCCGTAAAGTGGCAACACTGACATTTTACCGCAAGGTAGGTCTATGCATCACCTATCTTTCAAGCCATCAACCGTTATTTTCCGACAAGCGGTTTGGCATCCGGAGCCTGTCAACCACTTTAGGTCGTGATCAAAATGCAAAAATATTAACGGGCGCATGCTTCAACCTCAAAAAAATCCATGTTCCCGTTAAGTGGCAACACTGACATTTTACCGCAAGGTAGGTCTATGCATCACCTATCTTTCAAGCCATCAACCGTTATTTTCCGACAAGCGGTTTGGCATCCGGAGCCTGTCAACCACCTTAGGTCGTGATCAAAATGCAAAAATATTAACAGGCGCATGCTTCAACCTCAAAAAAATCCATGTTCCCGTAAAGTGGCAACACTGACATTTTACCGCAAGGTAGGTCTATGCATCACCTATCTTTCAAGCCATCAACCGTTATTTTCCGACAAGCGGTTTGACATCCAGAGCCTGTCAACCACCTTAGGTCGTGATCAAAATGCAAAAATATTAACAGGTGCATGCTTCAACCTCAAAAAAATCCATGTTCCCGTAAAGTGGCAACACTGACATTTTACCGCAAGGTAGGTCTATGCATCACCTATCTTTAAAGCCATCAACCGTTATTTTCCGACAAGCGGTTTGGCATCCGGAGCCTGTCAACCACTTTAGGTCGTGATCAAAATGCAAAAATATTAACTGGCGCATGCTTCAACCTCAAAAAAATCCATGTTCCCGTAAAGTGGCAGCACTGACATTTTACCGCAAGGTAGGTCTATGCATCACCTATCTTTCAAGCCATCAACCGTTATTTTCCGACAAGCGGTTTGGCATCCAGAGCCTGTCAACCACCTTAGGTCGTGATCAAAATGCAAAAATATTAACAGGTGCATGCTTCAACCTCAAAAAAATCCATGTTCCCGTAAAGTGGCAACACTGACATTTTACCGCAAGGTAGGTCTATGCATCACCTATCTTTCAAGCCATCAACCGTTATTTTCCGACAAGCGGTTTTGCATCCGGAGCCTGTCAACCACCTTAGGTCGTGATCAAAATGCAAAAATATTAACAGGCGCATGCTTCAACCTCAAAAAAATCCATGTTCCCGTTAAGTGGCAACACTGACATTTTACCGCAAGGTAGGTCTATGCATCACCTATCTTTCAAGCCATCAACCGCTATTTTCCGACAAGCGGTTTGGCATCCGGAGCCTGTCAACCACCTTAGGT
Organism: Dasysyrphus tricinctus; assembly: GCA_963921185.1. Taxonomy (NCBI): domain Eukaryota; kingdom Metazoa; phylum Arthropoda; class Insecta; order Diptera; family Syrphidae; genus Dasysyrphus; species Dasysyrphus tricinctus. The sequence continues at coordinate 48,442,216 of OY992531.1, forward strand.
CGTGATCAAAATGCAAAAATATTAACAGGCGCATGCTTCAACCTCAAAAAAATCCATGTTCCCGTAAAGTGGCAACACTGACATTTTACCGCAAGGTAGGTCTATGCATCACCTATCTTTCAAGTCATCAACCGTTATTTTCCGACAAGCGGTTTGGCATCCGGAGCCTGTCAACCACCTTAGGTCGTGATCAAAATGCAAAAATATTAACAGGCGCATGCTTCAACCTCAAAAAAATCCATGTTCCCGTTAAGTGGCAACACTGACATTTTACCGCAAGGTAGGTCTATGCATCACCTATCTTTCAAGCCATCAACCGTTATTTTCCGACAAGCGGTTTGGCATCCGGAGCCTGTCAACCACCTTAGGTCGTGATCAAAATGCAAAAATATTAACAGGCGCATGCTTCAACCTCAAAAAAATCCATGTTCCCGTAAAGTGGCAACACTGATATTTTACCGCAAGTTAGGTCTATGCATCACCTATCTTTCAAGCCATCAACCGTTATTTTCCGACAAGCGGTTTGGCATCCGGAGCCTGTCAACCACCTTAGGTCGTGATCAAAATGCAAAAATATTAACAGACGCATGCTTCAACCTCAAAAAAATCCATGTTCCCGTAAAGTGGCAACACTGACATTTTACCGCAAGGTAGGTCTATGCATCACCTATCTTTCAAGCCATCAACCGTTATTTTCCGACAAGCGGTTTGGCATCCGGAGCCTGTCAACCACCTTAGGTCGTGATCAAAATGCAAAAATATTAACGGGCGCATGCTTCAACCTCAAAAAAATCCATGTTCCCGTTAAGTGGCAACACTGACATTTTACCGCAAGGTAGGTCTATGCATCACCCATCTTTCAAGCCATCAACCGTTATTTTCCGACAAGCGGTTTGGCATCCGGAGCCTGTCAACCACTTTAGGTCGTGATCAAAATGCAAAAATATTAACAGGCGCATGCTTCAACCTCAAAAAAATCCATGTTCCCGTTAAGTGGCAACACTGACATTTTACCGCAAGGTAGTTCTATGCATCACCTAACTTTCAAGCCATCAACCGTTATTTTCCGACAAGCAATTTGGCATCCGGAGCCTGTCAACCACCTTAGGTCGTGATTAAAATGCAAAAATATTAACAGGTGCATGCTTCAACCTCAAAAAAATCTTTGTTCCCGTAAAGTGGCAACACTGACATTTTACCGCAAGGTAGGTCTATGCATCACCTATCTTTCAAGCCATCAACCGTTATTTTCCGACAAGCGGTTTGGCATCCGGAGCCTGTCAACCACCTTAGGTCGTGATCAAAATGCAAAAATATTAACAGGCGCATGCTTCAACCTCAAAAAAATCCATGTTCCCGTAAAGTGGCAACACTGACATTTTACCGCAAGGTAGGTCTATGCATCACCTATCTTTCAAGCCATCAACCGTTATTTTCCGACAAGCGGTTTGGCATCCGGAGCCTGTCAACCACTTTAGGTCGTGATCAAAATGCAAAAATATTACTCTGGCGCATGCTTCAACCTCAAAAAAATCCATGTTCCCGTAAAGTGGCAGCACTGACATTTTACTGCAAGGTAGGTCTATGCATCACCTATCTTTCAAGCCATCAACCGTTATTTTCCGACAAGCGGTTTGGCATCCGGAGCCTGTCAACCACCTTAGGTCGTGATCAAAATGCAAAAATATTAACAGGTACATGCTTCAACCTCAAAAAAATCCATGTTCCCGTAAAGTGGCAACACTGACATTTTACCGCAAGGTAGGTCTATGCATCACCTATCTTTCAAGCCATCAACCGTTATTTTCCGACAAGCGGTTTGGCATCCGGAGCCTGTCAACCACCTTAGGTCGTGATCAAAATGCAAAAATATCAACGGGCGCATGCTTCAACCTCAAAAAAATCCATGTTCCCGTAAAGTGGCAACACTGACATTTTACTGCAAGGTAGGTCTATGCATCACCTATCTTTCAAGCCATCAACCGTTATTTTCCGACAAGCGGTTTGGCATCCGGAGCCTGTCAACCACCTTAGGTCGTGATCAAAATGCAAAAATATTAACAGGCGCATGCTTCAACCTCAAAAAAATCCATGTTCCCGTAAAGTGGCAACACTGACATTTTACCGCAAGGTAGGTCTATGCATCACCTATCTTTCAAGCCATCAACCGTTATTTTCCGACAAGCGGTTTGGAGCCTGTCAACCACCTTAGGTCGTGATCAAAATGCAAAAATATTAACAGGCGCATGCTTCAACCTCAAAAAAATCCATGTTCCCGTTAAGTGGCAACACTGACATTTTACCGCAAGGTAGTTCTATGCATCACCTAACTTTCAAGCCATCAACCGTTATTTTCCGACAAGCAATTTGGCATCCGGAGCCTGTCAACCACCTTAGGTCGTGATTAAAATGCAAAAATATTAACAGGTGCATGCTTCAACCTCAAAAAAATCCATGTTCCCGTAAAGTGGCAACACTGACATTTTACCGCAAGGTAGGTCTATGCATCACCTATCTTTCAAGCCATCAACCGTTATTTTCCGACAAGCGGTTTGGCATCCGGAGCCTGTCAACCACTTTAGGTCGTGATCAAAATGCAAAAATATTACTCTGGCGCATGCTTCAACCTCAAAAAAATCCATGTTCCCGTAAAGTGGCAACACTGACATTTTACCGCAAGGTAGGTCTATGCATCACCTATCTTTCAAGCCATCAACCGTTATTTTCCGACAAGCGGTTTGGCATCCGGAGCCTGTCAACCACCTTAGGTCGTGATCAAAATGCTAAAATATTAACAGGCGCATACTTCAACCTCAAAAAAAATCCATGTTCCCGTAAAGTGGCAACACTGACATTTTACCGCAAGGTAGGTCTATGCATCACCTATCTTTCAAGCCATCAACCGTTATTTTCCGACAAGCGGTTTGGCATCCGGAGCCTGTCAACCACCTTAGGTCGTGATCAAAATGCAAAAATATTAACAGGCGCATGCTTCAACCTCAAAAAAATCCATGTTCCCGTTAAGTGGCAACACTGACATTTTACCGCAAGGTAGGTCTATGCATCACCTATCTTTCAAGCCATCAACCGTTATTTTCCGACAAGCGGTTTGGCATCCGGAGCCTGTCAACCACCTTAGGTCGTGATCAAAATGCAAAAATATTAACAGGTGCATGCTTCAACCTCAAAAAAATCCATGTTCCCGTAAAGTGGCAACACTGACATTTTACCGCAAGGTAGGTCTATGCATCACCTATCTTTCAAGCCATCAACCGTTATTTTCCGACAAGCGGTTTGGCATCCGGAGCCTGTCAACCACCTTAGGTCGTGATCAAAATGCAAAAATATCAACGGGCGCATGCTTCAACCTCAAAAAAATCCATGTTCCCGTAAAGTGGCAACACTGACATTTTACTGCAAGGTAGGTCTATGCATCACCTATCTTTCAAGCCATCAACCGTTATTTTCCGACAAGCGGTTTGGCATCCGGAGCCTGTCAACCACCTTAGGTCGTGATCAAAATGCAAAAATATTAACAGGCGCATGCTTCAACCTCAAAAAAATCCATGTTCCCGTTAAGTGGCAACACTGACATTTTACCGCAAGGTAGGTCTATGCATCACCTATCTTTCAAGCCATCAACCGTTATTTTCCGACAAGCGGTTTGGCATCCGGAGCCTGTCAACCACCTTAGGTCGTGATCAAAATGCAAAAATATTAACAGGCGCATGCTTCAACCTCAAAAAAATCCATGTTCCCGTAAAGTGGCAACACTGACATTTTACCGCAAGGTAGGTCTATGCATCACCTATCTTTCAAGCCATCAACCGTTATTTTCCGACAAGCGGTTTGGCATCCGGAGCCTGTCAACCACTTTAGGTCGTGATCAAAATGCAAAAATATTAACTGGCGCATGCTTCAACCTCAAAAAAATCCATGTTCCCGTAAAGTGGCAACACTGACATTTTACCGCAAGGTAGGTCTATGCATCACCTATCTTTCAAGCCATGAACCGTTATTTTCCGACAAGCGGTTTGGCATCCGGAGCCTGTCAACCATCTTAGGTCGTGATCAAAATGCAAAAATATTAACGGGCGCATGCTTCAACCTCAAAAAAATCCATGTTCCCGTAAAGTGGCAACACTGACATTTTACTGCAAGGTAGGTCTATGCATCACCTATCTTTCAAGCCATCAACCGTTATTTTCCGACAAGCGGTTTGGCATCCGGAGCCTGTCAACCACCTTAGGTCGTGATCAAAATGCAAAAATATTAACAGGCGCATGCTTCAACCTCAAAAGAATCCATGTTCCCGTTAAGTGGCAACACTGACATTTTACCGCAAGGTAGGTCTATGCATCACCTATCTTTCAAGCCATCAACCGTTATTTTCCGACAAGCGGTTTGGCATCCGGAGCCTGTCAACCACCTTAGGTCGTGATCAAAATGCAAAAATATTAACGGGCGCATGCTTCAACCTCAAAAAATCCATGTTCCCGTAAAGTGGCAACACTGACATTTTACCGCAAGGTAGGTCTATGCATCACCTATCTTTCAAGCCATCAACCGTTATTTTCCGACAAGCGGTTTGGCATCCGGAGCCTGTCAACCACTTTAGGTCGTGATCAAAATGCAAAAATATTAACGGGCGCATGCTTCAACCTCAAAAAAATCCATGTTCCCGTAAAGTGGCAACACTGACATTTTACCGCAAGGTAGGTCTATGCATCACCTATCTTTCAAGCCATCAACCGTTATTTTCCGACAAGCGGTTTGGCATCCGGAGCCTGTCAACCACCTTAGGTCGTGATCAAAATGCAAAAATATTAACAGGCGCATACTTCAACCTCAAAAAAATCCATGTTCCCGTAAAGTGGCAACACTGACATTTTACCGCAAGGTAGGTCTATGCATCACCTATCTTTCAAGCCATCAACCGTTATTTTCCGACAAGCGGTTTGGCATCCGGAGCCTGTCAACCACCTTAGGTCGTGATCAAAATGCAAAAATATTATCAGGTGCATGCTTCAACCTCAAAAAAATCCATGTTCCCGTAAAGTGGCATCACTGACATTTTACCGCAAGGTAGGTCTATGCATCACCTATCTTTCAAGCCATCAACCGTTATTTTCCGACAAGCGGTTTGGCATCCGGAGCCTGTCAACCACCTTAGGTCGTGATCAAAATGCAAAAATATTAACAGGCGCATGCTTCAACCTCAAAAAAATCCATGTTCCCGTAAAGTGGCAACACTGACATTTTACCGCAAGGTAGGTCTATGCATCACCTATCTTTCAAGCCATCAACCGTTATTTTCCGACAAGCGGTTTGGCATCCGGAGCCTGTCAACCACCTTAGGTCGTGATCAAAATGCAAAAATATTATCAGGTGCATGCTTCAACCTCAAAAAAATCCATGTTCCCGTAAAGTGGCATCACTGACATTTTACCGCAAGGTAGGTCTATGCATCACCTATCTTTCAAGCCATCAACCGTTATTTTCCGACAAGCGGTTTGGCATCCGGAGCCTGTCAACCACCTTAGGTCGTGATCAAAATGCAAAAATATCAACGGGCGCATGCTTCAACCTCAAAAAAATCCATGTTTCCGTAAAGTGACAACACTGACATTTTACTGCAAGGTAGGTCTATGCATCACCTATCTTTCAAGCCATCAACCGTTATTTTCCGACAAGCGGTTTGGCATCCGGAGCCTGTCAACCACCTTAGGTCGTGATCAAAATGCAAAAATATTAACAGGCGCATGCTTCAACCTCAAAAAAAATCCATGTTCCCGTAAAGTGGCAACACTGACATTTTACCGCAAGGTAGGTCTATGCATCACCTATCTTTCAAGCCATCAACCGTTATTTTCCGACAAGCGGTTTGGCATCCGGAGCCTGTCAACCACCTTAGGTCGTGATCAAAATGCAAAAATATTAACGGGCGCATGCTTCAACCTCAAAAAAATCCATGTTCCCGTAAAGTGGCAACACTGACATTTTACCGCAAGGTAGGTCTATGCATCACAAGTTGCATGTGCAAGTTGCAAGTTGCATGTGCAAGTTGCATGTGCAAGTTGCATGTACAAGTTGCATGTGCAAGTTGAATGTGCAAGTTGCATGTACAAGTTGCATGTGCATGTTGCATGTGCAAGTTGCATGTGCAAGTTGCATGTGCAAGTTGCATGTGCAAGTTGCATGTGCAAGTTGCATGTGCAAGTTGCATGTGCAAGTTGCATGTGAAAGTTGCAAGTGCTAGTTGCATGTACAAGTTGCATGTACAAGTTTCATGTGCAAGTTGCAAGTTGCATGTGCAAGTTGCATGTACAAGTTGCAAGTTGCATGTGCAAGTTGCATGTGCAAGTTGCATGTGCAAGTTGCATGTGCAAGTTGCATGTGAAAGTTGCATGTGCTAGTTGCATGTACAAGTTGCATGTGCAAGTTGCATGTACAAGTTGCATGTGCATGTTGCATGTGCAAGTTGCATGTGCAAGTTGCATGTGAAAGTTGCATGTGCAAGTTGCATGTACAAGTTGCATGTGCAAGTTGCATGTACAAGTTGCATGTGCATGTTGCATGTGCAAGTTGCATGTGCAAGTTGCATGTGCAAGTTGCATGTGCAAGTTGCATGTGCAAGTTGCATGTGCAAGTTGCATGTGCAAGTTGCATGTGCAAGTTGCATGTGAAAGTTGCATGTGCTAGTTGCATGTACAAGTTGCATGTGTAAGTTGCATGTGCAAGATGCAAGTTGCATGTGCAAGTTGCATGTACAAGTTGCTTGTGCAAGTTGCATGTACAAGTTGCATGTGCAGGTTGCATGTGCAAGTTGCATGTGCAAGTTCATGTTCCCGTAAAGTGGCAACACTGAAATTTTACCGCAAGGTAGGTCTATGCATCACCTATCTTTCAAGCCATCAACCGTTATTTTCCGACAAGCGGTTTGGCATCCGGAGCCTGTCAACCACCTTAGGTCGTGATCAAAATGCAAAAATATTAACAGGCGCATGCTTCAACCTCAAAAAAATCCATGTTCCCGTAAAGTGGCAACACTGACATTTTACCGCAAGGTAGGTCTATGCATCACCTATCTTTCAAGCCATCAACCGTTATTTTCCGACAAGCGGTTTGGCATCCGGAGCCTGTCAACCACCTTAGGTCGTGATCAAAATGCAAAAATATTAACAGGCGCATGCTTCAACCTCAAAAAAATCCATGTTCCCGTTAAGTGGCAACACTGACATTTTACCGCAAGGTAGGTCTATGCATCACCTATCTTTCAAGCTATCACCCGTTATTTTCCGACAAGCGGTTTGGCATCCGGAGCCTGTCAACCACCTTAGGTCGTGATCAAAATGCAAAAATATTAACGGACGCATGCTTCAACCTCAAAAAAATCCATGTTCCCGTAAAGTGGCAACACTGACATTTTACCGCAAGGTAGGTCTATGCATCACCTATCTTTCAAGCCATCAACCGTTATTTTCCGACAAGCGGTTTGGCATCCGGAGCCTGTCAACCACTTTAGGTCGTGATCAAAATGCAAAAATATTAACTGGCGCATGCTTCAACCTAAAAAAAATCCATGTTCCCGTTAAGTGGCAACACTGACATTTTACCGCAAGGTAGGTCTATGTATCACCTATCTTTCAAGCCATCAACCGTTATTTTCCGACAAGCGGTTTGGCATCCGGAGCCTGTCAACCACCTTAGGTCGTGACCAAAATGCAAAAATATTAACAGGCGCATGCTTCAACCTCAAAGAAATCCATGTTCCCGTAAAGTGGCAACACTGACATTTTACCGCAAGGTAGGTCTATGCATCACCTATCTTTCAAGCCATCAACCGTTATTTTCCGACAAGTGGTTTGGCATCCAGAGCCTGTCAACCACCTTAGGTCGTGATCAAAATGCAAAAATATTAACAGGTGCATGCTTCAACCTCAAAAAAATCCATGTTCCCGTAAAGTGGCAACACTGACATTTTACCGCAAGGTAGGTCTATGCATCACCTATCTTTCAAGCCATCAACCGTTATTTTCCGACAAGCGGTTTGGCATCCGGAGCCTGTCAACCACCTTAGGTCGTGATCAAAATGCAAAAATATTAACAGGCGCATGCTTCAACCTCAAAAAAATCCATGTTCCCGTAAAGTGGCAACACTGACATTTTACCGCAAGGTAGGTCTATGCATCACCTATCTTTCAAGCCATCAACCGTTATTTTCCGACAAGCGGTTTGGCATCCGGAGCCTGTCAACCACTTTAGGTCGTGATCAAAATGCAAAAATATTAACTGGCGCATGCTTCAACCTCAAAAAAATCCATGTTCCCGTTAAGTGGCAACACTGACATTTTACTGCAAGGTAGGTCTATGCATCACCTATCTTTCAAGCCATCAACCGTTATTTTCCGACAAGCGGTTTGGCATCCGGAGCCTGTCAACCACCTTAGGTCGTGATCAAAATGCAAAAATATTAACAGGCGCATGCTTCAACCTCAAAAAAATCCATGTTCCCGTAAAGTGGCAACACTGACATTTTACCGCAAGGTAGGTCTATGCATCACCTATCTTTCAAGCCATCAACCTTTATTTTCCGACAAGCGGTTTGGCATCCGGAGCCTGTCAACCACCTTAGGTCGTGATCAAAATGCAAAAATATTAACAGGCGCATGCTTCAACCTCAAAAAAATCCATGTTCCCGTTAAGTGGCAACACTGACATTTTACCGCAAGGTAGGTCTATGCATCACCTATCTTTCAAGCCATCACCCGTTATTTTCCGACAAGCGGTTTGGCATCCGGAGCCTGTCAACCACCTTAGGTCGTGATCAAAATGCAAAAATATTAACGGGCGCATGCTTCAACCTCAAAAAAATCCATGTTCCCGTAAAGTGGCAACACTGACATTTTACCGCAAGGTAGGTCTATGCATCACCTATCTTTCAAGCCATCAACCGTTATTTTCCGACAAGAGGTTTGGCATCCGGAGCCTGTCAACCACCTTAGGTCGTGATCAAAATGCAAAAATATTAACTGGCGCATGCTTCAACCTCAAAAAAATCAATGTTCCCGTTAAGTGGCAACACTGACATTTTACCGCAAGGTAGGTCTATGCATCACCTATCTTTCAAGCCATGAACCGTTATTTTCCGACAAGCGGTTTGGCATCCGGAGCCTGTCAACCACCTTAGGTCGTGATCAAAATGCAAAAATATTAACAGGCGCATGCTTCAACCTCAAAGAAATCCATGTTCCCGTAAAGTGGCAACACTGACATTTTACCGCAAGGTTGGTCTATGCATCACCTATCTTTCAAGCCATCAACCGTTATTTTCCGACAAGCGGTTTGGCATCCAGAGCCTGTCAACCACCTTAGGTCGTGATCAAAATGCAAAAATATTAACAGGTGCATGCTTCAACCTCAAAAAAATCCATGTTCCCGTAAAGTGGCAACACTGACATTTTACCGCAAGGTAGGTCTATGCATCACCTATCTTTCAAGCCATCAACCGTTATTTTCCGACAAGCGGTTTGGCATCCGGAGCCTGTCAACCACCTTAGGTCGTGATCAAAATGCAAAAATATTAACAGGCGCATGCTTCAACCTCAAAAAAATCCATGTTCCCGTAAAGTGGCAACACTGAAATTTTACCGCAAGGTAGGTCTATGCATCACCTATCTTTCAAGCCATCAACCGTTATTTTCCGACAAGCGGTTTGGCATCCGAAGCCTGTCAACCACCTTAGGTCGTGATCATAATGCAAAAACATGAACAGGCGCATGCTTCAACCTCAAAAAAATCCATGTTCCCGTAAAGTGGCAACACTGACATTTTACCGCAAGGTAGGTCTATGCATCACCTATCTTTCAAGCCATCAACCGTTATTTTCCGACAAGCGGTTTGGCATCCGGAGCCTGTCAACCACCTTAGGTCGTGATCAAAATGCAAAAATATTAACTGGCGCATGCTTCAACCTCAAAAAAATCCATGTTCCCGTAAAGTGGCAACAATGACATTTTACCGCAAGGTAGGTCTATGCATCACCTATCTTTCAAGCCATCAACCGTTATTTTCCGACAAGCGGTTTGGCATCCGGAGCCTGTCAACCACCTTAGGTCGTGATCAAAATGCAAAAATATTAACAGGCGCATGCTTCAACCTCAAAAAAATCCATGTTCCCGTGGCATGGCAACACTGACATTTTACCGCAAGGTAGGTCTATGCATCACCTATCTTTCAAGCCATCAACCGTTATTTTCCGACTAGCGGTTTGGCATCCGGAGCCTGTCAACCACTTTAGGTCGTGATCAAAATGCAAAAATATTAACTGGCGCATGCTTCAACCTCAAAAAAATCCATGTTCCCGTAAAGTGGCAACACTGACATTTTACCGCAAGGTAGGTCTATGCATCACCTATCTTTCAAGCCATCAACCGTTATTTTCGACAAGCGGTTTGGCATCCGGAGCCTGTCAACCACCTTAGGTCGTGATCAAAATGCAAAAATATTAACGGACGCATGCTTCAACCTCAAAAAAATCCATGTTCCCGTAAAGTGGCAACACTGACATTTTACCGCAAGGTAGGTCTATGCATCACCTATCTTTCAAGCCATCAACCGTTATTTTCCGACAAGCGGTTTGGCATCCGGAGCCTGTCAACCACTTTAGGTCGTGATCAAAATGCAAAAATATTAACTGGCGCATGCTTCAACCTCAAAAAAATCCATGTTCCCGTAAAGTGGCAACACTGACATTTTACCGCAAGGTAGGTCTATGCATCACCTATCTTTCAAGCCATCAACCGTTATTTTCCGACAAGCGGTTTGGCATCCGGAGCCTGTCAACCACCTTAGGTCGTGATCAAAATGCAAAAATATTAACAGGTGCATGCTTCAACCTCAAAAAAATCCATGTTCCCGTAAAGTGGCAACACTGACATTTTACCGCAAGGTAGGTCTATGCATCACCTATCTTTCAAGCCATCAACCGTTATTTTCCGACAAGCGGTTTGGCATCCGGAGCCTGTCAACCACCTTAGGTCATGATCAAAATGCAAAAATATTAACAGGCGCATGCTTCAACCTCAAAAAAATCCATGTTCCCGTAAAGTGGCAACACTGACATTTAACCGCAAGGTAGGTCTATGCATCACCTATAATTCAAGCTATCAACCGTTATTTTCCGACAAGCGGTTTGGCATCCGGAGCCTGTCAACCACCTTAGGTCGTGATCAAAATGCAAAAATATTAACAGGCGCTTGCTTCAACCTCAAAAAAATCCATGTTCCCGTTAAGTGGCAACACTGACATTTTACCGCAAGGTAGGTCTATGCATCGCCTATCTTTCAAGCCATCAACCGTTATTTTCCGACAAGCGGTTTGGCATCCGGAGCCTGTCAACCACTTTAGGTCGTGATCAAAATGCAAAAATATTAACTGGCGCATGCTTCAACCTCAAAAAAATCCATGTTCCCGTTAAGTGGCAACACTGACGTTTTACTGCAAGGTAGGTCTTTGCATCACCTATCTTTCAAGCCATCAACCGTTATTTTCCGACAAGCGGTTTGGCATCCGGAGCCTGTCAACCACCTTAGGTCGTGATCAAAATGCAAAAATATTAACAGGCGCATGCTTCAACCTCAAAAAAATCCATGTTCCCGTAAAGTGGCAACACTGACATTTTACCGCAAGGTAGGTCTATGCATCACCTATCTTTCAAGCCATCAACCGTTATTTTCCGACAAGCGGCTTGGCATCCGGAGCCTGTCAACCACCTTAGGTCGTGATCAAAATGCAAAAATATTAACAGGCGCATGCTTCAACCTCAAAAAAATCCATGTTGCCGTTAAGTGGCAACACTGACATTTTACCGCAAGGTAGGTCTATGCATCACCTATCTTTCAAGCCATCAACCGTTATTTTCCGACAAGCGGTTTGGCATCCGGAGCCTGTCAACCACCTTAGGTCGTGATCAAAATGCAAAAATATTAACAGGCGCATGCTTCAACCTCAAAAAAATCCATGTTCCCGTTAAGTGGCAATACTAACATTTTACCGCAAGGTAGGTCTATGCATCACCTATCTTTCAAGCCATCAACCGTTATTTTCCGACAAGCGGTTTGGCATCCGGAGCCTGTCAACCACCTTAGGTCGTGATCAAAATGCAAAAATATTAACGGGCGCATGCTTCAACCTCAAAAAAAATCCATGTTCCCGTAAAGTGGCAACACTGACATTTTACCGCAAGGTAGGTCTATGCATCACCTATCTTTCAAGCCATGAACCGTTATTTTCCGACAAGCGGTTTGGCATCCGGAGCCTGTCAACCACCTTAGGTCGTGATCAAAATGCAAAAATATTAACGGGCGCATGCTTCAACCTCAAAAAAATCCATGTTCCCGTAAAGTGGCATCCCTGACATTTTACCGCAAGGTAGGTCTATGCATCACAAGTTGCATGTGCAAGTTGCAAGTTGCATGTGCAAGTTGCATGTGCAAGTTGCATGTACAAGTTGCATGTGCAAGTTGCATGTGCAAGTTGCATGTACAAGTTGCATGTGCATGTTGCATGTGCAAGTTGCATGTGCAAGTTGCATGTGCAAGTTGCATGTGCAAGTTGCATGTGCAAGTTGCATGTGCAAATTGCATGTGAAAGTTGCAAGTGCTAGTTGCATGTACAAGTTGCATGTGCAAGTTGCATGTGCAAGTTGCAAGTTGCATGTGCAAGTTGCAAGTTGCAAGTTGCATGTGCAAGTTGCATGTGCAAGTTGCAAGTTGCATGTGCAAGTTGCATGTGCTAGTTGCATGTACAAGTTGCATGTGCAAGTTGCATGTACAAGTTGCATGTGCATGTTGCATGTGCAAGTTGCATGTGCAAGTTGCATGTGCAAGTTGCATGTGCAAGTTGCATGTACAAGTTGCATGTGCAAGTTGCATGTTCAAGTTGCATGTGCATGTTGCATGTGCAAGTTGCATGTGCAAGTTGCATGTGCAAGTTGCATGTGCAAGTTGCATGTGAAAGTTGCATGTGCTAGTTGCATGTACAAGTTGCATGTGTAAGTTGCATGTGCAAGTTGCAAGTTGCATGTGCAAGTTGCATGTGCAGGTTGCTTGTGGAAGTTACATGTGCCAGTTGCATGTGCAAGTTGCAAGTTGCATGTGCAAGTTGGATGTGCAAGTTGCATGTACAAGTTGCATGTGCAGGTTGCATGTGCAAGTTGCATGTGCAAGTTGCATGTGCAAGTTGCATGTGAAAGTTGCATGTGCTAGTTGCATGTACAAGTTGCATGTGCAAGTTGCATGTTCAAGTTGCATGTGCATGTTGCATGTGCAAGTTGCATGTGCAAGTTGCATGTGCAAGTTGCATGTGCAAGTTGCATGTGCAAGTTGCATGTGCAAGTTGCATGTGAAAGTTGCATGTGCTAGTTGCATGTACAAGTTGCATGTGTAAGTTGCATGTGCAAGTTGCAAGTTGCATGTGCAAGTTGCATGTGCAGGTTGCTTGTGGTTATTTTCCGACAAGCGGTTTGGCATCCGGAGCCTGTCAACCACCTTAGGTCGTGATCAAAATGCAAAAATATTAACAGGCGCATGCTTCAACCTCAAAAAAATCCATGTTCCCGTTAAGTGGCAACACTGACATTTTACCGCAAGGTAGGTCTATGCATCACCTATCTTTCAAGCCATCAACCGTTATTTTCCGACTAGCGGTTTGGCATCCGGAGCCTGTCAACCACTTTAGGTCGTGATCAAAATGCAAAAATATTAACTGGCGCTTGCTTCAACCTCAAAAAAATCCATGTTCCCGTAAAGTGGCAACACTGACATTTTACCGCAAGGTAGGTCTATGCATCACCTATCTTTCAAGCCATCAACCGTTATTTTCGACAAGCGGTTTGGCATCCGGAGCCTGTCAACCACCTTAGGTCGTGATCAAAATGCAAAAATATTAACGGACGCATGTTTCAACCTCAAAAAAATCCATGTTCCCGTAAAGTGGCAACACTGACATTTTACCGCAAGGTAGGTCTATGCATCACCTATCTTTCAAGCCATCAACCGTTATTTTCCGACAAGCGGTTTGGCATCCGGAGCCTGTCAACCACTTTAGGTCGTGATCAAAATGCAAAAATATTAACTGGCGCATGCTTCAACCTCAAAAAAATCCATGTTCCCGTAAAGTGGCAACACTGACATTTTACCGCAAGGTAGGTCTATGCATCACCTATCTTTCAAGCCATCAACCGTTATTTTCCGACAAGCGGTTTGGCATCCAGAGCCTGTCAACCACCTTAGGTCGTGATCAAAATGCAAAAATATTAACAGGTGCATGCTTCAACCTCAAAAAAATCCATGTTCCCGTAAAGTGGCAACACTGACATTTTACCGCAAAGTAGGTCTATGCATCACCTATCTTTCAAGCCATCAACCGTTATTTTCCGACAAGCGGTTTGGCATCCGGAGCCTGTCAACCACCTTAGGTCGTGATCAAAATGCAAAAATATTAACAGGCGCATGCTTCAACCTCAAAAAAATCCATGTTCCCGTAAAGTGGCAACACTGACATTTAACCGCAAGGTAGGTCTATGCATCACCTATAATTCAAGCTATCAACCGTTATTTTCCGACAAGCGGTTTGGCATCCGGAGCCTGTCAACCACCTTAGGTTGTGATCAAAATGCAAAAATATTAACAGGCGCATGCTTCAACCTCAAAAAAATCCATGTTCCCGTTAAGTGGCAACACTGACATTTTACCGCAAGGTAGGTCTATGCATCGCCTATCTTTCAAGCCATCAACCGTTATTTTCCGACAAGCGGTTTGGCATCCGGAGCCTGTCAACCACTTTAGGTCGTGATCAAAATGCAAAAATATTAACTGGCGCATGCTTCAACCTCAAAAAAATCCATGTTCCCGTTAAGTGGCAACACTGACATTTTACTGCAAGGTAGGTCTTTGCATCACCTATCTTTCAAGCCATCAACCGTTATTTTCCGACAAGCGGTTTGGCATCCGGAGCCTGTCAACCACCTTAGGTCGTGATCAAAATGCAAAAATATTAACAGGCGCATGCTTCAACCTCAAAAAAATCCATGTTCCCGTAAAGTGGCAACACTGACATTTTACCGCAAGGTAGGTCTATGCATCACCTATCTTTCAAGCCATCAACCGTTATTTTCCGACAAGCGGCTTGGCATCCGGAGCCTGTCAACCACCTTAGGTCGTGATCAAAATGCAAAAATATTAACAGGCGCATGCTTCAACCACAAAAAAATCCATGTTGCCGTTAAGTGGCAACACTGACATTTTACCGCAAGGTAGGTCTATGCATCACCTATCTTTCAAGCCATCAACCGTTATTTTCCGACAAGCGGTTTGGCATCCGGAGCCTGTCAACCACCTTAGGTCGTGATCAAAATGCAAAAATATTAACAGGCGCATGCTTCAACCTCAAAAAAATCCATGTTCCCGTTAAGTGGCAACACTGACATTTTACCGCAAGGTAGGTCTATGCATCACCTATCTTTCAAGCCATCAACCGTTATTTTCCGACAAGCGGTTTGGCATCCGGAGCCTGTCAACCACCTTAGGTCGTGATCAAAATGCAAAAATATTAACGGGCGCATGCTTCAACCTCAAAAAAATCCATGTTCCCGTAAAGTGGCAACACTGACATTTTACCGCAAGGTAGGTCTATGCATCACCTATCTTTCAAGCCATGAACCGTTATTTTCCGACAAGCGGTTTGGCATCCGGAGCCTGTCAACCACTTTAGGTCGTGATCAAAATGCAAAAATATTAACGGGCGCATGCTTCAACCTCAAAAAAATCCATGTTCCCGTAAAGTGGCATCCCTGACATTTTACCGCAAGGTAGGTCTATGCATCACAAGTTGCATGTGCAAGTTGCAAGTTGCATATGCAAGTTGCATGTGCAAGTTGCATGTACAAGTTGCATGTGCAAGTTGCATGTGCAAGTTGCATGTACAAGTTGCATGTGCATGTTGCATGTGCAAGTTGCATGTGCAAGTTGCATGTGCAAGTTGCATGTGCAAGTTGCATGTGCAAGTTGCATGTGCAAGTTGCATGTGAAAGTTGCAAGTGCTAGTTGCATGTACAAGTTGCATGTGCAAGTTGCATGTGCAAGTTGCATGTGCAAGTTGCATGTGCAAGTTGCATGTTCAAGTTGCATGTGCATGTTGCATGTGCAAGTTGCATGTGCAAGTTGCATGTGCAAGTTGCATGTGCAAGTTGCATGTGCAAGTTGCATGTGCAAGTTGCATGTGAAAGTTGCATGTGCTAGTTGCATGTACAAGTTGCATGTGTAAGTTGCATGTGCAAGTTGCAAGTTGCATGTGCAAGTTGCATGTGCAGGTTGCTTGTGGAAGTTACATGTGCCAGTTGCATGTGCAAGTTGCAAGTTGCATGTGCAAGTTGGATGTGCAAGTTGCATGTACAAGTTGCATGTGCAGGTTGCATGTGCAAGTTGCATTTCCAAGTTGCATGTGCAAGTTGCAAGTTGCATGTAAAAGTTGCATGTGCAAGTTGCATGTGTAAGTTGCATGTGCAAGTTGCATGTGCAAGTTGCAAGTTGCATGTGCAAGTTGCATGTTCAAGTTGCATGTGCATGTTGCATGTGCAAGTTGCATGTGCAAGTTGCATGTGCAAGTTGCATGTGCAAGTTGCATGTGCAAGTTGCATGTGCAAGTTGCATGTGCAAGTTGCATGTGCAAGTTGCATGTGCAAGTTGCATGTGCAAGTTGCATGTGCAAGTTGCATGTGCAAGTTGCATGTGAAAGTTGCATGTGCTAGTTGCATGAACAAGTTGCATGTGTAAGTTGCATGTGCAGGTTGCTTGTGGAAGTTACATGTGCCAGTTGCATGTGCAAGTTGCAAGTTGCATGTGCAAGTTGCATGTGCAAGTTGCAACTTGCATGTGCAAGTTGCATGTGACAGTTGCATGTGCAAGTTGCATGTGCAAGTTGCATGTGAAAGTTGCTTGTGCTAGTTGCATGTACAATTTGCATGTGCAAGTTGCATGTACAAGTTGCATGTGCATGTTGCATGTGCAAGTTGCATGTGCAAGTTGCATGTGAAAGTTGCATGTGCAAGTTGCATGTACAAGTAGCATGTGCAAGTTGCATGTTCAAGTTGCATGTGCATGTTGCATGTGCAAGTTGCATGTGCAAGTTGCATGTGCAAGTTGCATGTGCAAGTTGCATGTGCAAGTTGCATGTGCAAGTTGCATGTGCAAGTTGCATGTGAAAGTTGCATGTGCTAGTTGCATGTACAAGTTGCATGTGTAAGTTGCATGTGCAAGTTGCAAGTTGCATGTAAAAGTTGCATGTGCAAGTTGCATGTGCAAGTTGCAAGTTGCATGTGCAAGTTGCATGTGCAAGATGCAAGTTGCATGTGCAAGTTGCATGTGCATGTTGCATGTGCAAGTTGCATGTACAAGTTGCATTTGCAAGTTGCATGTGCAAGTTGCATGTGCAAGTTGCATGTGTAAGTTGCATGTGCAAGTTGCATGTGCAAGTTGCAAGTTGCAAGTTGCATGTGCAAGTTGCATGTGCAAGTTGCATGTGCAGGTTGCATGTGCAAGTTGCATGTGCAAGTTGCATGTGCAAGTTGCAAGTTGCATGTGCAAGTTGCATGTGCATGTTGCATGTGCAAGTTGCATGTACAAGTTGCATGTGCAAGTTGCATGTGCAAGTTGCATGTGCAAGTTGCATGTACAAGTTGCATGTGCAGGTTGCATGTGCAAGTTGCATGTGCAAGTTGCATGTGCAAGTTGCATGTGCAAGTTGCAAGTTGCATGTGCAAGTTGCATGTGCAAGTTGCATGTGCAAGTTGCATGTGCAAGTTGCATGTGCATGTTGCATGTGCAAGTTGCATGTACCAGTTGCATGTGCAAGTTGCATGTGCAAGTTGCATGTGCAAGTTGCATGTACAAGTTGCATGTGCAGGTTGCATGTGCAAGTTGCATGTGCAAGTTGCATGTGCAAGTTGCATGTGCAAGTTGCATGTGCAGGTTGCATGTGCAAGTTGCATGTGCAAGTTGCATGTGCAAGTTGCAAGTTGCATGTGCAAGTTGCATGTGCATGTTGCATGTGCAAGTTGCATATACAAGTTGCATGTGCAAGTTGCATGTGCAAGTTGCATGTGCAAGTTGCATGTACAAGTTGCATGTGCAGGTTGCATGTGCAAGTTGCATGTGCAAGTTGCATGTGCAAGTTGCATGTGCAAGTTGCAACTTGCATGTGCAAGTTGCATGTGCAAGTTGCATGTGCAAGTTGCAAGTTGCATGTGCAAGTTGCATGTGCAAGTTGCATGTGCAGGTTGCATGTGCAAGTTGCTTGTGCAAGTTGCATGTGCAAGTTGCATGTTCAAGTTGCATGTGCAAGTTGCATGTGCAAGTTGCATGTGCAAGTTGCATGTTCAAGTTGCAAGTTGCATGTGCAGGTTGCATGTGCAAGTTGCATGTGCAAGTTACATGTGCAAGTTGCATGTGCAAGTTGCATGTGCAAGTTGCATGTGCAAGTTGCATGTGCACATGCAACTTGCACATGCAACTTGCACATGCGACCTGCATGTGCAACTTGCATGTGCAAGTTGCAAGTTTCACATGCAAGTTGCAAGTTGCATGTGCAAGATGCATGTGCAAGTTGCAGGTTGCATGTGCAAGTTGCATGTGCATGTTGCATGTGCAAGTTGCATGTGCAAGTTGCATGTGCAAGTTGCATGTGCAAGTTGCATGTGCAAGTTGCATTTGCAAGTTGCAAGTTGCATGTGCAAGTTGCATGTGCAAGTTGCAAGTTAAATGTGCAAGTTGCATGTGCAGGTTGCATGTGCAAGTTGCATGTGCAAGTTGCATGTGCAAGTTGTATGTGCAAGTTGCATGTGCAAGTTGCATGTGCAAGTTGCATGTGCAAGTTGCAAGTTGCATGTAAAAGTTGGTCGTGATCAAAATGCAAAAATATTAACTGGCGGGTTACGTACGAATGACCGACAAAAAAAATGTCGACTGGTTAAAATGTCGACTTTTATCGACTTTTTTGAAAGTTAAAATACCGACTTTGTTTTTACAGACTTATTAAAATGTCGACAGTTTGGAATGTCGATTTGACAAAAAGTCGACTGCCCTGATAGAAGTCGAGAAAAATATCGACTTGTCGGAATTTTTCCCATACAGAAAAGTCGATATAAAATATAAATCGACATTTTAACCAGTCGACATTTTGACTTGTCGATATTTTGTCTGCCGGTCATTTGAAAGTAACCTGAAGAACAAAGGTCTGCCTTAAATGTTTGGACGGAACAACTATAAACTCAAGAATCATAAATTCTTGTCTGATTTTTTAACAGGAACTTAACAGTTTTTTGATGCTGTGGAAAATTTAAGATGTTTAAGACACAAGTTCTTATTTAATTCTTATAATAATTAACTTTTTTAGGTAGTTATTAATTTTATATTACCTTTTGTTTAGCTTCAAGAAAGTTCAGTAGAACGCATTTTTGTTGCCTACCTACACTATACCTTATATTTCGAACTTTTAACTGCCTCATTTTCTGGATGTTTTATTATTGTATTTATATTAAAACACATTACAGTACCTGAAGAAGAGGCAATTAAGACTTCGAAATATATAGGCAACAAAAATTAAATTACAAAAAATGCGATTTATTGAACTATGACAACGCAATATTAGATAATAATGATCAGATCATAGTTTAGGGAATGATGTTTACAAGCGCGCGCTTGTAAACATCATTCCCTAAACTATGATCTGATCAAAATGTCGACTTTCAAAATGTCGACTTTTAAAATGTCGACTGTTAAAATCTCGATTCATAAAATCTCGATCACTGTCGACATTTTGAGAATCGACATTTTGAAAAATCGATATTTTAGAAAGTCGGTCAAATTTGTGTCTATATTTTGATCTGTCGGTCTTTTAACCAGTCGAGATTTTTTCTGTCGAGATTTTAAAAGTCGATCTTATGGAGTCGATGTTTTAAAAGTCGAGATATCGTACCCAATCCTAACTGGCGCATGCTTCAACCTCAAAAAAATCCATGTTCCCGTAAAGTGGCAACACTGACATTTTACCGCAAGGTAGGTCTATGCATCACCTATCTTTCAAGCCATCAACCGTTATTTTCCGACAAGCGGTTTGGCATATGGAGCCTGTCAACCACCTTAGGTCGTGATCAAAATGCAAAAATATTAACAGGCGCATGCTTCAACCTCAAAAAAATCCATGTTCCCGTAAAGTGGCAACACTGACATTTTACCGCAAGGTAGGTCTATGCATCACCTATCTTTCAAGCCATCAACCGTTATTTTCCGACAAGCGGTTTGGCATCCGGAGCCTGTCAACCACCTTAGGTCGTGATCAAAATGCAAAAATATTAACAGGCGCATGCTTCAACCTCAAAAAAATCCATGTTCCCGTTAAGTGGCAACACTGACATTTTACCGCAAGGTAGGTCTATGCATCACCTATCTTTCAAGCCATCAACCGTTGTTTTCCGACAAGCGGTTTGGCATCCGGAGCCTGTCAACCACCTTAGGTCGTGATCAAAATGCAAAAATATTAACAGGCGCATGCTTCAACCTCAAAAAAATCCATGTTCCCGTAAAGTGGCAACACTGACATTTTACCGCAAGGTAGGTCTATGCATCACCTATCTTTCAAGCCATCAACCGTTTTTCTCCGACAAGCGGTTTGGCATCCGGAGCCTGTCAACCACCTTAGGTCGTGATCAAAATGCAAAAATATTAACAGGCGCATGCTTCAACCTCAAAAAAATCCATGTTCCCGTTAAGTGGCAACACTGACATTTTACCGCAAGGTAGGTCTATGCATCACCTATCTTTCAAGCCATCAACCGTTATTTTCCGACAAGCGGTTTGGCATCCGGAGCCTGTCAACCACTTTAGGTCGTGATCAAAATGCAAAAATATTAACTGGTGCATGCTTCAACCTCAAAAAAATCCATGTTCCCGTAAAGTGGCAACACTGACATTTTACCGCAAGGTAGGTCTATGCATCACCTATCTTTCAAGCCATCAACCGTTATTTTCCGACAAGCGGTTTGGCATCCAGAGCCTGTCAACCACCTTAGGTCGTGATCAAAATGCAAAAATATTAACAGGTGCATGCTTCAACCCCAAAAAAATCCATGTTCCCGTAAAGTGGCAACACTGACATTTTACCGCAAGGTAGGTCTATGCATCACCTATCTTTCAAGCCATCAACCGTTATTTTCCGACAAGCGGTTTGGCATCCGGAGCCTGTCAACCACCCTAGGTCGTGATCAAAATGCAAAAATATTAACAGGCGCATGCTTCAACCTCAAAAAAATCCATGTTCCCGTTAAGTGGCAACACTGACATTTTACCGCAAGGTAGGTCTATGCATCACCTATCTTTCAAGCCATCAACCGTTATTTTCCGACAAGCGGTTTGGCATCCGGAGCCTGTCAACCACCTTAGGTCGTGATCAAAATGCAAAAATATTAACAGGCGCATGCTTCAACCTCAAAAAAATCCATGTTCCCGTAAAGTGGCAACACTGACATTTTACCGCAAGGTAGGTCTATGCATCACCTATCTTTCAAGCCATCAACCGTTTTTTTCCGACAAGCGGTTTGGCATCCGGAGCCTGTCAACCACCTTAGGTCGTGATCAAAATGCAAAAATATTAACAGGCGCATGCTTCAACCTCAAAAAAATCCATGTTCCCGTTAAGTGGCAACACTGACATTTTACCGCAAGGTAGGTCTATGCATCACCTAACTTTCAAGCCATCAACCGTTATTTTCCGACAAGCAATTTGGCATCCGGAGCCTGGCAACCACCTTAGGTCGTGATTAAAATGCAAAAATATTAGCAGGTGCATGCTTCAACCTCAAAAAAATCCATGTTCCCGTAAAGTGGCAACACTGACATTTTACCGCAAGGTAGGTCTATGCATCACCTATCTTTCAAGCCATCAACCGTTATTTTCCGACAAGCGGTTTGGCATCCGGAGCCTGTCAACCACCTTAGGTCGTGATCAAAATGCAAAAATATTAACAGGCGCATGCTTCAACCTCAAAAAAATCCATGTTCCCGTAAAGTGGCAACACTGACATTTTACCGCAAGGTAGGTCTATGCATCACCTATCTTTCAAGCCATCAACCGTTATTTTCCGACAAGCGGTTTGGCATCCGGAGCCTGTCAACCACCTTAGGTCGTGATCAAAATGCAAAAATATTAACAGGCGCATGCTTCAACCTCAAAAAAATCCATGTTCCCGTAAAGTGGCAACACTGACATTTTACCGCAAGGTAGGTCTATGCATAACCTATCTTTCAAGCCATCAACCGTTATTTTCCGACAAGCGGTTTGGCATCCGGAGCCTGTCAACCACCTTAGGTCGTGATCAAAATGCAAAAATATTAACAGGCGCATGCTTCAACCTCAAAAAAATCCATGTTCCCGTTAAGTGGCAACACTGACATTTTACCGCAAGGTAGGTCTATGCATCACCTATCTTTCAAGCCATCAACCGTTATTTTCCGACAAGCGGTTTGGCATCCGGAGCCTGTCAACCACCTTAGGTCGTGATCAAAATGCTAAAATATTAACAGGTGCATGCTTCAACCTCAAAAAAATCCATGTTCCCGTAAAGTGGCAACACTGACATTTTACCGCAAGGTAGGTCTATGCATCACCTATCTTTCAAGCCATCAACCGTTATTTTCCGACAAGCGGTTTGGCATCCGGAGCCTGTCAACCACTTTAGGTCGTGATCAAAATGCAAAAATATTAACTTATGTGCGTGACGAAAAAAACACCTTAAACCGTGTGATAAGGTACCCGGGTACCTTCATATGAACACTTGCTATTTGTTCTATATTGTTATGTTCATTGCATGATAATTCATTCATACTACCCTTGATTCATATTTTACTTCATTCGTCTTGTTTTTCTCACTTCTTTACTATATTTACGGTCAGTTTGACGTAAATAGAAGCCATTGCTTAAGATGTTGACTTTTCAAAAAAAAAATGCACTTAAAATTACTTGAAATTTTGAAAATAAAAACATGCATTCAAAAACAACCTGGAATAAAAAAAAATGTTGGTGGCACAACAGCTTGTGGAGAACCAAACCAGGGCCTAGTGACTTGCAACTCTCAACCATTCCTATGTGCGTGTTGTTGCCAGGAACGGAGGGTTAATACAATTTTTTGCCGATTCCGAGCGGCTAGATGAGAAGCACTTATTCATGACAAGTTGTATATCTTGGAGGATTTGTCAGTTCCTCGCAAGAGGTTAAACCTCGTAAAAACATTAATGTTTTGATCGCATTGGCTGGGAATCGAGCCCAGACCTTCGGTATGCCAGTCTAACGCACTAACCATTATGCCCCGAGGTACTACAATACAGCCATAGTAAATTTTAGTTAATTTTGGCAGTCTTTACGAGTTCTAGTTGTTTGTTCGTAAAAATTAATTTTAGCAGAGGTTTTTATCGGGTCTATGCAACTGGATTGAATGACTGGAATATGATGGTTGTGTCGATAATAAGAAAGAATGTTTTCTTCCAAAAAACATACAGACACACAGTGTTTTCTACCAACCTCACATTGTTTTTAGGTCCCTAAGAACACTAAAGCAGTTGGAATGCTTTCGTCAATCCAAGTATTCAAAACACCGAAACTGGCCAAACTCGATAATAATAACTTGCTCTAAAATGCCATGCTTGGTTCCAAAATTGTGAAAAATCTTCGTGTTTCAAAAAATAAAATAAAGCAATTGCTATTACTTTTTGTTTTCAGTCTGCTGCTAGGATTTTTGCAAGGTTTTTGCTCATTACTCGAAAAACTACCACACAAAGCTAGATATTTGTCATATGTGTATGATCGGATAGGGCTCTTTGTCTTGCATTCTGTACCAGCAAAGTTTAAGGATATCTTTTATAGTTTTCGACATACGGGCTTTCAAAGTGGCTGATAACGATACTCATAACTTCTGATAGTACGTAAGGTTATCAGCCATTTTCAAAGGCCGTATTGCGAAAACTATAGTAAATATAAAAAAAAAAAATTGCTGAAAAATGGCAGCCTCACAGGGCCTCCTACCATACACAAATGAAAAATGTCTTCCATCGCATGGTAGTTTTTCGAGCTGTAGTAAAACACGTCTGAAAATGTTACGTTATCACACTATGGTCGTGTAAAAATACGTTCCCTATACATAAAGGTACCGAGGTACCTCGTCACACGGTTTAAGGTGTTTATAATTTTTTGGTGGACAGGGATCTTCCCATTCGACTTACTAACTTGCAAATTATTAAAATATGCACAAAAAATTATGTTAGGAGCTCTCATAAAGTATCTTGCACATAGCTTGCCATTAAACCAGTTTAATTGGACATTGAAAATTGAAAAGGTACCCGGGTACCTCGTCACGCACATAAGGCGCATGCTTCAACCTCAAAAAAATCCATGTTCCCGTAAAGTGGCAACACTGACATTTTACCGCAAGGTAGGTCTATGCATCACCTATCTTTCAAGACATCAACCGTTATTTTCCGACAAGCGGTTTGGCATCCAGAGCCTGTCAACCACCTTAGGTCGTGATCAAAATGCAAAAATATTAACAGGTGCATGCTTCAACCTCAAAAAAATCCATGTTCCCGTAAAGTGGCAACACTGACATTTTACCGCAAGGTAGGTCTATGCATCACCTATCTTTCAAGCCATCAACCGTTATTTTCCGACAAGCGGTTTGGCATCCGGAGCCTGTCAACCACCTTAGGTCGTGATCAAAATGCAAAAATATCAACGGGCGCATGCTTCAACCTCAAAAAAATCCATGTTCCCGTTAAGTGGCAACACTGACATTTTACCGCAAGGTAGGTCTATGCATCACCTATCTTTCAAGCCATCAACCGTTATTTTCCGACAAGCGGTTTGGCATCCGGAGCCTGTCAACCACCTTAGGTCGTGATCAAAATGCAAAAATATTAACAGGCGCATGCTTCAACCTCAAAAAAATCCATGTTCCCGTAAAGTGGCAACACTGACATTTTACCGCAAGGTAGGTCTATGCATCACCTATCTTTCAAGCCATCAACCGTTATTTTCCGACAAGCGGTTTGGCATCCGGAGCCTGTCAACCACTTTAGGTCGTGATCAAAATAAAAAAATATTAACTGGCGCATGCTTCAACCTCAAAAAAATCTATGTTCCCGTTAAGTGGCAACACTGACATTTTACCGCAAGGTAGGTCTATGCATCACCTATCTTTCAAGCCATCAACCGTTATTTTCCGACAAGCGGTTTGGCATCCGGAGCCTGTCAACCACCTTAGGTCGTGATCAAAATGCAAAAATATTAACAGGCGCATGCTTCAACCTCAAAAAAATCCATGTTCCCGTTAAGTGGCAACAGTGACATTTTACCGCAAGGTAGGTCTATGCATCACCTATCTTTCAAGCCATCAACCATTATTTTCCGACAAGCGGTTTGGCATCCGGAGCCTGTCAACCACTTTAGGTCGTGATCAAAATGCAAAAATATTAACTGGCGCATGCTTCAACCTCAAAAAAATCCATGTTCCCGTAAAGTGGCAACACTGACATTTTACCGCAAGGTAGGTCTATGCATCACCTATCTTTCAAGCCATCAACCGTTATTTTCCGACAAGCGGTTTGGCATCCAGAGCCTGTCAACCACCTTAAGTCGTGATCAAAATGCAAAAATATTAACAGGTGCATGCTTCAACCCCAAAAAAATCCATGTTCCCGTAAAGTGGCAACACTGACATTTTACCGCAAGGTAGGTCTATGCATCACCTATCTTTCAAGCCATCAACCGTTATTTTCCGACAAGCGGTTTGGCATCCGGAGCCTGTCAACCACCCTAGGTCGTGATCAAAATGCAAAAATATTAACAGGCGCATGCTTCAACCTCAAAAAAATCCATGTTCCCGTTAAGTGGCAACACTGACATTTTACCGCAAGGTAGGTCTATGCATCACCTATCTTTCAAGCCATCAACCGTTATTTTCCGACAAGCGGTTTGGCATCCGGAGCCTGTCAACCACCTTAGGTCGTGATCAAAATGCAAAAATATTAACAGGCGCATGCTTCAACCTCAAAAAAATCCATGTTCCCAAAAAGTGGCAACACTGACATTTTACCGCAAGGTAGGTCTATGCATCACCTATCTTTCAAGCCATCAACCGTTTTTTTCCGACAAGCGGTTTGGCATCCGGAGCCTGTCAACCACCTTAGGTCGTGATCAAAATGCAAAAATATTAACAGGCGCATGCTTCAACCTCAAAAAAATCCATGTTCCCGTTAAGTGGCAACACTGACATTTTACCGCAAGGTAGGTCTATGCATCACCTAACTTTCAAGCCATCAACCGTTATTTTCCGACAAGCAATTTGGCATCCGGAGCCTGGCAACCACCTTAGGTCGTGATTAAAATGCAAAAATATTAGCAGGTGCATGCTTCAACCTCAAAAAAATCCATGTTCCCGTAAAGTGGCAACACTGACATTTTACCGCAAGGTAGGTCTATGCATCACCTATCTTTCAAGCCATCAACCGTTATTTTCCGACAAGCGGTTTGGCATCCGGAGCCTGTCAACCACCTTAGGTCGTGATCAAAATGCAAAAATATTAACAGGCGCATGCTTCAACCTCAAAAAAATCCATGTTCCCGTAAAGTGGCAACACTGACATTTTACCGCAAGGTAGGTCTATGCATCACCTATCTTTCAAGCCATCAACCGTTATTTTCCGACAAGCGGTTTGGCATCCGGAGCCTGTCAACCACCTTAGGTCGTGATCAAAATGCAAAAATATTAACAGGCGCATGCTTCAACCTCAAAAAAATCCATGTTCCCGTTAAGTGGCAACACTGACATTTTACCGCAAGGTAGGTCTATGCATCACCTATCTTTCAAGCCATCAACCGTTATTTTCCGACAAGCGGTTTGGCATCCGGAGCCTGTCAACCACCTTAGGTCGTGATCAAAATGCTAAAATATTAACAGGTGCATGCTTCAACCTCAAAAAAATCCATGTTCCCGTAAAGTGGCAACACTGACATTTTACCGCAAGGTAGGTCTATGCATCACCTATCTTTCAAGCCATCAACCGTTATTTTCCGACAAGCGGTTTGGCATCCGGAGCCTGTCAACCACTTTAGGTCGTGATCAAAATGCAAAAATATTAACTTATGTGCGTGACGAAAAAAACACCTTAAACCGTGTGATAAGGTACCCGGGTACCTTCATATGAACACTTGCTATTTGTTCTATATTGTTATGTTCATTGCATGATAATTCATTCATACTACCCTTGATTCATATTTTACTTCATTCGTCTTGTTTTTCTCACTTCTTTACTATATTTACGGTCAGTTTGACGTAAATAGAAGCCATTGCTTAAGATGTTGACTTTTCAAAAAAAAAATGCACTTAAAATTACTTGAAATTTTGAAAATAAAAACATGCATTCAAAAACAACCTGGAATAAAAAAAAATGTTGGTGGCACAACAGCTTGTGGAGAACCAAACCAGGGCCTAGTGACTTGCAACTCTCAACCATTCCTATGTGCGTGTTGTTGCCAGGAACGGAGGGTTAATACAATTTTTTGCCGATTCCGAGCGGCTAGATGAGAAGCACTTATTCATGACAAGTTGTATATCTTGGAGGATTTGTCAGTTCCTCGCAAGAGGTTAAACCTCGTAAAAACATTAATGTTTTGATCGCATTGGCTGGGAATCGAGCCCAGACCTTCGGTATGCCAGTCTAACGCACTAACCATTATGCCCCGAGGTACTACAATACAGCCATAGTAAATTTTAGTTAATTTTGGCAGTCTTTACGAGTTCTAGTTGTTTGTTCGTAAAAATTAATTTTAGCAGAGGTTTTTATCGGGTCTATGCAACTGGATTGAATGACTGGAATATGATGGTTGTGTCGATAATAAGAAAGAATGTTTTCTTCCAAAAAACATACAGACACACAGTGTTTTCTACCAACCTCACATTGTTTTTAGGTCCCTAAGAACACTAAAGCAGTTGGAATGCTTTCGTCAATCCAAGTATTCAAAACACCGAAACTGGCCAAACTCGATAATAATAACTTGCTCTAAAATGCCATGCTTGGTTCCAAAATTGTGAAAAATCTTCGTGTTTCAAAAAATAAAATAAAGCAATTGCTATTACTTTTTGTTTTCAGTCTGCTGCTAGGATTTTTGCAAGGTTTTTGCTCATTACTCGAAAAACTACCACACAAAGCTAGATATTTGTCATATGTGTATGATCGGATAGGGCTCTTTGTCTTGCATTCTGTACCAGCAAAGTTTAAGGATATCTTTTATAGTTTTCGACATACGGGCTTTCAAAGTGGCTGATAACGATACTCATAACTTCTGATAGTACGTAAGGTTATCAGCCATTTTCAAAGGCCGTATTGCGAAAACTATAGTAAATATAAAAAAAAAAAATTGCTGAAAAATGGCAGCCTCACAGGGCCTCCTACCATACACAAATGAAAAATGTCTTCCATCGCATGGTAGTTTTTCGAGCTGTAGTAAAACACGTCTGAAAATGTTACGTTATCACACTATGGTCGTGTACAAATACGTTCCCTATACATAAAGGTACCGAGGTACCTCGTCACACGGTTTAAGGTGTTTATAATTTTTTGGTGGACAGGGATCTTCCCATTCGACTTACTAACTTGCAAATTATTAAAATATGCACAAAAAATTATGTTAGGAGCTCTCATAAAGTATCTTGCACATAGCTTGCCATTAAACCAGTTTAATTGGACATTGAAAATTGAAAAGGTACCCGGGTACCTCGTCACGCACATAAGGCGCATGCTTCAACCTCAAAAAAATCCATGTTCCCGTAAAGTGGCAACACTGACATTTTACCGCAAGGTAGGTCTATGCATCACCTATCTTTCAAGACATCAACCGTTATTTTCCGACAAGCGGTTTGGCATCCAGAGCCTGTCAACCACCTTAGGTCGTGATCAAAATGCAAAAATATTAACAGGTGCATGCTTCAACCTCAAAAAAATCCATGTTCCCGTAAAGTGGCAACACTGACATTTTACCGCAAGGTAGGTCTATGCATCACCTATCTTTCAAGCCATCAACCGTTATTTTCCGACAAGCGGTTTGGCATCCGGAGCCTGTCAACCACCTTAGGTCGTGATCAAAATGCAAAAATATCAACGGGCGCATGCTTCAACCTCAAAAAAATCCATGTTCCCGTTAAGTGGCAACACTGACATTTTACCGCAAGGTAGGTCTATGCATCACCTAACTTTCAAGCCATCAACCGTTATTTTCCGACAAGCAATTTGGCATCCGGAGCCTGGCAACCACCTTAGGTCGTGATTAAAATGCAAAAATATTAGCAGGTGCATGCTTCAACCTCAAAAAAATCCATGTTCCCGTAAAGTGGCAACACTGACATTTTACCGCAAGGTAGGTCTATGCATCACCTATCTTTCAAGCCATCAACCGTTATTTTCCGACAAGCGGTTTGGCATCCGGAGCCTGTCAACCACCTTAGGTCGTGATCAAAATGCAAAAATATTAACAGGCGCATGCTTCAACCTCAAAAAAATCCATGTTCCCGTAAAGTGGCAACACTGACATTTTACCGCAAGGTAGGTCTATGCATCACCTATCTTTCAAGCCATCAACCGTTTTTTTCCGACAAGCGGTTTGGCATCCGGAGCCTGTCAACCACCTTAGGTCGTGATCAAAATGCAAAAATATTAACAGGCGCATGCTTCAACCTCAAAAAAATCCATGTTCCCGTAAAGTGGCAACACTGACATTTTACCGCAAGGTAGGTCTATGCATAACCTATCTTTCAAGCCATCAACCGTTATTTTCCGACAAGCGGTTTGGCATCCGGAGCCTGTCAACCACCTTAGGTCGTGATCAAAATGCAAAAATATTAACAGGCGCATGCTTCAACCTCAAAAAAATCCATGTTCCCGTTAAGTGGCAACACTGACATTTTACCGCAAGGTAGGTCTATGCATCACCTATCTTTCAAGCCATCAACCGTTATTTTCCGACAAGCGGTTTGGCATCCGGAGCCTGTCAACCACCTTAGGTCGTGATCAAAATGCTAAAATATTAACAGGTGCATGCTTCAACCTCAAAAAAATCCATGTTCCCGTAAAGTGGCAACACTGACATTTTACCGCAAGGTAGGTCTATGCATCACCTATCTTTCAAGCCATCAACCGTTATTTTCCGACAAGCGGTTTGGCATCCGGAGCCTGTCAACCACTTTAGGTCGTGATCAAAATGCAAAAATATTAACTTATGTGCGTGACGAAAAAAACACCTTAAACCGTGTGATAAGGTACCCGGGTACCTTCATATGAACACTTGCTATTTGTTCTATATTGTTATGTTCATTGCATGATAATTCATTCATACTACCCTTGATTCATATTTTACTTCATTCGTCTTGTTTTTCTCACTTCTTTACTATATTTACGGTCAGTTTGACGTAAATAGAAGCCATTGCTTAAGATGTTGACTTTTCAAAAAAAAAATGCACTTAAAATTACTTGAAATTTTGAAAATAAAAACATGCATTCAAAAACAACCTGGAATAAAAAAAAATGTTGGTGGCACAACAGCTTGTGGAGAACCAAACCAGGGCCTAGTGACTTGCAACTCTCAACCATTCCTATGTGCGTGTTGTTGCCAGGAACGGAGGGTTAATACAATTTTTTGCCGATTCCGAGCGGCTAGATGAGAAGCACTTATTCATGACAAGTTGTATATCTTGGAGGATTTGTCAGTTCCTCGCAAGAGGTTAAACCTCGTAAAAACATTAATGTTTTGATCGCATTGGCTGGGAATCGAGCCCAGACCTTCGGTATGCCAGTCTAACGCACTAACCATTATGCCCCGAGGTACTACAATACAGCCATAGTAAATTTTAGTTAATTTTGGCAGTCTTTACGAGTTCTAGTTGTTTGTTCGTAAAAATTAATTTTAGCAGAGGTTTTTATCGGGTCTATGCAACTGGATTGAATGACTGGAATATGATGGTTGTGTCGATAATAAGAAAGAATGTTTTCTTCCAAAAAACATACAGACACACAGTGTTTTCTACCAACCTCACATTGTTTTTAGGTCCCTAAGAACACTAAAGCAGTTGGAATGCTTTCGTCAATCCAAGTATTCAAAACACCGAAACTGGCCAAACTCGATAATAATAACTTGCTCTAAAATGCCATGCTTGGTTCCAAAATTGTGAAAAATCTTCGTGTTTCAAAAAATAAAATAAAGCAATTGCTATTACTTTTTGTTTTCAGTCTGCTGCTAGGATTTTTGCAAGGTTTTTGCTCATTACTCGAAAAACTACCACACAAAGCTAGATATTTGTCATATGTGTATGATCGGATAGGGCTCTTTGTCTTGCATTCTGTACCAGCAAAGTTTAAGGATATCTTTTATAGTTTTCGACATACGGGCTTTCAAAGTGGCTGATAACGATACTCATAACTTCTGATAGTACGTAAGGTTATCAGCCATTTTCAAAGGCCGTATTGCGAAAACTATAGTAAATATAAAAAAAAAAAATTGCTGAAAAATGGCAGCCTCACAGGGCCTCCTACCATACACAAATGAAAAATGTCTTCCATCGCATGGTAGTTTTTCGAGCTGTAGTAAAACACGTCTGAAAATGTTACGTTATCACACTATGGTCGTGTACAAATACGTTCCCTATACATAAAGGTACCGAGGTACCTCGTCACACGGTTTAAGGTGTTTATAATTTTTTGGTGGACAGGGATCTTCCCATTCGACTTACTAACTTGCAAATTATTAAAATATGCACAAAAAATTATGTTAGGAGCTCTCATAAAGTATCTTGCACATAGCTTGCCATTAAACCAGTTTAATTGGACATTGAAAATTGAAAAGGTACCCGGGTACCTCGTCACGCACATAAGGCGCATGCTTCAACCTCAAAAAAATCCATGTTCCCGTAAAGTGGCAACACTGACATTTTACCGCAAGGTAGGTCTATGCATCACCTATCTTTCAAGACATCAACCGTTATTTTCCGACAAGCGGTTTGGCATCCAGAGCCTGTCAACCACCTTAGGTCGTGATCAAAATGCAAAAATATTAACAGGTGCATGCTTCAACCTCAAAAAAATCCATGTTCCCGTAAAGTGGCAACACGGACATTTTACCGCAAGGTAGGTCTATGCATCACCTATCTTTCAAGCCATCAACCGTTATTTTCCGACAAGCGGTTTGGCATCCGGAGCCTGTCAACCACCTTAGGTCGTGATCAAAATGCAAAAATATTAACAGGCGCATGCTTCAACCTCAAAAAAATCCATGTTCCCGTTAAGTGGCAACACTGACATTTTACCGCAAGGTAGGTCTATGCATCACCTATCTTTCAAGCCATCAACCGTTATTTTCCGACAAGCGGTTTGGCATCCGGAGCCTGTCAACCACCTTAGGTCGTGATCAAAATGCAAAAATATTAACAGGCGCATGCTTCAACCTCAAAAAAATCCATGTTCCCGTAAAGTGGCAACACTGACATTTTACCGCAAGGTAGGTCTATGCATCACCTATCTTTCAAGCCATCAACCGTTATTTTCCGACAAGCGGTTTGGCATCCGGAGCCTGTCAACCACTTTAGGTCGTGATCAAAATGCAAAAATATTAACTGGCGCATGCTTCAACCTCAAAAAAATCTATGTTCCCGTTAAGTGGCAACACTGACATTTTACCGCAAGGTAGGTCTATGCATCACCTATCTTTCAAGCCATCAACCGTTATTTTCCGACAAGCGGTTTGGCATCCGGAGCCTGTCAACCACCTTAGGTCGTGATCAAAATGCAAAAATATTAACAGGCGCATGCTTCAACCTCAAAAAAATCCATGTTCCCGTAAAGTGGCAACACTGACATTTTACCGCAAGGTAGGTCTATGCATCACCTATCTTTCAAGCCATCAACCGTTATTTTCCGACAAGCGGTTTGACATCCAGAGCCTGTCAACCACCTTAGGTCGTGATCAAAATGCAAAAATATTAACAGGTGCATGCTTCAACCTCAAAAAAATCCATGTTCCCGTAAAGTGGCAACACTGATATTTTACCGCAAGGTAGGTCTATGCATCACCTATCTTTCAAGCCATCAACCGTTATTTTCCGACAAGCGGTTTGGCATCCGGAGCCTGTCAACCACTTTAGGTCGTGATCAAAATGCAAAAATATTAACAGGCGCATGCTTCAACCTCAAAAAAATCCACGTTCCCGTAAAGTGGCAACACTGACATTTTACCGCAAGGTAGGTCTATGCATCACCTATCTTTCAAGCCATCAACCGTTATTTTCCGACAAGCGGTTTGGCATCCAGAGCCTGTCAACCACCTTAGGTCGTGATCAAAATGCAAAAATATTAACAGGTGCATGCTTCAACCTCAAAAAAATCCATGTTCCCGTAAAGTGGCAACACTGACATTTTACCGCAAGGTAGGTCTATGCATCACCTATCTTTCAAGCCATCAACCGTTATTTTCCGACAAGCGGTTTGGCATCCGGAGCCTGTCAACCACCTTAGGTCGTGATCAAAATGCAAAAATATTAACAGGCGCATGCTTCAACCTCAAAAAAATCCATGTTCCCGTTAAGTGGCAACACTGACATTTTACCGCAAGGTAGGTCTATGCATCACCTATCTTTCAAGCCATCAACCGCTATTTTCCGACAAGCGGTTTGGCATCCGGAGCCTGTCAACCACCTTAGGTCGTGATCAAAATGCAAAAATATTAACAGGCGCATGCTTCAACCTCAAAAAAATCCATGTTCCCGTAAAGTGGCAACACTGACATTTTACCGCAAGGTAGGTCTATGCATCACCTATCTTTCAAGCCATCAACCGTTATTTTCCAACAAGCGGTTTGGCATCCGGAGCCTGTCAACCACCTTAGGTCGTGATCAAAATGCAAAAATATTAACAGGCGCATGCTTCAACCTCAAAAAAATCCATGTTCCCGTTAAGTGGCAACACTGACATTTTACCGCAAGGTAGGTCTATGCATCACCTATCTTTCAAGCCATCAACCGTTATTTTCCGACAAGCGGTTTGGCATCCGGAGCCTGTCAACCACCTTAGGTCGTGATCAAAATGCAAAAATATTAACAGGCGCATGCTTCAACCTCAAAAAAATCCATGTTCCCGTAAAGTGGCAACACTGACATTTTACCGCAAGGTAGGTCTATGCATAACCAACTTTCAAGCCATCAACCGTTATTTTCCGACAAGCGGTTTGGCATCCAGAGCCTGTCAACCACCTTAGGTCGTGATCAAAATGCAAAAATATTAACAGGTGCATGCTTCAACCTCAAAAAAATCCATGTTCCCGTAAAGTGGCAACACTGACATTTTACCGCAAGGTAGGTCTATGCATCACCTATCTTTCAAGCTATCAACCGTTATTTTCCGACAAGCGGTTTGGCATCCGGAGCCTGTCAACCACCTTAGGTCGTGATCAAAATGCAAAAATATTAACAGGCGCATGCTTCAACCTCAAAAAAATCCATGTTCCCGTAAAGTGGCAACACTGACATTTTACCGCAAGGTAGGTCTATGCATCACCTATCTTTCAAGCCATCAACCGTTATTTTCCGACAAGCGGTTTGGCATCCGGAGCCTGTCAACCACCTTAGGTCGTGATCAAAATGCAAAAATATTAACAGGCGCATGCTTCAACCTCAAAAAAATCCATGTTCCCGTAAAGTGGCAACACTGACATTTTACCGCAAGGTAGGTCTATGCATCACCTATCTTTCAAGCTATCAACCGTTATTTTCCGACAAGCGGTTTGGCATCCGGAGCCTGTCAACCACCTTAGGTCGTGATCAAAATGCAAAAATATTAACAGGTGCATGCTTCAACCTCAAAAAAATCCATGTTCCCGTAAAGTGGCAACACTGATATTTTACCGCAAGGTAGGTCTATGCATCACCTATCTTTCAAGCCATCAACCGTTATTTTCCGACAAGCGGTTTGGCATCCGGAGCCTGTCAACCACCTTAGGTCGTGATCAAAATGCAAAAATATTAACAGGCGCATGCTTCAACCTCAAAAAAATCCATGTTCCCGTAAAGTGGCAACACTGACATTTTACCGCAAGGTAGGTCTATGCATCACCTATCTTTCAAGCCATCAACCGTTATTTTCCGACAAGCGGTTTGGCATCCGGAGCCTGTCAACCACTTTAGGTCGTGATCAAAATGCAAAAATATTACTCTGGCGCATGCTTCAACCTCAAAAAAATCCATGTTCCCGTAAAGTGGCAGCACTGACATTTTACTGCAAGGTAGGTCTATGCATCACCTATCTTTCAAGCCATCAACCGTTATTTTCCGACAAGCGGTTTGGCATCCGGAGCCTGTCAACCACCTTAGGTCGTGATCAAAATGCAAAAATATTAACAGGCGCATGCTTCAACCTCAAAAAAAATCCATGTTCCCGTAAAGTGGCAACACTGACATTTTACCGCAAGGTAGGTCTATGCATCACCTATCTTTCAAGCCATCAACCGTTATTTTCCGACAAGCGGTTTGGCATCCAGAGCCTGTCAACCACCTTAGGTCGTGATCAAAATGCAAAAATATTAACAGGTGCATGCTTCAACCTCAAAAAAATCCATGTTCCCGTAAAGTGGCAACACTGACATTTTACCGCAAGGTAGGTCTATGCATCACCTATCTTTCAAGCCATCAACCGTTATTTTCCGACAAGCGGTTTGGCATCCGGAGCCTGTCAACCACCTTAGGTCGTGATCAAAATGCAAAAATATCAACGGGCGCATGCTTCAACCTCAAAAAAATCCATGTTCCCGTAAAGTGGCAACACTGACATTTTACTGCAAGGTAGGTCTATGCATCACCTATCTTTCAAGCCATCAACCGTTATTTTCCGACAAGCAGTTTGGCATCCGGAGCCTGTCAACCACCTTAGGTCGTGATCAAAATGCAAAAATATTAACAGGCGCATGCTTCAACCTCAAAAAAATCCATGTTCCCGTAAAGTGGCAACACTGACATTTTACCGCAAGGTAGGTCTATGCATCACCTATCTTTCAAGCCATCAACCGTTATTTTCCGACAAGCGGTTTGGCATCCGGAGCCTGTCAACCACCTTAGGTCGTGATCAAAATGCAAAAATATTTACAGGTGCATGCTTCAACCTCAAAAAAATCCATGTTCCCGTTAAGTGGCAACACTGACATTTTACCGCAAGGTAGGTCTATGCATCACCTATCTTTCAAGCCATCAACCGTTATTTTCCGACAAGCGGTTTGGCATCCGGAGCCTGTCAACCACCTTAGGTCGTGATCAAAATGCAAAAATATTAACGGGCGCATGCTTCAACCTCAAAAAAATCCATGTTCCCGTAAAGTGGCAACACTGACATTTTACCGCAAGGTAGGTCTATGCATCACCTATCTTTCAAGCCATCAACCGTTATTTTCCGACAAGCGGTTTGGCATCCGGAGCCTGTCAACCACTTTAGGTCGTGATCAAAATGCAAAAATATTAACAGGCGCATGCTTCAACCTCAAAAAAATCCATGTTCCCGTTAAGTGGCAACACTGACATTTTACCGCAAGGTAGTTCTATGCATCACCTAACTTTCAAGCCATCAACCGTTATTTTCCGACAAGCAATTTGGCATCCGGAGCCTGTCAACCACCTTAGGTCGTGATTAAAATGCAAAAATATTAACAGGTGCATGCTTCAACCTCAAAAAAATCCATGTTCCCGTAAAGTGGCAACACTGACATTTTACCGCAAGGTAGGTCTATGCATCACCTATCTTTCAAGCCATCAACCGTTATTTTCCGACAAGCGGTTTGGCATCCGGAGCCTGTCAACCACTTTAGGTCGTGATCAAAATGCAAAAATATTACTC
Source organism: Dasysyrphus tricinctus (assembly GCA_963921185.1). Classification (NCBI taxonomy): domain Eukaryota; kingdom Metazoa; phylum Arthropoda; class Insecta; order Diptera; family Syrphidae; genus Dasysyrphus; species Dasysyrphus tricinctus. The sequence goes on from OY992531.1 coordinate 48,479,235, forward strand.
TGGCGCATGCTTCAACCTCAAAAAAATCCATGTTCCCTTAAAGTGGCAGCACTGACATTTTACCGCAAGGTAGGTCTATGCATCACCTATCTTTCAAGCCATCAACCGTTATTTTCCGACAAGCGGTTTGGCATCCGGAGCCTGTCAACCACCTTAGGTCGTGATCAAAATGCAAAAATATTAACAGGCGCATGCTTCAACCTCAAAAAAAATCCATGTTCCCGTAAAGTGGCAACACTGACATTTTACCGCAAGGTAGGTCTATGCATCACCTATCTTTCAAGCCATCAACCGTTATTTTCCGACAAGCGGTTTGGCATCCGGAGCCTGTCAACCACCTTAGGTCGTGATCAAAATGCAAAAATATTAACAGGCGCATGCTTCAACCTCAAAAAAATCCATGTTCGCATTAAGTGGCAACACTGACATTTTACCGCAAGGTAGGTCTATGCATCACCTATCTTTCAAGCCATCAACCGTTATTTTCCGACAAGCGGTTTGGCATCCGGAGCCTGTCAACCACCTTAGGTCGTGATCAAAATGCAAAAATATTAACAGGTGCATGCTTCAACCTCAAAAAAATCCATGTTCCCGTAAAGTGGCAACACTGACATTTTACCGCAAGGTAGGTCTATGCATCACCTATCTTTCAAGCCATCAACCGTTATTTTCCGACAAGCGGTTTGGCATCCGGAGCCTGTCAACCACCTTAGGTCGTGATCAAAATGCAAAAATATCAACGGGCGCATGCTTCAACCTCAAAAAAATCCATGTTCCCGTAAAGTGGCAACACTGACATTTTACTGCAAGGTAGGTCTATGCATCACCTATCTTTCAAGCCATCAACCGTTATTTTCCGACAAGCGGTTTGGCATCCGGAGCCTGTCAACCACCTTAGGTCGTGATCAAAATGCAAAAATATTAACAGGCGCATGCTTCAACCTCAAAAAAATCCATGTTCCCGTAAAGTGGCAACACTGACATTTTACCGCAAGGTAGGTCTATGCATCACCTATCTTTCAAGCCATCAACCGTTATTTTCCGACAAGCGGTTTGGCATCCGGAGCCTGTCAACCACCTTAGGTCGTGATCAAAATGCAAAAATATTAACAGGCGCATGCTTCAACCTCAAAAAAATCCATGTTCCCGTTAAGTGGCAACACTGACATTTTACCGCAAGGTAGGTCTATGCATCACCTATCTTTCAAGCCATCAACCGTTATTTTCCGACAAGCGGTTTGGCATCCGGAGCCTGTCAACCATCTTAGGTCGTGATGAAAATGCAAAAATATTAACGGGCGCATGCTTCAACCTCAAAAAAATCCATGTTCCCGTAAAGTGGCAACACTGACATTTTACCGCAAGGTAGGTCTATGCATCACCTATCTTTCAAGCCATCAACCGTTATTTTCCGCGAAGCGGTTTGGCATCCGGAGCCTGTCAACCACTTTAGGTCGTGATCAAAATGCAAAAATATTAACTGGCGCATGCTTCAACCTCAAAAAAATCCATGTTCCCGTAAAGTGGCAACACTGACATTTTACCGCAAGGTAGGTCTATGCATCACCTATCTTTCAAGCCATGAACCGTTATTTTCCGACAAGCGGTTTGGCATCCGGAGCCTGTCAACCACCTTAGGTCGTGATCAAAATGCAAAAATATTAACGGGCGCATGCTTCAACCTCAAAAAAATCCATGTTCCCGTAAAGTGGCAACACTGACATTTTACCGCAAGGTAGGTCTATGCATCACAAGTTGCATGTGCAAGTGGCAAGTTGCATGTGCAAGTTGCATGTGCAAGTTGCATGTACAAGTTGCATGTGCAAGTTGCATGTGCAAGTTGCATGTACAAGTTGCATGTGCATGTTGCATGTGCAAGTTGCATGTGCAAGTTTTATGTGCAAGTTGCATGTGCAAGTTGCATGTGCAAGTTGCATGTGCAAGTTGCATGTGCAAGTTGCATGTGAAAGTTGCAAGTGCTAGTTGCATGTACAAGTTGCATGTACAAGTTGCATGTGCAAGTTGCAAGTTGCATGTGTAAGTTGCATGTGCAAGTTGCATGTGCAAGTTGCATGTGCAAGTTGCATGTGAAAGTTGCATGTGCTAGTTGCATGTACAAGTTGCATGTGCAAGTTGCATGTACAAGTTGCATGTGCATGTTGCATGTGCAAGTTGCATGTGCAAGTTGCATGTGAAAGTTGCATGTGCAAGTTGCATGTACAAGTTGCATGTGCAAGTTGCATGTACAAGTTGCATGTGCATGTTGCATGTGCAAGTTGCATGTGCAAGTTGCATGTGCAAGTTGCATGTGCAAGTTGCATGTGCAAGTTGCATGTGCAAGTTGCATGTGAAAGTTGCATGTGCTAGTTGCATGTACAAGTTGCATGTGTAAGTTGCATGTGCAAGATGCAAGTTGCATGTGCAAGTTGCATGTGCAGGTTGCTTGTGGAAGTTACATGTGCCAGTTGCATGTGCAAGTTGCAAGTTGCATGTGCAAGTTGCATGTGCAAGTTGCATGTACAAGTTGCATGTGCAGGTTGCATGTGCAAGTTGCATGTCCAAGTTGCATGTGCAAGTTGCAAGTTGCATGTAAAAGTTGCATGTGCAAGTTGCATGTGCAAGTTGCATGTGCAAGTTGCATGTGCAAGTTGCATGTAAAAGTTGCATGTGCAAGTTGCATGTGCAAGTTGCAAGTTGCATGTGCAAGTTGCATGTTCAAGTTGCAAGTTGCATGTGCAGGTTGCATGTGCAAGTTGCATTTGCAAGTTGCATGTGCAAGTTGCATGTGCAAGTTGCATGTGCAAGTTGCATGTGCAAGTTGCATGTGCAAGTTGCATGTGCAAGTTGAATGTGCAAGTTGCATGTGCAAGTTGCATGTTCAAGTTGCAAGTTGCATGTAAATGTTGCATGTGCAAGTTGCATGTGCAAGTTGCATGTGCAAGGTGCATGTGCAAGTTGCATGTGCAAGTTGCAAGTTGCATGTAAAAGTTGCATGTGCAAGTTGCATGTGCAAGTTGCAAGTTGCATGTGCAAGTTGCATGTGCAAGTTGCAAGTTGCATGTGCAAGTTGCATGTGCAAGTTGCATGTACAAGTTGCATGTGCAAGTTGCATGTGCAAGTTGCATGTACAAAATGCATGTGCATGTTGCATGTGTAAGTTGCATGTGCAAGTTGCATGTGCAAGTTGCATGTGCATGTTGCATGTGCAAGTTGCATGTAAAAGTTGCATGTGCAAGTTGCATGTGCAAGTTGCAAGTTGCATGTGCAAGTTGCATGTGCAAGTTGCAAGTTGCATGTGCAAGTTGCAAGTTGCATGTGCAAGTTGCATGTGCAAGTTGCATGTGCAAGTTGCATGTGCAAGTTGCATGTGAAAGTTGCATGTGCTAGTTGCATGTACAAGTTGCATGAGCAAGTTGCATGTACAAGTTGCATGTGCAAGTTGCATGTAAAAGTTGCATGTGCAAGTTGCATGTGCAAGTTGCAAGTTGCATGTGCAAGTTGCAAGTTGCATGTGCAAGTTGCATGTGCAAGTTGCATGTGCAAGTTGCATGTGCAAGTTGCATGTGCAAGTTGCATGTGCAAGTTGCATGTTCAAGTTGCAAGTTGCATGTGCAGGTTGCATGTGCAAGTTGCATGTGCAAGTTACATGTGCAAGTTGCATGTGCAAGTTGCATGTGCAAGTTGCAAGTTGCATGTTAAAGTTGCATGTGCAAGTTGCATGTGCAAGTTGCAAGTTGCATGTGCAAGTTGCATGTGCAAGTTGCAAGTTGCATGTGCAAGTTGCATGTGCAAGTTGCCTGTACAAGTTGCTTGTGCAAGTTGCATGTACAAGTTGCATGTGCAGGTTGCATGTGCAAGTTGCATGTGCAAGTTGCATGTGCAAGTTGCATGTGCAAGTTGCATGTGCAAGTTGCATGTGCAAGTTGCATGTGCAAGTTGCATGTGCAAGTTGCATGTGCAAGTTGCATGTGCAAGTTGCATGTGCAAGTTGCAAGTTGCATGTAAAAGTTGCATGTGCAAGTTGCATGTGCAAGTTGCAAGTTGCATGTGCAAGTTGCAGGTTGCATGTGCAAGTTGCATGTGCAAGTTGCATGTACAAGTTCCTTGTGCAAGTTGCATGTGCAAGTTGCATGTGCAAGTTGCATGTGCAAGTAGCATGTTAAAGTTGCAAGTTGCATGCAAAAGTTGCATGTGCAAGTTGCATGTGCATGTTGCATGTGCAAGTTGCATGTGCAAGTTGCATGTGCAAGTTGCATGTGCAAGTTGCAAGTTGCATGTAAAAGTTGCATGTGCAAGTTGCATGTGCAAGTTGCAAGTTGCATGTGCAAGTTGCATGTGCAAGTTGCAAGTTGCATGTGCAAGTTGCATGTGCAAGTTGCATGTACAAGTTGCTTGTGCAAGTTGCATGTACAAGTTGCATGTGTAGGTTGCATGTGCAAGTTGCATGTGCAAGTTGCAAGTTGCATGTTAAAGTTGGTCGTGATCGAAATGCAAAAATATTAACTGGCGCATGCTTCAACCTCAAAAAAATCCATGTTCCCGTAAAGTGGCAACACTGACATTTTACTGAAAGGTAGGTCTATGCATCACCTATCTTTCAAGCCATCAACCGTTATTTTCCGACAAGCGGTTTGGCATCCGGAGCCTGTCAACCACCTTAGGTCGTGATCAAAATGCAAAAATATTAACAGGCGCATGCTTCAACCTCAAAAAAATCCATGTTCCCGTAAAGTGGCAACACTGACATTTTACCGCAAGGTAGGTCTATGCATCACCTATCTTTCAAGCCATCAACCGTTATTTTCCGACAAGCGGTTTGGCATCCGGAGCCTGTCAACCACCTTAGGTCGTGATCAAAATGCAAAAATATTAACAGGCGCATGCTTCAACCTCAACAAAAATCCATGTTCCCGTTAAGTGGCAACACAGACATTTTACCGCAAGGTAGGTCTATGCATCACCTATCTTTCAAGCCATCAACCGTTATTTTCCGACAAGCGGTTTGGCATCCGGAGCCTGTCAACCACCTTAGGTCGTGATCAAAATGCAAAAATATTAACGGGCGCATGCTTCAACCTCAAAAAAATCCATGTTCCCGTAAAGTGGCAACACTGACATTTTACTGCAAGGTAGGTCTATGCATCACCTATCTTTCAAGCCATCAACCGTTATTTTCCGACAAGCGGTTTGGCATCCGGAGCCTGTCAACCACTTTAGGTCGTGATCAAAATGCAAAAATATTAACTGGCGCATGCTTCAACCTCAAAAAAATCCATGTTCCCGTTAAGTGGCAACACTGACATTTTACCGCAAGGTAGGTCTATGCATCACCTATCTTTCAAGCCATCAACCGTTATTTTCCGACAAGCGGTTTGGCATCCAGAGCCTGTCAACCACCTTAGGTCGTGATCAAAATGCAAAAATATTAACAGGTGCATGCTTCAATCTCAAAAAAATCCATGTTTCCGTAAAGTGGCAACACAGACATTTTACCGCAAGGTAGGTCTATGCATCACCTATCTTTCAAGCCATCAACCGTTATTTTCCGACAAGCGGTTTGGCACCCGGAGCCTGTCAACCACCTTAGGTCGTGATCAAAATGCAAAAATATTAACAGGCGCATGCTTCAACCTCAAAAAAATCCATGTTCCCGTTAAGTGGCAACACTGACATTTTACCGCAAGGTAGGTCTATGCATCACCTATCTTTCAAGCCATCAACCGTTATTTTCCGACAAGCGGTTTGGCATCCGGAGCCTGTCAACCACCTTAGGTCGTGATCAAAATGCAAAAATATTAACTGGCGCATGCTTCAACCTCAAAAAAATCCATGTTCCCGTAAAGTGGCAGCACTGACATTTTACCGCAAGGTAGGTCTATGCATCACCTATCTTTCAAGCCATCAACCGTTATTTTTCGACAAGCGGTTTGGCATCCGGAGCCTGTCAACCACCTTAGGTCGTGATCAAAATGCAAAAATATTAACAGGTGCATGCTTCAACCTCAAAAAAATCCATGTTCCCGTAAAGTGGCAACACTGACATTTTACCGCAAGGTAGGTCTATGCATCACCTATCTTTCAAGCCATCAACCGTTATTTTCCGACAAGCGGTTTGGCATCCGGAGCCTGTCAACCACCTTAGGTCGTGATCAAAATGCAAAAATATTAACAGGCGCATGCTTCAACCTCAAAAAAATCCATGTTTCCGTTAAGTGGCAACACTGATATTTTACCGCAAGGTAGGTCTATGCATCACCTATCTTTCAAGCCATCAACCGTTATTTTCCGACAAGCGGTTTGGCATCCGGAGCCTGTCAACCACCTTAGGTCGTGATCAAAATGCAAAAATATTAACAGGTGCATGCTTCAACCTCAAAAAAATCCATGTTCCCGTAAAGTGGCAACACTGACATTTTACCGCAAGGTAGGTCTATGCATCACCTATCTTTCAAGCCATCAACCGTTATTTTCCGACAAGCGGTTAGGCATCCGGAGCCTGTCAACCACTTTAGGTCGTGATCAAAATGCAAAAATATTAACTGGCGCATGCTTCAACCTCAAAAAAATCCATGTTCCCGTAAAGTGGCAACACTGACATTTTACTGCAAGGTAGGTCTATGCATCACCTATCTTTCAAGCCATCAACCGTTATTTTCCGTAAAGCGGTTTGGCATCCGGAGCCTGTCAACCACCTTAGGTCGTGATCAAAATGCAAAAATATTAACAGGCGCATGCTTCAACCTCAAAAAAATCCATGTTCCCGTTAAGTGGCAACACTGACATTTTACCGCAAGGTAGGTCTATGCATCACCTATCTTTCAAGCCATCAACCGTTATTTTCCGACAAGCGGTTTGGCATCCGGAGCCTGTCAACCACCTTAGGTCGTGATCAAAATGCAAAAATATTAACAGGCGCATGCTTCAACCTCAAAAAAATCCATGTTCGCGTTAAGTGGCAACACTGACATTTTACCGCAAGGTAGGTCTATGCATCACCTATCTTTCAAGCCATCAACCGTTATTTTCCGACAAGCGGTTTGGCATCCGGAGCCTGTCAACCACCTTAGGTCGTGATCAAAATGCTAAAATATTAACGGGCGCATGCTTCAATCTCAAAAAAATCCATGTTCCCGTAAAGTGGCAACACTGACATTTTACCGCAAGGTAGGTCTATGCATCACCTATCTTTCAAGCCATCAACCGTTATTTTCCGACAAGCGGTTTGGCATCCGGAGCCTGTCAACCACTTTAGGTCGTGATCAAAATGCAAAAATATTAACTGGCGCATGCTTCAACCTCAAAAAAATCCATGTTCCCGTAAAGTGGCAACACTGACATTTTACCGCAAGGTAGGTCTATGCATCACCTATCTTTCAAGCCATCAACCGTTATTTTCCGACAAGCGGTTTGGCATCCGGCTCCTGTCAACCACCTTAGGTCGTGATCAAAATGCAAAAATATTAACAGGCGCATGCTTCAACCTCAAAAAAATCCATGTTCCCGTAAAGTGGCAACACTGACATTTTACCGCAAGGTAGGTCTATGCATCACCTATCTTTCAAGCCATCAACCGTTATTTTCCGACAAGCGGTTTGGCATCCAGAGCCTGTCAACCACCTTAGGTCGTGATCAAAATGCAAAAATATTAACAGGTGCATGCTTCAACCTCAAAAAAATCCATGTTCCCGTAAAGTGGCAACACTGACATTTTACCGCAAGGTAGGTCTATGCATAACCTATCTTTCAAGCCATCAACCGTTATTTTCCGACAAGCGGTTTGGCATCCGGAGCCTGTCAACCACCTTAGGTCGTGATCAAAATGCAAAAATATTAACAGGCGCATGCCTCAACCTCAAAAAAATCCATGTTCCCGTTAAGTGGCAACACTGACATTTTACTGCAAGGTAGGTCTATGCATCACCTATCTTTCAAGCCATCAACCGTTATTTTCCGACAAGCGGTTTGGCATCCGGAGCCTGTCAACCACCTTAGGTCGTGATCAAAATGCAAAAATATTAACAGGCGCATGCTTCAACCTCAAAAAAATCCATGTTCCCGTTAAGTGGCAACACTGACATTTTACCGCAAGGTAGGTCTATGCATCACCTATCTTTCAAGCCATCAACCGTTATTTTCCGACAAGCGGTTTGGCATCCGGAGCCTGTCAACCACCTTAGGTCGTGATCAAAATGCAAAAATATTAACAGGCGCATGCTTCAACCTCAAAAAAATCCATGTTCCCGTTAAGTGGCAACACTGACATTTTACCGCAAGGTAGATCTATGCATCACCTATCTTTCAAGCCATCAACCGTTATTTTCCGACAAGCGGTTTGGCATCCGGAGCCTGTCAACCACCTTAGGTCGTGATCAAAATGCAAAAATATTAACGGGCGCATGCTTCAATCTCAAAAAAATCCATGTTCCCGTAAAGTGGCAACACTGACATTTTACCGCAAGGTAGGTCTATGCATCACTTATCTTTCAAGCCATCAACCGTTATTTTCCGACAAGCGTTTGGCATCCGGAGCCTGTCAACCGATACAGGTCACGATCAAAAAACAAAAATATTAACGGGCGCATGCTTCAACCTAAAAAAAAAACATGTTCCCGTAAAGTGGCAACACTGATATTTTTTCCCAAGTAGGTCTATGCATCACCTATCTTTCAAGCCATCAACCGTTATTTTCCGACAAGCGGTTTGGCATCCGGAGCCTGTCAACCGATACAGGTCACGATCAAAAAACAAAAATATTAACGGGCGCATGCCTCAACCTCAAAAAACCATGTTCCCGTAAAGTGGCAACACTGACATTTTTTCCCAAGTAAATCGATGCATCACCTATCTTTCAAGCCATCAACCGTTATTTTCCGACAAGCGGTTTGGCATCCGGAGCCTGTCAACCGATACAGGCCACGATCAAAAAACAAAAATATTAACGGGCGCATGCTTCAACCTAAAAAAAAAACATGTTCCCGTAAAGTGGCAACACTGACATTTTTTTCCCAAGTAGGTCTATGCACCGCCTATCTTTCGAGCCATCAACCGTTATAGTCCGACAAGCGGTTTGGCATCCGGAGCCTGTCAACCGATACAGGTCACGATCAAAAAACAAAAATATTAAATGGCGCATGCTTCAACCTCAAAATAAAACATGTTCCCGTAAAGTGGCAGTACTGACATTTTTTTCCCAAGTAGGTCTATGCATCAACTATCTTTCAAGCCATCAACCGTTATTTTCCGACAAGCGGTTTGGCATCCGGAGCCTGTCAACCGATACAGGTCACGATCAAAAAACAAAAATATTAACGGGCACATGCTTCAACCTCAAAAAAACCATGTTCCCGTAAAGTGGCAACACTGACATTTTTTTCCCAAGTAGGTCTATGCATCACCTATCTTTCAAGCCATCAACCGTTATTTTCCGACAAGCGGTTTGGCATCCGGAACCTGTCAACCGATACAGGTCACGATCAAAAATCAAAAATATTAACGGGTGCATGCTTCAACCTAAAAAAAAACCATGTTCCCGTAAAGTGGCAACACTGACATTTTTTTCCCAAGTAAGTCGGTGCATCACCTATCTTTCAAGCTATTAACCGTTATTTTCCGACAAGCAGTTTGGCATCCGGAGCCTGTCAACCGATACAGGTCACGATCAAAAAACAAAAATATTAACGGGCGCATGCTTCAACCTAAAAAAAAAAAAATGTTCCCGTAAAGTGGCAACACTGAAATTTTTTTCAAAGTAGGTCTATGCATCGCCTATCTTTCAAGCCATCAACCGTTATTTTCCGACAAGCGGTTTGGCATCCGGAGCCTGTCAACCGATACAGGTCACGATCAAAAAACAAAAATATTAACGGGCGCATGCTTCAACCTAAAAAAAAACATGTTCCCGTAAAGTGGCAACACTGACATTTTTTTCCCAAGTAGGTCTATGCATCGCCCATCTTTCAAGCCATCAACCGTTATTTTCCGACAAGCGGCTTGGCATCCGGAGCCTGTCAACCGATACAGGTCACGATCAAAAATATTTACGGGCGCATGCTTCAACCTCAAAAAAAAAACCATGTTCCCATAAAGCGGCAACTCTGACATTATTTTCTTAAGTGGGTCTTTGCATCACCTATCTTTCAAGCCATCAACCGTTATTTTCCGACAAGCAGTTTGGCATCCGGAACCTGTCAACCGATACAGGTCACGATCAAAAATCAAAAATATTAACGGGCGCATGCTTCACCCTAAAAAAAAAACCATGTTCCCGTAAAGTGGCAACACTGACATTTTTTTCCCAAGTAAGTCGATGCATCACCTATCTTTCAAGCCATCAACCGTTATTTTCCGACAAGCGGTTTGGCATCCGGAGCCTGTCAACCGATACAGGTCACGATCAAAAAACAAAAATATTAACGGGCATGCTTCATTCTCAAAAGAACCATGTTCCCGTAAAGTGGCAACACTGACACTTTTTTCCCAAGTAGGTCTATGCATCAACTATCTTTCAAGCTATCAACCGTTATTTTCTGACAAGCGGTTTGGCATCCGGAGCCTGTCAACCGATACAGGTCACGATCAAAAAACAAAAATATTAACGGGCGCATGCTTCAACCTAAAAAAAACCATGTTCCCGTAAAGTGGCAACACTCACATTTTTTTCCCAAGTAAGTCGATGCATCACCTATCTTTCAAGCCATCAACCGTTATTTTCCGACAAGCGGTTTGGCATCCGGAGCCTGTCAACCGATACAGGTCACGATCAAAAAACAAAAATATTAACGGGCGCATGCTTCAACCTCAAAAAAAAACCATGTTCCCGTAAAGTGGCAACACTGACATTTTTTTCCCAAGTAGGTCTATGCATCGCCTATCTTTCAAGCCATCAACCGTTATTTTCCGACAAGCGGTTTGGCATCCGGAGCCTGTCAACCGATACAGGTCACGATCAAAAAACAAAAATATTAACGGGCGCATGCTTCAACCTCAAAAAAAGCCATGTTCCCGTAAAATGGCTACACTGACATTTTTTTCCCAAGTAGGTCTATGCATAACCTATCTTTCAAGCCATCAACCGTTATTTTCCGACAAGCGGTTTGGCATCCGGAACCTGTCAACCGATACAGGTCAAGATGCAACTTGCACATGCAACATGCAACATTAACATAAAACTTGACAATGCAACTTGCACATTCAACTTGCACATGCAACTTGCACATGCAACTTGCACATGCAACTTGCACATGCAACTTGAACATGCAACTTGCATATGCAACATCCACATGCAACTTGCACATGCAACTTGCACATGCAAATTGCACATTCAACTTGCACATTCAACTTGCACATGCAACATGCACATGCAACATGCACATGCAACTTGCAATTGCAATTTGCACATGCAACATGCACATGCAACTTGCACATGCAACTTGCACATGCAACTTGCAAATGCAACCTGCACATGCAACTTGCACATGCAACTTGCACATGCAACTTGCACATGCAACTTTCACATATAACCTGCACATGCAACTTGCACATGGAACTTGCACAGCAACTTGCACATGCAACTTGCACATGCAACATGCACATGCAACTTGCACATGCAACTTGCACATGCAACTTGCACATGCACATGCAACTTGCACATGCAACTTGCACATATAACCTGCACATGCAACTTGCACATGGAACTTGCACATGCAACTTGCACATGCAACATGCATATGCAACTTGCACATGCAACCTGCACATGCACATGCAACTTGCACATGCAACTTAAACATGCAACTTGCACATGCAACCTGCACATGCAACATGCACATGCAACTTGCACATGCAACTTGCACATGCAACTTGCACATGCAACCTGCACATGCAACTTGCACATGCAACCTGCACATGCAACTTGCACATGCAACTTGAACATGCACATGCAACTTGCACATGCAACTTGCACATGCAACTTGCACATGCAACCTGCACATGCAACTTGCACATGCAACTTGCACATGCAACTTGCACATGCAACCTGCACATGCAACTTGCACATGCACATGCAACTTGCACATGCAACTTGCACATGAAACTTGCACATGCAACTTGCACATGCAACTTGCACATGCAACTTGCACATGCAACATGCACATGCAACTTGCACATGCAATTTGCACATGCAACTTGCACATGCAACTTGCACATGCAACTTGCCAATGCAACATGCACATGCAACTTGCACATGCAACTTGCACATGCAACCTGCACATGCAACTTGCACATGCAACTTGCACATGCAACTTGCACATGCAACCTGCACATGCAACTTGCACATGCAACTTGCACATGCAACATGCACATGCAACTTGCACATGCAACTTGCACATGCAACTTGCACATGCAACTTGCACATGCAACTTGCACATGCAACATGCAACATGCACATGCAACTTGCACATGCAACTTGGACATGCAACTTGCACATGCAACTTGCACATGCAACTTGCACATGCAACTTGCACATGCAACTTGCACATGCAACTTGCACATGCAACATGCACATGCAACTTGCACATGCAACTTGCACATGCAACTTGCACATGCAACTTGCACATGCAACCTGCACATGCAACTTGCACATGCAACTTGCACATGCAACTTGCACATGCAACCTGCACATGCAACTTGCACATGCACATGCAACTTGCACATGCAACTTGCACATGAAACTTGCACATGCAACTTGCACATGCAACTTGCACATGCAACTTGCACATGCAACATGCACATGCAACTTGCACATGCAATTTGCACATGCAACTTGCACATGCAACTTGCACATGCAACTTGCCAATGCAACATGCACATGCAACTTGCACATGCAACTTGCACATGCAACTTGCACATGCAACTTGCACATGCAACTTGCACATGCAACCTGCACATGCAACTTGCACATGCAACTTGCACATGCAACTTACACATGCAACTTGCACATGCAACTTGCAAGCCATCAACCGTTATTTTCCGACAAGCGGTTTGGCATCCGGAGCCTGTTAACCGATACAGGTCACGATCAAAGAACAAAAATACTAACGGGCGCATGCTTCAACCTCAAAAAAAAAACATGTTCCCATAAAGTGGCAACACTGACATTTTTTTCCCAAGTAGGTCTATGCATCACCTATCTTTCAAGCCATCAACCGTTATTTTCCGACAAGCTGTTCGGCATCCGGAACCTGTCAACCGATACAGGTCACGATCAAAAATCAAAAATATTAACGGGCGCATGCTTCAACCTCAAAAAAAACCATGTTCCCGTAAAGTGGAAACACTGACATTTTTTTCCCAAGTAAGTCGATGCATCACCTATCTTTCAAGCCATCAACCGTTATTTTCCGACAAGCGGTTTGGCATCCGGAGCCTGACAACCGATACAGGTCACGATCAAAAAACAAAAATATTAACGGGCGCATGCTTCAACCTCAAAAAAACCATGTTCCCGTAAAGTGGCAACACTGACATTTTTTTCCCAAGTAGGTCTATGCATCGCCTATCTTTCAAGCCATCAACCGTTATTTTCCGACAAGCGGTTTGGCATCCGGAGCCTGTCAACCGATACAGGTCACGATCAAAAATATTAACGGGCGCATGCTTCAACCTCAAAAAAAACCATGTTCCCATTAAGTGGCAACACTGACATTTTTTTCCCAAGTAGGTCTATGCATCACCTATCTTTCAAGCCATCAACCGTTATTTTCCGACAAGCGGTTTGGCATCCGGAGCCTGTCAACCGATACAGGTCACGATCAAAAATATTAACGGGCGCATGCTTCAACCTCAAAAAAAACCATGTTCCCATTAAGTGGCAACACTGACATTTTTTTCCCAAGTAGGTCTATGCATCACCTATCTTTCAAGTCATCAGCCGTTATTTTCCGACAAGCGGTTTGGCATCCGGAGCCTGTCAACCGATACAGGTCACGGTTAAAAATCAAAAATATTAACGGGCGCATGCTTCAACCTCAAAAAAAACCATGTTCCCGTAAAGTGGCAACACTGACATTTTTTCCAAAGTAAGTCGATGCATCAACTATCTTTCAAGCCATCAACCGTTATTTTCCGACAAGCGGTTTGGCATCCGGTGCCTGTCAACCGATACAGGTCACGATCAAAAAACAAAAATATTAACGGTCGCATGCTTCAACCTCAAAAAAACCATGTTCCCGTAAAGTGGCAACACTGACATTTTTTTTCCCAAGTAGGTCTATACATCACCTATCTATCAAGCCATCAACCATTATTTTCCGACAAGCGGTTTGGCATCCGGAGCCAGTCAACCGATACAGGTCACGATCAAAAAACAAAAATATTAACGGGCGCATGCTTCAACCTAAAAAAAAACATTTTCCCGTAAAGTGGCAACACTGACATTTTTTTCCTAAGTAGGTCTATGCATCAACTATCTTTAAAGCCATCAACCATTATTTTCCGACAAGCGGTTTGGCATCCGGAGCCTGTCAACCGATACAGGTCACGATCAAAAAACAAAAATATTAACGGGTGCATGCTTCAACCTCAAAAAAACCATGTTCCCATAAAGTGGCAACACTGACATTTTTTTCCCAAGTAGGTCTATGCATCACCTATCTTTCAAGCCATCAACCGTTATTTTCCGACAAGCGGTTTGGCATCCGGAGCCTGTCAACCGATACAGGTCACGATCAAAAATCAAAAATATTAACGGGCGCATGCTTCAACCTCAAAAAAACCATGTTCCCGTAAAGTGGCAACACTGACATTTTTTTCCCAAGTAGGTCTATGCATCAACTATCTTTCAAGCCATCAACCGTTATTTTCCGACAAGCAGTTTGGCATCCGGAGCCTGTCAACCGATACAGGTCACGATCAAAAATATTAACAGGCGCATGCTTCAACCTCAAAAAAAACCATGTTCCCATAAAGTGGTAACACTGACATTTTTTTCCCAAGTAGGTCTATGCATCTCCTATTTTTCAGGCCATCAACCGTTATTTTCCGACAAGCGGTTTGGCATCCGGAACCTGTCAACCGATACAGGTCACGATTAAAAATCAAAAATATTAACAGGCGCATGCTTCAACCTCAAAAAAAAACCATGTTCCCGTAAAGTGGCATAACTCCGGAGCCTGTCAACCAATACAGGTCACGATCAAAAAACAAAAATATTAACGGGCGCATGCTTCAACCTAAAAAAAAAAACATGTTCCCGTAAAGTGGCAACACTGACATTTTTTTCCCAAGTAGGTCTATGCATCGCCTATCTTTCAAGCCATCAACCGTTATTTTCGGACAAGCGGCTTGGCATCCGGAGCCTGCCAACCGATACAGGTCACGATCAAAAATATTAACGGGCGCATGCTTCAACCCCAAAAAAAACCATGTTCCTATAAAGTGGCAACACTGACATTTTTTTCCCAAGTAGGTCTATGCATCACCTATCTTTCAAGCCATCAACCATTATTTTCCGACAAGCAGTTTGGCATCCGGAACCTGTCAACCGATACAGGTCACGATCAAAAATCAAAAATATTAACGGGCGCATGCTTCAACCTAAAAAAAAACCATGTTTCCGTAAAGTGGCAACACTAACATTTTTTTTTCCCAAGTAGGTCTATGCATCGCCTATCTTTCAAGCCATCAACCGTTATTTTCCGACAAGCGGTTTGGCATCCGGAGCCTGTCAACCGATACAGGTCACGATCAAAAAACAAAAATATTAACGGGCGCCTGCTTCAACCTAAAAAAAAACCATGTTCCCGTATAGTGGCAACACTGACATTTTTTTCCCAAGTAGGTATATGCATCACCTATCTTTCAAGCCATAAACAGTTATTTTCCGACAAGCGGTTTGGCATCCGGAACCTGTCAACCGATACAGGTCACGATGCAACTTGCACATGCAACTTGCACATGCAACTTGCACATGCAACTTGCACATGCAACTTGCACATGCAACTTGCACATGCAACATTCAATATGCACATGCAACTTGCACATGCAACTTGCACATGCAACTTGCACATGCAACTTGCAAATTCAACTTGCACATGCAACTTGCACATGCAACTTGCACATGCAACTTGCACATGCAACATGCACATGCAACTTGCACATGCAACTTGCAAGCCATCAACCGTTATTTTCCGACAAGTTTGGCATCCGGAGCCTGTTAACCGATACAGGTCACTATCAAAAAACAAAAATATTAACGGGCGCATGCTTCAACCTCAAAAAAACCATGTTCCCATAAAGTGGCAACACTGACATTTTTTTCCCAAGTAGGTCCATGCATCACCTATCTTTCAAGCCATCAACCGTTATTTTCCGACAAGCGGTTTGGCATCCGGAGCCTGTCAACCGATACAGGTCACGATCAAAAAACAAAAATATTAACGGGCGCTTGCTTCAACCTCAAAAAAAAACATGTTCCCGTAAAGTGGCAACACTGACATTTTTTTCCCAAGTAGGTCTATGCATCACCTATCTTTCAAGCCATCAACCGTTATTTTCCGACAAGCGGTTTGGCATCCGGAGCCTGTCAACCGATACAGGTCACGATCAAAAAACAAAAATATTAACGGGCGCATGCTTCAACCTCAAAAAAAACATGTTCCCATAAAGTGGCAACACTGACATTTTTTTCCCAAGTAGGTCTATGCATCACCTATCTTTCAAGCCATCAACCGTTATTTTCCGACAAGCGGTTTGGCATCCGGAGCCTGTCAACCGATACAGGTCACGATCAAAAAACAAAAATATTAACGGGCGCCTGCTTCAACCTCAAAAAAAACCATGTTCCCGTAAAGTGGCAACACTGACATTTTTTTCCCAAGTAGGTATATGCATCACCTATCTTTCAAGCCATCAACCGTTATTTTCCGACAAGCGGTTTGGCATCCGGAACCTGTCAACCGATACAGGTCACGATGCAACTTGCACATGCAACTTGCACATGTAACTTGCACATGCAACTTGCACATGCAACATTCAACATGCACATGCAACTTGACAATGCAACTTGTACATGCAACTTGCACATGCAACTTGCACATTCAACTTGCGCATTCAACTTGCACATGCAACATGCACATGCAACATGCACATGCAACTTTCAATTGCAATTTGCACATGCAATATGCACATGCAACTTGCACATGCAACTTGCACATGCAACTTTCACATGCAACCTGCACATGCAACTTGCACATGCAACTTGCACATGCAACTTGCACATGCAACTTGCAAGCCATCAACCGTTATTTTCCGACAAGCGGTTTGGCATCCGGAGCCTGTCAACCGATACAGGTCACGATCAAAAAACAAAAATATTAACGGGCACATGCTTCAACCTCAAAAAAAATCATGTTCCCATAAAGTGGCAACACTGACATTTTTTCCCAAGTAGGTCTATGCATCACCTATCTTTCAAGCTATCAACCGTTATTTTCCGACAAGCGGTTTGGCATCCGCAACCTGTCAACCGATACAGGTCACGATCTAAAAACAAAAATAGTAACGGGCGCATGTTTCAACCTTAAAAAAAAACCATGTTCCCGTAAAGTGGCAACACTGACATTTTTTTTCCCAAGTAGGTCTATGCATCACCTATCTTTCAAGCCATCAACCGTTATTTTCCGACAAGCGGTTTGACATTCGGAGCCTGTCAACCGATACAGGTCACGATCAAAAATCAAAAATATTAACGGGCGCATGCTTCAACCTCAAAAAAAACCATGTTCCCGTAAAGTGGAAACACTGAAATTTTTTTCCAAGTAAGTCGATGCATCACCTATCTTTCAAGTTATCAACCGTTATTTTCCGACAAGCGGTTTGGCATCCGGAGCCTGTCAACCGATACAGGTCACGATCAAAAAAAAAAAATATTAACGGGCGCATGCTTCAACCTCAAAAAAAACCATGTTCCCGTTTAGTGGCAACACTGACATTTTTTCCCAAATAGGTCTATGCATCACCTATCTTTCAAGCCATCAACCGTTATTTTCCGACAAGCGGTTTGGCATCCGGAGCCTGTCAACCGATACAGGTCACGATCAAAAAACAAAAATATTAACGGGCGCATGCTTCAACCTCAAAAAAAAACCATGTTCCCATATAGTGGCAATACTGACATTTTTTTCCCAAGTAGGTATATGCATCACCTATCTTTCAAGTTATCAACCTTTATTTTCCGACAAGCGGTTTGGCATCCGCAACCTGTCAACCGATACAGGTCACGATGCAACTTGCACATGCAACTTGCACATGCAACTTGCACATGCAACATTCAACATGCACATGCAACTTGACAATGCAACTTGCACATGCAACTTGCACATGCAACTTGCACATGCAACTTGCACATGCAACATGCACATGCAATTTGCACATGCAACTTGCACATGCAACTTGCACATGCAACTTGCACATGCAACTTGCACACGTAACTTGCACATGCAACATGCACATGCAACTTGCACATGCAACTTGCACATGCAACATGCACATTCAACATGCACATGCAACTTGCACATGCAACTTGCACATGCAATTTGCACATGCAACATGCATTTTGCACATGCAACTTGCACATGCAACTTGCACATGCAACTTACACATGCAACTTGCACATGCAACTTGCACATGCAACATGCACATGCAACTTGCACATGCAACTTGCACATGCAACTTGCACATGCAACTTGCACATGCAACTTGCACATGCAACTTGCACATGCAACTTGCACATGCAACTTGCACATGCAACTTACACATTCAACTTGCTTATGCAACTTGCACATGCAACTTGCACATGCAACATGCACATGCAACTTGCACATGCAACTTGCACATGCAACTTGCACATGCAACTTGCACATGCATCTTGCACATGCAACTTGCACATGCAACTTGCACATGCAACATGCACATGCAACTTGCACATGCAACTTGCACATGCAACTAGCACATGCAACTTGAACATGCAACTTGCACATGCAACTTGCACATGCAACTTACACATGCAACTTGCTTATGCAACTTGCACATGCAACTTGCACATGCAACTTGCACATGCAACTTGCACATGCAACTTGCACATGCAACTTGCACATGTAACTTGCACATGCAACATGCACATGCAACTTGCACATGCAACTTGCACATGCAGCATGCACATGCAACATGCACATGCAACTTGCACATGCAACTTGCACATGCAATTTGCACATGCAACATGCATTTTGCACATGCAACTTGCACATGCAACTTGCACATGCAACTTACACATGCAACTTGCAAATGCAACTTGCACATGCAACTTGCACATGCAACTTGCACATGCAACTTGTTTATGCAACTTGCACATGCAACCTGCACATGCAACTTGCACATGCAACTTGCACATGCAACTTGCAAATGCAACATGCACATGCAACTTGCACATGCAACATGCACATGCAACATGGACATGCAACATGCAACATGCACATGAAACCAGTTATGGGAACTATCGAATAAAAACTATCGAATTATTCGATAGTAGCTAGATGTTCATTTATTCGACAGTATTTAGTTATACATTCGTTCATTCAGTAATGCAATTTTCGTTCAATCGCTTTTTCACTCGATATTAACTTTGAACGATTTAAGTATACTTTCTCCCTCGACTACTTCTACTACTACTAGTTCCGATTCTGGAACCGTTCATTGGCTTTTCGTTCGATTACTTTTTTGACCGATGGTATTACTGAATGATTTTATATTACTTTTTTTTGTGTTGTTCTTGTTAGTCAGATATTACTGTTACTATTTTCATTAATTTCATTCGCATTCTTGCTCTTTCTGGTATAGTTTTGGGTTGTTTTACTCTACTATATTTTCTATGCGCTATGCATTGAAAATTTGGAATAATAGTGTAAATTTGATATCTGAGATTTGAGTGAAACTTGATATATGTTTATCTTGTTTAAGTTTATTAATTCATCGATATCGTGGGAATCATTTGATGGAATTTGTCAGTTAATAGTCTAGCGAAGAGAAGACAGACTCTACTTTGACACCCAAAAAGTATTTTTTTTAAATGTCACCCAAAATCCCTAAAATTGCTCTTTTCCGGAGATAGTAATAAAATTTTAAATTTTTCGATTTTTTTAAGGTTTTTTAATCCATCGCCATCTTTGGGTATAAATTGACAGTTTTCATGGACAAATAATTATTCTTTGACGCAGAAAGAGTTTCACGTTTCACCCAAAACCCTAAAATTGCCCTTTTCTGGAGCAATAAATAAAATCACTATATTTTCATATTTTTAAAAAGTTTGTTTATCCATTGACATTGCAGCCATCCGTTTGTGAAATTTGACAGTTTATGATTTTAAAAATAGAAGAACTATTCTTTGACGCACACAGAGTAATTTGTTCAAAATAATACCTGGAAAGTTCGAAAATTTCTCTTTTTGTGGTCAAAACAAGATCTTAATTTGTTCGTATTTTTTAAAAGTTTTTAATCTATTGTCATCGTTGCCATCCTTTGCTGAATTTGACAGGTTATGGCTTGACAGAAAGGGACTGTTCTCTGAGCGATAAATAAAATAATCCGATACTTTTTGGCTTTCTTTTCTTTTTTCATAATTTTCAATTTTCTTTTAAATAGTAAAAAAATATTCTTACGACTAACTCCGGTCGTATTTTAGTTTAAAAACGTATCTACAAGTATCATTTTCCTAAAAACAATCAACATCTTACTCTATTTCAACCGAATAAATGAATGAATGAATCCGTTCGATAGTTGAAATCATTCAGTTACTAACTATCGATAGTTCAAATCATTCGATAGTTCCCATCACTACTCAAAGCCACACTTGATGCTTTACAAGCAGGATTTCACACTGGATCTTCCAGCTTCAGCTGCATCAACACCTTGCAGATCATAATCGCACAGTGCATTCGCTCACCACTTCACCTGATCATCGAATTCGAAAAGGCGTTTGACAGTGTCAATAATGAAATTATCTGAGTTGCTTTTGGCAGGACGGCCATCCCAGATAAATTGATTGCTATTTTATCGATGCTGCATTATAATGAATCCAAATATCACGTTCCATATAATGGAAGATTGTCAGAGGACTTTTGAAATCAAAAGTGGGGTTAGACAAGAACGTTGTTGCTAGGCATACGCTTCAAAAAGAAGATGAAGAGTGCATTGCAGTTCAAGTGATGTAATGAAACCCTATCACGCAGAATGGCAGGCGAGTCGACCATAGTCTGTAAGTAGTTTGTAAGTAGCTTTAAGTAGTTTTATACTAGTTTTAATTAGTTATAATTAGTTTTAATTAGTTTTAATTAGTTTTGATTTAGTTTTATTTAGTTTGTAAGTTTTATATAAAACCAAAAATAAAGATAAAGATACCAAGTTTTTTCAATTCTTCTTGGTGAAAAATAAAACCAAAATGAATTCTAGTTTTAAGATAGTTCTTAAGCCGAAAGGCATTAGCATTAAGTTATTAGTTTAGCTTAGAGCGCCCGAATGGGGCCAGTAAGTTAGTTGTAAGATATTGATAAGTAGGCTAGTTTTTATGCATTTTTGTCTAGCTTTAAGATAGTTTTAAGAAATTGGAAAAATAAAAATTGGATTAAAAAAAAGGTGTGCTTAAAAGAGCCAGCTGGGCTTTCTAACGTCTACAGTCTACACCCTCTTCCTGCCTATAAAAAGCTCAAAATGACAAGAAAAGTGTCCATCAATTAATCAAAGGTTAAATTTGTCTCAATTATTACTTCTGCTTGTGAACTGTTAGCCCAACAGCTATGCAAACAAAATTGAATACCACCGATTCTCCTTTAGTAATTGTCAAACCACATGTCAGGCTATAAAACTCTTATAAAACCTTCTAAAGCTAAAATCACGGTGTCATTTCGATTATATTCAATAGTAGTTGCTGCCAATTACTAAAGCAATTCGTTTCAATGAAGTAATCTCAGACGTACTATAACCTCTATTCAAGTCATAAATCTTTTCAACACAGCCCCAGAGAATTCCATGACCCAAACTCTAATCCTTAGAAGACAACAAAAAAAAATGCCTCTCCACATTGAAGGCGTCATCATCATAGTCGTCGTCGTCGAAAGTCGTCGTCGTTGAAAGTCGCCTCACTGCAATATTGACCGATTACATCACACAGAGTGCCCAACTGCATCGTTTATCTTGAGTTCACCGAAGAATTATTTTTATTTAATAAGCTACCCACTATTTGAGTTATTTTCGCGCTGAGGTTTTCATCTATAGCGATTGTAGGCAGCATAGCACCACCACCAAGAGTGTAGGTATACATAAGCCCCCGAACTCCGAGCTCGCATGAGTTCGACTTCTAATTTCAGGTTCATAGACCATCAACAACTAACCAACCAACCAACTAAACCAATATACTCCGAAGGAGCGCTCAAGATTGGCACACAGCAAATTTTTGCCGTTGATTGAATAAATTGGCCCCAAAGGTGGTGACCTAAACACAACGGACCGGACAGTGTGCTGCCTTTACTGCTGCTGCTATGCGGAATTCGGATGAGTCCGAGAGATACGGAAAGTATATATTCGGGAAGCCAGCCCGTTCGAACCGATAGATGATCCTACGCAACACACGGCTAACAAGATTGCTGTGGCCGGTGTATGACCTCCCTTCGAGGAATCTCAGACCTAGAGCTGTGGCATCATCTCCAAAGTGGACTTGGATGACGCTGATTATGACAATGATGACGAAGACCGTTGTTGGTCATGTGAACAAGAGATAGATCGACAAAAACAACAATAAAAACTGCTGAACACACTTAAAACTTCGTCTAACCACATCTCTAACGAGGTTGCGGGTTGCGGCTCTCGATGGTAGAAGGTTATATTCGGAGGAGTCAGTATGTTGTGGTGACTATCGGTGACTCCTGGCTATGCAAGCACATTGCACACACTTATTGGCCTAGGCAACAATTCAATTGTTCAATCACACAAGCTATAACCTATGTGCGGTGTTCTTGGATCAGTTTGAAACGTAGAATCAATTTTGTTAATTTGGGAAACGTGACGGAATGTTTTTGTGATTCTTATTGCTGCGCTTGCGCGCCTGTATGGTTCTTTTTTATTTGGATGGGCAATAGATGTATACAGCATTGTGGACCTTGTAAAGATATAAATACATATGAAGGTTCTGATAACTGTCCCAATGTCCAACTTGGGTTCATGAAAACACTGAACCGTATAGCTTGGAAGGCAGGAAATTGCATTTGATTGCTTTAAACCTGAGAACTGTTGTTAAATTTTCGTTCTATTTGTGAATTCTGACTGATGCGAATAATTTAAAGGGGCCGACAGAGATATTATTAAAATTTTTGTAAAACTAAATTTGGAACAATTGGTGGTGATTCAATCACATGATGGGGAGAGGTCATTGTAATTTATTGTGATTTGAACAATTATTTTAGTATAGCGGCACAGGCTAGCCGCGAACTTATTTGATGGTTGGTTCTTTTTGATCGATGTTCGATTATTCAATTCTTTCATTTTACCATTACTCAAAAACCAATAAAATACTATCTGCAAAGAGGTGTGAAAGTGAAATATATTTGGCTTGAAGGTCCGGAATCAGAAACATTAGTTTAATTAGTTTTGTGAAGAAAGGCCTGGAGGAGAACGTACTTTAAACTAAATACCTTCTTCCAGTTTGATAATTGCAGGCATTAGGATGAGAGGAAAGGATTTAAAAGAAGATACCGATGCATATTGGTACTATTGATGTTTTGAGAATGAAAATGAAAGAACAAAATAGCATGTGGAACTTGAACGGCAGCGTATGATAAGCTCATTAAATTCTGATCTTGACAGCATTGTTCAGTGGGGAATAAGAAACCGTGTAGAATTTAATGCTTCAAAAACACAATGCTGTTTGCTGTCTCTAAAGCAGAACCCACCCCCTATGCCACTATCCATGGGTGGTACTTGCATCGATGAAACTGAACAGCTTTCAGTTCTGGGTATGTGCATCTCAGATCACCTTCTGTGGAATGAACACATATTCAATGTTGCCAAAAACGCTGCTAAGTGTGTAGGCTTTCTTCGAAGATGCAAGAAATTTTTCTCCCCTTCTGATCTGGCTGTAATCTACAAAGCTTTCATTCGTCCAAAGCTTGAATATAATTCTCATATTTGGGCAGGTGCTCCAATAACTCATTTAAGCCTTTTAGATAGAATCCAAAAAAGAGCTCTTAAAATGATAGGTGACTGTAATATAACGGAAACATTCGCATCTCTTGAACACCGTCGTAATGTTTCATGTCTATCCTTATTCTATCGCTATTTTTATAAACAGTGTTCTTGTGAAATAGCCAGTTGCATTCCTCCCCTAAAACAATTCCACCGTAATACTCGCACTTCCAGGAATGCGCATCAGTTTACTCTTGAGCCCAATTTCGGACGTACTGTAAAGTACAGAGATTCTTTTTTCAGCCGAACAACACGAATGTGGAATGCTTTACCCGGCTCTATTTTTCCCCTCCATTTTGATATTCAGAACTTCAAAACTTATGTGCATCGGTATCTCCTTTCTAATCCTTCCCTATTTTCCTAACGCTCGCACTGTGTTAAATCATTTTAAGGGTAGTCACAACCCCTTTAGTGCGCGTATATTATAAAAAAAAAAAAAAAAAAAAAAATGCAAGACGAGATTGCATGAACTTGTTCTTGTGCTTCAAGGTGGGAACGTGTTTAGGCATTAAAGCTATAAATTAGGGCTTCTGATTTTACCCGGGTAATACCTGATTTCTTACTTATCTACTTACTTAAAGTTTCGCTTTAGTCCGGGGCGGACCACGGCCTCAACCAACAAGCTTGTTCCAACCGGCTTGGTCTCTAGCTTGGTGGTGTCTCCAGTTTCACACATCAAATCGGTTGAGGTACTCTTCCACTTGCGTGTGCTACCTGGTACAATATCCTTCTCTACTGCACCATCCCACGGGGCTGGACTCAAAAAATTTCCAGGGTCCAGGCCGGAGCATTGATGTCCATTCGCTCTAGGTTACCCAGCCACTTCAGTCGTTTGGGCCCTACTTTTGTGAATAGGGGGATGTCGCTGATGAGTGTTTTAAGAGGGGCACACTTTAATTGCTTGAGAGAGAGCTTTGCTCCTCAATCGTTTCTTAGTTTAAAGAAGCAGCGATTGGCAATAGTAATTTCTCGTTTGATCTCATCACTAGTATATCGTTCGGTGAGATGAAAGCGAAGACTTGGTACACAAAGTCTTTGACCACTTCGAAACTCTAGCTGTATATCATAACGATCGGTCTGAGACATCATCAGTGTTGGGTTTATATTTGGTCTTGGGTTAATGCCCCGTTAAACCCATCTGCTTGGCTTTCTTCTCAATACTCACGAGAGCACCACTGATATCACACTTTGTTCGTCCGATTATGTCAGTATCGTCAGAGATGGACTTTAGACTCTAGAGTTCACGTGAGGGCTTCCTGGTTTTTTTTTCAAAGATCTGAAGTAGTGTGAATATTTGGTCGATGGATGACTTTCCTGATGGCCTAAGAGCACAACGATATGAACCTATTAGATAGTTGATGAATGGCTTCAGGAGTTAATAAAGTACGGCAGACTCAGGCGTCTATAGTAAGTGCTGTCCAGAGGATGGCCTTTCTTGAAGACCGGGCAAAAATGTGGAGGTTCCATTCATAGGGCATGCTTTCTTCCGACTATGAATTTTACAGATGAACTAGTAGTGCACACACATAACTAACCATCGCCAGTCACTTTGAACAGCTCGAGAGCTAGGACACTAGGTCTGGCAGCTTTATTAGACTTACATAAGTTTAGATATAGTTATCTTCACTTCATCGAGATCTGATGGATAGAATTGTTGGCCTACGTCGTCGGTCATCGTCATCCAGGTTGAATGTTGTCGTCGCCGTTATACAATTTTCAGAAATAATTTTCCCATATCTTCAGAACCGACTACGAATCTACCACGAAGTGCTCTTGACCGTTCTTGCAGACTTCAGTTCAAGCCTTAATGTAATCTTAGGGGAATCTTTTTACCCCTTTATGTGAGAAACCAGGGTTCCTGTCTCTTCTTCTGCTCATAGAGCTCACAATCTGCTCTGGTTCTTCTATGCGGCGCTGCATTGTATGCCTGTTAATTGCCTGTATGAACTTGATGTAATTCTTCATCGGAAGAGGGGTTTCGTTGTGGTGGTCGTGCAAAGTCCAGCACACTTAAAGTGGCATCTCTGATGGTTTCCTGATAATGCTTTCACTGGTTTTTAATGCTTAAGATGGCGGCATGGGACTTTTTAGGAGGATGCGAGATACTCGATCGGAAAAGAACCTGACAATCTTTTGCGACTGAATAGCCTTCGAAAGTTCCAAAAGTTTCAAAACTAGAAGCGTGTGTCTCGGGAACCCGAGTACCCGCAGCACTTACGTAAATGAAATTTTAAAAGAACTAATAAATAAATAAATAATTTGGGTGGCGCAACAGCTCGTGGAGAGCAGGGCCTAGTGACTTACAACTCACAACCATTCCTGTGTGCGTGTTTGTTGGCTCCTGCCCTACAGTTTTTTGCCGAGTCCGAACGGCTAAATGAGAAGCACTTTTTCATGACAAGTATGGTTAGGTTAGGTTGAAGTGGCTGCCAGTCGTGAAGACTGACACACTTAGACCATGAGTTGGTCCATTGTGACACCACACGAATCTAGGAAACCCTTTTCCTCACTCGGTGAACCAATTGGAGCTTCTGATGAAGCGTAAAAGACTACCTATGTCTAAATCTGATAGATCACTAGGATCATTGAAGTAAAACTCACCAAGGTGAAGTCTTCGTCTATGAGATAGAGCAGGGCACGTGCATAGGAGGTGAGGGATTGATTCTATCTCTTCCTCATCCAAACAGCTTCTGCAGATTTGTTTGGTTGCCAAACAAGTGGTGATATCGTTCCACCTAAGGTTTGTTCTCTCTAATGCATCTTGCCTCAGCAAAAGTTTACAAGTAGCGATGGGTATACTTAAATCTGCCTTGGTAGGTAGAAGAGGTAGAGTTGTTCCACTTTTAGCGAGTTCATCGGCCCTACAATTACCTGGGATGTCCCTATGCCCCGGCACCCAACACAGGTGAATGTTAAACAGCTGCACCATCTCCAGCAGAGATAAACGGCAATTAAGGGCTGTTATAGAGTTAGTCCAGACCGATTCCAGGGATTTGATAGCAGCTTGACTATCCGAGAAGATGCGGATATCTGTAGTTGATATCACGTTTTCTTTCAGCCAAGATAAGGCTTCTTTAATCACCATAAGTTCCGCCTGGAACACGCTACAATGATTAGGAAGACGGAATGAGAGACTTAATTTAAGTCTTTCTGAATACACACTGCCACCTTTCCCCTCATCAGTTTTCGATCCGTCTGTGTATATATGGACCGATTCATCATCCATCAAGAACGCCATATCCTCCCAGAGGGTTCTAGAAAGGAATGGTGACTTGAAAGTTTGAACCAGAGAGCTGCATGAATCCATTCATTCGCAATTCTGAATCATTCGCAAAAATACGAGCCTTTTGACAGTCTCACATTCATGGAAATGAAACGAATGTGAATCATATTCATTTCTTTCTAAGGCTCATTGTTCGTTACACAACCGAACTCGAATCGTTATCTTGCTTGCATTCATGAATCTCTGAATGTTTGAGGGGCTCACACTCAAACCATGCAATGAATCAGGTGATTCATGACAGCATTGAAATTTATGAGTGGCTCATAAGTTGTAAGTGGCTCACGAAACATAACATGTTCTCTACACTTACAATAAATTCATTAAATAGAAAAAAGAGCAAAGAAATAAAAAAGAGGGCGCATATGCGCTTATCACAAACCATCTGTCGCATCCATTTTGGTTTCGCCAGTGGAGACAGAATGAAATTGAAATAATTTTTGATGAAGCTCCAAATATTCATTGTCTTGTTCAGAATTCAAACACATTCACATTCGAACGAAAACAGGTTTTGTAGCAGCTTACAATGCATTCACATAATGAATCATGTTGAAGTGAATCATTTTCTTAAACGAATGTGAGCTCCATTTAGATTCGTTTATGAAAAGCAATACAATGTAAGTGTAGATTGGAAATGATTACGATTGTGTCTGAATACTGTGTAAGGCAATGAATTCTGTGAGTGGCTCGTTAAACGAGCTACTTGCTGCAGTTCTCTGGTTTGAACCGAATTGTGGTTTTGGGATGGTGTAGTCAATGTGACTATGTAATCTGAATGAATTCAGAATGGTGGAATGGCCAATGCTATTGTTGGTCCATTGTGAGGAAGCTTGTAGGCGTATGGCCGTATTTGCAGCCACCTGTTTGCTAAAAATATCGAGGGGCGTCAGATATAGCAGAACGTCTAGAGCAGGAGAGGGTGTCGTACGAAGCGCACCACTTATACATAAACAAGCCGAGCGTTGTATTTTGCTAAGTTTGTCGCAGTTTACCGCTTTATCTAGAGTATTCCACCATACTGCAACACCATAAGTGAGAATCGGTCTAATCACCGAAGTATATAGCCAATGAGTATTGCGAGGTTGAAGGCCCCATTAATTCCCAACGGCTTTTTTGCATGAGAAGAGTGCCACTGTTGCCTTTTTAACTCTTTCTTGTATATTAGGTTTCCAGCTTAATTTTGTATCTAAAATAAGACCCAAATATTTCGCTTGATCAGTTAAAGTTAAAGGAAAACCTTTTATTGAAGGAGGATCTACATGAGGGATTTTATATTTCCTGGAGAATAGAACAAGTTCTGTTTTATGAGGGTTGACACCGAGACCACACCGGTCCGCACAATTGGTTAGCCTATTCAAAGCAAATTGTAAGAATTCTTTTAAGGTATTAGGATGCTTTCCTGATACGGCAATTGCAACATCGTCCGCATAGGCAATCACTCTGTAGCCCTCCGCTTCCATGTTAGCAGCTCATTTACCACCAAGTTCCAGAGAAGAGGAGATAGGACCCCGCCTTGTGGCCAGTTTTGAGTTGATGACCCTGCCAGTCAGTATTTGGTTAATCAATTCACCAAGCGAACCATCTACCTTCAGGGATGTCAGTACAGATTCGATTGCAGATGTGTCGACATTGTTAAAAGCGCCTTCTATATCTAAGAAAGCAACCATGGTGTACTCTTTATGATGGAGGGAATATTCTATGGATCGTACTAGAGTGTGTAAAGCAGTTTCCACCGATTTCCCTTTGCAGTAAGCATGTTGAGCAGTAGATAATAGCTGCATGTCTATGCTAGTAAGTAAGTGGATATCAATCAGACGTTCAAAGGTTTTAAGAAGGAATGATGATAGACTAATAGGTCTGAGGTCTTTCGGGTTTGCTTGGGAACATTTACCAGCTTTGGGTATGAACACAACCTTGACTTCTCTCCAAGATAGGGGAATGTGGACCAGTGCTAAGCAACTGGTAAAGATAGACTCCAGAATAGGTAAAATCAACTCTCTATTAATTTTGAGGCAGTACTTCAAATAAAATATTTCTGTTTTTAGGTGGCACGGCTGGGAATCGAACTCACACCTTCGGCATGACAGTCCTACGCACTAACCATCATGCCACAAGGTACTGCTTTAAAAGAACTTGCATATTTCAAAAAAAACTTCGGCTTAATTTCACAATATTCTTGCAACTTAGCCTAGGTTCACATGGCAATCCACCGCAAGTTTTTTCAAACATCAGTATAAATCAAAACGCCAACTGTACAAACGTGTCGTGTGAAAGGTTTATGTAGAACCGTGCACAATCGCACGGATTTAACCTGCAAAAAAATGGCGGTGCATTGCCGTGTAAACTAGGCCTTACTTTCAAATCCCAAAATTTAATACGCCTACTTTTACTCTTGTACTAAAAATCTATTAAAAATTAAAACTTCATACTAACTAACCACACTCATAGCCTTTTATTAGAAGCAAACCCATAAAATGAAATACCTACAACCTACCCAACTATGCCATGATTATAGAAGCATTGCTATTTTAGAGGCTACATATTTTACAAATCAAACAACTTTACTTTGCTATACAAATCGCATTAAATTTATCGAATGCATGTAATTTCCAATTTGAGTATAATAAAATGCTTTTCTCTCTATACCACCCAAACTCTTTGCCATGTCTATAGGTATTCATATCTCAAAGGATAAAATTGGCATTTATTACAATTCCCATCAACCAATCGAATACCTCCATAATTAAAATGCAAAAGCCTGGAAAAGGAAAGCAACAAAACAAAAAAATACAAATCAATTTGCAATTAAAACTCCCTCCATATAGCTACCAATAATAGGGATGCTGTAATTAGTTCCCCTCTATAGCATCGGTCGGTACTCTTATAAATGTAAAAACAAACTAGCTATATCATTTGTGTACCGGAGTATCACTGTAATAGGAATAGCGTACAAAATGATCCGTTAAACCGATAATATAGAATTTACAAAGCAATGATACCCCACTTATACAATGTAAGAAGGGCTTTTGCGTTTTTGCGTTCAGGGAAATAGGTATTAAAATGGTATTGGAGACCCCTATCTCATGGGAAAACCAAATAACCCTGCGCCTCCACCCTGTTGCTATTTATCCAAAAGACAACGATAGCACAGGCCATTTGGCAATCAACTATACTTAGCACATGTTTGTAGCTATACCATTTGACCAATTAGCATGGATGGGACTCTTGGACAATTGGTGATCAGTGCTGCCCTCTGTAGGTTTAAGAATACTGGTTATTCTGGAAATGAACGTGTTAAAAAAAAACACATGACAGATTTTCTTATTATATTTCCGCCCTAAAAAAGTTTTAGTCCGTCTAAGAGCCAGAGCAAAAAAGTAAATTCATAATGCTATTTATTACTTAACAGATTTTCTAGATAGAATATTTTCCGGCGTGTTCCCCGAATGTAAATCTAAGTTGGCGGAACGGGGAGGTGCAAGCGTTAGGAAATACGTTTTATCTAATATGTATCCTGCAAGCCGTGCCTAGTACGACAAAAAAAGTAAATTTGTTTGAACATAATATTCTATTCTTTTAATTGTTTTCTTTTTCTAAATGAAGTTGTTTTCATGAAAAGTTCTTGAGGAATAAAATTTCAAAGTAAACCAGTCAGGAAACCGAATCCCATGAGTTTTTTGGCGGGGAGCTTTGTATGTTTGGTATTTGTTTTTGATGATGAAATTTAGGTCGGAAGAAATTCTTTTAATCATGTCGCTTGGCCGCCATTTTTAAAATTGGCGCCCAACCTGAACTCCGGTCAGGAAACCCAAACTCTGACACTGTCTTATTTTTCCATTTTAAATTTATTTTTGACATGCTTAGGATGAAATTTAGCTTGGGAATAATTTTTTTAATCCTTTTATTTGGACGCCATTTAAAAAATTGGCGCCCATTCGGGGCAAAATTGTAAAATAAAGAGAAACTCGTAAATTACTTGAAAAATTTCCATGGCTAAAGTAACGGCTGATGTCTTAAAAGATAGGTGTTGATTAAACGCACCTTCGGCTAAATTATCAGTGTTTTCATTTTTCGGGAACAAACTTTTTTAATGGCAAATGGCTGGAACCTTCACTTTTTTGATGATTTTTAATATTTCAAACAAGAAAAATTGCAGAAGCGCCTCCAGATGCTAAACGCTTGTTGGGAAATTAAAGTTGATATTAAGAAAGAAGATGTTGAGCAATCGCACCTTCTGTTAAGATTTCAATGTTACCACTTTTCAGGAACATACTTTTTAAAAGTCAAAATGTGGGACTTCCCTCTTTTTTGGTTGTTTTTAAAGTGAAAAAAAAACCTCTGGACATCAAACGTGTCTTGGAAAAATAATGGTTGATGTCTTAAAAGATAAATGTTAAGCAGACGCACGTTGGGTAAAATTTCAGTGTTGCCACTTTTCGGAAACATACTTCCTTATATTTTATAAAAGTGGGGTTTCCATGTTTTTGTAGATTTTAAATATTTTGAGCACGAAAAAACTTGCAACTTTATTTTCCCAGCATCTGGAGCTATTTCCGCAACTTTTCTCACGTTATAAATATTAAATATGACCAAGAAGTGGAAATCCCACGCTTTGACATAAAAAAAAGTATGTTCCCCAAAAGTAGCAACACTGAAATTTTACAAAAGACATCAACCGTTATTTTTCCAAGCCACGTTTGGAGTCTGGAGGCGTTTTCATGTTTTTCACGTTGATGATAATGAAAAATACCAAAAAAGTGAAAATTCTACTTTTTGACATCCATGCATGTTCCCTAAAAGTTGTAAAACTAAAATATATACCGAAGGTGCTTCTACTAAACACCTACAGCCTTATTTATAAACTCGTTTTAAGGAGTAAAGTTATTCCGACTTTACAACACATCTAATCCTAAAATTTGTATTTATAAAAAAATACACGAGGAATAGAGAAGGAGTAATAGCCATTTCACACCGAACCCAAAACGCGGTTTTCGCGAAAATATCGGTTTTGGGGAAAAACCTAATCGAAGACACAAGTTTTCTCATAAATTTTTTTGTAGCTTCAGGTTTTCGTAAAACACACGTTTTATATAAAACCAGTCGAAAACATTTTGGAATTCAGAGATGAACAAAACAAACATACCTTTTAATAAGTTCAGCGCCTGTTGAAGTGTCAAAAAAGAAACTGATGGGATGCTTTCAAAAGAAATTGAAAACAGCTGACGAAATTCTGTCATATCAAATATAAAATTTGAGTCTCAAAATTAATTATTTTATTTAAAATTGATAAATAATTGTTTTTGGCAAGTCAAATTGTTCAAATGGATCCTCTCTATAAAATAAATCACCGATTTTATTTCAAAAAAATGGAAGAAAATAAAAAAATTGTGCGTGGTTTGTGTAAAAAAAACTGGAATGTCAAACTAAAACGTGTAATGTTCAGTGTGAATGGTTTTCACGTTTTTGAAAAGTTTTCGCCGAAACCCGGTTTTAGGGTTTGGTGTGAAAAGCCTATAAGCTAAAAGTGATTCATAAGAGATTTAAGCCGTAGTAAAGCCGTTTTAGTATCTTAATGCCATTTTGACGTGACATCATGTGAAACTTACGAAAAGGAGTGTAAACGCATTTTTTTCTAACTTTTTGTTACTATGTATAAGAACGTTTTCTTCTATTTTATTTATCCATTTATGAATTCCTTTACCAAAATTCCACCAATAATAATTCATTGAAATCAGTAATTGTTGAAATCAGTCAAGGGTTTGTCTTCGTTTTTGATAACCATTTTTTTGACATAAGGAGGGTGTAACGAAAACGGCTCAGAAAATATTTTATAAATAACGATTTGTTTGACATGGCGTAAAGATGTAGTAAGTGCTTTGCCTTGGTTTAACTATTCCGATGTTGAACAGAGTATTGGTGAAATCTAATAAATAAGGCTGCTATCCTTTAAGACGTAAACTGTTATTTTCCCTATACGCATTTAACATCTGGAGGCGTTTCCAATTTTTGTTTTATGTTCAAAATATTAAAGACTACCAAAAAAGTGGAAGTCCCAACCTTTGACGTAAGAAAATGTTTGTTCCCGAAAAGTGGCAACACTGAATTTTTAACTAAGGGTTGGCCTAAACAACACCTATCTTTTAAGACATATCTCATTATTTTTCCTGCACGTGTTTGGTATTTGAAGACGTTTGCGCCCCTTTTTTATGTTGAAAACATTAAAAACCAAAATAATCGACATTCCACGCCTTTCACATTAAAAAAAATAGTTCCCGAAAAGTGGAAACACTAAGATTTTACCCAAAGGTGAAACTACTTAACACGTTGACGTATCTTTTAAGGCATATCCCGTTATTTTCCTAACACGCATTTTGAATCGAGGGGTTTCCACTACTTTTTTCATGATGATATATATAATATTGTCATTAAAATAGTACGTTCCCGAAAAGTGGCAACACTGATAATTTACCAAAAGGTGCGCTTACTCAAAACTTGTTTTTTAAGACATCAACCGTTATTTTAGACATGGATATTTTTCAAGAAGCTTACGAGCTTCTCTTTATTTAACCATTTGGCCCAGATTGGGCGCCAATATTCATAATGGCGTCCAAATGAAAGGATTAAAAAAATGATTCCCAAGCTAAATTTTAGTATGTCAAAAATAACTTTCAAATGTAAAAATAAGATCCCCTACAAACAGTGCCAGGATTTGAGTTTCCTTACCGGAGTACAGGTTGGGCACCATTTTTCAAAATGGCGGCCAAGCAACAGGATTACAAAACTAACTTCCGGTCTAAATGTCATTCTTATCATCTCAAAAGTTAAAATTTGATTTAAAAAAACCAAATAAAGGAATGAAAAAATTTCTTTTTTTTCGTACGATGCATGGCTTACGAGATATTTGATAAAATGCTTTTTCCAAGATGGCGGCTGACGCTCATACCAATAAATTTTTGGCAACCATTTAAATAAAAACAATTTGATAAGTGGCAGTTTAGAGCCAGTAAAAATGTAGTCTTACACGAGCAAACAAAGTATTTTCATTGTTGAACAATATTTCAAAAATAATGAAAGTTTAGCGTCCACAGTTCAAAAGGAAGGCCCAAAAAAATTTCGAAAGATTTGAGGTAAATAGAAAAAACAGATTTGTTCATTGACTTAAATTGGCAGTCTGCCAAATTTTGAGGAGTTTCTGATGAAACTCACTCTGGGAGAGAAGCATTGATTCGGAAATTTAAGCCATTTTTTTAACGATATCAAGAAGTAAACAAAAATAATTTCTAACCAACAAAATAAACAAAGTCACATCACAGTATTAGAATTTCGAGCGTAGGGAAAACTGACAAAAATTAAGTATTTCCCCCATTTGACCCCTTCTATTTCTCAAATCTATTTCTTTTAATACCTATTGTTTGGGGATACAAAGTTTGATACTTTAAACACTGTTGTAAGAGTTCTGACTCTGTTTCTGTCCAATCCAATCGAAAACAGAGGGCAGCAAAATTGCCAAAAACCTCTCAGGTAAACAAATAATGCAGAAACTGATTTTGTGAAACTTTGCCCATTTCCATCTTCTTAGGGAGAAACTAAAGAGTCAGAACTATGACAACAATAACTTTTCAAAAATTTAAATTGAATATTTTGTACAAACTTTCTTTATAGGACTTGAAATATACGATTTTAAAAACAGATGCTGTGAAAGCGGGTAAGCACTGGAAGATGGAATGCACCAATTTTGTCTTATGACTTGAGAAATAATAATATTCAAACTCTAGCATGCTACAGATTATTATGATGTTATAAGCTAGCTTTGACTCATTAAATTTGATATTTGACTCATTAAATTTGATATTTTTGTATTAATAATCCTAAACTCACCATTCCAGAAATGGAAACATCCAACGATGATCACCTTTAAAACATCTTTTAACAATCTTTTATTTGAAAATTTCAGTTTTTTAATCAGAAATCACCGCACAATAATAATAAAAATAAGAAATACACAATGAAGACACATTTTTACATTTTAAAATTGTTTTACTAATTTATAGTATAAATTTAAATTGTTTCACTAAATTATTTAATTTTAAAAAAAACAACAAAATAGAAAAATAATTCACTTTTACCAAGATAGAAACGAAACTAAACAACATCCAAAGATTATAATTTATGTGAGTGCTAGATAACCATCAGAGAAAAAGTGAAGCTTTGCCACCATTTTGTTGGAGGCAAAAACGTCAACAATAGAATTTAATGTCGGCATTTACATGACCCGACTATTTCATTGACGATATTTTTGTTGTTGTTTTTTTGTTTTTTGTTTAACATTGACTTTCTCCTTGTTTTGCTTTCCCTCCTATTCTCTCCACCAACAAAAAACAAAAATCGCACTGGAAAAATCGGGTTATCGGCATTAAGATATGTTTCAGTGTTTTTTTTTTAATAACTGCTTATATTTTGGAATACAAAAGAGGTAGGAAAAACTATTTTCGTAGCAAATTAAAGGTAAGTCCCCTTTCACACGAAATAACAAGTTGCTGGAGATTTTTTTGACGTTTTCTCTTAATCTCCTTACAAATCTCTTGTACCTTTCATACGAGGAAACAAATCTTCAGGCAATTTTGCAAATTCCCTTTGAAAGTCTATTGGTTGAACATACCTAAACCTAGATGTGAAAGGAAATGTCAAGAAAATCTCTTCAAATCCTCGACCGGGGAGATTTTGTTCACCCCTCTTTCCTCCTAACCTACTCATTATACTGAAAGTTGCTGGCAGCTCAGTTTCCTCGTGTGAAAGGGCACTAAATTTGCTATCTTTTAAAGAAAATTATATTAGGCGTGTTTTATTGGAAAATATTATAGCTAGCACAGTACAATTTCCCTCAGAAAACAACAACAAATCCTGGAAAGTGTCAATAAATAAGTCAGTAAAAGTATCTCTTTGTTCTTGTTTGCCAAGGTAAATTTTATTGTGCTAGCTATATGCATTTCCCAATAAAACACGACTATTGCTATGTTATATATATTTTGAGATATTAATGTCGTTTTCGATTGGATACTTTGGAGCACAGGAGCACAGTACTCATATTAAAGGAAATATATTGCGCATGTTTTCAAAAATCGGTTGTCAGATACTGAACAAAAAAAAAACAGATTAACTCTCAGAGACCTTGTCAAATTGAAAATGGGTACATTCAATGCCTCAATTTCAGTACTGAATCTTCAGATTTCTGAATCAATCAGAAGCTTGGAAAATTGAGAAAACTGAAAATCTAAATGTTAAATTTGGAAAGTGTTGAACATGTCATAGTACACACACAAAGAACTGACAGGGGTCTCTGAGATTTTGACACATGCGCGAACTTGAACGAAAATGAAAACTCGGAAGATATTACCTATAATATGTGTACTATGGCTTTGGAGTACTCCTTTCCCACTCTTTTTTCCCTCCTGCTACTCCAAATTATCCATATTCCATATAGTCTAAGAACCAACGACATAAAAAGTCAAGTCACTTGCGTAACGTTGTAGTTTTAGATTTTTAGTTTTTTTTAATCTTTTCCGATAGGATGCATGACTTAATGACAGCAAAATAGAATATTTATCTATATTCATCTCCCTCACTACTTCTTCTACATGTCAAAAACTAACCACTGGCTAAAATTTTAACGAGCTCTTGAGCAGATTAAATTTTGATGTCCCACCTCAGTAATGTCAAAATTTAGCCATGGGATCAAATTTAACCACATTTTTAACGCAATTGACACATGCCCTTATTAAAATCTATGACAAAATCCATAAAGCCTACCTAAGTAATAGAAAAAAATCCATTTTTTGTTTGGTTATTCTTTGACCTCAATCTGACAGAACAGAACATTTCTGATCAAAGAAAATTCTCAGGAAGAGAAAGTGATGCAGGCATGTTAGTCTCTCTCTCTCTCTCTATCTCTCTCTCTCATTATACGGACAGCTATTCCAGCTGCAGCTCCAGTTGCAGCTCCGTCTCCATTTTGTTCAGCCAGTCTGAATTTTATTTTAGGAAGTAATTGTGTAATTGAAATGTGTTTTGATGGTGACAAGAGTATCGGAAAATGGTCCGAAAACGGTACCTTCTAATACATCCTTTACCTCAAAGTCTGTAGCATAGGACTGCTAATCTTCTCCTAGGAGCCTTATGTCGTTTTCGATTGGACATTCGGAGTACTCGTTTTCCACTCCATTTTAACTCTTACTACTCAAAAAGCCTTAGCTGTTCCGAGTAATGTTTTCGGAGTCTTTTTCTGTTCCCGATTTTAAAAAGGAGTAGATTTGGAACACACGCATACATATACAGTTTTTCGTCGGACCACTTGTCAAAATTAATAAATGCTTGAAGAAGGCATTTTATAAAATGACATCATTCAGTAGTGTGTGTATAAATATTACCAAATTCCGCTAACATCATGGTTGCTAGTTTGGGGGTTTTCCCCCCAGATTTAGGGTTTTTTTTCATCGTTAGGGGGAAATCTGGGGTGACAAAATGTCTGGGGGGAAATCTGGGGGTATTATTTTTAAAGTTAAAAAATTAAAAATGGTATGACTGCTTAATTTTCTTCATTCTCAAAATTACGTCGTATGGGAATTGAAATTGCTGATAGTTATTAAGGCCTTGAGTGCAAAAGTAGCGTTACCCATTTATATTGGAAAAATTGATACTTTTGTCTCGTAGTCCAACATTTATCCATGGAAAGTCATAAAAGCAAGAAATAGGTATATCTTAGCTTTCCAAAGAGTTCACTTATCCTCCATGAATATCAAATTAAAAAGTAATTAATATCGATTCAAAATGAAAACTATGAAAAAAACATTGGGTTACACCACTTTTGTACTCACGGGCTCATTTGTGAGTGAGATATTCCTTACATTCTGATTCGCAGAATTTAACACCGTTAGAGAAAACTTTGAAAAATGTCGCTTGTACAGAAAAGAAGATGACGATCGTATTATTCTTGATTTTTTCCAATAAAGTATTTTAGTGCAGGTAGATGCATATTTTCATTTTTACTATAATTTTTTTTTAATTTCATCTGAAATATGTAATGAACTTATGAGTATTGAAAGTAAAAAATCTAGGGTTTTTTTTGTCAAAATGTGGTAATCTGGGGGGTTTCTTAACATTTCTGGGGGGAGAATTT
The DNA here is from genome assembly GCA_963921185.1 of Dasysyrphus tricinctus. NCBI lineage: Eukaryota > Metazoa > Arthropoda > Insecta > Diptera > Syrphidae > Dasysyrphus > Dasysyrphus tricinctus. The sequence goes on from OY992531.1 coordinate 48,517,967, forward strand.
TTTGTCATCTGGCAACACTGGCTAACATGCAAATTGCACCATTCAACTTGGACGACGTAGGCCAACAATTCCGTCCACCCGATCTTGACGAAGTGAGGATAGCCATCCATATCTAAACTTAATTCCAATAAAGCTGCTGGAGCTGATTGCCTTGCGGCTGAGCTATTCAAAGCGGCTGGCGATGAATTGGTTAGGAGTATGCACCAGCTCATCTGTAAAATATGGTCGGAGGAAAGCATGCCCGCTGAATGGAGCCTCAGCATTGTTTGCCCGATCCTCAAGAAAGGCGATCCTCTGGACTGCACCAACTACAGAGGCATCAGCCTTCTTAATATCGCGTACAAGATCTTCTCTGCCGTACTTTGTGAATGCCTGAAGCCATTCGTCAACAACCTGATAGGTCCATATCAGTGTGGCTTTAGGCCAGGAAAGTCCACCATCGACCAAATATTCGCACTACGGCTGATCTTGGAGAAAACCCTGGAGTTTCAAATCGATACCCACCACCTTTTTATCGATTTCAAGGCCGCGTATGACAGCATCTATAGAGACGAGCTATATAGAGCAATGTCTAGTTTTGGCATCCCTGCCAAACTCGTCCGTCTGTGCAGGATGACGATGGAGAATGCACGCTGCTCCATCAAGGTCAGCAAAGACCTCAAGGCGACGCGCTGTCATGCGACTTCTTCAACATCGTTCTTGAAAGAATAGTGCAAAACACTAGAGGCACAATCTTTCAAAAGTCCGTCCAATTACTCGCTTACGCTGACGACATTGACATAATCGGACGAACAAAGCGTGATGTCAATGGTGCTTTTTTGAGCACTGAGAAGGAAGCCTAGAAGATGGGTCTAACGGTGAATGAAAGTAAAACAAAATATATGCTGTCAACAAGAAAGGACACCCAACACCGATGGTGCAGAGGCTATTCACTATTCAACCCCAAAACTTTTTAGCTATAAATGGCTCTACTCAACGTAACTTGTAACTTTAAAGCAGTCTCTAAAATGCGTTTAGGTACACACACTTGTAGTACTTGTTGTAGTTTGATTATAGGGCAAATGTATTTGTTTAAACCAATCTGGTACCATCAACTACTCTTTTTTGAGGGAAAATATTGTATGAATGGTACAAAAGTATTAAGGGGACACTACAGCACAGCTATTCCTCCTTGTGACCTTTCTTTGTCTCTCCCATCCATCCCGTCTGTCCATGCATCCGTTCTGTATAGTATACATATATGAACTGCGTACTTAGCCGCATGTATGTAATAATTATTACCTACCCGCAATGAATTGCACGCAAAAGAGTTTGAAGTTCTGTAGTGCTGCTGGCTGGCTGGCTGATAGCTGGTTCTTGCAATTGCGGTGGCGGTGCTGGTGATGGTGCTGTTCCTAGTGCCAGTGATAGTGCTGGTATAGTGGCGACGGACCATGTTTGTGCCGATTGCTGGAACATTTGTAGTCAAACAACGACAACGACTTTACGATGATGACAACATACGAGTACACAAATCGATTTGCATTTCCGTTTTTTTCAGCTCTAAAGTTTGCCTTTATTTGTCTTCGTTGTCGTTAGAGTTCTTTTTTTTTAGTTTATTTTTACATTTTTGTATTTTTTTTTTGCATTTCGTTTTTTTTTTTAAGAATACAAAAAGACACAATGAATAACAAAAAGTACGAACAGACTGTAAATAGCTCTGAGTCTAAATACCGGAAGTCTTTAACATGCATAAGACCCTTTAGAATGATTGAACTTGTTTGTTTTTCTAATAAGTTATCTTGGGTTTTTTTTTGTCCCTTCGATGGGTAGCTGAGAAGGTGTCTGGAAAGTTTTTCAACTTCATGACCAACGGACGACGGCGTTCAAAGGAAAAGTTTCTTGTCATTTATGTTTTTTTTTTTTGCAAAGGACTTCAAGTGGCATTGAGTTTGTGATAAAAGTTTGTTGCAAGTGATTGCAGAAAACAAGATAAAAAGAAACTCTTTTTCTTGGAGTTATGTCTTGAAAAGGAAATTTATTGAAAACTAATGAAAAGATAAAAACAGAATGAAAAAGGCTTTTTGTGCTATAGGTAAATTTGACATCAGATTGGATGATATTGAGGAAATGATAATATGGGCATTGTTTTTTAGGGAATGTTTATCTTATACAAATTTTTGGTTGTATTTTACATATTATTTTTTTATAGCCGATATAAAAATGCACCAAGAAATACGGCTAATATTTAAGTTGTTTTTTCTTTCAAATGTTTATTATTTGCTTTCGTCATCCAATGCTACTCGGTGGAGTGAACGAAAATACTACTCATACTTTTTGTTTGTATCTTCTGATTGGTATAAGCTGGTCGGAAGCAAAAATCCAATACGTAAGCAAAAGAAAACAAAAATATCTTGTGTTCTAAAAATACAAATATTTATATCACTTCACTTCCTAGATACTTTATACCAGTTTATACCAATAATTTTAGAGTTGTCTTCTAATCTATTAAGTAGATGGTAACGCTGGAAATGTAAAAATTATTAGATTTTATAAACTTAATGTTCTTTTTATTGAAGCTTTTGGTGTATACCAATCACGTCGTTTTTAATACAACTCAGACACACATAGCTAGTATTTCCTCTATGTTTGTCAAAATTTATAAGAAATTTTACTTTTTTTTCAAATATGCACTTCCAGTCTATCCTGGAGTAGGTAATAATTCTTCTATATTTTTGCTTGTATCTGCTGATTGGTTCAAACTGGCCGAAAGCAAAAACTAATTAAAAACAAAAAAAAAATATATTGGGCTTTGGATATATAAATGTTTTTATACTAATTCATGACTTTATACCAGTTTATACCAATCATTAAAGTGTTCTCTATTATTAAGTAGATAGTTCCACTTGAAATGTGAAAGATATAAAAATTATATAAACCAAATGTACTTTTTGTTGTTGCTTTTGGTGTAGACCGACCACTGTCTGGTTTATACCAGTCAGACCCACATAGCGACCATTCCTCTGTTTGTCTAAATTTATAAGAAATTATTTTATTTGTTTTATTTTTTATTTATGTAAAAATAAATTGAGTGGCGCAACAGCTCGTGGAGAACCAGTCACTGTCTTGTTTGTATCAGTCAACGACACAAAGCAAGCATTTCCTCTATGCTTGTCAAAATTTACCAGAAATCTTATTGTATTTTCTTTTAATGTGGATTTCCTATTCATCCTGGAGTACATGAAAATCCTACTCATATTTTTGTGTGTATCTGCTGAATGGTAAAGACGGGTCAAAAGCAAAAAACAAATACATAAAGCAAGAAAAAAATATCTTGTATTCTGGAAATACAAATATCTTCCCTTCTTAGTTACTTTAGACCAATTTATACCAATCATTACAGTGTTTTCTGTTAAGTATATAGTGCCACGAAAATTATCAAGCTATGTACGCTAAATGTGTTTTTCTTGACCCTCCTAGTGTAGACCAGTCACTTTCTTATGTTTATTCCAGTCAGAGCCCTGTTTGTCAAAATTTTGCAGAAATTAAAAAAAAAGGTTTTTGGTGTACATTTTCTGCTCATCCTGGAGTTAATGAAAATCCTACTCATATTTTTGTTTATATTCGCTGATTGGTATAAACTGGGCGAAAGCAAAAACAGATGGAAAAACAAATATCCTTTGTTCTGGATATATAGATGTTTTATACTAGTTTATACCAATCATTTTAGTGTTTTATTTTTTTAATAAGTAGAAAGTGTCCAGTGAAATGTGAAAATTATTAATTATCAAAACAAAAGACATATTCCTCTACTTTTGTCAAAATTTTTAAAGTTTGCATTTCCTGTATAACAGACTGTATACCTACCTTAAATGATAGATTACAATGCGGTGAATTGAATCGCCTCACCAAACCGTTGATCCGTTGCTTGCTGCATCCTGGGTTACTCCACGAATATTATGTAAACAAAATTGGCAAACTTAGCTTTCGTGCATTAGTCTCAGGAACACAAAACATACGCTAGTGAGTGCATCCGTTTTTGGATCAAAAATCCATTAAGATTAATCTGTGGCTTTATTAGTTTATTAATGGTGTTCCTAGGGCCATAAAACTGTGCCAGATTTGTATGCAACCAAGAGTGCAACTACATACAAAGTCTGCGGAAAGGTATACCTACCTGTCCTAACTTCGAACAAAACAAAAATACAGGTCGGCTCTGTATAGTGAGCTGCGCTGCAGTGTGGTAGGCAAAATTTCGTTACCCTTTTTCGATAAACGATTTATATTATGGCTCTATCAGCTAGCAAAGCATACAACCACCATTTTTCTACTTTATCATGTTGGTTGAGCACACGCAGGATGCCAGATTTGTTTATTGGTACTCGATCTTACCTTATACCCCGGTCGGGGATGGGACGCACCGACAAATGGCTTTCCTCTCATCTATGATGGGTAAACGTGTGGCGCACGAAATGTTATAGCTTATAGCCCGCTTGCAATCAACATGATGACGACCGAAGACGCTGACGGTGCAAGTGGAAGTGGAACCGTTGAAATTACTTGTAAAACAATGAATATTAAGTCACCTGGTTGTTCGGAGAGCTGCGCGTGAGTGATCCAACGATTATTATGGTTAGTTGGAACTATCGGGAATACGTACTCGAAGAAGGTAAAGTACCATCGCATCGTCAGCATGGGCGGCTTGGTGCTGGCGCATGGAAGGCGAGAGAACCGTTATGAAGAAATTTAATCAAAATCAAGCAAATGTGATCCCCTACACGTAAACCTGCTTGATTTGCCTAGCCCGTCCCAGTCCCAGAGCCTGAGGACGCGCACATCCCAGATGCCAGACTTAACAGTACTTTACTTGTGATACCTAATAAGCGAGATTCATTTGGCTTAAGCAAATATTGTAAGAAGAATACGGTGGTGAATATCATGATCTTGTGCGCACTGGGCTTAGGTTTGGGCTAAGATGGCAGCGTTCCAGCTTTGGTGATGGCGGCAATGGCATCGTTATCAATTGGCTTAAAGGCTTTGCAATTGTTATCCATGTGTCTTTCAGACTGTTCACGTACAGGTACCTGCCTCTACCTGCATTAATACACACACTCAAATGGCAATTCGCAATAACCGTAAATTGTGCTAAAGTCTGCGAGGACTTCCGAGCGGCATCATCAAGCGCGGCCCGCAAAAGGTTCGATTATACATTTTGTGATTATATTTCTTTAAATTCGTATTCGCATTCGCGTGTAATAATTTCCCGCCCGCATTCGTATGCAATGTGAGTTTGAGTTGAAAGAAGTTCTTTGAAACGGTGCGGTTAGTATAGGACCAGCGACGTTGTGGTGGAGCCTTTTTTGGCAAATCGGTTGTTTCTGTCATCATCGTCTATGAATTTATGACCTTTGTGCAAAGTGCAATGCAATATGAAAAAAAGCTAAATAAAAAGATTAAAGAACGAAGGAACAGTGTAGGAATCGTAGAGTTTAATTAATAAAATGTATACAATATGACTCCAATTGTATATTAGAGGGAAGGAAGATCAAAGAACTCCATGGATATGGCTAGAAACTTTTATAAAAAGACATAACGATTGTAAAATAAAGATCTAGTTTCATTAAATTGATTTTAAATGAGAAGAAAAGATAAAATTACATTCACGAAAACTGGATCTAAAGGAGTTGAAATAACTATTTAAATCCATTTAAAGGCCAAGAATACATTCTTTGGTTTTGCATTTGGACGAGGAACACTTAAAAAATAAAATTTAATATTTTATGTATAATGGTCATTGTCATTTACACCATTTTGAAACCAATATTCGGGTTAAGATCAAGATGCTCCTGAAAAATGCATCTTCTGGACAGTCGTCTACAGAAGTAGAAAAACCCACATAGTAATGTTAATGTATAGGTTAGTTTCGTATTGCGTCAATCTTTTTAATATGTGGAGATTTAAATTTAGAAAAACAAGTAATAATTTGAACTGATTCAAGCCGATTGAGTCGATTATCTGAAATATGTTTTTCTTTTTCTTTTAAACTAGACATACATACCTATATGAATTCTGCATGAGTGTCAAGTTACCAAAGTAAATTTGACTTGATATCAAGTTAGCAAAGCAACTCTCCACTGATCGACGAATGGAGAGGTGCATAATTTGTCGTTAATTAGTCTTAAATTAGCTGTGAAAAATTGAATTGAATCGTGCAATGTTTTTTTATGTTTTTGTTTTGGGTCCTTTGCTAGCTTGATATCACGTTAGCAAAGCATCACTTAAAAAAGGAACGAATCTGTCGGGAAATGTTTTCTACGTTTTTCGGATTATTTGCAAACTTGACATCAAGTTAGCGTTGCCACACATCAAAAAGTGCCAAAAACTACTTTAACCGAATGTTTTTTCATTAAATTACTCATGGTTAATAATTTTTGACAGTTTCGAATTTGTAATTCTATGTTTTCTATGTTTTTATTCGAAAAGTGGTAAAAACTTGTAATAAGTTAATAAGCTGTGACAAATTCAATTTGTACATGCGATGTTTTCTATGTATTTTGCAATGAAATTGCTTGCGAAATTTATTACAATGAAAACGTAATAAAGCAATTAAAAGTACAATATAATCAATTTTAAACACGTTTCGAATGGTAGTTCATATGAATTATGGAATTAAAACAAAAAACATAAAAAAAAATAGCGCGACAATGTTAAAATTGTCACATATAATTGATGGTTAACAAACAAACAAAAAGACAAACTATTAATCAACTAAAATTCCAATACACATAATAGGTTGTAAGAAATTTTCCGGAGCTCTTTGCTGATAACACAATTTGGTACATCTAATTAACGACTTACTAAGGGCAAATTATGAAGCAATAACAAAATAAGTCCTAGAAGTTTTAACCACTTTTCGAAAAGAACATAGAAAACTTAGAACGAGAAATTCTAAACTGTCACAACTAATTAGAGATAAGTTAATGCAAAATTATAAGGCCATCAACCATTCGGTACTAGCAGTTATTACCCTTTTTATGTGATGCCTTGCTGACTTGATATCAAGCTAGAAAAAGACCCATACAAAACATAGAAAACATTGCACGATTCAATTTAATTTTTCACAACTAATTAATGACTAACTAACGGCAAATTATAAAGCCATACACAATTAAGTAAAAGAAGTTCTTACCACTTTTTGAGCTATGTCAAGCTAGCAAAGTACAAACAAGAAACTTAGAAAGCATGGAACGACAGATTTGAAACTGTCACAACTAATTAACTGCAAATCATCCACCTATTCATTTTTCGATTCGTCAAACATGCTTTGCTAACTTGACACTCATAGCAAAGCAAATAACCCAAAAACACATAGAAAACATCACACTACAAAATTGATTTTCTTGCAACTAATAACGACTTGTTAATGGCAAATTATTTAGCATGAAAATATTAAATTTAAAGAAGATTTATCACTTTTCAAAAAAAAATATTGAAAACATAGAACAACAAGTTAAAAACGGTCACAACTAATTAACGAAAAATTATGAAGCTATCCATTTTTCGATCCATGACAGTTGATTTTCTATCTTGATATCAAGTTAGCAAAGCACCCAATAAAACATAGAAAAAATTGCACGACCAAATTGAATTTGTCACGACTAATTAACGGCAAATAATTAAGCCATAAACCATCAAGTATAAGAAGTTTTAACCAATTCAAAATAACAGATTCGAAATTGTCGCAACTAGCTAACGACCTATTAATTTTCAATTCGTCATAGTTTCTTTGATAATTTTGACGCTCAAGGATTTGTACATCCCCTTTGGAATAACAGGTTTGACCTGAGTTCGATTCCCGATGAAGTACCTAGGATGTGAATATTTTTAAAATAATATACATTTCAGAAGAAAAAGAAAACCAGCTCCAAACTCCAAAATGTGAAGTAAAAAAAAAATTAAATATAAATAACAAAAGTGTTATCGAAAGTGCAATATTTTTTGAATAACAATACAACTTATATTGAGTGGTTTTTAAAGGACTATTGTTCCCATAGCAGAGCAATAGCCTTCTAAAATGCTTAGCTGATAGCTTAAGCTTATTTACCGGAGCAATAGGACTTCCAAACAAAGTTTCTTTATTTTGCTTCCATAAGGCCTTATAACACTATCCATGAAGAGCTTTTAAATTGCATTGGACTTGTGACTGAGGGAAAGTTTCATGGTAGTCAAAATTTGCATAAAGTTTTTTCGATAGCATTTAACGATTATTTTGTATATGCCAAAAAACAATATTTTCGTCATGTTATCTTTTTTGAAATGGTGATATCTTCCACGCGATCAGACTGAGGAGAAAAAGTGATTTATCCTTTTCTCTAGGAAATTGCATGATCTTAAAGCTTTTATTAAATATTTTCCCATCGCGGTTATCGTTTAAAAGTTATGTGTGAAAATAAAGTTTTTTGACATTTGACCATGCATAAATTCTGATGCTCACATCATTTGATAATTGGCGTTCATGAGTGTTTATCATTATGTTATGAGTGTAGGGGTTAAGGTAGTTCATACATCTTTCTTAATTTTTGTTTAGGTATAATCTTTGTCTTATTTAATTATTTTACTGAAGAGCTAAAATAGCTTTAATCCGTGGCCTTTGATACCCGCAGGTATTTGGGTAATTATTTTCAAAATAATCCTCGCCGAGGCATGGGTTTATCCGGAAATAACAGTATTCATTAGAAATGATAGATTCGTTATAAGTGAACCTCTTTAGATGTTCATCAGCAACTACAACAACAACAGTAACAAGAAAAAACTTCCTCAAAAGCATACCATCTCACACATACCTATCTGCAACGTGTCGGAACTCATATAACTCATAAGCTACAATTAAGTCCATAAATCAAATTCAATAAGCATTATCTACATCCAAAGAGACACACACGTGCTATGTAATAGCTTAAAAGTTTTGTGAAGAAATGATGTGGTTTCATGCAGTTAATACTATGGGTACAGGTAGTTAGTGCTTAAATTATTACCTCTCTTGTGCTTTTAATATGAAGAGATGATCAAACACTCATATACGCGAACGACCTTGGGGTATGGTTGCAATCTTCCGCATAAACTCCAGCAGCAGCAGCAGCATCGGACATCTGTGTGGCGGCATCAATTCTTTTAAGCTAGATATTAAGAAGACTCTCGTTAAAAACACATTTGATAATACCCATCATCAGTGATACACCACCATCACATCATGATGTCTCAGAGTCTCACTACCGGACATTCATTCCTACTGAAATGCAAGCCTCGCCCATTTGTTTCTTAATTCAATCCCCAACCCCACTAATTGTAGGTTATGATTTATGCAATATAATTATCCGTTAAAAAATGTTTAGCCAAATCTTTTCAAGGTTATTGTTTTGCCTTGAACGTGAATCAGTTGGTACGTGAGCAGTTAAAGCTTAGAGATACACTTATATTTGTATAGTATCTTCGCCATGGATCAGCGAAATTAACCATCCATAGCTCGTGCTCAAATAATGACACCTCAACAAACGCATCATGAAGATTGACAGTTTGGATAAGCACAACAAGCCACTGTATGGCTTTGACAATAACTACACGACTCGTCAATTTTTTTTTTCTTCTTCAAACTAACGAAAAAAAAAGTAATAAAAGCAAAAAATAATTAACGACCAGTGTTTATGTTTACTTCTTACTTTAGACGCTTGAACAGCAGCTGTCATAATGTTTTATCTTCTTCTTGCCACTCAACAAGGTCACAGTTAGGCGAGAGAGAGAGATAAGGAATAAAAAGTAGCATCAAGTAATGCATCACCAACAACCATCATCACCGGACTAGCTGGACACGGACAGACAGACAGACGAATCCAACCACTTCTACTCAGTGTCTTTAGCGATGAACTAACAGCTTATTGGCGACTTGTCTTTGTCAGCTTTACACTTTTCTGTTGTTTTTGTCAAAACAAAATGAAGATGACGACGGACGCACAAAAGGCACAATGACTTAACAACGCAACACTCTTCATCTTCGAAGCTCATCAATTATTTGTATTCGAAGAAAAACATTAAAATGCTGATTCTTCCGGGTGTGCTACCTGTCAATCAATCCCTACGTCAAACGTCATCGTCGGTCGTCGTCGGTAATTTCTAACGAAACAAAAAACGAATTAAGTATCCCTCTAACGAGTTAATTTGTATTATTCCAACGAGTATAAGAATTATAAATCTGCCCTACATACGCATAACAGTTATGTATCATAATTGAGTGACGGTTAATTACTGTTTTGCCAAAAAATAGTGTGTTGGTACCTTTAATTGCCACCATTTAAGGAACTTGCATATTACTTCCACCACACATAGGTAGGGGCGCTCATTTGTATAGTCATGGTCATGGTGTGTGGATCTGTTTGGTCACGTTCCTGACCCACAAACAGGTCAAATTGACTTCGATGGGCTCTACTTTTGACACATTAACACAGTAAGTCTAGTATGAACTGCCATTTAGGAATTAGTGCGTTCTGTTGTATGACAGTGACAGTGGCAATGATGATGGTGAGAGTGTGTTATTGTGCGAAAAGAATATTGTTGACCTAGAACTATTATGGAGGCATGCCACACATCAACCGACAGTTTTGTGTGGGAGGAGTAAAGAGCCATTTATATGACATTAAATATACATTAAGACTGCGTTCACATGGTAAGGAAATGACTCCCCACATATGCGTATAATTGTATCACATCATTTATTTAAAAGTCAAAGTAAAAGTTAGTTCTGGAAAAGTAAGTATGTAATGTTGTTCTATTTGAAAGAAAATAAAGTGTTCTAAATGGTCAATTTGGTGTGATCAGTCACGCTTTCTCCGAAAATTGTATTAAACTGGTTTAAAAGCCAAATACCTACCCAAAAAGTCGTTTTAGGGTTTCAGTTAGGTAATTGTAATTACATAAAAACAAATAAAAATTAGTGGCTTAACAGCTCGTAGAAAACCAGAGCATAGTGATTTACAACTCTCGACCATTCCTATGTGCGTGTTTTCGGCATGTACATTATGTCCCCTCAATATATGCCAACAACACAATATTCAATTTTCTGCCGAATCCGAACTGCTGAAATGATATTAATGGCATGGAATTTTTGCTCTTCAATTTTGAGGCACAAATAATATTTGAGCTATAAGCCTGCCTCATAAACTTAAGAGCTGTTAATGAGTGCACGGTGAATAGGTACCGCCCTTAATATTCTTAACACATAAAAGTTCAACCAGGTATTTCTCAGAAAATACAAAATATATTTGGAAGCTATAAACTGAACTTGAAAGAAAAAATATTAAAATAAATATTATTAATCGTAAAAATATTGTTGAAAAAAAAAAACATTTTAAAGGGTGATTACCTACATAACCTCTAAAATATAGGGAAAAACGGTGATGACTAACATCTAACTAAGGATCAGTGACGTGCGGCACTCGAACGAACTGGGTAGACAGTTATAAATTTAATTCATTATTTTACTTTTTATGCAGTCAAAAATAAAAACTGTTAACGAGGTCCAAAATACAGCGTATTTCTCTTTGAAATCACACCTTGAGACTTCACAAACGTGTATTAAAAACATGGCTACCAATAACGAACTCTTTTAAGCAAAAATAAATAGGTACATATTTAATACAAGAATAAAAATTACAAAAAATTGTACCTACACAGATAGGGATATTTATCAAATGCTTGTATTTTTTTGAAACAAACGTTGAAGGGCCACCATAAGTAGTCTACATGAATTTTTAAAAACATCTTGTTGAAAACCTATTAAGTCTTCAAAACTGTCCTTGAATTTAATGTGTCATTCTCATCCGTATTATGTTTTGTTGAGATAATGGTGATCAAAGGCAAAAGTATGCATATGTTTGATTAAAAGCTATATACATAGGTATAGGTAGGTATATAGTTTTGTTTCTTTGAGATTGGTGTATCTCAAAGAAACAAAACTTGTTGACCTTAATTAAAGCTGAATAAAAAATGCATTGATTTATAAAAAAAAATCTAAGAAACCCATAAAACAAAGAAAATAATAGATCATTTGATTCTCGTACCATTTCTTACAATTTCGCAATAAGGCAGTAACGGTACCTTAAAATAAATATGTAGGTATTTTTAAAACAATTTCAAAACAAGAAGAAACATACAGTTTCAAAATGCTCCTTTTTTCCACTCAATACGACAACTAATCACAGAGATACAGCTCTTCAAAACACACACGGATAAAATTATTATTCCCTTAATTTCGTTTTTCGTCAGTTGTGTACTTCTGCGAAAAAGTCCAGCCTTCCTACCTATTGCATGTTTTAGGGTTGACCTACTGGCCACTGGATGGTGAACGAACGATCAACAAAAAAATAATAATTCCAAAGATAAATGAAAAAAAAAACAAGAAATAATCCTCCTCTTTGATCAACTCCAAAAATAAAAAATGAAGAAGTTGTTCTCCTCACTTAACAGTCAACGAAAAAGTTTCGAATTTACTTCAAAGTTCAAAGCAAAATAAGCAATTAGACAGATTCGAATCTGTCTACTTGCTCCACATAGAAATTATACCTGTGCAACATAACCCGCTGATTTTATTTTTATATAATTTAGGTAGAAGGAAAGACTCTAGCCGCGTTTTATTAGCTGCGTTTTATTATCTCTGGGTCTGGGTCGAGGCTATCTTTTAACATGCATTACAAAAACAACATGGGATCTAGGTTTCTATCGAGGTTAATTTCAATAACCCAGATAGAGGTTTTCACTCTGATCGGCAGAGGGCCATTTACCATTGTGAATTTGATGTCAGCGATTTGTCAGAGATAAGTGCTTACATGAAAAACTAATAAACATAAGAAAAAAAGAGACTGCTATACAGCACTGCTTTTGCACTAACCCACATCGTTTTGTTTTCACGAGTAGAACTTCATATGGGTTATGAGCGATAATAAAACGCGGCTATTATCACTCATAACCCTTATGGTTCACCTCGTGAAAATAAAACGATGCGGGTTAGTGCAAAAACTGTGCTGTGTATATCAGTCTCTTTTTTTTCTTATCTTTATTTATTTTTCATTTAAGGCCTGTCTCTTTTCCTATATTCCTAACACTGCTGACAAACCGCTGAATTCATTCACAATGGTAAATAGCCCTCTGCCGTTCAGAGGGAAAACCTGTATCTGGGTTATTGAAATTAACCTCGATAGAAACCTGGATCCCATGTTGTTTTTATAATACATGTTAAAAGATAACCTCGACCCAGACCCGGAGATAATAAAACGCACCTTCTGTCTTCGTTTTCAGTGGGGGTTTCCCGAAGCACGTAGCAGATGCAGAGTGCATAGGCATAGCGAAGCCAAAGTGTGTGTATTGTGTTTGAGTCAGAGAATATGAAATAAAGAAGTCAATCCTCAGTTGTCAATTTGATTTGCCTACAAGCTGAAGCGAACAGCTGATGTATTAGATTTGCAAAGTATTAGTGAAATGCAGTGCAAAACGCACACATAGAATCAACTAGTCATTCAGCATATCATTCAGCACAGGTCTTGTTTTTGTTGCAATTCGCATCTATTTCTTCGATACGAAATGAAATTACAAATACAATAATGTAAACAAATGGGTTTTGGGGGGTGAAACGTACGAAGGATTGGTTTCTTTATTTGATATTCTCTAGTTTGAGTATTGAGATTTTGTACTTTGTGGTTGTTGGTAGAGGTCAAATTATTTAATGATATAAAAGTAGGTGTGGAAAATGTGAGTGTGTAAATAGTAAGGGATGAATGTTATGATTTATGTTTGGCAAATTATAGCTGTTGACAATTATTTGAGATAGGTTATGGATTTAGGGACATAATGAAATGAATGTAAACACAGTTTTCTTGATTGTAACGAATAGGTTTCTTTTTTTTCTCTTTACGGTAGGTAGACACTGTCTAAAACGTCTTATTGACAAACCGTATATCTCGGAGCGTTACATACAATGATATTAAAAAAAATTTAACCATATTTTAAAGAAAAAAATCTGATGACAGAAAACGGATGACTGATTTGAGCTCAGTGCCCAAAAGTATGCCTAGAAGCATTCTTCACTTGTCGTGTCAAAAATTTGACAGTTATTCTTAAATCTGTGTTATTAAATATGTATTTAAATTATTAAATATTATTTAAGATATTTCTTACGCTCTGACAAATAAAAGTTCGTTATTAAATATTTATAATAATACCTAAATAGTAAATATTTTTTTTTACATAAATTAAATTAAATGCAGGGCTGAACCGCATTTATTTACTCTTATAATCCAACTTACTTAGAATTTAGGGAGTAAATCGTAAGAGCGCTTACGAAACAGTTTACGCAGAGGAAAAAGTAGAACATAAGCGTTTAAGTAGAACATAACGTCGGCTTTATGTCAAAACCTCGTAAGTCTGTTTTGCTTAGAAGATACAAAAAAACGATTTAAAAAGTAATAAAATGAAATTCTTAGATCGTTTAAACTGGTTGATGGAACCAAAAGGAACCATGATGCAGTTACCAGACATTAATATTTGAATTCAGTGATTTGTTTTGATCTGAAATACATTAAAATGGTATTTCAAGACTTACGAGGCTTTGATAGAAAACCGACGATAAATACTTAAGCTTCGCACCAGCAACCGGATCTTAGTTACAAAGTTTCAAATAAATTCATCAACCCGATTTCGAAATATTGATTTTTCAAAAGAAAAACTATTTTTTTCTTAAATCAAAAAAATTAATATTTTCAAAATATGTAATTTTATTGATATTTGAAAAAAGTTTCCGCAAATCACAAGAGCCATAAGAAAAAAGTTGAACATAAAAAAGGTTGGTTCCTTTAACAACGATTTTCTGTAAAATTAAAATACCAAAAAGTAGATACACCATAGCTACATTTCATATATTTTTAAATCAAAATCTTTAGGGCCGTTGGTTGTTCAGATAAATAAGATCTTCCTCAGTGGTTGTATGGCAAGTACCGTTAGTTAAAAAAAAAAAAACAATTTAAATTTCCTCGTAAAAGAAAAGAACGTAGAAAATTAAAAAAAAAGCTTCAGTCGCTTAGGCTTTAGCCTTTTGATTGGGGTCATAGGGGTCATGACCCCCCAGTTTTTCAAGAACCCATCTGCGGTGGTAACTGTGTGATACCCTGTATAGCAGTAATGATAACAAGTTATCAAAGCATTTTAAACATTCTATTTATTAAACTCTGTTTTGTTTTCAATCGAAAAGAAAATAGGTTTGGGTGTCACAGACATTTTGTTGTCGATGCACCGATCAAAAGGGATCAAAATAAGACAGCATTCTTTTTTTGAAAATTTTATTGCAGATCTATGTAAGTTGCTTATTTTAAATTTTCTAAAAGTATTACTTGGATGTCTTCTTTTCTTAATGTGCTTGTGCGTGAAGTAAGCACCGCCATTTTTGATTTTCGAGACTAAAATTGTGCTGTATTGCGCTCATTTTGTGCTGCCTTGTGCCGTAAATATTTAAAAAAAAAAAATCGCAAATTTACAAATTTTGCGAATTAATTATTTTTTTTTGGATTTCAATATTTCTTAAAAAAGAATGTTGTGTTATTTTGTGCTCAGATTATGCTGCTAGGCGCCAAAGGGATAAACATAAAATTAGCAAAATTGCAATTTTAATGGACAAAAATGAAAGGGCTGTAGCGTGAAGTTGGCACCGCCATTTTCGCTATTCTGTATTGTGATCACTTGGGCCGTAAATTCAAAAAAAATTGCAAACGTGCAAATTTTATGAATGATTTTTTTTCGAAATTTCGCAATTTCTTAAAAGTAAAATGTTTGCTGTTTTGTGCTTAGTTTGAGCTGTCATGCACCGAAAAGATAAAAAAAAATCAAATGATTGCAACTTTTAGGCCAAAAACTAATGCATACATGCCTTTTTGTTTAAGTTTTACATTTTTATAAAAATAAAACTTAATTGTATTATTTTGTGCTCAGATTGTGCTGCCATATGGAAATAAAAAATTCTTATATTTGCAACTTTTACGGCCAGAAAACAACAAACATTTCAAAAAATTCTCATTCGTAAAGTTTGAAAATTCGCGATTTTTTGTTTTTAATAATTACGGCACAAGGCAGCGCAAGTTGAGCAGAATACACCAAACTTTTTTTTTATCGAAAATGGCGGTGCTAACTTCACCCACAGCTTATCTAAACTCGCCTAATTCTTTGAAATCAAGTACAGTATTGAATGTATACGATCATATAGTTTTCTTGTGTACATTTTGTTAAATTGAAATAATTATTTTTTAATAATATTACATAATAAGAAAATACCCTCTTCTTTGCTTTTATAGCTGTTTCTTTTTTTCTTTTCATCATGGAATCCACCATATTTTTGCATTTTTTTCTCTCTGTTTTATCTCAAATTAACACTTGATATGTACCTGAATTACCCCTTTTGATTTTTTTTTGTTAGTTTTACATACATAATGTATCTATATGTAATACTAATATGTTATCCATTACTGTCAACTATTCTTTATAAATTGATCAAAAGTTTTCAAAAGAACGGTTTTCTCGTCAATTTCGCCTCCAATCTTAAATGTTTATCTTATTCTCATCATTGTCTGAAAAGTATGAAGCTATGTAAATCTTGTTGATGAATACAATTTCTAGCTCAAACTACATATAAGCGGGAGTTCGATTCTTAAGCTTATCACTGATCATGCCTTCGACTGCGAATGAAGCCATGATTAAGCTGGACTTTTGCTAAGCAGCTATTATTGATGTTAAAATTTCATGACCCCCCACCAAATTGAATTCCTGGATCCGCGCCTGGTTGGGGTAAGTCCATACAAACAAACTTATGCTAGGTTTCCACTTGTCATTTAACAACTGACCAAAGACGTGATTTTGCGTCATTTCACAAAATGACAAGCGAAAATACTCCAAAATTGGTGGTCTTTGAACTGACACACACTGTTTGTCAATGAAAGACAACAGATTTTAAAGACAAGTGGAAATAGCTCAATTAACAAACGAAATGTCAATTTGTCTTTGACTGACAAAAAAATTTTTTGGCAACGTGTTTTAATTTTTTGTCAATGAAAGACACAAATTTGACTGCTGCTTTAATCCAATTTGAATGTGATTTCAAAAAGTGAAATTGAAGTGAAAAAAATAAATAGAAAATTCGAAATTAAAATATGGGGGCTATCGTGAAAATTTCACACAGAATTGTTTTCATCGTCAAAAATTAGGAACGTGAATTGTGGTCGCAGTTTCTCTCGGAATTTATTGGCATCGAAAATGAATACTGCATGGCCATTGGGCTACCATTTTGTCGACCAAATTTGAACCTGGATGGAAGAGTGGAATGTTGTTGACATTTCCAATTTTAGAAGATTGGAGAAATTCCGTGAGATATTTTATCCACGATAGCCCCCAATCAAAATCAGTGACCTAGATGTGACCAACAATCAATTCACTTTAGAGGATGATAATAGCCCTGTTTTTTAGTGCACTTTTATCTTCGCTTATAAAAAAGTAGCATGTTAATTACAACAACAAACTGGTATAATTCCGTATTGTTGTTGTATTTAACATGCTACTTTTTTCAAAGCGAAGATAAAAAAGTACTAAAAAACAGGGCTAAAATTGAAATCAGCTTTAGTCATGCGCATTCTCCTTTTAAAAATCTCGGTTCCTTAAAACACAGGTCCAGAAACAGATTTTGTATCCAGCCATCAGTTTCTTTTTTCTTTTCCTCTTTTTCCTGGAGCTCTATTTCTATGCCACCAAGCAGCTCAAATGAGGCAAAGCAATTTGTTTTCTTATAAGCATAATAATTTAACCTAAACAAAATATTTTTATTTTATTTTATCACAACAATTCAAAATTACTAACCTTTTTATTGAGCAGAAACATAAAATAAGCTTTTCTTCTTCGCACTTAAACAATTTTCATTCAAGATGACTGACAGCTGTCAAAATTTGCTCATTGACAATGAGTATCGTTTCATAAAAGGCAAAGCAAATGGAAATAGGTGTCAATGAACTGACAAAGGCGTATCTATGTGAAAATTTCTTGGTCTTTGAAAAGACCAACGATTTTGTATCAATTAATTGTCCAGTTTATATTTCTGAAGGCTTAGAGAATTTCCCAAGCTTTGCTGTCAAATACTAAGTAAAAAAATGTTTGGATTCGTCTGCTCACTGATATATAAACTGAACAAATGACACAAGTGGAAATGAACTGGCAATTGTGTCGTTCAAAGACCAAATCGTTTGACAGATCTGTCAAACTGTGTCAATTCAAAGACAAGTGGAAACCTAGCATTAAAAACGGACAGAAGGAATTGATCCCCCATAATTTCATGTTGTTTTGAAAAACCGACTTTATATGCTCACCATTGCTGCTGAGTACTGTTCATGCTCGTGAAGTGAGTATTTAATTACTCTACGCTCGCTCTGACTCTTTGAATGAGAAATTCCTTTTTTGCTTTTGCTCACACTCATACTCATGAGTATTTAGAACGCTCATGAGATTATACTCATGAGTGAGCATTTCCGTACCCTGGTTAAATATGGCGGACTTAAGAGTATATTCTAACTCGCATTAATATGAACAAATTCAAATGTGGCTTCAATTACAAAATTAAGATTTATTAGATATTCCACTTACTAGTTGCAGCGTTATCTGTTGGCAACATTTGCCTTATTGTTGTCATTATAATATAGCATTGGCACACTACTGTATTACAATGCTGCATTATCAATCAGCTTCAGCTAGCAATAAATCAGCCCGATTACCTTTTATCGATAACAATGGAAAACTCTCAAGGAAAATAAAAAAAATTTTCCCCACCTTCCGCTGCTTTTGCCATTTTAAATTGTATACATACATTCGAATACGATACATTGTTCTATAGCATTCGGACAAATTGAACCGTTATTGATTTCACATACATACATACATACGTATAATGGTATGTGCATATATTTCAACTGCGTTTTGTCCTCTGTGAGTGACAAGAAACCTTATAACCTACAAAAGTATCGGCACACAGCTGAGTATGGCTGGAAAGAATAATTAAACTCCTTGTACATCTGTCCTTAAGTGCCATTATGGACTTACTATACGTATAGATAGTCCGTTTCGCCGTCGTTGTCGTTCGTCTAGAAGAAATTGAAGATTGAAGAGTTGGAGTTCCATTATAATACTTCGAACGAAGATTGGAAAATTGGTACTCCATCGTCATTCTCCTCCTACTCTAGCAAGATTTATGAGTGAAACTATTTTACTTGATTCCAGGGATTGGTGACTTTTTGTTATAGAAGATCTAAGCAGAAGATCTCCCGCCATTGTATTGTATTGATGATGATGATGACGACGATGATGGGATCCATGATGGGCTGAGATGAGGATTTTCCAGAGATTGCGTGGGAATCAAAAGCCGCGGGTATTTTTGTTATTGTTGTGGTTGTGGTCCCTCTATTCCATTTTCTATTTGACTTTGCATTTTGGTAGGATTTCGTTGGAGTCCCGTTCCAACTTGGGCTACGCTGACAAATGAGTCAATAAATATGGCATCAGTTAAATTGTCGACTTAAATTTTACTTTGGGATGTTTGTGAATTTGCATTGATTGGATTGCTACGAGTAGGTTAGGTAGGTATACAGTTTACCTGGTCTTAGGAGTCTTCGCTTTGGATTGCTAAACAGTTTTATGCTGTGGGGGAGTTTCTTTTTATTTTTTTATTTTTGATGTGGGCTTTTTAAGAATGACCTAACTTAAGTACCTTCAAAGCTATTTATTTTAAAGTCTTTTTTATAAATAACTTGGACACACCTTTATGCATTTGGAAGTGGGTCAGACTCACAGTCATATAGTTTTTTAAGTTGTTCTAAAAATTAGAAATTTACAGATGTCTATTAAATATCATATGGGGTAAAGATTTTTAGAAAATTTTATATCAACCTTTATAATAGGTAGAAAAAAGAAAACATTGTTTACACTTGAACGATAATAACCATTATGATTTCTTTTTATTCCATCTTTTCTGCAAAAGAACCATTTCAAAACAATTCAAAAACGACCTTAAAGAGGGCAACACTCTATGATCTACATTTATCTGATTATTACTTCCTTATGTTCATTTTCTATCCAAACAAGTTCCATGCATAAGTTGTTTTGCTCTTTCAAAAATGCAAAACACAGTTATTGATCTTCTTGCATCTAATTGATGTATTAGATTCAACTTTACCACCTACTTTGGAACTGAAACAACAAGAAGCATCATCTATTCATCCTGCAAAAGATTATATATCTTTTGATGTAATTGCTCATTAAGTTGACTCTTCCATCTTCATCTTTATATTCGCATATGAACTTGAATCATAACAAAGTGATTATGTGGTATAAACAACATACATGTTATATAACCAGATCATGCAGAGGCTAGGTTTAAGGTATAGCTTGAGAAATGCAATACGCAAACCATATCATGACCATTTCAGCAATCACACCATACCAAAATGCAATCGAATGAAAACTATGCAACTCGAAGTGGAAACGCCCAAAACCGCCCAAGAAAGTCTAACATCAGCGTCTAACCAAATAATTTAATATGCCCAGTAACTATTGGAAATATACGATGGAACAAATGTTTTGAATTTCTGGAAATATTTCCTTTTGAAGGAACAAAGTTCTATAGAAACCTATAGACGATTCTAGTAATGATGATTTCAAAATAATACAAAATTACAAAAAAATTTCAAGAATCATGTTTTTTCTTCAAATACAGGTGATTTACATTTGGATTTACCTTCACACAAAATAGCTAAGATTCGTGAGTCGTCTTTGTGAATAAGATGACTATTTTGTTTATTGAGCTTGAAATTCTTTCAAGGGTTGTTTTTTTATTTAAAGAGGTGTTTAAGTGTTGTTTACATTTTTCACTTAAGACATAGATCCTTTTTTTTTTGTAATAATTGGTTCTTCGTTATTCGGATCCCAATGAAGGGTCGCAGCCTTACATCCACTGCAATCCAGAGCACGCGGCTTCCCGTCATCTAGAAAAAACTTTCTTAATACGGCAAGCCGCACCATCTCACTCGGATCTCAGTGGATCCATTGCGCTCCCCAGGGTATAGGTGGTTAATGACGAGCGATATGAAGGGAGTTGAGGGGAAGTTTTAGGTGTCGGGGGCCTCCCTGAACCATCCTGAGTACTGAATGAATTTTAGGATGTTCTTTAGTAGCAAGACAGAGATGTCGCCCAGTTCGTCGAAGAAGTATCCTCCAAGGGCCTCTTTTCTGGTTCTACCTAAACTAAAGCATTCGCATTGAGCATTGAGGGGAGCCCTCCTGTGCCTCTTCATCACCGGTTTGCTAGGGTAATTCTTTGTCGGAGATATCTTTCGTGGGATCAATGTCTACTCCAAGCCGAAGCTTATTAGCTCGTATTACATAATTCTTGCCACCGGTATTCATAAACGCAAACAACACACACTAATTCACCAAAGTAGGTAAGGTTAGGAACATTAAACGAGTAATTAAGTTAAAAATACTTCTGTCATTGTTGCCAAAAACTAGAGATAAAAGGAAACAGACGCTTTTGACACACATGCTATTTACAACCACAAATGAGAAAGTGTATGCGCAAAAGTTCACATTTTGTGAGAAAGTATATGTGCAGTTCCATAAATAGTCTTTGGTAAGAGCAGAGTTCTTGTTGATTGTAGTAGATTTTCGTTAAGTTTTTGAACTTAACTTATTAACTTACTTCTGATCGACGCGTTTTAGTTAATTTGTGAATTAGAAGATTTCTGAGCACTTTTTATTGATAGTTAGTAAAGTTGTTCTCCCTGGATTAGCCCTGGGCTGGAATCAGATTGCAATCGTTGTTCTCCCTATCTGCTCCTTTGAGTTGGTTCAGGGCAAATAAAGTTTTTCTCACTCGGATTAGCCTTGGGCTGGAATAAGATTCCTACCGTTGTTCTCTCTGCCTGCTCCTTCTGAGTTCGTTCAGGGCCAAATAAAGTTGTTTTCCCTCGGATTAGCCGTGGGCTGGAATCATATTTATACCGTTTAGTCCCCGGTTAACTTCTTCTAAGTAAATTTTGTGGAAGGACAGAGTCTACTTCTGTAGAGCCCAGATTTATGTACATATATGAAATACTCTGTAATTTATCATAAGTAAAACCCGAAATTGTAAGATTGTAAGCAATTTCCTATATTAATAAAAATAAAGAAAAATATTATTAGACTATGGTGTTTGGTCTGAGTTCTTTCCTTTTTAACCCGAGTTTTATTTGTTTTCTTCGGGAATACTCTGAAATACGACCTGCTTACCTCAGCCTCGATAAAAAAGCATCACACTTTCAGCAGTGAAATTTTGGTCTAGCTGGTTGGCAGATCTTTCATTGTTGAAAGCATGCATTTGGTTAGGATTTAGAGGATGAAGAGGTAAAGGAGGGCTCATCTCACTTTCTTTGTGAATGCCCTAGCCTAGCCAGAACCAAAAAAGCAGCCCTGCAGAATATTTTTTAGACGAATTGAGTCACATCTCTCCTTTGCCACTAAGTAACATCCTTAGTACCTTGTGGCTTGATGGTTAGTGCGTATAGACTGTCATGCCGAAGGTGTGGGTTCGATTCCCAGCCGTGCCACCTAAAAACAGAAATGTTTTATTCGAGGTACTGCCTCTTGCGAGGAACTGACAAATCCTCCAAGAGTATACTTGTCATGAAAAGTGCATCTCATTTAGCCGTTCGGACTTGGCAAAAAACTGTAGGTCCCCTCCATTCCTGCCAACAAACAGGCACACAGAAATGGTTGTGAGTTGTAAGTCACTAGGCCCTGGTTCTCCATGAGCTGTTGCGCCACCCAATTTATTTATTTATTTATAACATCCTTAAATTTATTCAGAATTCAGAATGGTTCAGGGAGGCATTCCATATCTAAACTCCCCCCAATCCAGTTCCTTCTTCCTCATACCTACCATACCTAAATCCTGGGGAGAGCAATGGATCCATTTAGATCCGTGTAAAGCTAGAACTATAATGCTCGGAAGGGCAATTATGTGGTTGGAAGAAAACAAGCGAATACACGGAAAGCATAAGACGCGGCTATAATTGCGAGTGGAACGTTTTGTCAAGTTTCGTTCAACTTTGCTATATCACGGAAGTAAGCTCCCGAGCGCACCTCGTAAAAATGACACTTGGTGAAATAGGGAATCCCAAAAAGAGATAGATGATAAGTATAGTATGGGTGTGTTCCCCTTTTAACTTTACTGAAAGCTAATTTTCGTTGGTTTTTGACATTAGCTTCAGTGCCCTTCCGACATTATAGTTCTACCTTTAGATGGTACGACTTGCTCGTTTACTTGAAGACCAAAAAGTTTCACCTGTTCTTCAATTGCGGTGAAAGCCTCTATTATAAGTTGCCGGGAGCGGCTGAAGATGTCGATATCATCGGCATACCCTATAGAAGTTGGTCAATACAAGACTGAAGAAAACACATGATGGGATAGTTCGGAAGAGTTTTTTCTAGTCGCCCGTGTAAATCGTTTATTTTCCAATGTCACATGACACAACTGGATCAGTTCTCCCGGGCTCCTAAGTTCAGCCATCGCCATATAGAGCTTCTGACGCTGAATGCTATCATATGGGGCTTGGAAGTCGATAAATAGATGTTGAATCTAGACTTGAAACTCGTTTGTCTTTTCCAGGATTTGCCTGAGAATGAATATTTGGTTTATGGTCGATCTGCCCAGCTGGACGCTCACACAGTACGTTAGATAGGATCTCGTATGTGACGAAGTTGATTCTTCCTTGATAGTTTTTGAAAGTTTATAGTATCGCCCTATTTGTTGGTGGACATATGGAGCTGATAGGACCAGTCATCGAACATTCTTCCTTTCACCAAAACTTGGTTGATGAGTTGATGCTGGTACCCTTTCATCACATCCCCTACAAGCTTGAAAAACTCCGCTGGTAAACCATCAGAACCGGTGGCCTTGTTGTTCTTAAGCTTTTTATAGCTAAGTATACATCTCCTATAGTGGGTGGTGGCGCTGGGTCTTTATTGACTGGAGTGGGTTCGCTTCTCGTCCTATTTCTCTCTCTACCTGATGCCCATTCAGAATTTGCTGGAAATTCTGATTAAGTACAGCTCTCATCACCTTTGCTGTTTCTAAGAGTATGTGTTCGGGCCAGCAGCCAGTTGCTTGGCTTTTTTTATAAAATCATCCGGGTGTTGTTTCGATCGTGAGACTCTTCAACCTCCTTGAGCTGGGAGGTATCGTACACCCTCTTCTTTCTATTTGAAGACCAACAAGTTTACAAAAAAAGTAGGTTCTTCTTCTACTCTTCCTAACCCGATACTCTCTCTCTCTCTGCTTTTATATTATATCTGTTCTATTAAAATTCTCAACAAAATATGGTTCCCAAATTTCACCCAAAAAATCTACTGATTTTACCCCACTGTATGCTATCTTCTTTAACATTTTCTCCAAGCTACTTTTGTTTCATTTGTTCCAGAAGGACTAAGTAGATACTATAGAGATATACAAATTATTATGAAATGGTTTATGTGTAATGTAGTTGCATTAAGTAACGTCCAAAGATATTTACTTGAACATACACACGGTCTAACTAAGGCTGATTACGCCAATCCGAGCGTCATTAATTTGTCTTCATTTCGGTTTGTCCGTCTGTCTGCGATGTTCGTATAAATATTGTGTGCTGCCTGAGTTTTGTGTCCGTATCTAAAGTTGGAGCCTGGATTTCTAAAAATTGAAAGCAATTGATCACGTTTTCTGTGTTGTTGTTGTTGTTGTTTTGTTTTAAATCCATTAGTAAGCTGTAGGGTACATTCCATGCGGTTACCCATAGTTGAGGGTATAATCAGTTTTCTGGAAGTACCCTGTTTTGAGTGTGTGTCTACCCCATGCTACCGGAAGGCTTAATTTTTTTTTTTTTTTTTTAAGAAATCATTCAGTTTCGCTGATATCCTGAGGAGAGAAATGAACGAGATGTAGAGTCTCGCGTATATAAGATGATCGATTTTTAATTAGAGATTGTTGAGGCTTAGTTTGGATTGTGATGATGGTGACTGACTTAGATAAGAAAAATATGAAAACACCAGTAGTTGGCAGGCAACACACATTTAAAAACTAAACATTTCTATGTTTGCGCAGTTTAATGAGGAGGCGTGAGCTTGTTATTGCAACAGGATATGCGATTTATTAAGTAGACATATTATAATTGTGCAACGAGAATAAAATCAAGGATTTTCTGAAATGGCCATGTGATTAAAGGATATGGCAAACGAGATTCTTATTAAGATGGAGAATTTGTGTAATTATGTACGAAGCTTAAGTTGTAATCCATTAATTTACGCATTTAAATTTTGGAAATTAGACTCCAAGAAAGGATGCAACGAATACAAACTTTAAATAAGTCTTAGAAAGTACTTAAAAAAAAGCATTTTCTTTTCTAAATGATTGGCAATTATAACTTCGAGTTAGTTAAGTTTTTTTGTCTTCATGTGAAGAGACGTGAAAATATCAAATTCGTTCAAGCAGAGATGGTATGGTATCATTCGCTCTGATTTTAATTTAAAGTGGTGTAAATGAAACAACTTTTGTTGTTTAAAAAAGAAAACAGAAACTATATGCAAAGTCGAAGTAAGGATGTTTATTAAATTGAAGCTCATTGAATCACGAAGTGATGGGGGTAAAAAGATTTGAGTTGAATTGAATTGAATCGATTTGAATTGAATTGAATTGAATTGAATCGAATTGAATTGAATTGAATTTGAATTGAATTGAGTTGAATTGATATACAAACAGTTCTGGTTAAGCCTTGTTCACGATCACGATACGCTTAGAAGAAGCGGAGCACGGAAAGAAACAGTTTCAAAGTTCAATACAACCTTCTTGCTCCTAGGAGCAAACTAGAAGGTAAATCGGTGCTTTGTTCCTGGCAAAATGCTTGTTTGTGGTACTCTTTGAAGAAGGATCGCCACAGAAATAATCAGTGGGGTACGGTCGTGCTCCTAGCAAAAGACTGGAAGAAAAATCGGTAGGTGCTAGGTAAATCTTGTCTACGATACCTAAACTTAGAAGAAGTGGAGCGTAGAAATAAACGGAGGAAAAGGATACATAAATTAGGATGAGTATCAAGTTAGAAAAGCAACTTTCACAAATCGAAAAATGAATAAGTGGATAATTTGCCGTTAACTAGTCATTAATTAGTTGTGACAAATTAAATTCAATCGTGCAATCTATGTATGTATCCACGACAAATTCAAAACTGTCACAACTAATTGAAGACTCATTAGTGGCAAGCTATTAAGTCATAAACAATGCGGTATTAGCAGTTTGAATCCCTTTTTAAGGTAGTGCTTTGCTAATCACACCAAACCCCAAAACCGGTTTTCGGGTAAAACTTTTCAAAAACTCGAAAACCATTCACACTGAACATTACACGTTTTCGTTTGACATTCCAGTTTTTTTACACAAACCACGCACAATTTTTGTATTTTCTTCCAATTTTTTTGAAATTAAAACAGTAATTTATCATATAAAGAGGATCCTATGAACAATTTGATTTACCACAAACAATTATTTATTAATTTTAAATAAATTTATTTATTTTGAGATTCGAATTTTATATTTGATATGACTGAATTTCGTCAGCTGTTTTCAATTTATTTTGAACGCATCCCATCAGTTTCTTTTTTGACACTTCGATAGGCGCTGAACTTATTAAAAGGTATGTTTGTTTTGTTCACCTCTGAATTCCAACATGTTTTCGACTGGTTTTATATAAATCTTGTGTTTTACGAAAACCTGAAGCTACTAAAAATGTATGAGAAAACTTGTGTTTTCGATTAGGTTTTTCTCCAAAACCGAGATTTTCGCGAAAACCGCGTTTTGGGTTCGGTGTGAAAAGTTTATAACTTGATATGAAGCTAACGAATAATTAAAAAGCATAGAAAACATTTCACGATTGAATTCAATCTTCCACAACTAATTAATGACTAGTTAACGGCAAATTATGTAACCATATAACATTAAGTGTAAGCTGTTTTTCGCGCTTTTCGAGTTGTGTAAAGGTAGCAAAGCACCCAAAAAAACATAGAAAACATTGAACGACAAATTCAAAATTGTCACAACTAATTAACGGAAAATTATCCACCTACTCATTTTTCAATTTGTGAAAGTTGCTATGCTAACTTGACACTCGTAGAAAGCAAATGACCCAAAAATACATAGAAAACATCGCATGATAAAATTGAATTTATTACAACCTATGAAGGACTAATTAACCACAAATTATAAAGCAGTTCAGCATTGAGTTTCAATGGTTTTTACCACTTTTCTAATATAAACATAGAAAACATAGAACAACAAATTCAAAATTGTCACAACTAATCAACGACAAATTTTCCATCTACCCATTTTTCGATCCGTGTGAGTTGCTTTGCTTACTTGATATCAAGTTAGCAAAGCACCCAAAAAACATAGAAAACACTGCACGATCAAATTGAATTTATCAAAACTAATTAACGTCTAATTAATGGCAAATATTAAGCCATAAGCCATCAGCTGTAAGAAGTTTTTACTGATTTTCGACAGGGTACTTTGCTAGCTTGATATCAAGTCTATTTATAACAGCAGAAATATACCCACGACATCAACATCATTACCTGGGGGTCAATTCTCGATCTATGAAACTGTGAAGTGATAAATATGATAACGCCTTCACGCGAAATGCGATTCTTGAAGAGTGAAAAAATGAAAAGAAATGCCAAAATGTTTTCATATGATAATTCGTTTATCACAATCATTTCACTCTGTGAAAACCTGTAAAAGAAAAATGATAAACAGAAACAAATTGTGTTCATTTGATACACTCAAGTCGCCATCTTGGTCTTTCTATTACGTCACAATCATCTTTTTCTATGAGCAAGTGGTAGCATTTTTCATGTTAGTACTTTTTAGTACCTACTCACTTTGACAGCTATTTTTCATAACAAGTTCGGGAATCGCCTTGCGTGTGTTTGTGAAGTGATAAAATGATACAAATCTGTGAAAATCGAAATAATAACCTTGTGTTCATTTCACAGTTTCACAGATCGAGAATTGACCCCCTGCACCCTACATCACCATTAAACCACCATGGGCCATGCATTAATATACACCATCACCCTGCATACCCTAACCTCCAAATATCTAATTACGCCCATTCCATCATACACCCGCCACCAGACACCAAATGATCAAAAACCACCATATGATTTTTGAATTCGTCCTTCTTACAAGGCACATTGTGATCCTGTAGCACAGTGTTTTTCAAACTGTGGGTCGCGACCCCCTAGGGGGTCGCCAAGAATAATTAGGGAGGTCGCGGTCGCAAGACATTAGGTTCAAGGTACCAAAAAAGGTTTTCTTTTATTAAATGTTCAAAACTTGGTTGTATATTTGAGGTGTTAACAATTAAAGCATTTTCCTATTGAAGGAAGATAACGTGAGTTCACATATAGGCATGAAGTGGGGAATGGCACTAACAATGTTAAAGCCTCTTTTGCCAGCTCTAGATATTTTCCTCTTCTCTTCTCTTTATCCAGAAATTATCAATGGTTTTTACATTGAATTCAGAGCATGCCATCAGCAGCTAAATAAATAAGATTTTCTATCGTTTTTACCGATGGAAAATCGGCCAGGTGGAATGATATATTCAAAAAAGGATTAAGTATCTCTCTCTGTCCATTTTCACCTTCAGAATAGAGTTCTATTTTATTAATAGTTTTTTCTCCAAATTATGCAAACTCTCATGAGAGAAATGTGAGCTCTTATTGTCATGGCATGGATTAATCTGATGAAATTTCGTCGAAAATTTTCTGAACCCAGGTAGAAAAAATCATACATTTTTTTTTGCAAATATTATGAACGCAAACGAAGTTTTGCGAGGAGTCCTCTGATTTTGTCTTTTGCAGTCAAAATGTTTTCTTGTTTCCCTTGGAGTTGTATCAAGTTGTTTAAGTGGGCAAAAAGATCAGCCAGAAATGATAATTTTAAAAGCTGAATGGAGACAAAAAAATGATTTGACTATCCCGATTTTGAATCTTGTACAAACATCAATTATTCAGCTTTTAATTCCAGAACTCGTGTCAACTAGACCGAGAGCCCACAGCAGATTTCGGGTGTGAGTGATAGCAAAAAATTAAGTTTGAATGCAATTTCGAGCTTAATCGTATTAGCCGAAGTTGGTGTTCACCCTTCCCTAAAAAAGCTCCACGGATCACATATCACGGAATCCGAGATCATTTGAGTGTTTAGTTCGACCTTCCAGACCGTTTAAAAAATTTAAAATTCTAAGTGAAAAACGTTTTTTTTTAACAGTCTGGCAGGGTGAACTATATACTCAAATGATCTCAGATTCCGTGATATGGGATCCGAGGAGCTTATCTAGGGAGGGATGAAATTCAATTTCGGCTTACACGATTACCCTCGAGGTTGCATTCATATTCTTTTTTCAACTCACTGTTTTATTACTAAGGCCGCGGTTATGGACAACAAAGACTTCGATTTTTTTAATAGACTTTAATGAAGCTTTCAATGCCTAACTTCTTTTTTTGTTATCAATCACACCCAAAATCTACTGTGGGCTCTAAATCTAAAAATACCTAACCTTTTGACAACCATCTGAGCTCTGTTTGACAAAGATTTTGATGGGCTCGATTCATATTGCTTTTTAAATAACTGACAAAGTATTATTAAGAATGTGGGGGTCGCCAGAATGTTTTTACTAACAAAGGGGTCGCGGACTCAAAAAGTTTGAAAAACACTGCTGTAGCAGAAAATCCATCATGAGGAAGTACAAATTATCGTATTTAACTCTTTTTTAATAATTTCGAATTACAAGAGCAGTAAGGTGTCAGCGGTTCATCGGTTGTAGCAACTATGATAGCTCGGGTTACTTTTGTTGGTGTATTTGTAAACCAGTTAAGGAGAATCTTTTCGGCCTCCACCGTTTATAAAGTTGTGCTCCCTCGGATTAACCCTGGGCTGGAATCAGATTCATATCATTGTTCTCCCTGCATGATCCTTCTGAGTTGGTTCAGGGCAAATAAAGTTGTTCTCCCTCGGATAAGCCTTGAGCTGGAATCAGATTCTTAACGTTGTTTTCCCTGCATGATCCTTCTGAGTTGGTTCAGGGCAAAAAAAAGTTGTTCTCCATCGGATTAGCCCAAGGCTGGAATCAGATTACTACCGTTTAGTGCCGGGTTCACTTCTAAGTGAATTTTGTGGGCAGAGTCTATTCCCGTAGAAGTGCAGTGAATGCATCATTTTGTCATTTCACGGAAGGTGAGTCCGAATATTTAAAGAGATTCAACTATTTTTGGCCTCTGTGAATTGGGCCACCTTCCAGACAGATATAGAATTTTTCGTTACATTCAACCAATTAAGCTGAAGAAAAGACATCTTCAAAAATTGACAAATGAAATATCAAAGTTCCAATAAAAATGCACTTTCACTTCCTCAAACTCAATCTCACATGCGATTCACCCATCCACATCCAGTATCCAGTAATCAACAACACCAAAAAAGGTCATCCCAAGAGATTAATTGAAATTGCTGCGATAAAGACCTTTTCGATATCTTTAAGTTGCCATCAAATTTATTGTCTGGAGTGCGCACCCAGTCACCCGAAACAAACAGGCAAACAAACAAACAGACAGACAGGCAAACTCTCGTTATTGGCGTGCCTCTTCACTTTCAGCGTGATGTTGTATTATTATAGGTAAGGTACCTTATATACTATTATCTCTCTGGCAAATGACAAATTTTCTCCTTCCGATGATTAAATCTTTGGTGTCTACAAGCACTAACACTCCAATGGATTGGAGAATGTCGCCGTCTCTCTATACGTGTGTATTACTAAATGCTACAATCAGATGGTATATCCTTCTGATGACTGATGAGGCTCTGAAAAAAAGCCCAAAAACCTACAAAATCCAGATAATATGGGCTTGCCATATTGTGACGACACGACATGGGGTGTAGCAGTAAGCTTTCTCCATTGTATTTTGACTGCCACATCGTCCAGTTTGCCATAGGAATGATTTGGTTAAGTTTCCTTGCCGAGAGACATCGAGGAAAGCATGTCAAATACAACCATAAGGCGACCATATCGAAGGCGAGATCATCCGCCTTTGTACATTTCTATTAAATAACATCGAATGCATTCGAAACGGGTATTACACCTTAATTTGGCAATAAAATGTCATATCATCGATGAAGCAACCTTAATCTTGGTAATTTCTTCAATTACAATGGAAATCTCAAAAGAACACGAAGCCCAGGTGGTAAGAGTCTAAAGACAATGAATAATGAACGTGCTTAAGATTAGTGGGCAGCCATGTGCATATTTTTTGAGGAAGTGTCTTCGGTATAGAGACCCCTGCCTAAAGATGGATTAAGTGTGTTTCTATTTTTTTTTTTTTTTTTTTGGGTATGGCAGCTTCTTTGTGCTGCTTGTCTGCGGGCTCCTTTTTGGCGCGGAGTCATCGTTTCTTTGACATTATTATCTAATATCTATAACGGCACATATCAAGAGACCGCAGACTGAGGCAGCTTCAAAAGGAGTGTCAAAATGCAAATCATTCCAAAGGAATTATAGATTATTTTAATCTGGAAGCTGTGGTACTGATTTTTGTTTTACTTTTGCCTCCAAAGTTTTGAAACAGTCATTCACGCACGAAAAAAGGTGAGGCCATGTTACTTCTTTTTAGGAGGCACGTGGTGTAGATATTTACATGTCTTTTGTGGATGTTTTAACAGTTGAATGATTTAATAGTGCGCTCTGTGTTAAATTTCATAACTTGTTAGAAGATATGTTAACATGGTATTAAGATTGCCAATATTTACATACAGAATTCATTAAAAAACGATTGAAACGGGTTTATAATAATTACTGTTTTTGATAAGTAGTTCAATTGAATTGAACTGGATTGAATTGCATTTTTTTTTAAGTAAATGAAATTAAAATGAATAAAATTGCATTAAAGTTAATCGAATGAATTGATTTGCATTGTATTTAGAGCTAGATTGAATGTAATTGACTCAGTTTGATTTAAATTAAATCAAATTAATTTGATTCGAGTTTATTTTGATTTTCAATTGCTTGAATTAAATTTAGCTGAATTGAATGGAATTAAACTGAATTGATTTTGAGTAAATTGAATTGGATTGATTTACGTTTAGTTGAACCGAATGAAATTGAATTGAATTTTATAAAACTGAATTAAATAAATTTGCCTTAAGAAGGAACGTGGTGCAGATATTGCCTGTACAGTAGATGACGGATATAAGAAAATCTCATATAAGAAAAACTCGCTCATAAGAAAGACATTTCAAAACACCATGCACATTCCCATAAAGTTACGTGTAAAATTAACCTAATATAAGAAAACAGCTTATAAGAAAAACACTGATATAAGAAACTTATTCTGGTACAAAATTTCTCTTACTGCATAGAAAATTAAACGTCTTTAAGAAACCACCCCGTGATAATATGGTTTTGAAAGAAATTAATTGTTTATAGTTTGTTTTTGGTATGTTTGAGCGATAATTATGAATTAATGCCAGTACAAGATACATACAATTTTGCAGTCAATGCTTTGGAAATTTATTTCAAATTATATAGTTATATTTAAAGGAAATTTTCTTTCTTATAATGCATTTATCTGATAAGAGAAGGTTTCTTTCTTATAAACAATATTTCATATAAGAAAACACGGATATAAGAAAGGAATTATTTGCATTTTTTGACTTTCTTATATCCGTCATCTACTGTACTTTGTGGATGTTGTCATAGTTGAATGGCATACTAGGGCGCTATTTGTATAATTTCGAAACTAAAAAGAAGATTTGTGAACACTGATTTAAGATTGCTTATTGTATTTAACTTCTTAAAACAAGTTTAAAGCGTGATTATTGTTGCTGCCTTTGCCACTGAATTGAATAGAATCGAATTGAATATATTTTTAATTGAATTGAATTGAATTGAATTGAACTGAATGAAACCGAATTATGTTATAATATATTTTAAGTTGTATTGCATTGCATTGCATTGAATTGTTTTGCCTCCCCTAAGAGTTACAAGGCTTCCGTTTCCTTACTCTGCTTCCTCACCTCCCCTCTCTATCGCCTTATCTTTTCTCACCACCTCTTTTTCCTTTATGCACTCTTCTCCCTACCCCGTTTCGTCCATTATTTCCCTCATCCTTTCCCCTATTGATTTTCTTTCATCTCCGGCTGACCTGCATCTTTCTTATAAATGTTCCCACGTCTCTTTTTCACCCTAACATATTCTGCACAGTCTGCACTATCCGTTTCCAGTGCCATCTTTCTCTCACCTCATTCCCTAGCCTGACTCTTGCAATTTATCTTTGTCCTTTCTGTCTTCCCATCACCGTCCACACCAGAGTGTCGAAAAGTCACATCTTCCTCTCCCAATCCTTCTCGAACTTCCTCCTTCCAGTCCCCCATGCTTCCTTCATGGCCGCTGCTGCCTTTTTTATTCTGTCCTTTATATGTGCCTCCTGCCCTCGATTCTTTTTTAACAAATACCCCAGGTATTTAAACTCTTTTACTTCTTATATCTTCTTTCCCCTCCGTATGCAGTCTACTGTTGTGTTCCTCCCGCCTCCTTTCCTGAACCTCCTCACTTTCGTCTTCCCCACGTTTACTTCCAGTCTTTTCCTCTCGGAGTACTTCTCCAGTCTTCTTATCATGCTTTGCATCTCTTCTTCATTTTTCGCCATTGCCCCAACCTCTCTGTTCACCAAAGTTGTGAAAATGGAATTAAATTAAATTAAATTGAATTGAATTGAATCGAAATTATTTTAAATGAATAGAACTGAATAGAGTGAACTATATCAATTGTATTTAAATAAAATTGAATTGAATCGGACTAAATTGAGTTCAATTTGATTGAATTGATATCAATTGAATTGAATTGAATTGAATATAGTTGGATTGAATTGAATTGAATTGAATTGAATTGAATTGAATAAAAGCAGGACTTATGTACGTAAATAGAAATCCGTTTCAGAAGACGATGCACTACACACCGCGGCAACAATGTCACATGATAGCTCAATGTAGGATTCGTTGTTTTTTAATTACAATGGCGATTAAGATTTTTTATAAGCACACACAAGCTTTTCCCTCTTACCCGATTAATAATCCAGCCATATGTTGGTCATACAAGGGGGGATAAGTTGAAAGATTTGATGTTGTTGTAGAATTAGTTTCAAATTAAAGTGGGTTCCTTGTACGTTAATGGAAATTGAATTAAATTGAATGGAAATCAATTGAATAGTTTATTTGAATCAAATTGAATTAAATTACATTGATTTGAATTGTATTGAATTTTATCAGAGTTAAGTTGATATAAGTTGAAATTGAATCAAATTGAATTGCACTGAATTGTTGAAGCGTATTGACTTAACAAATGTTATGTTTTGGTAACATTTTAAATAATTTGTGAGAAAAAAAAAAACATTCAGCTTTGTCCATTCATTTAAAAAAAATCAATGCTCTTCTTAAAGTTAGTAGCTTTTCCATGGAGAAATAATCTTTATAAATATTTGTTGAAATTACTGCCCTCTTTAATGGCAGAGTATACGCAAAACACTTAATTATTAACCCATGAACGCTCTCAAAGGACTCACCACTCTTAGCTTACCTTATATATACCCTGGCTGTTACCAACAATAGCTCTCACTTGTTTGACATCAAAAACAAATTGGGTTCTTCACAGAGAAAATTCTCGTCTCTCTATTATAATCAGTTATGTTCTCATAACACCTTTAAAATGAACAAAACTGAACGAACCCCAAGAGCATCAAATCTTCATGAAGAAATCAGCTCCTTATTCATCCTGTTGAAGGACCAAGAAATATTTTTGCTCAACATCCAGCTTTCATCTTACTACTGACTCGAAAACACCATAGAGTTAAGGGATAAAAAAATAATTATGAAAATACCATCGCTCCTTAGGTAAACAACATCCTTATACTTATGGGAGCGGAAGGCAAAACTCCTTTAGTTCAAAACCTCGTACATGCACAATATGCAGGTCCTTAATGATTTTATAATACCTCTGAGCTATATATGCCATTATGTAGTTGAGTGGCGGAGAAAACTTTTATCTGGATTTTTGTCTTGAGATCCTTTTGACATACTTTAAGGTGCGGGAAATTTGTATATTGAGCTTCGTATTCTGCAATGGTGATCCTTTTGAATAAAGTTTTTGGATATAAAGTCAAAAGGGGGTCGTGATGTATGACTTTAATTTATACAAATGATGTTATAGGAATGCAAATGGACGGCTGGAGTGGCTTGATTTATTGGAGAGGAATATCAGGACGAACATTGTATAGAAGACCTGCAAAAATAAAGGATTATGACTGATGATTTATTTCCTAAAGGTCTGCGTTTTATTTAGAGAATAAATTTGAATATCTAAATAGTAATAAACCATCCCTTCTTTACAGATATTAAGACATTATGTACGAAAATAACTGAGTAAGTAACGCAACATGAAGAAATAAAATAGGTCCTTATTGAGGTATTTAAATGAACCTCTACCATTTTATTAATTCACTTTTTTCCAAAGGGAATAGATAATGTGTGAGAAAAAATAAAATTGCAAATATAA
The DNA here is from genome assembly GCA_963921185.1 of Dasysyrphus tricinctus. NCBI lineage: Eukaryota > Metazoa > Arthropoda > Insecta > Diptera > Syrphidae > Dasysyrphus > Dasysyrphus tricinctus. The sequence continues at coordinate 48,553,717 of OY992531.1, forward strand.
AGGCTTCTACTAAAAAAGGACGTAAACTGATAAAACAAATTTCATTTCGGCTGGTATAGCTCATAAAAGTGGGTATATAACGTGTGTGACTAATGGAGCCTATTATTGAAGTTTGGTTCAATATCACTGTGGCACGAAATATTTTTTTATTGTAATTTCCGATACTTTCACACACGGCAGATTTTTGTATTCATTCGATTCGATATTTCCATAAGAGATAATGCAAAATGCCTGCAAATAAAAAATATAAGGTCATTTATAAATCATATGCGGAGATGATTATTCAATATACAAATTATATTTAGTATTTTTGTATGGCTTATTGCATATAAGTTACTGCATTTATTTATAGTTTACTGAAGAAAAATATTTTTATCTGTTGCGAATATTTGTATATGGAATCTACTTTCTTGCGTCTTATCAATATCAATATAATGTGACCTTAACCTCAAAAACTATTGTTTATATTAAATAAAATCTAAGAGCAAACTCAATATTATGTATGTGTATTTATTTTATTCTGTATTATCTTTTATGAGATTATCTCACGAAGTGGTAGACAGAATGAAACGAGTAAAAGTAACAATTACTAGTAACGAGTACAAGTGTCGAATAAAAGTATCAAGTAAAAGTAACGATTAAAAGTAGCGAGAAAAAGTAATGAGTAAAAGTAACGAGTAAAGGTACAGAGTAAAAGTAACAAGCAAAACTAACGCGTAAAGTAAAAAGTAAAAGTAACGAGTAAAAGTAACGTTAAAAGTATCTAGTAAAAGTATCAAAAAAAGTAACGAGTAAAGGTACCGAGTAAAAGTAACGATTAAAAAAGTAACGAATAAAAACTTTAGGCTTTATTAAAACAGACAGGTAGACAAACAGAAATGTGAGACCCATTTGTTTTCGTCTTCTCTCTTCTCTATCATTTTTATGACAAGTTTCATCAAAATCCCGAGTACATTTTTTTTACGAATGCATAACTTACCGTATCAATGCTGCAAACTAGAACTAGAACCAGAGCTGCTGAGAGAACAGCCGGGCAGTTATACGGGGAAAAACGAAGGGAGGAACCCCGACAACTCAAGAGAAAAAAGAGAGAGCAAACGAAGCGGGCGGTCAAGTCTATTAAGGACTGTACCGTCAGGGGGGATGTTCGAAAGTTCTAGCGGAGAGTGAGGCAATCCACCCAGGACCACAAGGCCAGAACGGAAGCCTGCCGAGCGGAGAGTGGGAATATACTACCATATGTAGTAGACACACATTCGGTACTGAGGATCTGGAAGCAACATTTTTCAAGACTGCTAAATGGCGAAGATGACCAAAATTCCGCTGTTAGACAGAACAATCCATGAAACCTGGACGACACGATGGTCAAAATTTCCGTCCACCCGACCTTGATAAAGTGCGGCTAGCGAAAGCAAAACTCAAAAGCGTACAGGGCTGCTGGTGCAGGTGGCCTACCAACCAAGCTGTTCAAAGCAGGGGGAGATGACTTGGTAGGGAGTATGCACCAACTTATCTCCAAAATTTGGGCAGAAGAAAGTAAGCCCGATGAATGGAACCTCGGTTAAGTGTGCCCCATTCACAAGAAAGGAGATTTTCTGACTTGTGCCAACTACAGAGGTATGAGTCTTCTTAACGTCACATACAAAATCTTGTCATCTGTACTGTGTGATAGCTTAAAACCGTTTGTCAACGATCTGATCGGCCCCTATCAGTGTGGTTTTAGTCCCGGCGAATCAACCGTGTCGGTCAAATAATCACACTCCAACAGATTATGGAAAAAACACAGGAGTTTCAAATCGATACACACCATCTCTTTGTCGATTTCAAAGTCGCATATGATATCGTAGACAGAGACGAGCTATACGATGAAGAAAGCTTGCTGCTCCGCCAAAGTCGCCAATAACACCAGCGAACTCTTTGATGTTGAGAAAGGTTTGAGGCAAGGCGATGCGTTATCATGGCAACCTCTTGTAACGAAGTCACATCTTTTATACCCTCAATCACCCGTACCAAACAATGAAAGAGCATTGCATACTACGGAGGTCGGCAACAAGAGGAAACCTACTGGCGGTTGGTTACTTCAGCAAATGAAGTTCATTTGTGGTTTTTACAGTCCACAGTTGATTAAGCCGGCAAAGTTGACTAGTAAGAGTGATAAATTCACCACAAATCAGATTCTTCCCACCTCCGTTCGTTGACAGTACCAATCTCGTGTACATAGAGGAGAATTATTTCACTTTTATTAGTAAACACTAATAAAGAAGTACGCTGCTGGTTACTCTTTTATACCAGCTAGAAGCTTCAACACTTTTTGGCCTTAGCCGTAAAATACCCCCCCCCCGTCCTCCTCCGTCCACCTTTTTATAAACTTCGTTCTGCCGTCACTTTTAAGACTAGGTAGTAAGTCCCAACCTACGTTGTCTTGAGCTCCGGTCAGACTAGGGAACCCATCACACCGCTTCTCCACCAAATATAAATTTCGTTCTACCGCCGCTTTTAACACTAGGGAGCACGTCCCAATCTACGCTGTCTTGAGCTTCGGTCAGACTAGGGAAACCTTCCCGCCGATTCTTCGCTAAATAATCCAGTATCATTGCTTTGAAGACTAGGGAGTACGTCCCAAACTATGCTGTCTTAAGCAACCACCCGAATTGGCGGGCCCACTTTATCAGTAGGTTATATGAAATAACTTGTTATTTTATTTTAAGACGAGTATATAATCTGTTAAGTATATGAAATACCGTGTTAGTGTATATTCAAGCATTACGACCTCTGTTAATATATGAAATACCGTGTTAAGAGTAAAATAAGAGACCTGCGGTTATACCCTGGACCCCGCTGACCTACCTCAGCTGGAAACAAAAAAAGCATCACACTCTTTAACATCGACCTTAAAGCAATTGTACGCAACTAGCAGGTCAACAACAGAGGTACAATTTTTACAAAATTCGTTCAACTACTTGCTTATGAAGATGATATTGACATCATTGGGGAAACAAAGCCAGGTGTTACGGGTGCGTTTGCATTTATTGAACCGGAGGCTTATATGACATCGTTGACTCGGGCGAAATGTCACGGTGGTTAGGTATAAGTACAACTTCGAAGTCGTCAAGGACTTTCTCTCTCTGAGCTCCACTATACCATCGCAAAATAACATCAGTGCAGGGATGAAGCCAATTGCTGTTTTCTCGGATTAAGAAAGCAATTGATTAGAAAAGTCCTCTATCAAAGAACTTACTTATATGAGACCCTTATCATCCGTGTTCTGCTGTATGGGGCGGAAGCATGGACCCTGTCAAAAACGGATGAGTATCTACTTGGGTGCTTTGAAAGGAAAATTCATCGGGAGATTTTCGATCCAGTCTGTATCGATGAAGGAGAAGATTTGACAACGAGCTTTGAGATTTACAACGACGTTGACCTGGTCAAAAATCTGAAAGTACAACGGCTGAGATGGCTGGGACACGTGGAGAGTATGGACCCTTACGCATCAGCCCGACGAGTCTTGGAATCTATTACTGATGGTCTACGCAGCAGAGGGAGACCACACCTTAGGTGGCGCAAACAAGTGGAGAACGACCACAACCAACTGGAGTGCATAACTATGGAGGCAGCTAGCTAGGGACCGAGCTAGCTGGAGGGCTTGTTGGTTGAGGCCGTAGTCCACCCTGGACTTTGAGTGCCGTTTTAAGTAAAGAAAGTAAAGTAAGTAACTTGCCATAATGATAGAATGTTGTATATTATTTACATAGGTACCTAGTACCTACCTATCGCAAGAAAAATCCCCTTCAAACATTCTTATCACTTCCAACTGGGAAGTACTTATTAAAGTAAACATAAACAATGCACAAAATGTACAACAGCGAGTTACTCTTTATACATTTCGTTTTCAATACAATGTTGCGAAATTTGAATATTTTTTCGTTTCATTTTTATTTTATTTTTTTTTTTTAATCAAAGATCAAATCAATTTTTCCCATTGTATTTCTATTCACTCAATCAGAGTATCTTCAATCTCCTGTGGTTCCTATATCTAATTGAAATGTTTTACCTGCAGAAAACACCACCAAAATGCGCAGACATCCCACGAAACTGTTTTATACCTCAATTGAATAAGTTTATAAGACGTATTTAGCTATCAAAGACAATCAGTACTAGATATAACTTAAGATAGACCAATTATACCAACTTTTTTTAAGTGAGCAATGAACTTTGCATCTCTATAACGCTGCTGCTGAAATGTTTTGTTAAAGTGATTTATTGGACAGCTAGACGAATGCACTTTTCGTGATTCACCGACAGTAAGTGTACTGTGATTAAGGTGATGATTGATGATTATATTGCAAGCGAATTGATGGTGTTGCTTACCACCAATGTCTTGAGAAACACTTTTTCTTTCTTCGATTTAAAATTTTTGGGAAAAATTTTTGTTTTTTTTTTGCAGATTGAGAAATTAAAGGGAAAAAAGGGTACCTAATTTCCCAAGAATTTGTATTACAAAATGTTTGATTCAAAGGTCTTCTGATATTGTTCTTAGGAGACTACTGTGTTTTATATTAATGATGAAACCAAAATATAAAAACCCCAAAGCAAATCATTCAAAAAGCTGATAGCTAGGTTAGTCTATTTTTGGAATGAACAAACAAAATTGGCTTAATGTGATTTACGACTTTAAAAATTCCCCTGTTCGGGATTTCACCGTTGTTTTTAAATCTGCTATCTCTTAGCTAGGTACACGTTATATATAGTAACAAAAATTTATTAATTCATCAGTTATCTATTTAACTTCATTTACCAAGTTTGACCGCAATCTCAGAGCGAAAACACAATGTTGACAAAATTGTTTGTTCTATTTTTCATTGTTGGTGTTGCTCTAGCTTTCACTTATGAAACAGGAAAATTTGAAGATCTCTCCAGACCTGAGGTAAATAAACCTTAATTAGTTTTTAATACCTACATATATTAATTTGTATTTTACTTATTGTTTTTGCATTTTTTTTTCCAGAATTATATTCAACGACAACAAGAGCCTTTCAGAGAAAAACGTTATTTCGGTAATCCTGGATATGACTCAGGTTCAGATACCGGATTTAACTCGGAAAGAGTTCCTCGCTCTATACACAGAGGAGGTCAAAATGGAAATAAGCAGAAAGAAAATAGTAATTCTAATTACAAAAGATTTCCTCATGGTTTTTGAATTTAAATAAAATAGTAATAAAAGGTGATAAACATGAAATCCTTATTATAGAAAAGTCTAGTAAAATTAAATCAAAGAAGATGGAATCTGTTAATTTTCTCGGCTGTCCATAATTTTTCTGTATTTGAATCTGTTGGTATGTTCCAAGAACGTTGACTGAATCATGAAATTAAAGTTGAAAAATTAGTTTTTCGAGAGCATTTTTTCAGTCTAAAACTCCGAAATAGGATATTGGCAACAAAAACAACTATGAAAATCAGATTTTGATGAATGTTATAAACTAAATTTATGAGGGGCTTGTACTTGACGAAGTGAAAAGACTTATTACGAACAAGGCAAACGATTTAAATGTCGCTAAAGGCATTAGGCATGTTAAGAATAATGATATCTCGGCAGGGCCGCATTAACCCTCAATGGGGCCCTAGGCAACCATCAATTTATTGGCCCTTTTTTTCACGACCGTTCCCTTCTTTTTTCGATTAAAAAATATAAACTTATATCTTTCATAAAAACTTTATTGCCACAATGTGATAATATCAATAAAATTACTATCTACATTTTAAACATGTCGTTTTTTACATTTGCTTTCGACAAATTCATCAAGTAATCATCAATATCGATTTTGTTCAATAAATCTGACTCAATGCAAAGTATACCTAACATCTGGAGTCGCGCTTGTCGCGTTGTAGCTCTTTCAGCAGCTTTGATTCTTTTTAATTGCGAGAAGGATCGTTCGGCAGAACAATTTGTGATCATTAATGTTAAAAAAATCCAAAGAGCTATTTCTGTGTTAGGAAATACATCGGCTAATTGATCTTCCATTAAATCTTATACAAATGACTATGAGTTTTTTGTGCATCAGTGTATCTGGAGTTCACGTAACTTTGGAATTGTTTCATTTCAATGAAAAATTCTTCCAAATCTCTAGAAAAGTGGTGAAAAGTACTCAAAGTTCTTACACTCTCACTCAGATATGAATATGGGAATAGTGTTGTATCCTGACTTTGTTTTGTTCTATTCGTGCTGGAAGAATATGAACAAAATGGGAAATTCGTTTGGAATTTTTGCACTGAATAGAGTTTTTTTTTAGTGGAGGTAAGAAAACGAATTTTCTTTATAAAAATTTGGAAGTCATTTTTGTTTATTAAGGAAATGCTTTTATAATTTGCGTGTAAGATTTAACTAGAAATTGGCATCAAGTAGCGAAAAAGTTGTTATTAAAAACCGTTGTGATTGTGTTATTGAAAAACTTATAAGCAAACCCTTTTACAAGTGGAATTCAGTAGACAAATCTGCAATTATAGCGACTGAAAGACCTACTCCATTGCTGCCGGACTTGACAACAAAATTTTGCAATTAAAAAAGTGTAACTAGAACTTTATGTTTGTAAAAAAATTTTAAAAGTCTTTTTCATTTTTCAGGGGCCCCCTAAAATTTGGGGCCCCAGGCAACTGCCTATTCCGCCTACTTGTTAATGCGGCCCTGTATCTAGGGGACCTCAAGAATTTAAGTCTCCAATCCAACAAGATTCCTGAGAAAAATGTCTCAATTTAGCCATCAAATAATGCTGAGGATAATGGTAATGCACTCAGGTTAATCGACTTTGCGTTGTGGTAGTTAGTATGCAGTTCCTTCATCTCAATATAAACAAAAAGGACGTGGCAATCCCCTGGTCAATCAACAGTCAACCCCATTTACCAAATGATGAGAACGTGCTAGGCTGTTTTGAGAGGAAAATTCTTTGGGTGATTTTTGGTCCCGTCTGCATAGATGGGGAATGGAGAAGAAAATACATCAACGAACTGTACGGGCTGTACAGCTACACCGACCTAGCCACAAAAGTGAAAAGCCAACGACTGAGATGGCTGGGTCACCTAGCGCGAATGAACACCAGCTCTCCGGCCCGGAAATTCTTTGAATCCAACTCCGTGAGACAGTGCAGTAGAGGTGGACAGCGTAAAAGGTGGCGCACGCAAGTGGAAAAGGACATCAACCAACTTGGCGTGCAAAACCGGAGACAGATAGCTAGAAACCGAGCCGGCTGGAAGAAGCTTATTGGTTGAGGCCCTGGTCCACCCCGGACTTTAGTGCCACCTCAAGTAAGTAAGTAAGTAAGCAAAAGGCACTCTTCCAGTATCAAGGATGTCCGAACGTTCCGAGAAGCCAACGTTACCTCGTTGTAGCCAAGGCATATCTAGAATAAAGTCAAAAGAGTACTGTGGGGAAACTTGACGATGTCGTTGGACGGCTAATTCTCTAACGATTTTTGCAGAAGCTGTTTGGACGTGGAAGAGATGGAATCGATCCCTCATCTGCTATATACGCGTATGTAAAGCCTTTATAAGAAGCTCCAAATGGTTCACCGAGTAAGGAAAATGGTGTCCTAGATTTATGTGGTATCACAATGAACCAACTCATGGTCTAAGTGTGTCAGTCTTTACGACTGACTGGCGGCCTACCTAACCTAAGCGGAAATTACAAACACACCCTATAGGAAACAGTTTGAATAGTTCTGAAAGGTTTTTGTAGGGAAATATAAACATTCAATAGGCGTGTTCAGGAAAATGAGATCTCAGAGCCCTCAGCAATCTCAGTCTCGTCTTCTGAGGAATCCTGCCTCAGAAATTTTGTTTTCAAATTTCTGGGAAAACAAATTATTGGATTCGCTTGCTCAGTTTTTGAAACCGAGCCCGCTGTGATCTCATTTTCCTGAACACGCCTAATGTATGAAATACAAAACTAGAAAAAAATACAACGGCCAATCGAAATTCAAAAATAAATAAGCTGTCAAACGAAATTAGGTACTAAATTTCAGATGAAACAACCTTTTTTGTGATTTGCGAGATTACGTCATTTCATCTCTAATGCAAACGTAGTATAAAGCTCGGAACGCATTTGCGGCTTTTTTCCACACGATTATTCTCTCAAAAATATTACGCATGCGAGTTTTGTTAGTCGCTGCGACCTAAATCCGAAGTGTGTTCCCAGGCTAAGTGCCCTTTCACACGATGAAACTGAGTTGCCAGCAACTTTTAGTTCCCTGGTAAGATGGCAGAAGGAAAGAGGGGCGAACAGAATCTCCCCGGTCTAGGATTTCAGGAGATTTTTTGACATTTCCTTTCACATCTAGGCTTAGGTGTGTTCAACCAATAGACTTTCAAAGGAAATTTCAAAAATTGCCTGGAGATTTGTTTCCTCGTGTGAAAGGAACTAGAGATTTTTAAGGAGATTAAAAGAAAACGTTAAAAAAAATTTCCAGCAACTTGTTTCTTCGTGTGAAAGGGGACTAATTGTCATTTTATCAAAACCACTTCTATGCTGGACTTACACGAGTGACAAAGTGCCATTTATTTACGTCATTACACTGGTAAAAAAATGGTAAAATCAAATCTTAAATGACATGCATTTAAGACATTCTGATGCTCCGTCATTATACTGGCAAGAATGAGCTAGTTCATTCCTTATTGGGTATTGTCATGTTTTGCAAAATGCTGTCGCTGTGCATCAACATGGCTTCATTTTAATGGCTTTATTTAATGCCAGCTAGCTCTGTCATTTATTTTATGACGAAGTGTGTGTAAACCCTCCTCAAAGTGTTCTATTGATATGCAGAATGACAGTTCATCTCCGGAAAGGAAGAGAAAACGATTTTCGATTTGATTTCAGAAATTAAACCAGGACTCACACATTCAATTTAAACACATGTATAACTGTCAAATGCTGCTTAAACTATATTTTTATGAGCTAAAAATAAGAAAATTTCATATGCTTTGCTATTTTTAAGAACAATTTTTCCTGTTTTGCAAATTATTTTAGCATTTTCTTAATTAATAATAGCCTTGTTTTAAGTGCATTTTTATCTTCACTTGCTAAAAAGAAGCATGTTAAATTCAAAAACAATACGGAATTGATAATCGAAAAGTCCATAAGTATACCAATTATAGACGGTGTTCACAATGGACTGAAAAACTTGATTTGTTTGACTTTCCAGTACTCACATCTCGTTCCCACTCCTTCATTGAAGTCAGATGTGATTACTTAATGTCAAAAAAAACAGGTTTTCAGTCCAATCTGAGAACCGTCATAATAGGTGTGTTTGTTAGCGTTTCAAGTTTAGTACTGTGAAATTTTCACCAAGTTTCCCAAACTTGGATCTCTTTCTGCTATGGTCTCTGAAAGCAAATTTTTAAAATATGCAAGAAATTTCACGTTAACAAACACACCTTATGCCTGTTTGGTAACGTGAAACTTTCACAAAGTCTCCTAAACTTGGGTTTTTTTTCCTACGATTTCTGACAGCAGATGGTGAAAATTTGCAAGAAATTTCACGTTACCAAACACACCGCTTATGTTGTTTTTCCCTACCTGTCAACTTAAGAGGGGTTCATAGGTAGCAACATTTTGTCAAATATTGCTTGATGTAAATGGAACAAGTTTTCAAACCGAGATTTAATAAGACCATACAGATTTATTTCGTAGATCTAGAAGATCTTGTTAAATCTTCCTAGGACAAATAGTTTTACAAATCGAACTAACCTATTTTTATGTGGCGCTGAATGTTTCAGTCGAGGCTGAATTCAGTTTTTCTAATGCTACATTTCCACCTAACGCTAATCTGAGATTTAATAAGATTTACCTCAAATCTTCTTTAAATCTTGAAGATTTACCATACAAATATATTTCGTTAATCTTGGAGATTAGAAATTAATCTTATTAAATCTTCCTAGAACAAATAGTTTTACAAATCGAACTAACCTATTTTAACATGGTGCTGAACGATTCATTCGAGACTCGATTCAGTTCTTCATTGTTTTACACGAATAAAACATTCTGTCTCTTTCGCACTTCATACGAAAAATTGAAGCGCCATTTGCATTTTTGAAAGTTATGTCAGATTTAATCTTTTTTAAATCTTTTTGTGCGGTGGAAACACCAAAAAGATTTATTTAATCTAAACTGAGATAAACCTTAGGTGGAAACATAGCATAACATTATATGTAGAATCACTTCCAATTCATGAGAAAAAATGAAACCCCATTTGCTCTTAAAGTGTGCTGTCAAAGTTAATCTTCTATTAAATATTTTCAGGCGGTGGAAACACCACATAAATCTTCTACCTTAAATCCCGGATTATCTATTGGTGAAAACGTAGTATAAAATGGCAATAAATTCTTTGAACAAATTAAAAAAAAAATATCATTCTTCTCGAGAAAAGCAATTTGAGTATCTTGTGGTGTCATTCTAGCAACTGTTAAATGAAAATTATATAAAAAGATATGGTTTTTGGAAGTGTGACACCTCAAAGAAATTATCAAAATGTCATTCTTGTTTTACTTTGAGCCTGATTACACGATTCGTTTTTTCGTTCGTTTCCTCTTTCGTATTTTTGACAGGTACGTACTACCTTCGTGATTACACACAACGAAAAAAGTTCATTCGTGATTTTGACGTTCAAAAAATTTGAGGTTCATTTTTTAGAAAATAGGCAGGAATAACAATTGAAAATATTTTTAAACCACTTCTTGTTCAAATGTATATTGTATATAGATATACATATTTAATTATGAAAAGCAAATTTTAATCTCATTATTTAAGGCTTATAAGCATCACCCACCTTTACTCATTAATTTGTCAAATCATAAACGTCAAAGTTCAACCGGAAAAATATCTTAAAATTTTCATACTAGCTTTCGTTACTTCATTCCCCCTTCATTTCTAAACTCCTCACCAAATATGTCAAAAAAGACGAAACACGAGACGACCGAGAAAACGAATCGTATAATCAGGGTCTTTATTATGCTCTGCCCAGTGGCTTCTAATCATATTCTTCTTTAAAAAATCAATGTTTGAACTTTGATATTGCGGTTTTTCAAAGCGTTGCGTCACATTGTGGCACATCCTGGAGGCCGATTCTGGTTCTGTGAAAACATGAAACGAACAATTTTTCACGCTTTCACACTAATTCCGATTCCCGTTCTGTGAAAATGTGCAACCAAACATCAAAAACTTTCATTATGAATAATTTGCTTTCACGCCGTCATTTGGAAGCGAATATCCAAAATGAAAGCGTGAATACGAACAAGCAATGACAAATTCAATCATATCTCTCTCTCTGTCAAATCCAACCAGAATCGCTTATTTGTGGCAAATGAATCGAAAAAGTGAAAGCAATGGTTGGCAGCGAATGTGAAAACGATTTATTCGATTCACTTTTTCACAGAACCAGAATTGGCCCCCTGGGATTTGTTCTGTTCAACCACTCAGATATCGACTGGTGGCAAAGCAATTGGAATATCAAACAAAAACATGCAAATATTTGGTGTTTTTAATTGCCTTTTCGATTGGTAATTGGGAACTCCGATCCCGAACGCCAATAAAACAAAAAAGGCATATCCAATTTAATTCTGATGCTGATGCCAACATTATTGTTCATGTTCATATTTGGAAATATGGCGGATACAAATTAATATGGACGAGTATGATAATTTTCTATCAAGAAAATGGGAAAATAATTTGCAAAAGGGAAAATAATTGTTCTTGGAAGCAATATATGAAATTTACATAATATGTTAAGCTAAACATTACTTTTAGCAGTATTTGGCAACACTTTGACAACTATGTGTTTGAATATGTGAGTAGCTCTGGTTTCGTTTCTGAAATCAAATCCAGGACCGTTTTCTCTTCTTTTCAGGAGAAGAACTGTCATTCTGTTGTCAAAAGAACACTTTTAGAAGGGTTTACACGCATTGCGAATGCTTTTGGATTGCCAATCGAAAAGGCCATACATTTTTTATCAAAGCCTTAAAAAAATCGCTCTTGATAATTCAAAACTTTCAGAGGCATTCAAAAGCCGGTAGCATTTCAAATAATACTGATGGTGATGACCAATCGAACACGCTCTTGATTAATTCAAGGAAATCATTTTCATTTCCGGTCATTTTGATTAACATTGTTCAGAATTTACATGCACTTCAACAAGCAAGAGAAACGTTAATTAATGTCCCTTGCATATTTTTAGGCATAATAACACTTCGTGTATCGGATACACAAACCATAATAATTTGAATTTTATGTACCTTTTTTTGGCAGTTACTTAATTTTATTTGGGCCATTAAACATAAAAGAAAAACATGTAACGACCATTGAAGTTCACTGAACTTGTAAAAAAGTAACATTATTTTATGGCGACATAACATTATTTTCCTGTACTTCAGGTCAGGGAATTCAAAGCATGAAATCTAAAACAAAAAAACCGCAACCAACACTTTTCCGGTGTAATTGCGAGTAACACGCAAAAATTCTTTTCTTCTTTTTTTTCCTTTGTTGAATAAATGAAACTGAAAACTTAAATTAAAACCACAAACAAACTCCTTTAGCCATAAACTCAGCAACTCAGGTATATACTTCTGGAATGCCATTAGTCCTGGTAATTACATTAACTGCCGCAAAAAGTGACGACTTTGTGCTGCGGTGCAATGGTGCCGGTTCCGGCTCTCCTTAAGCTGTGTGTCTCAGGTGTTTTATTAGAGCTATTGAAATTTAAGGCAAATAGAGTTTGGGTAGAAGCGTGTCGAAGAGCTGTTATAAGTTCAAAGGGAATAATTTTAGTTTATTTCTGTGTAACACCATATAGAATTAGTGGGCCAATAGTCTATGTATGGTTGATGTTACTTTGGTTATGGAGTTGTGCGAGTAGAGCAGGATGATGGGTTGGTTGGCATTTAAAATAAATATATACATAGGTAGGAATAGGTATTTTGTTCCCTGAAAATTAGTTGAGAAACAAAAACTTCAATTTGGGAAAACTTTTGCAATCGAATTTGGAACACGAGTGTTTGAATTAATTTCATGCGTGACTGTTGTCAATAAACCAAACATTTGTTTTGAATTTATTGATTTATGGCGTCAAATTATTCATATACCTATCTTCTTGAGAAAAGTTCAAAGTGTTAATGGTTGAATCGTATGCATGCATAGTTCAAGCGTCAATGCTCTAGTACTCTAGATAAACTTCGATAATGTGACGAATTACTTCATTTCTGTTTTGTTAACGGAATAGATAGTCTTATCATAAAAAGTGGGAAAGATGTAACGTGCTTGAAAATATTTATAAACAAAATTATAGAAATATTCATTTAATCACTTTATGACGAAAGTTAAGTTCGTCCTGGAAGAGGACTCTAAAAAAATACGCGAACGCCGGCCTAGGGGCCGACCCAACTGTTCGACTTACTGAATCAAAAAACTAATAGTTATATTTTAATAATTATTTTATTTATCCCGTCCGTACGGTTCGCTAGTCAATCTTAAACTAAAAACTTAAAACTAATTTCCTATCCAGAAGCTATCCCACGGTGATATGCTGCGTCAGCGACCTTCAAAGTTCCCGTGCATTTACCTTAATGCACTGATATAAGATATTCGGCGATCGTGGGAATGAATAGCAAGTTCTTGCATGATTTGCTTGGTCAGCTAATTATTTTCAGGCGCGTGCAAATGCACTGTGATAACTCCTCCCCTTTCAAAAATCTACGTCCCGTAGATTAGGTATCATCTTACTTGAAGATTAGATAAGGATCCTCTATCCGGGGTGGCAGGACCAAAGGTTTGTATGTTCAGCGTTGGAATGCTAATTTTCTTGATGGTTTTTTGCCAAATAAAAAATATTACAGCTGCTATCAGGAAAACTATTATCGCATCAAATAAGTTGGATGCCTTGATATCTCCTGTAAGTTTTCCAAGGCGATTTATATTTTCTAGGCTTATTCTATGAATGTATCCGATATCAATCTTATGACTTTTAATCGTGACATTTGTTAAGGTCGGTGGCAGGACCTGAAGAGATGTAGATGTTATGCTCGAGAACGTCCTGTTTCCCAGTTGGATCGTTTCGTTGTGCAGACGAATTACGTAAGTACCATGCAACATACTTGTGACGTTGTTTGAAGTCAATCCGCCTTTAAAATTAGATAAAAAGATAGTGTCATCCTTGACTAGTTCAACAATTTCCTCAGTATTGATGCGAAAGTCGCAATTTGCGTTTCCACCCTTAAGCAACTTGGCTATGCATCCATCCTCGGGAATCCTCTGCAGTGCTTGCTCCTCACATATGGTAGAATTACTAATAGTTAAGCAGTGACTAATCAATCCAAAGGTTTCACTGTGATTAATAAGAACCGTTTTGAATTTTAGGTCCACTTGTTGATTCCCATTTATAGTAGCTCTTGTAAGGATTAAGTTATATTCGGTTGTCCTGACTTTTGGCATTGAAAGGACATACAATAGCAACGTGTTATTTGTGAAAACTGAAGGTTTGCCATATTCTATAGCTTGGATTTCATTTTCGTACGGCAATGTTTCCATTTCGCTAATGATCCTATTTATCTCTTCCTTGTCTAGTAGATTCGTGTTGACTATTCCATTTTTAGCCATTTGGCATGCTCGGATTATCTCATTGACTTCATCTTTTACTATAAGGATTTGGTGCAGAATATCGTGTTCGATTCTTTTTGCGTCAGTCCTTTCAATTTGGTTATTTAACTTGCTTATTATCCAATCCATTTTTTCGGTGATGTTTCGTGTAACGCCAATTAGTGCTTCGTTTATTTTATACTGATGGTTGTTGTTTTCTATTATTTTCTGTTCGCTTTGAAGGATCTTGTTCCAATCTCCAGCATCGGGATTTCCAGCCACCCACTTCCAGGCTGAACCAATCCAGTCAATTGATCTTGTTCTTCTATGTGTACTGCTTCTTAGCAGTGCCAAACGGTCGCTAATCTGATGTAGATGGAAATTAAATACTGATTTCCTTTCGTCTTCCTTTATATTTTCATCTACAGCCTTGGTTATACCCTCTAGTAATCCTTCGAACTTTAGCAAATCGATGACATGAACCAACTTAAAGTACCCGTCAATTATTCGGCCGTGTCCGTCTTTGATTGACACGATAGGTGCTTCATAGTTAAAAATTTGAAATCCTTGGGTTGCTCCCAAGAGAAAAAACCTGTGGGATAGGTCAGTATGCTTTAGAGCGCATAGGCTAAGTATATTAGAAGGTTAAACGCTTTATATGAATGTGATGCAAGAGTGGAGTTCCATTAAATAAAAGAAGGAACAAGGTTTAAGTGTTAAGTGTTACATAATGCTTTATTCAATATAACCTTCTTGTTTCTAAAATTTTACGTAATTAAATGTTAATCTACCAATCTTAAGTTTTAACCACTAGTTTTAGAAAATATAAAAATATGTATTGATTAGGGATAAGTAAGTAATTTTAAAGTTATAGATTTGCTTAATATATAATGTTAACCAAAATTCAAAGAAATAAATTGATTAAAATAAATTTAATTAGTTTTTAGTGTTTTAGTGCGAATGTGTTTTGTACATGTGCGTGTGCAGTGCATATCCCCTTTTTTTTTTTTTTTTTTTTTATATATATATGCATCAGTATTTTTACTTTCTGTTAATATTCTTTATATGGGCTTTATGAACTTTTCGTCCCGTTGATGTAATAACTGTCACTTTATTGTCTTTTGCAACGAATTCCTTTCGGAATAATGGTTTGTTTTTTCCTTGGATTTTTTTATAAGCTGTATATATGACTTCACCTTTTTTATATTTTTTAGGAGAGGATCGTTTTGCGTTGCGGAACTTATTATTAGCTTTTTGCTTCTTTTCTATTGTGCCCCTCAATTCATGATTGATTTTGGCACGATAGTTCACTAAACCTTGATAGTTTATTCTAGAACTTCTATTGAAAAAAATATCAGACGGTTTCCTTTTAGTGACCGAATGAACAGTATTGTTGTATCTGTCCACCGCTATACTTACTAACTCTTTCGTTTTCAGGTCCTTATATTCCGCTTTAAGACATCGAAAAATCTCTAAGACCGTTGAATGTAGTCGTTCTACTTGACCATTAACCTCGCTGCGGTGGACCGGAGTTCTGTAAAGTTCTATACCCAGCATTTTGATGAAATTTAAAATGATTGGGCTTAGAAAACTTCGCTCGTTGTCTGTTACAAGCATTCTAGGCACAGTGAAGTAATGTAAAATTTTTGTTATTTTGTTTCTGAGATAGAGTGATGACTTATTTTTAATATGAAAGAGCTTGGCAAATTTTGAAAATTTGTCTATACAGCTAATGTATTTTTCGTTTTGCAACTCCATTATATCCATGTGGAGTATTTCACAAGGATACGATGGTATTGGAGTTGGACGGAATTCAGGATTCACAGGGTGCCTGTCATATTTATTAGCCATGCAAACGTCGCAAGATTTTGTATAGCGTGTTATTAGGCTATTCATTCTAGGAAAGTAATATTTCTCTAATAGTTGTTCTTTGTTTTCTCTCGCGTTTCGGTGAGCCCGCCTGTGCTCCTTGCTGATAAGATCCCATATCTTATCCTCATCGTTAACATCTTCTACCAATCTTTGGGTGATTCTGATTTTATAATTGGCAAAAGTTTCCAGATAAACCTTCTGTAACAACTCCATACAGGGTTCTGGAATTTTAATCCCGTTGATGATGTTCGGTTGTAATCTGGTTTTTAATATGGCCGTTAAGGCATCTTTATCTAGGTACTCGACTGAAAAGTGGTGTCTAGAATAACCAGGATGCGGTTCTTCATAATGCTCGAAATCCTTTGCCACATTTATTATTATCTGATTTCGAAAAACATTTAGCGGGGCTTCGACATGGGGAATAAGGTCAGAGGCGTCTTGTGCAGCGCTATGAATTGTTTCATCAGCTGTATTCGTTGACCCATCACTTTCGCTAGCGGTTTCCGTTAAGGAGTCTGGTTCTGCTGGATTGATTGCAGTATCGGTTGAGGAATTACTGGCTGTTTCAGTTGTCGACCCATAATGTGCCCGTTTCGAGCCTTGCACTGTCTCAGCCTGGGCTGAACTAGGCAAGTGGTTGACCTGGGTCTTGAGTCTAGAAAGAGCATCAGCTACCAAGTTTGATTTACCAGGTTTATAAATCAACTCGTAGTTGTACTCCTCTATACGAGCCTTCCATCTTTTCAATTTTGCGTTGAAGTTTCTATTCCCCATAGTGTAGGTCAATGGTTGATGATCTGTATGGATGCAAATTTTTTTCGCCCCATAGACATATGAACGCAGGTTGTCGAGTGCCCAAACTATTGCCAACATTTCCTTTTCATTTGTGGCATAGCTTTCTTCAGTTTTATTGAGTGACCGCGATATAAATGCAATAGGCTTGTCCTGTCCTGATATATCTTGAGACAAAACGGCTCCAATAGCATAATCCGACGCATCGGTCGTCAAATTGAATGCTTTTTTAAAATCAGGGAAAGCCAGAACTTCTGATGATATTAATAAGTTCTTAAGATCGTCAAAAGCCTGCATAGCTTTCTCATCCAATTCAATGCGAACGCGCCTAGATTGATTTGCTTTTATTTGAGCATTTTCCCCTCTCGTAAGATTAGTAAGGGGCTTCGCAATCTTGGCATAATCGCGAATAAACTTCCTGTAATAGGATGTAAGCCCCAAGAAACTTTTAAGCTCTTTTAGGTTCTCAGGTGGCAACAGTTTTTGGATTGCATCAACTTTTTTCGGGTCTGCCCGAATACCTTCGGGCGTGATGACGTAGCCCAGAAACTCGACCTCAGTCTTCAAAAAGTGGGTCTTTTCCAAATTAACCTTAAGATTCACTTCTTGCAACCTGGAAAGGATAGTTTCTATATTTTTCAACGTTTCGTCTATGTCCTTTCCAAAAATGACAATGTCATCAATGTACACATAGCATATCTTCCCTATGAATTCTTTCAATACATCATCTATCATCCTTTGGAAGATAGCTGGTGCATTTTTTAGGCCGAATGGAAGCCTAAGCCATTCATACTTTCCATTTAATGTCGAAAATGCAGTTTTAGGTATATCGGATTCCTTCATTGGTATTTGATGGAACCCAGATGTCAAATCTAGTGTTGTGAAATATGTAGCTTGCCCCAAACTGGCAAGCGTCGAATTGATATCCGGAATGGGATATGCGTCTGAAATGGTAACAGCATTCAATCGCTTATAATCAATAACCATCCGGTATTGAAGCTCTCCGTTGGGCTTGGGCTTTTTTGGCACTACCCAGATTGGAGAGTTATAAGGGCTTTTAGAAGGACGAATGATGCCTTCCGTTAAGAGCGCCTTTATCTCTTTCTCTACCTCTTCTCTCATACAGGAGGGATACGGATAACTTTTACTATAAATAGGCTCATCAGTGCTGGTTCTGATCTCAGCTCTAACTGCAGTTTGTACCATTTCATTGGCACTAAGTGGGCCAAAAACAACACTATATTTTTTAATTAAATTGGTAAGCTCAGACTTGACTTTTTCGGGAAGGTTTTCGTCTAGGAGGGCATTAATTTCGGCTGATATTTTGTTCTTAAGGGGAAGTTTAATATTCTTTGATAATGAAAGAACATTTTGCTTTCTATCAATTATAGCCTCAAGTTCTTTTAATGAGTCATCCCCGATGATACCATCAAAAGACTTTAAGCCAGGAAGGATATAAAAAGTTAACAACGTTCTATTACCAAGTTTCTCAAAAAATCTCCCCCTTACCTTTTCTGTTATCTTAAGGTTACCACCCGCTGAATTTACTATAAAAGGTTGAGCTAGTTTGGTGGTTTTTTGCGGCACATGTGGGGCAATAAAGTTTTTGTTAGCCCCGGTGTCTACGAGGAAGCTCAACACAGTTTTATTCTTTGTGATATATTCTATGTAAGGAACGCTGGACAGGCGTCCTTCATAAAATTCATTTCTTCCTCGTAGTTTTCTTCAAGCTCCCTGGAATATTCATCAGGGGTAGGTTCTGTCGTTACGTTATACAGCCGTTGCTGTTTCTGGGGGAAATTTTCAGAACGTGCCTTTCTTTTGAAAGGATTAACTTGGGGTCTGTTCATGTAGTTTACATTTCTTGTCTGCACCGAATGGTCTACTTCCATTTTCGGGTGAGGCTTAGGGCCATTTGGCCTTGGAGGCGGGTTGTTTCCTTGGAATTTTTGGTACGGGCTCCGATTGAATGTTCTTTGAACATACTGTGTCTGAGGAAAAGAAGGATAACCTTCTCCCCTCGAAAAATGGTTCAGTGGAACTGTTACCGTGTTATTGTGATTTCCAACATGGAGAGAATAATTACGGTAGTTCAAATTTTGAATCTCAAGGCAGGCCGTATATGCCTCAGGTAATGTTTTAGGCCTTTGAACCATTATCATTCTAGACATTTCGCCATTGAGTCCTCGAATGAAAACATCGAGAGCCCTATTTCTATAGGTCTCGACCAAGGCATTGACCGTTTCCTGACTCAAGGCCTCCGTTTTAATTTTGTTTATCATTAAGGATAGCTGATGATTTACAGAAGCGTAAAATTCATCAAGCTTACTTGACCTTTGGGTCAATTGGTTGAGCTGGTGATCCAGCGTCCTCATGTCGCGCTTATCCGCGTAGTGGAGGGAAAGACATTGTTTTATGTCGGTCCAGCTGGCATCGAAGATATTATAGGAGACAAGTGCAGCATCCGCTGGTCCCCTGACCTTATTGCGGATGTGCTGCAGAATCGCCCTATATAATGGTTTGGTTTTTACAATATCGTAATCCTTCAGGATTCCCTCTACGGCATGTACCCACGATACATATTGGGTAGGATTACCGTCAAAGGTCTGAAGTTCCTTCACACAGTCAGGCAACCTATTTATTTGTTTTAATTCCTCCTCAGTTTGAGGAGGGCTTAAGACCATGGGCTGGTTGCTCACAGCAGTAATTTCCGCTCTAGCCCCTGCGGCCCGACTGTCCTCAAGAGACTTGAGGCGCCCTTCAAGAGCCCTTAATTGGTTTACCACGGTGTTCATAGCACCGGACAGTTCGGTGACCGATCTAGTTAACTGATCCATGACCGTGATTTAGTATATTATAAAAAAGACAATAAAGGAAATCTTGATTTCTCACCTGATTTCTTATCTTGGGTGGGGTTACCCTTCTCCCTTATTTTTTATTTCTTCTTTCTTTTTTTTTCCTTTGCACAACACAAGAAACACAACACACACCGCACTGATTCAGTTAACAATTTATATGGTATTTTAACTTTTACAAATAATATTTTCTTATTAGCACTCTATTAATTTTTTAATTTTCATTAATTTCTTTTTCACTTTTATCTGAAATTATATAATATTTTTTCTTTTTTTTTTATATCAGGATATATTTTTTTCCTCTTTAATATTTCTTTTTCACTTTTAACATAAATTATTTAATATTTTTTTCCCTTTTTTGTAAGGATATATTCTTTTCTCTTTAATTTTTCTTTTCCACTTTTATTAACATAAATCATATAATATTCTTTCCTTTTTTTGTGTTAGGATATATGTAGGTATATAATTTTTTTTTTTTATATATTATTTCTGAATTTTTGAGATATTTTTTTATTATTTTTTTTTTTATATTATTTTCTATAATTTTCTTCTTTTCAGAAGAGAGAAAAAAAAAACTTTTAAGGTATTCCTTTTTTTGGAATTTTTTCTCTTTTTTTTTTTTTTTTTTTTGCTTTTAGCAACTTTTCTTTACTAAAACTTTTCCTTCTTTTTTGGTGACTCACAGCAGCAGAAAAACCATATTAGGGTATTAATTTGAATTGTTCGTAGATATGTAGGTATTGAATCAAAAACTAGAAAACAAAAACGATCTGATTAATTTTCGTTCTAAGAACTGGTTCCGGAAGAGTCGTGTTCATCCCTTTTAGTCGCAAGCGTTTATTCTTGCAAGCGACCTACTCGTGGCACGAACAACTTCACTTCCGAATCCTCACACTGACGGAGACTACATGTTCCCATGGTTATGCAGTGTTTGTCGCTGGAGAATTTATAGGGTTACTGTGTTCCCATGGTTACAGTTGTACCTCTCACTCTATAGAGTGTATAAATCTCCTGTCCTGTATTAAAGGACACGACAATCCGCACAGTGAAAGGATCCGAAATTTGAACCAGTCCCTGCTCGGGCGCCAGTTAAGTTCGTCCTGGAAGAGGACTCTAAAAAAATACGCGAACGCCGGCCTAGGGGCCGACCCAACTGTTCGACTTACTGAATCAAAAAACTAATAGTTATATTTTAATAATTATTTTATTTATCCCGTCCGTACGGTTCGCTAGTCAATCTTAAACTAAAAACTTAAAACTAATTTCCTATCCAGAAGCTATCCCACGGTGATATGCTGCGTCAGCGACCTTCAAAGTTCCCGTGCATTTACCTTAATGCACTGATATACGATATTCGGCGATCGTGGGAATGAATAGCAAGTTCTTGCATGATTTGCTTGGTCAGCTAATTATTTTCAGGCGCGTGCAAATGCACTGTGATAACTCGAATCTATACCGAGACCACCAAGATTGTTAGTAAATTTCAAACAAAAAAATACGTCTTGGATGCTTTGCAGTTAGTATTGACATGGTCTCTTTTTAGCATCCCGAAATGAGATTGAGACGTGACCATTACCGAAGATCTTGTGGTCTCATGGCCAGCCCCACTGAAAATTCTTCAAAGGAAATTAACTCTATTTGACTGATTAAGATTCAGCAGAAAATTGCAGTTGCTTTTGACAGAGATATAATTTTCTTACTAAGACGACTATTTACTTGCTTGCGGGCAAACTTGCTGCAAGTACCTATTTTTTAAAGTCGTGACACATGGGGGCAAATTTAAATATAAGGTTTTGCTTCGCTAAAAAAATAATAAAGTCCAGTGATTATAATACGACTATAGGTTTTTATAAGACCTGAAAGCAAAAAGTCTTCAAAGGTGTCCCCCTCTCCATAGTGATAGCTCAGTGTTCAAAGTAAACTTTTAATTGATTAGCTGTTATGTATCTTATAATATTATTTCCCTCTTTCGACGGTGTTGATGTTCAATATTTGGTCATAAAAAGCTTTCAGCAGCTTTGCTTTTCTTATCGCATTATCTATATCATCCAATTGAAACCGTTGTTATTAATTTTCCAGACATACTTAAGTAGGAGATAAGTGGGTTAAATAAACATGCAACAAAGAAGCATATTATCATTTCGAAAATTCAAAAAATTTTAAAAAGGGAGTTTTTGATTATCGTTTTGGAAAGAGACAACTGGAAGATTCTGACATCACTGGATACCCTCACAATTCTCTGAAATTATTGTGGCTGGTGGGATCGAGAATATTACATCAATTTGCTACACAAGAAAATGTCTTTAAACAAATGTAACAGTTCCCGACTCTCCAGGAGTAAAATTTGACGAATTCCATAAATTGGCATATATTTGTCAAAAATTTTATAATTGCGGTTGATATTTTTACTTGTTCCCTAGGGCTAATATTAGTTCCGTATTCAAAAGTTAGAGACTCTTGGATATCCCAAGACACCTGGGATAAAATCGAGCTTCGCAAATTGTTGAAGATGCAAATAAATGCTGAAGCAGATGCTCAACGAAAGGCTGAATTGCGAAGAAAATATCGCCCAGCACATAAGATGGTCTATCGCTGTGTGAGACGTGACAAGAGGGTGAGGTTATACGGTCTCGCAGAAAATGCGGAAAACGCTGCAAGAAAAGGAGATATGAGGGAATTGTACCAAATATCCAAGGAAATTATTGAGAAAAAAGCAACACCAATCATCCTGTAGTGTATGTGCATGGTACACTTTTGGTATAGATCGAGGATCAGCTACGCAGGTGGAAGGATCACTTTTGTGCCTTGCTTGCTGAGGATTCCGTTGAGCAGAGTGCTGAAGTGCCCCGAGATGCGTAGATCTTTGACATCGAACCCCCTACACTACTGGAAATCCAATCTTCAATAACTCATCTAAAAAACAACAAAGCAGCTGAATTTGACGGAATACCAATCGAGTTCCTGAAAGCTGACACGTCGTAACGGCTAGTATTTTACACCCATTGATAAAAGCTGTGTGGTGTGGGAAAACGAAATCTATCAATCTATCTGGAAGGATGGTGTGATTGCTAAGTTGCCAAAGAAAGGTGACCTTAAAATTTGCAACAATTGGCGAGGTATTACAGTTTTGTCCGTTTTTCCAAAACTCATGGCAACCATCATTCTGGAGCTGATAAAGGTAAGAATTGAATCTAAACTCAAGAGGTTTCAAGCTGGTTTCCGCAGTGGGCGGTCGAATGTCGACCATCAACACTCTGCGTATCGTTCTTGAGCAGTCTGCACAGTTTCAATTACCGCTTTACCTCATGTTCGTAGATTTTGAGAAGGCCTTGATGGAGTTAACCGAGAATGTATATGGAGATCACTTCTAGCTAGGGGAATTCCCCAAAAAATTATTGCCATTATAAGAGAGCCCTAAACAACGCAAGATGTTTTGTTTTGCACAATGGGCAGCTATCAGGACAGGGGGATGTTCTATCGCAAATTCTCTTTCTACTGATGGCGATAGACGATGTTTTGACGGCCAGCGTTGGAACAGTGGAGAGACAGGGCATTCAATGGAGACCGTTTGAAAGGCTTAGTCACTTAGACTATGCCGATGATATATGTCTCTTGGCAAATAATATCAGCGGGCTGAACGGGATGTGTCAAGCACTGAAGGTGAAAGGAGAGTCGAGTGGTCTAAGAATAAATAGCAAAAGACAAAAATAATGCTCACAGGCCACTCCACACATCAGCGAATTTCTATACAGGAGACGCCAGCCAGTTGAAGAGGTTGAACAATTTAACTACCTTGGAAGTATTGTTTCAGCAAATGGTGGTATTGATTTGGACGTTCACAGTAGAATAAATAAAGCTCGAGCAGCCTTCGGTGCTCTGTCCCAAATTTGGAAATTAAGTCAAATCTCCTTACGCACTAAGTTGAGATTCATCGGATCCAATGTCGAATCCGTGCTGTTATATGCTTGCTAAACCCAGAAAGTTACGACTACTATCTCGAAGAAACTGCAGGCTTTTGTGAATCGCTGTCTACGCCATATTCTAAAAATTCGCTGGCAACAAATTATATCAAACGAAGAATTGTGGTGCAGGACAAATCAAGAGCGGCTGGTCATTGACATAAGAAAGCGTAAATGGCAATGGATTGGTCACACACTGAGGAAACCAAACGATGAAATTGCAAAGCAGTCCTTTGAATGGAATCCTTAGGGTGCACGGTGGCGGGTTGAAAGACCAAGAACAACATAGAAGTCAATAGTTCTAGCAGAAGCAGGCTCCCAGATAAAGAAAGTTAAAATATATAGTTGCAGACCGTGAAGAATGGAAACGCCCACAGGGGGTTACAGAACATGATGATAATGAAAACGTCAAAAACCCGAGTGATTTAACTTCCAGTCTTTAAAATACCCCACTAAAATAGACTGTATTGTCATGTGAAATCGCCAAACCGATACTTGGAATTTCGAATTCTCACTGCATTCAAACTGAAAAAAAAAAATGGATGAAGTAGCTTCTCAGAACACAGCCAGGTGCTTAGCTAATAAATAACTACTAAAAATTACAACTAAATTTTTAACTCTGTCCGTCAGGCTCTGTCAGGCTTAAAAAAAACGAGTGCTTGTTTGAAATTTTTTCTCGCTAATACCGCTTTTGATTTATTCTCATAATTTGGTTCTAAAACATTTGTGATCGATGATCCATATCCATATTTTCGCTGAAATTTGTGTTAGTTTATTGGTTCGTTTATTGGCCTGTTAGATTTAGAAGTGGTTGGTGCAACCGATAAATATAATTTTAAAATTAAACGAAGCAATACAAATTTAAAAGAGGTCGATGCAACTGGCCATAACAGGCAAATAAACGAACTAATAAACTAAAGTTTCATTTTCCTCCAGATAAATTTTAAAAGCAAGTTTAAACGAACACATCTACATAACTACCTACAAAAAAAATAATTCAATTTTATTTGACGGAATATTGTTGATTCCAAATTAAAATAACGAAAACAATAGGTGAAAGCATTACGTTTCCTATTTATAATTCACTACTTAAATAAATAAATTATTATAATTGAATATGAAGAAAATTTGAAAAGAAATTCTTCTGTTTAAGTGGAGTGACCGAATATATAATTCAAAGTTAAAAGTTCAAGTGAGCTCAACTCCATGATTGCGTTTCGCCCAGGTACGATAGTTGGGCTCATCAGTTAGATGACTATCGTACCCTTCTAAGACGCAATTTTGTATCGATGTTTACCGACTAATATAAAAATCACAGCATTAAGATACTATGAATTTTATTATTCTAAGGGAATTTGGTTAAATTCAGACACTTAGAATTTCAAATGCCCGCGCTCAGGCTTTTTATAATAATTGAATATGAAGAAAATTTGAAAAGAAATTCTTCTGTTTAAGTGGAGTGACCGAATATATAATTCAAAGTTAAAAGTTCAAGTGAGCTCAACTCCAAATTATTAAATTATTCTAGTATAATTATAGACTATGGTCATCATGTCATTGTATATAAATTCTATAGTATTCTCATGAAGAAAAAAAGCTCGTGGCCATCTATGCGTCCAAATGTAATACTAATTTTTGTTAAGGGATCTCGGTAAGGCGATCACAGCGAACCTATCAAATGTCTACCTACAAAATCATGTTTCATGAGAATACTATAGATTGGATATACAATGATCATGTATTCATCTGATAACGAACTAAAACAAAAAATGGCGAGACGTCGAAGAGTTGTTCAGGTTCACAGAGAAATTCATTTTCTGAAATTCGACGATGCGTCATCTTAAAATATCGGTTCATAATTTCCAAGCAGTAGCAGTGTGTCGAAAAAATATTAATGTTAGTTGGTATCTATTGGTAATTATAAAAAACACCAAGATTGCGCATTGGCTGTATCTAATGAGAATACCTTGTTTCTTTTTATTGTGCATTCATATTTTTCTTATTGCTATCCCACTTGCACTGGTTAAATTTGTTCGTTCAGTTTAATAAACAGATGATAAAATCCAGGGGTGGTTCACGAACTACATTTTAGCTAAAAAAATGTGTGAAAGAGATTGGTGCAACCAAAATAAATTTATCATTCCGATCAATTTTAACTCCATTTTAGCAAAAACCGCTTTTAGTGAATTTTGGTGTAACTGGGCATTAGACATTTAAAGGAATACCTTTAGAATGTTTGCATAATAAAAGACACATGTACAAATTGTTAAATGAAATTAATATGTGACATGTCTAAGTAAACGTATCAAAAACTAGACGTTAATGATAACATCCGTACGTGACCATGGAAAGCTCCATTAGGATATTGAACAAAGAACTAAAGAAGTAGCTAAAGAATGCTATAAAAAGAAACAAGCATTCGTTGACGTCCTAGAATCTTCCCATGAGTCAACTGATTCTTTCAGATCAACAATGTAGCTTAAAAATATTGCTGTGTGCCATTTTAATTCAGGTGCTTATTACAGATCAACTCCATTTTAACCAATTTTATTAAATAAATTCATTTCGCAAAATTCAAAGCGCAATGGAGTATTCGCTTTCGCATTGGAAAACTAAAAAATTGTGAATTAATTAAAAAATGTATTAATTACAAAATATTACCTTTATATTTTATTCACCTTTTTTGTTCGATACGTTTTGGTTTTTTATTTTGTACCCATTCGGGCTGAACATGATCTGCCGGGCCTGGTTGCACACTGGGACCTCTTGTATGGAGAGCGTGCTCAAAATGCAAAATTGAAACTAACGGTTTCGTATAAAATTGTAATGTGGATTCAAAGTTCACATGATTGTTTATCAATATGTCAAGTTTTGAAGTTTTGGGAGACAGAAGAGTAATAGAAAAAAAGCGATAAAAGTAGCAATTCATGTAAATTCTAAAATCCATTGCGCAGTTGTTGGTCATTTGAAAATTCGAAAAAAATAAATTCGTGGTGAATACAAAAATATAAAAAATATTTTGGCATCAAATGAAGGTCAGTTAAAATAAAAAAAATGTTTTTATCAAATTAAATCAAAATATTTCACTTGCGTTTTTTTTTTAAATTGAAAAAAACATTTTTTTTTATTTTTACTGACCTTCATTTGATGCCAATATATTTTTTATATTTTTGTATTAACCACGAATTTATTTTTTTCGAACTTTCAAATGACCAAAAACTGCGCAGTGGATTTTAGAATTTACATGAATTGCTACTTTTATCGCTTATTTTCTATTACCCTTCTGTCTCCCAAAACTTCAAATCTTGATATATTGATAAACAATCATGTAAACTTTGAATCCACATTACAATTTTATACGAAACCGTTAGTTTCAATTTTTCATTTTGAGCACGCTCTCCATACATGAAGTTCCATTGTGGGTCGCACGTACTTGTTCAAGAGGCTGAGGGTTTGAAAAAAAATTGTGTAAAAAGACAAAAGAAATTATGAGAGAAAAATGTTCAAAAGCATAAAACAACTCCCTTTAGTTTTAGTTGAAAAAAGAGAATGCCACTTGAGTTCTTGATCAAATATGATTGTATGGAGAAATAAAATGCACGACTTCGTCGCACATACTGGCTCTTATGTTCAAGGAACTGCGGGCCTAAGAAAATTGTATATAAAAACATGGAAACTATGAGAGAAAAATGTAGAGAAGCATGAAATACGACATTTGAATTGGCAAAAACAACTCTTTTGACAGTTTGAGGTGAAAAAAAAGAATGCCATCTTAATTCTTGATTGAATATGATTGTATGGAAAAAAAATTAAAATCGTTAGAGCGGTTTTTTAAAAAATTATTTTCTTATTAAGAAATTCTTAAAACATTTTGAAGAACAAATTTTGGTATGCAAATCTGAAGTATATATTTCTGTACATTTAAAAACAAAATTTGAAAAAAAGTTGTCAACACTTTTTTGAGATATCGAATTTTCAAAAAAAAATTTGAAACTTTTTTTAAAAATCCAAAACCTTTTTTTTTGAAAATTTTGGTATGCAATATTATTTAATATTATGTGAAATTTGTATACAAAAAAATTCATCTAAATCCGTTTAGCCGATAACGAGAAAATTCAAAATACAAAAATACGTTCTATGACAGGTACTATTAATAGTAGCTAAGTGTAAAATCTTATAATTTTTAGTAGTAGATCGTACTAATTTTATTTATATGAAAAAAGTTTAATCAAAATCTTAGGAGTCGTTTTTAAGCAAAAAAATGTTTTCCTTTGCGGTATTTTAACTTTTGTATGGAAGGTACCGTAATTTTTTCATAAATGTAAAATTTTGTCTAACAATGTTTTAGATAGTACTAAAAACCTCTTTAATATCAAGTTTCAAGGAAATCGATCATGTCATCTTCGAAATATTTGATTTTCTAAAAAAAAATTTCAAACATTTTTTCAAAAATTTTGGTAGACAAAACTATTTATATTTTTTGAATGCTTCTGTTTAAAAAAAATATAATTGAAATCGGTTATACCGTTTTGAAGAAAATCAAAAATTAAAAAAATGGTTCTTTGGGAGATACCATTAATAACCATTTTTGAAAAATGGTTTTCCACCCAAGGGAAGCCTTTACTAAAATAAATTTATTGAATTTTTTTTTAAGAAAAGTTGTCGAGTCGTTTTTTTAAATTTTTTTAAATTTTGGTATGCAAAATTATTAAATCTTATTTGAAATTTGTGTAAAGAAATTATTTAAATCCGTTCAGCCAGTAATGAGAAAATTCAAAGAAAAAGAATATACAAACATATATGAGAGGCACTACTAATAGTTGCCAGGTGTAAATTTTTATAATTTTTGGTAGTAGTTTTTGATTTTTTAACATTTGTATGGAAGGTATCGTTATTTCTTCATAAAAATAAATTTTTTCTTTAAATATTCTAGAATTTGGTAGCTACCGAGTTTCAAAAAATCGATTTTGTAGTTTTCAAAATATTTGATTTTAGAAAATAATTTAACATTTTTTTATAAGTTTTGGAAAAAACAATTTACATACCTATATTTTATAGAAGCTTCTGTATAATAAAAATGATTGAAATCGAATCGGTACCGTCATTTTTGGTTCTAAAAAATGTATGGGGACAATCACCAAAAACCACTAAGTACCTACAAAGTTTTAAGAAAATCGATCCAGCTGTTTAGGCCGATCAGAGTTTTTCTATCATCGTAATGATAAGCCTGATCAAAACCTCGAGTTAAATTTTTTTACGAATGCATACATAATTTGCTTTAAAGTAAAGGATGTTAATACTTTTTTTGGAGTTGATCTTTTTGACAGCTGTCACTTGATTTATGATCAGTTTGGTGTGCCATTTTATAATGAATAGACTTACTCCTCAACAACGTTTGCAAATCATACAAATTTATTACCAAAATAATGGTTCGGATCGAACGCTGCGATGAAAAATTAAGCCTATCGCTATAGAGCCATGATTAATGACTTTTTCGTGCCTGAATTGGAGGATGTTGATGTTGACGACTTTTGGTTCCAACAACACGGCACTACATTCGATATTGCCACCGAAACAATCAACGTTGTTGCTGACGAACGGCCCCAATTGCTGCAAAAAGTGGTCGAAAATTGAGCCTCTCGACTGGAATTTATTCGAGCCAGCCGCGGCGGCCAGCGGCCACTTGCCTAAAATCATTTTTAAAACATAATGGCGAACCCTTATCTTTATAATAAAGCTAAATTCTTTCCCATATCATTAAATTATGTGCGTTTTATTTCTTCTTGAAAAACAGACGTATAAAAAAACCCTTAACTTATACATCGCAAGTAAAAATACATTCATTTTGTTCAAAACTTTTTTGAAGAAAAGTGAACTGGTCTGGTTCTTGCACCGTTTTTTTTTTTTTGTGAAAATCAATTGATTCGTTTTCGTCATCACGCACGGATAAATCAAGAAACCAACTTTTATATAAATTTCAATTTGAGTTTCAAACATCAAAAGCCTCAGCACGAATAACAATGTTTGTATATTCAAAGTACTGTACTTAAGAGTCAATGTAGCTGTTCTTTTAGTACACACAGAATGTTGGGAGATTTTTGTTTGTTATTTCTGCATCAAAAAATGGAGTTACATAAGTGCCTGCATAATATTAGTTTTTATAATAATTAGCCATCGTTTTTATAGTTGTCAACACAAAAATAAAAACATGTTCCATTTATACCCATTCTCCCCTATCTCTAAGACAAAACAAATATTCTAAGCGTTCTCGTTAAATTAGACTGCAATTGAACCATTGAAGTTGTTCATATATGTGAAGAGCCTCTGAAATTATTAGCGTTATGTGTGCCTAACTAAACGGTGCTGTTTTTCACACTTTTTATTTTATGTTGTTTTTTTTTTACTCGTGAATAAAAATTCAATCAACAAATAAAGTTATGTACTTAAAAATTATCGTCGCGATTATTGTGTTAGGTGCATCTTTGTTGCTTTATCAATTTGTTGCCCAGCCCTTGGTTTTACCAAAATTTAATACCACAAAATACTGGGGTCCTGGCGATGGTAGTGATTATATCGAAGATACGTCTATTAAGCCGCTTAAAATCTTATATGATCGTGATGTAAGTTTAAAAATCGAGAAAATCTTGGTTCTCAAAATGTTTTTAACTTGTTTATAGACGATCAACGATCTCCGAAGAATTCTCGACAGGCCCTTAGACCTACAAAAGCCTCTAGAAGGAGTGGGCTTTCAATATGGTTTCAATAGCAAACACATGAGACCTCTCATCGATTACTGGAAAAGTATTTATTTGCCAAAATGGAAAGTCAGACAAGACTACCTAAATCAATTCAAACATTTTATGACACAAATAAACGGGTAAGTACAGTTGAATTTGGAGAGTTAAAAGTGCGTTTTTATATAGCTATATGATTCTCGATATAAAGCTTGCATATTCACTTTATCCACGAACATCCCCATGAGCTACCACCCGAAGTTGGATACATCCGGATACCAGTGCTCCTTCTGCACGGATGGCCAGGATCAGTGAGGGAATTTTATGATATAATTCCAAAACTCATTACTTATTCGGATGATCATATTTACGGCTTTGAAGTTGTTGCTCCGAGTTTGGTTGGATTTGGATTTTCATCGGTGAGTTGATTTTTGTTTGACTTTAATTTATTTTAATATTGTAGTGGAATAAGGTTTTCTATAATACCAATTCCTCAAGCAAAGAATTATATCTTGCTTAGGTGTAGTAGGAGTTCCAAGCTATATTTAAAAAAGAAAATTAGAAAAAGATTGCAATATAGCAACGTCAAATGTTGGCTTTAAACCAAAAAAGCTTCCGCTGTTTACAATATTTGGTATGCCAAACATAAAAATTATCAATGATATAATAAATTTGTAATAAATAATCTTATCACGTACCTACCCACAGACATTTCATTTTTTTACTTGCGATGTATGCAGGTAGGAACTATAAGGCAAGTTTTGGATTCGTGGAAACAAAAATTTTTGAGATAACAATCAAACATGACATTACGATGAAAGAGAACACCAAAAAAGTGGGTGGCACAATTCCGTCTGTCTGTCTCTTCATCTACCGCCTAAACAGCTCGATCGATTTTCTGCAAACTTGGTACATAGTGGTTTTTAGTGATTATGCCCGCACATTTTTTTTCATTTCTTTTCGAACCAAGAATAACGGTACTTGCCATACAATTTTTTTTAGCAATTTTACATAATCGTATTTTTCTCAAAAATGGCTCCACAACTTTTTTTAGCAAAAAATTCAATAAATAACTTTTAGTAAAGGCTTCCTTTGGGTGGAAAACTATTTTTCAAAAAATGGTTATTAATGGTACCTCCCAAATAACCAGTTTTTTAATTTTACATTTTCTTCAAAACATTAAGACTGATTTCAATAATTTTCTTAAACAGAGGCTTCCAAAAACTGTAAATATTATTGTGTACTTAAATTTAAAAAAAAAAAACATTTATTGGATTTTTGAAAAATGTTTAAATTTTTTTAATCAAATATTTTGAAAACGATATGATCGATTTTTTTGAAACTCTACTTAAGAGTTTTTTAGTAGTCTCTAAAATATTTTTAGAAAAAATTTTACATATATGAAAAAGTAACGGTACCTTCCATACAAAAGTTAAAAAACCGGAAAGGAAAATATTTTTTTTTCTCAAAAATTACTCTTACGATTTTTATTTAATTTCCTCCATATACTAAAACTAATACGATCTACCACAAAAAATTATACAATTTTACATTTGGCAACTTATAATAGCAAATGTAAATAGTAAATGTCATAGAACGTGTTTTTTTTTTTGAATTGTCTGATTATTGGCTGAACGAATTTAGATAAATTTTCTTATATACAAATTTCAGATAAGATTAAATAAAATTGCATATCAAAATTTTCCAAAAAAAAGTTTTTGAATTAAAAAAAAGTTTCAAATCCTCTTTTAGAAAACTCGTATCTCAAAAACGGGTTGAAATTTTTTTTAATTTTGTTTTTATCTGCACATAAATATATACTTTAAATTTGCATTCCAAAATTTGTCCTTAAAAATATTCAAAGAATATTATATATATAAAAATATTAATTTTTAAAAAAACCGCTCCAACAGAGTTGTTTTAGCTAATTTAAATATCGTATTTCATGCCTCTACATTTTTCTCTCATAATTTGCATGTTTTTATATACAATTTTCTTTAAAACGCAGTGTCTGAACTGAAACATAAGAGCAAGTACATGCAACCCAGTCGTGCATTTTATTTTTTCGATAACCAAGCAATATGTTAAAATAATATTTGCATTGTTGTTTCCTATAATTTTTAGTTATAAATGTTCCTGCTTTGCTCTTTTATATGTCAGGTATTGGTTCCGTTAAAAAAAAATTAGAGGTCAACAAGTGTAACGTTTCGAATTTGGAAAATTCTTCTAAAAAAAGGGGTTTCGTCATATTGTTAATTCTATTATAACTCACTAGAATTCCGCGATTGAAATTTTGAGTTTTTCAGAATAGTTCTTTGAAAATCATATCAATCTATTGAAAATTGTTTGTTCACAACAGGATTTTCTCCACTTAAGCTTGAGTAAGGAAGGTGTCGTGATGCAGGCGCGAATCCAGGATTTCGTTCGGGGGGTGGGGTGGGGGTTAATTTTCGTGAGTTTCTAAAGTTTTGATGAGGTCTACAGAAAATTTGAGTACATTACATACCGCTCTACACGCCTGGTCTCACAAAGCAATGTGAGTTGATGAGTTTGAAATTTGAAGAAAGCAATTAACTCTGCCACAGTTCTTGAGCAGCGGGTACTTTGAACTTTGTGAAATGAAGTTTTGCAGTTCGTAGCTTAAGCATGGTTACATGGTCTTTACAGCATTTTTGAGTTCCCTGTGGATAAGCGTATAACTCCACAATTATGCTCGGAAAACATAATGGCACAGTGGTATGTTCCTATTCAGACACATGACGTTCGAGTTCGAGTGAAATTTTCAGCCTCTTCTTTAGGTGGGATAACCTAACCTAACCTAACCTTGCCAATAAAAAGCCGTTTTAGAGAACGTCATCAGCGTCAAAAATGCATTTTGGAGAATGTTCTTAAGCGCAAACTGCAAATACAAGTTTTACTGCATAAGTATTATGTTCGATAATGCAGTTTGTTAAAGTCACGTGTTCGAAAACATGATGGGTGGTGCAATTCTGCAGTAAAAAATCGAGTTGGTAGC
Source organism: Dasysyrphus tricinctus (assembly GCA_963921185.1). Classification (NCBI taxonomy): domain Eukaryota; kingdom Metazoa; phylum Arthropoda; class Insecta; order Diptera; family Syrphidae; genus Dasysyrphus; species Dasysyrphus tricinctus. The sequence goes on from OY992531.1 coordinate 48,587,553, forward strand.
AAGAATATTGAGAAGCCGGAGAACGTGTTCAAAAACGTCAAATGCGTTTTCAAGAAAATTGAAGGACGTTGATAAAAAAGATTTTGTGCAAAACAAAACCATTGCATTAATTTGACAATAGCTACATTTTAGCTAAACTAAAATATTAGAACAAAACCGAGATGAACTATCGTTTGCTCAGATGGCTTTCGTCCATCGATACAAAACCAAACTTTCCGACATTGAAATAAAACACACTGATTATAGTGGAAAATAAAAAGAAAATACGACTCTTTAGTAAGCCTTTCCGTCCGACATTCTTGGTTTAGCCTTTGATTGTGACTAAGGCGCCAGTTATAGCTATCATTGAAACTCATCATTGAAAACTTAAATGATTGATTTTAAGACGTTTAGAAAGCAAATTCTATTATTATTTTGATAGACGATAAAAGTTCAAGACTTAATTAATATTTCTAGTCAAAAAAAAATTTCAAATAGGCCCAACTTTTCACAAAAATTGACTTTTAATTTTTCAATGATCATTGGTAAGGTAGTTCAATCATTGAAATAAGAAAAGTCTTTTTATGTGGAAAGTTGGGCCTATTTGAATAATTTTTTTGGCTAGAAATATTAATTAGGTCTCAACCTTTATTTGTCCATCAAAATAATGAATGATTTTGCTTTCTAAACGTCTCAAAATCAATCATTAAAGTTTTCAATGATGAGTTTCATTGATAGCTATAACTGGCGCCTAACTTTCGTTATCTATTTCATTTACAATATACTTAGCCTACGTTAAGTTTTAATATTAATGATTCATATAAGCTCAAAACATCGACTGCTGAGCTGCTAGGCTCATGCAGTTCGATACAATAGCAATTTTCGAAAAATGGCGATCATTTGACAGTCGAATTGACGAAAAAGCTATCCTTTAAGCTAAGTATACAGTGTATTTCTTATGGGAGCGTTTTTTGCGAAAAAAATTATTTGACGTTAAAATTTTTTTATCAAACTGTAAACTACCCAAAGAAAACAAATTTTATATTCACCACGAATTTTTTTCTTACAAAACAATGTCACTGACATTCTTTTTCCGAAAAAAAGAATGGCGTTTTGCATTTTGTGTTTGCTTTTTCATAGATCAGTCTCATTGAGATTTTTTTTTGAAAACAGTAAACTGACGACGAATAAAAAAAAATTTACACAACGGACATTCTTTCTTTGTCGAAAATATTTGTTTTCTAACCTTGAAGAATTTTTTTACTCAAAAAAACTGTAGCTTTAGGTGTAAAAGTTCCATCCAACTTCCTTCGGCGGCGGTGGCTGCTGAAGACTTTTCCTGGTTCCTCTCCAATCTTCTTCGTTGGATTCGTACTCTTCGCCAGTTTAATGATATGGAACACGGAAGTTCCTTAAACGCATCCACGAAAGTGACAAAACCCTCACGAATACTTACATACATCAAAAACGTATCTTATGGCTAAAACAGATGTGCAGCACGTGTGCACGAATCGCTGCGTACAGCGCTAACCAAACTCAAAACACATGTGCATTCTGTTAAGGTGCGTATCCATTTCAGAGTAAAAAGGCGGCGAGCAGCTCTGAAAAAGTTCTTGAGAGTAAAACTTGAAAGTGGACATAGACACAGTCAGCGGCGTAGCTACCTAGGGGCAAACTGGGGCGAAGCCCTAGGGCCCCGAAGGTTTGGGGCCCCAGAGACTGACAGAAACAATTTTTCGAAGCGAAAATAAAATTTCACCTTATCTTTAAAAAAGTTTTGGCTCAGTTTGTTTTGGATATTAAGGGTCAGTTTCAAGACTTATGGACAAAGTCTTGGATAGGGATAGCCTACTCCGAACTGCTATAAGTTTCCGTCCTAATATTTTGAATTTCACCTAAAGTAGATCCGTCGCGGTTCATTAAATCTTTAAAATCAGTCACATTTTAAATTAAAACGACAAGGATTTTCAGTTTTGACAACAAAAATATAATTTTCAGTATCTATGTTTTTTATTTTTATATTTTGTTCAGTTTATATAACAGTGAGCAGACGAATCCAAATTTTTTTTTACTTAGTATTTGACAGCAAAACTGGGGAAATTCTCTGAGCCCTCAGAAATATAAACTGGACGATTGTTCTCATATGTCAGCCTCTGTGTATAAACTTCAGAAGTATAATGTTGCTATTAGGTGAGAAGTTCAACTAGAAAAAATGGAAGTATGTACATCATCATCTGCGTCAAAAATGCATTTGCAGAATGTTCTTTTACGCAAACTGCTAAAGTCACATATTCGAAAACATCATCTGCGGTGCAGCTGCACGGTAAGAAAATCAAGTTGACAGTAAAAAAAAATTGAGAAACCAGAGAGCGTGTTCGGAAATATAAAATGCGTTTGCGTCTAAATGTAAATTAAATAACGTTCATAAAATCGATTTTGTGCAAGACAGGACGATTGCAGAGACGATTGCAATCTGCGTCAAAAAATTACGATCATTTGACGATAAAATTGACTTTGATTTGATGTTTTCGAGAACGGCCGTTATTTACAGATCTTTTTAACGTTATAGATACAAAACAAAAAAATCCATAAAAACTGACACATGGGATCATAAACGAACAATGCCTTTTTTGAATTTAATTCACACAAAAACTACCAAACCAAACGTCGATTTTATTCGATTCCAATTGATAAAGAGCAAAAGTGTGTGTATTTGTCACTGCAATCAAAAGGAATACAAAAATCGATGTTTTGTAAAAAGAGGGACAAAAATGGGAAGTCATAGGAGTGGGGATACCCTACCTGTTTTTTTGTATTTTTAAGACTTTTAGGAACAACAAAATCCAAAATCCAGTAATTTTTCATAGAAAAATAATGGTTTTAAAACTGCAATTGACCTATATTTTCGCTTCCTTAAGCCACCTATGCACGCACAATACATAAAAATAACAAAACCAAATTTCCAGCATTTGAAGTTCAAGGGTAGTACTATATCCTGAAAATTTCACGCCTTTATCTTCAGTCAAACACATTTTGTGTTTGTGGCCTAAAAAGTACAATTCCTCAAAAAATTTCAGATTTTTTATGTAAAGAGTGTGCTGAACCGGTCATTTTAAATTGTACTTCTTCTATGATATGCACTATAATATCTGAGAAATATCAACAGTCGAGACACTGGAGTCAGTTGAAGGTCACAAAAAATCAGTATAACACGTATTTCCAGCACCGTGTTTAATATTTTTGTGTGAATTTAATTATTTTTCTCTAAAACTACTATACTTCAGCTTTAAAATTCCATCTCAAACGTGTTGACATCTTCAACAGAAACATTTTTAGAGCTTAGATCTAGCTTAAAAAAAACGAATTTTAAATGTTTCAAAGGGGGTAAGGGCATCTCACAAAGTTTGTGCAAAATCTGAGATGTGCTGGCTTTTTCGAAAGACGTTTTCATATGGAATGACTCGAAAATAAAATGTTTGAGGCTAAAATTTCTTATCGGTCTTTTATTTTTTCAAAGGAAAAACAAAATATTTGTAAAACAGAACTTTTAAATGAAGGCCACAAAAATGTATTGGTTCTTTAACGATTTTTTGAAACATTCCACTTACATTTCTGTTCTTTGCCACCAATTCTTTGCTATTATAAATAAACTGCATGCTAAGCTTTAAAAATTATATGCCTTACGGACATATTATGCTGACAGGTTTTGTAAAAACATTCCTATAACATTACATACTTATCTTCAAAACTTTCTCATTTTTTGTTGTTGTTAATCAAAAACAAAACCAATTTCTGTAAAGGGGCCCCATTTTATTTCCTGCCCCAGGGCCCTCGCCCATCTAGCTACGCTACTGGACACAGTCATGAAATAATCTCACCAGAGGGGAAGAAAGATATCCAAGAGTAGCTCTCGAGAGATTTCTGGTGAGAAAGTACTCCCTCAATGGAAACGCACACTTAAATATTTATTATACAAAAAACTCTATCACCCTTTTAGTATGAATTTTTTTTGGTATTTCTCAATAACTTTTATACACAAATGTAGTTTATTATTTTAACTAATGCAAAGTTAGAAATTTTTGAAGCGACATATTTCAGATTTAATTTTTTTTTTAATTAAAATAATCAACTTAAAGTCTGAACATATAGATAAGTGCCCCTGCCGCCTCTCCCGTTACATTTAACTATAAAAAACCACAATAACTTTTTAAAACATTATTTTTCGAATTGTGAAATTTTGAAAAGTGAAAATCGAATCGCTTTGGGATTCAACCTGCTTCCTAGTATAAAATAAATTGACTTTTCTCATAAAATGTTATACAGTAATGTAGCCTGAAATGTATCTTTGAATGAAAGACCTTAACTTTGAAGATCGGACATCTAATACCGATGTTATAAGCTTTCCACTCGGTCGATTTGAAGGCTATTTGTGCATAGTGGATCTTTGAGTGGCAATTGCACCCATTTCCCTCCCCTTGTATCCGCGCCTGACGTAATGCGACGATTTATAATCATCTAATTTCAGTAATATTTTTTTATTTGGATATTTTAGATACTAGGTACCATAGGCGAAGGAAGGGGGGAGGGCAAAGTTGGGCGCAGCCTACCTTAAGAAATGAATTGTCCACCTTAGAAAAATCGACAGTTAGACTTTTCTGGCTCTACAACCCATATTTACTCATTGCACCACTGTCCGGGATGCCTCAAATCGGTTAATTAAACCGAGTCAAGCACAAACCGAGTTGAACCTATTTAAATCACCAAACGTAAGATATAAATTGTCAAAAAATAGCACATTTCAAAATTTTCCATAAAAACAGAATTCAAAAATATACTCAAATTAATTTTAGAATGGGAAATAAATCGATTTTCAGTTTTGGGGTGCGCTCAGATTTAGTACCATGATTGGTCCATTTAGGAAAAAGAAATAGAAAACTAATGTAAAGTTAAAGTAAAAATTGGAAGAAATGTACAAGGATTTCGATTCCAAAAATTAAAATTGCCAAAAGCTAAAAATATCACCTGTTTTGGGTAGGTACGTGTTGCATGCACAGTACGTCACCAAATCGATTTTCGCGCCGCCAAATGAAATTTCAAATCACCTGTATGGTGATAAATCGCCACATCTGACAAGCCTCGAACATAGACCGAAAAGTAATTGAGATCGGTTTGTTCGGTTTCGGTATGTATCAACTCGGTTTGGCATCGAACCAGGCTGAACGTACTATGTATTTGTTCTGTAATCTAAACCGAATTGTCTTCACCTATCGCCTGCGTTTTATAGGGAACAATATGGTGCAGGGAACTAGGTCCCCGGGAACTTAGTCCACCGAGGGACTTAGTTCTCATTAGATGGGAACTAAATCCACTTTAGCGAAGTGGACTTAGTTCTCATAGAAGGTGGGAATTGAATTCCTCAAAAACCGAGTGGTTTTTCTTCCCTTTAAATGTGGATTTAATTCCCACTTCCAAGAAAAAAATCAATCTTATGAGTAAATTAGAAATACTTTTCACAATTGTTGGATATATAGGATAAAGGTGCAGGGAACTAAGTCCCCGGGAACCAAGTTCACCGAGGGAATTAGTTCTCATTTAATGGGAACTAAGTCCACTTCAGCGAAGTGGACTTGGTTCTCATAGAACGTGGGAACAAAATTCCTCAAAAACTGAGTGGTTTTACTTCCCTTTAAATGTGTATTTAATTCCCACTTCCAAATAAAAAATCAATCTTATAAATAAAATAGAAATACTTTTCACAATTGTTGGCTATATAGGATAAATTCAAAGATTCCTTAAATGCCAAAAAAAACTTTGTATACACCCAGCCTCGCACCTACCCCAAATCCTATAATGAGCCCAAGCAGGGGGGTTGCAGGGGGGCAGCATGCCCCCCCATACATACCTCACTGTTTATTCTCCGTAATGCTTTGTCTTACATAAATACAGTGCTAGCACCCAGCATAACGGCGAACAAACAGTGAGGTATGTATGGAGGGGCATGCTGCCCCCCTGCCCCTGCTTGGGCCCACTATAGGATTTGGGGTAGGTGCGAGGTTGGGTGTATGCAAAGTTTTCGCGGAATTTTGAATTTTTGTAATTTTTATCGTTGGAAGTTAGTTCCCTCTCCATATTTCAAAATGTGTACTTAGTTCTCTTAAAGAAGTGGAATACTTGCTCACCTTGCCTGGGAACTAAGTCCACTTCGTTAAAGTGGATATAGTTCCCATTAAATGAGAACTAAGGCCTCGGTGGACTTGGTTCCCGGGGACTTAGTTCCCTGCACCGGATAAATTCAAAGTTTCTTTAAATCCAGATTCCTTAAATGCAATACACCCAGCCTCGCACCTGCCCCAAATCCTATAATGTGCCCAAGCAGGGGGGTTGCATTTCTTTCTCACCTTGCCTGGGAACTTAGTCCACATCGTTAAAGTGGATTTAGCTTCCATTTAATGAGAACAAAGTCCCTCGTTGGACTAAGTTCCCGCGGAATTAGTTACCTCCACTGAACAATATAATGTGGATGAATTCAAAAAATTCGATATTTTTTTTTCACTGCTCCGGAAAAAGATGATTTTAAGGGAATCGGGTGACATTTGGATCAACATACACTTACATTCATACATTCAGGAATGATTTTAAAATTTGCTAGAAATAAAAAAAAATTTTAGAGAAGAAGGTGGTATGAGATGTCCTTAACACCTAAAAGGCATCAAAAGGAGACATCATAAAAAATATTTTTAATTTCGAGTAACAGTTGATGGCAAAGGAATACCCTTGATTTGGCATCCGATATCGAAACCAAAGATTGTTAAAAAATACATATTTATACCCTGGTAGATTTTTTAATCAAGTTTGCTGTAGTAGTCGACTTCATTTATTAGTTCTCTTTTGAACAAGCCCAAATACATTATTACTATGGAATCATTTGAACTGAAAAATTATTAAGTCTACGCATTTTTGTGAATTTTTTTAAGCACAAGCTGCTTGCCCACCTTAGAAAAAATTCCTTCCCACGCCAATGGATACTACAAAAAACAGCTAGGTCCCAAAAAAAATTTAAAAAAATAAAATTTAAAAAAAATCTAAAAATCCCTGGTTCTAAGAAATATTATTAAAAAAAAATGGTTGTCACTTATATTAAGCATTAAGAACTTGTTTATATTTCTTTATTTCAGTCCGCTTCCAAAAAAGGATTTTCAACTCATGAAATGGCCATTGTTATGCGCAACCTAATGATCCGCTTAGGCTATAATAGATTCATTGTGCAGGGAGGCGATTGGGGATCAATAATCGGAAGTCAAATGGCGACTATCTTCCCCGAAAACGTTATCGGCTACCATACGAATCTGTGCATGATGAAAAGCCCACTTGCATTGTTGAAAACTTTCATCGCCAGTTTCTATCCGCCACTCTTCGTTCAAAAACAACACGAACCCTATCACTTCCCGATCATGGAAAAAATCCAATTACTCATCGAAGAAAGTGGTTATTTCCATTTGCAAGCAACTAAGCCCGATACAATTGGCATTGCTTTGGCAGCAAACCCTGTAGGATTGGCAGCGTACATATTGGAGAAATTCTCCACCGGGACTAATACCAGCAATCGGAACTTAGAAGATGGTGGGCTATTTGATATGACCATAGATATGGATGCAATGCTGGATAATTTAATGATTTACTATTTGGGCAATAAGATAACGTCGAGTATGAGATTTTATGCTGAATCAATGTCTCGTGCACAAAGGCATCTTCAGATCGATATAGTTCCAACAAATGTTCCTATGGGATGTATTCGTTTTAAAAATGACCTTCCAACTCCCGTTGATTGGGCGTTGCGAGACAAGTATCGAAAAATCATTCACATTGAATATTCAGATCGTGGAGGACATTTTGCAGCAATGGAAGTGCCCGATATACTTTATAAGGACTTTATCGTATTTGTAAGAAAATTGTGTGCCATAATAGATTGTGCAAATTGATATTTGAATTATAAGTGTACAAAGTTTTTGAAATTAATTCTGTTTGTTTGTAGAAAATGTGTGTATTAAAAATATTGATCTTAAATGTTTCAGTACGTTTTTTCTGTTGCTGTTTTTAATTTAAACATCGACATAAACATATGTATTGACTGGAGAGAATGGTCACACTGGCCACTTTTCAATATTTTTAGTATAAGTCGAAAACTAAGCCGAATTGGACAATTCTACACTTAAAACTTTTTAATTATGATTTTAAAGAAAATTAAAAATAATAAGGGTATTCATGCAACAGCGTAAACTCGTCGTAAACATCGTAAAGTTGTAAACTTCGTAAATCTGTCAAATTTTCCATACAAATTGTGACAGAATTTCAAAGTTTAAAAGTTTACAACGATTACGACGACTTTACGATGTTGTATGAATACCCTTAATATTCTTTTGTTTTAGTGGAGCGCATGAATAAAGAGAGAAAATGCCATTGTAGTGTCATATTTGATCAAAGTCTTGATTTCGAATATTTTTTTAATGTTAAATTTTCCATATTGTACCGAAAAATGGGCTTTTGGGGATTCGGGTAATATCGAAACAGCTCCAAATTATGACAGAGATTTGGTATTTAATGATAAGTGATTAAAATTTGGTGGGTTCACCGGTCAAGTTTTCACACATTTTAAATTTATGATTTAGTAAGTAATTAAGAGAAAACTTGCCAAGTAAATCCACCAACCAATCAAATCAATAAAATCAGATTTCTGTCATAATTTGGAATTGTTTCGGTATTAATCTACTAATATTTGATATTAAACTTCATGAACTTAAAGCTTCGCATATATTTTAGATCTCATTACTTTTTTTGGTTGTCTTTTTACGCCAAGGTTTCTTGTACATATAAGAACTTGGCTCTTTTTTAACATTTATGTTTTTGTTAAGATTTCACTAGTTTTTGCAAAGATTTAATTTTGCCAAGTAAAAATCAAGCCCTACCGCCATTGGCGGATACAAGGGGGGGGGGGGGGTCATGGGGGTCATGACAATTTTCTTTTAAGGATATAGTTGCAAAAACTGCGTTTTAATTCAGTATATTTTGCTAAATAATAAATTAACAACTAGTTTTGAGCAATTATAAAAGAATTCATCTTTATGTTAACTTTAATTGCAGCGTAAAAATGGTTTTGAAATTGGTTTGATGATTTTTTCAAAATTGCTGAACACAAAATAAGACAACAAATGGCCCTTTTTTACAAACTCCTTTTAACCAAAAATTAAATCCAATATTGACATACATTTAAGTTATTAATACCAACCTAAAAGGTCCTTGGGCTTTTAAAGCTTTTCACCTTGTATGTATGCAATTTCAAAGGCCACTAAATTGTCATAAAAAGTCAGCTACAGTTGCAGTAATTGGTCAGGTATAGATTTCTTTTAGGAATTAAAAAAAAAAGTTCCATACCACAGTATGGTATATCGTATAGTATCGTCCTTTCGGGACGATATTTTGCAAAAACCCATAAATCAGGTGCCGAAAATCACTATGATATTAATAAAGCTTTGAAAATGTATTGAAATAAAATGCACGACTGGGTCGCACGTACTTGCTCTTATGTTCAAGACACTGCGAGCTTAGGAAAATTGTATATACAAACATGGAAATTATGAGAGAAAAATGTAGAGAAGCATGAAATACGACACTTAAATTAGCTAAAACAACTCTTTTGACAGTTTGAGGTGAAAAAAAAGTATGCCATCTTAATTCATGATGGAATATGATTGTATGGGAAAAAAAGTTTAAAATCCTTGGAGCGGTTTTTTTTTTAATTAATTTTTTATATATAAAATTCTTAAAACATTTTTAAGAACAAATTTTGGTATGCAGATTTAAACTATATATTTATGTGTATACTAGCAGAAAATACCCGGCGCTGCCGGGTCCCTGTGAAACAAATTTCCTCCGCACAAAAAGTCCTATGTAATGACAACTTAAACATCCTACAAAACTTTTTTTATTTCGTTAAAAAAAATTTCTTTTTTTCCTTTGAGTATTTGTTTTTGTATTAATTTAATATTATATTTTATTATATAAAAATGAAATGAAAATTTGTGTGTCCGGGCATCAAATCTAAACCACAGCACAGAATAACTTAAATTATTCTTTATTCACCGAGCTGGCTTAAAAAAAAAGTGGTAATAATTGCAGTTGCATGTAAAAATATTTCATAATAAAAATCATAATATACAATAACAGTAACTATTGCATATTAAGTCACCTATTAATTCCTACAAAACAATCATAACATAATAAAGGCTAAACGAAAGAAATTGGGATTGCATTTACGGTTCTTAATGCATTGTAATATGAGTTTGCAGTGAAAAAGAAGAAAATTAATTCTTATTAAATCTTTTATCAATTCTGAATAACATCGCTATGCTAAAGTCCAAGGAAGTTGTGGTTCAAAATGCAGTTTCAGTTCAAAATAAGTGCTAACAGAAGTGAAAAAAAAAAACAACAATCTAAAAACTAAAAGCATATATGTACCTACATATCTCTATACTTAAAGGAAACAAAGTTAGATTGCTTTTCTTTTTCTTTTGTTATTTACATTACAAAAAACCTGAACCATTCCAGCGAACATCACTGAAAACAAATAAAAAGAAGCGAAAAAATAATATGGAAAATAAAAAATTAAGTACATATTAAAGAACGATAATTATTTATTTATTTACAAAATAACAAATGTCTGTATGATTATGAAGAATTTCAGAAGCATACATTTGCTTTTTGGTGTCTTAAATTTCAAAAATTTAAGAAAATAAATCATTCGTCGCGAATTAAATCTTTATATATCCAAACATATAAACGGTCCTTTATTATAGCCATCATTGAAAAGCATCATTGGAAATGTTTGAATGGTTTTTTTAGTATGTTTCCTTTTGGCTAGAAACGCAAATGATGTATCAATCGATCGGAAATCAATTGAAGAATTTTTGTTTTTTGACAAAAAAAGTTCGAAAAAGCAATTACTTTTTTCCATTTTACGGATTTCCGTCATTGGAATAGAAAAATAAAATCGTTCGCAAGAACTTGCGTGTGAACAGTGTAATCAATATTTCGTATGGAAAAGAATCTGATGAAAGCCATATTGTAAGGCATCTATTTCATGTACGTATAAAATAAAGTTTTGGTGCTTTTTATGAGCGAATATGAATGAATTTTTCGAACATCGATATTACGAAATTTTGATGCACAGAAATTCGCTGTAACTTGCATGTGTGAACAGTATTTTTAAAACATGATTTGCACATATTAACATCAAACAAAATTTACGGAAGCAATTTTGCAGGGCATTTTATGTGTAAAGTGCATATTATGTAAACGTTGTCTTTTTTAGTATTGATTTTTGCACAAATGAGCATTCAACAAAATTACGCTAGCAATATTGCAGGCTATTTCATGCACAGAAAGTCGTATTCAATGTTTCAATAGATATCCATGACTTTTTTGAGTATCGAAATTGCGAATGTTGTATGCACAGAAAATCGTGTGAAATGTGTTAACTGAAATCCGTGCCTTTTTTTAATATTCATCATGAAAAATGTTCATGCACAGAAAATAGCAGAAACTTGCATGTGTCAACGGCATCTTCCTGAGCATTGATGATTTAAATACATAAACATCGATGTTAAAACATGATTTTTGCACCAAAAAAAGATCAAACATACTTGACGAAAGTAATTTTGTAAGGCATTACAATACATATCGAAACCTTTCCGTAAGAATGGACATTTCTAAAATTGTTCAGAAAACGAAAAAAACGAAGAAAGTTCTAGTTGAATCATAGTGTACTAAGAGAAAATTTTGGTTAAACTAATTGACATTATTTTCAAACATCAAAATTTTCATGCACATATGTACATACATACATGAGTTGTAAACTTAAATCCATGAATCGATATTGCAAAGTCTGTTGGCAAAGAAAATCGTTCGCAAGAACTTGCGTGACGTTTCTTTTCATTATCTCAGTTGAACTATTGACATTTTTGGGGACGAAATTCCAAAGCCCAATGGCGTTTTTTTTTTCATAGAACTTCATATAGATTTCCAAAAGAGCGAACCTAATTTTCATTATGCGAAATTTGTATGCCAGAAACATGCAAGTGTAAACGCTGCCTTTTTGAGCATTTGATGCACAGAAAATCGTACTCAATGTGATAACAAAAATCCATGACTTTTTTGAGTAGCTATTAAGATTACGAACATAAGTTAGTATTATGCAATGTGCATACAGTGAAATCCATTCCTTTTTTGAACACCCTTTACAGACATCAATATTTCAAAATTTTTGAAATTGGAAACTGAAATCCATGCCTTTTTTGAATATCGATGTTAAAAATTTGTTTTGCACAGAAAATTGTGTTGAAGAATTTACGTGTAAACAGTGTCTTGGTCCAACAGCTTAAGTATGAGCTGAGCCTTATAATAATAATAGAAGAATGAAGAGGAAATGAAATGAAACGAAATGATAAATAGAAACAAATATAAATTTCAAATAGTTTTCAGTCGGCTGTCATTTTAAATAAACAAAATACATTTTTCAGGTAAGTTCAAATTTTAAATTATGTTTTCTTATACTAATAATTATTTGTTTTTTTTTTTAAACAGCCTATTGCACAATCAGTGCATAGGGCTTTAATTTGTACAAATTTATTTTGTAAGACTTTTGTTTGTTTATGAGTTTATCGGTCATATACACACAACCGACAAACAAACAAAAGTCTTACTTTATATATTAGTATAGATAAAAACAAAATTAAAAAAAAAATTGTCAACCCGTTTTTGAGATAAATAAAATAAAATTTTATAATTTTTGATGGTAGATCGTACTAATTTTAGTGTATGAAAAAAGTTTAATCAAAATCGTAGGAGTCGTTTTCAAGAAAAAAAATATTTTCCTTTGCGGTTTTTCACTTTTGTATGGAAGGTACCGTTATTTTTTCATAAATGTAAATTTTTTTCTAAAAATATTTTAGAGAGTACTAAAAAAGTCTTAAATATCGAGTTTCAAAAAAATCTATGATGCCGTTTTCGAAATATTTGATTTTCCAAACAAAAATTTGAAATATTTTTTAAAAATCCAAAAAATATTTTTTCAAAAATTGTGGTACACAAAACTATTAACATTTCTTGGAAGCTTCTGTATAAAAAAAATAATTGAAATCGGTCATACCATTTTGAAGAAAATCCAAAATTAAAAAAATGGTTCCTTGGGAGGTACCATTAATAACCATTTTTGAAAAATGGTTTTCCACCCAAAGAATTTTTTTTAAGAAAAGTTGTCGAGCCGTTTTTGAGAAAAATACGATTATGTAAATTTGCCAAAAAAAATGTATGACAGGTACCGTTATTTTTGGTTCAAAAAAAAATGAAAAAAACGTGTCGGCAGAATCACCAAAAACCACTAAGTACCAAGTGTGAAGAAAATCGATCGAGCCGTTTAGGCTGTAGATGAACAGACAGACAGACAGAATTTTGCCACCCACTTTTTTGGTGTTCTCTACCATCGTAATATCATGTTTGATTGTTATCTCAAAATTTTTTTTTTGCACGAATCCAAAACTTGCCTTATATTACCTATAATCGCAAGTAAAAATCAATATACATTCATAATTCATACTTGTTCTTGTTTTCTAAGATAACATAAATGAGATACAAACAATTTTTTTTAAATTACCTTGTGTGGCCTTTAAAAAACTTTTAAAATTTATTAAAACAAAATACATCACTAACCGATTACTGAAACTGGTAGACCTTTTATCACGATCTATAGTGGCCTATCCGGTTGGGTAAGAAATCTTTAAAATTAAATTATAGCGTTACAAAATCTTGCACTTACAAAATCACACCACAACACCGCACTAACAAAATCTCGCAAGCTTAGATCTCAGATTAAAATTTCGCAAAATATCGCAGAAAATACTATTTTTAATCAAAATTTTACAAATCTTGCGTGAGATTCTGTTGGAGATTCGTCTTCGAGTTTAATTTTTTTTTTTTTTCAGTCCGAAACTCGGAGCGAATGTTACTGGAAATGCGAGATTTTGATATTGGACACTTTAACTTTCGAGATTTCGGTTTATTTTCGAAGTTTTGTATTGTGAAATTGCTAAAAATGGGATTTTTTTAATTTTGAGACTATGAGAAAATGTGAGACTTCGGTATTCAAGATTTTTGTTTTGTAATTTGTAAGGTTTCCTAGCTTTTCAGATTTTACCCATTTTTTGGGAATATCTCACAAATAGGTACCAAAAATCGTAGGTGATACTGAAAAGCAAATTTTGGTAGCAAATTAATTTTTCCATTGCAATCACCACCGCATTATGCTTCAATTTGCCGGAGGATTTGATTGCTTCCACTCGCCCACCTAGCAATTTGACAGAAACTATTGGGAATTCAAGTTTTTTATTTTTATATGGCGACATACTTCTGTTTTGTGCAGGGGATGTCATTAAAGAAAGTAGTAAATTACTTTAGTTCCTTCATGTTTCGATACAAAAGAGAAAAATAGATTTTTTAAGACCTAAGGTTTTAAGGCCAAAAACTACGATTCTTAATCTACCATATTTGCAATAAAAAAAATAATTTTGTAACGCAATACCATGAATTTTGAAGAACGTCTGGATACACCCTTGCTTACCACTCTACAAGGTTTCATAATTCTGCAACAAGCGAAAGTGCTCTATATAAATTATAGCAATTCTGAGAAAGTGACTGAATGGAAAATCTCAATATTTTATTTTTCGCTTTGTATGCTCCTCAAATCATACCGTTCAACCACTTTTCATCGTTCTGCAACAGTCCGAAGTGCTCCATATAGTTTATAAGAATTTTTTACAAAGTGGGTGAATGCCACGCCCACAAGGCCGACTGTTGTGTGAAATTTCAGGTTTCTACATTGTCATAGTCATACATTAAAATAAATAAATAATTAATTAATTTAAAAAAAAAACATGTAATAGTGAAAATTTGTATTTTTTTAAATTTAAATTTTTTATTTCAAACTAAATAATTAAACTTATATTAATAATTTGTATACCTATATCATTGTATTGGTTTAGAAAATAAAAAAAACCCCTGAGGAAGCCGGAAAAAAACCAGCGAAACGTAGGGTAAACCCAAGATGAATAAGTTTTTTAATTAATTGCATTTTGTATCCATTCAACTGATCAATATAGCCCAAATAACCACATACTTTTAGTAAATGATCAAATAAAATAACTAATAATACTATTTTATTGAATAAATGCATCTGCTTTAACACTTTTCCTGCACCTGCATGAGGTACTGGTAGCTATAGTCTTATTTTTTGTGCATTTTTACCTTCGCTTAAAAAAAGTAGCATATTAAATACTAGATACAACAATATGGAACTATACCCAATTGTTGTTGTATTTTAACATGCTACTTTTTTAAAGATACGTTAAAAAATGCACTCAAAAACAATGTTAAAAAGCCCTTTAGAACTGAGTTCGAAAAGAATCGACCACGTTGTTTCTCAAAAGTTAGCAGACAAAAAATTGGAAATATTAAAAAAATATTTTTTCGAAAATTTTTGTACATAATACCTAACCATCAATAATTTTTAGAAGCTTCTTCATTAAAAAAATTATTAAAATAAGATATGACTTTTTTAATAATTTTCAAGAAAATCGAATATCCAAAAAAAATGTTGGAGCCCTTTTTGAGAAAAATGCGATTAAGTTAAATTGCTATGAAAAAAATTTATGGCAGGTACCTTTACTTTTGGTTTGAAGAAAATCGATTCAGATGTTTAGGCTGTAGGTAGGTCAACGGACAGAGAGATAAATAAGCAGACAGAATTGTGAGACCCGATTTTTTGTCTTCTCTATCATCGTAATTACAAGTGTGATCAAATTCTTTTGTTCGATTTTGTTTGTAAGAAAGCTTTGAAGGGATTAATTAGAGAAGAATCGCATGATGTAATGAGTTTTTTAGAGACAAATTATTTCGGTGTGAAAAATAACCTCAAATATAGGGGAAAAACGTTGTTTTTTTTTTGCATTTTTGGGTTGGAATAGGTATATTGAAATTATGACGTTGTTTCACTACTAAAGGGTGTTTTTTAGACGTGTGGCTTCCAAGAAGAAATAAAAGGCATATAATTTAATATTATGGCCAAGAATTTAGCTTTATTATAAAGATAAGGGTTTGCCATTATGTTTTAAAAATTATTTCGGGCAAGTGGCCGCCGTGGCTGGCTCGAATAAATTCCAGCCGAGAGGGCCCAATTTTTGACCACTTTTTGCAGCAATTGGGGCCGTATGTCAGCAATTACGCATTGTTGATTGTTTCGTTGGCTGTATGACATGTAGCGCCGTTTTGTTGGAAAAATAAAATAATTTTCAAAAAATTTTAGGTGTGTTTAACTTAAGTCCAAAGTCAGAAATACCTATTCTATCAGGTCATATTTTTGAGAAATTTCCATTTTTGATAATTTTAAAAATCTTTTTTTCGCTGTTTGTAGCGATTTCTAAAAGAAAAAAGTTTCTTCTTTTAGATTCTGTTTAAATCTTTGCATTATCTATCTTCATCCTTTCTTTTCCGAGAAATCTTCTTGGCCACAGAAATTTTGTTGGCCAGTGAACTCGTAATAAAATGTGCCAGCCATTCTCGAAATTTCTTTTAAAAACTATATTTGGCATTTTTTTTGTTATTGGATTGATTTATCTATTCCAAATCTACAAATATTGAATATTTATCTGGACAAAGTACAAAATAAAATATTTTTTCGGATATGTATACCATCATGTGTTGATACCACATTATAGCTTAAATATAAACATAAATCTCCAATGGAACTTTACAACTCAAAAAAATAAATTAAAGCTTTTATCGAAAGCATTTTCTCTTGATCATTCCTATGCACATATTCATAACTACAGTCTACATCTACATCATTACGATAGTTTATTAATTAAACCAATCAAAGCATAAAGCAATACAAGATTTATAAAGCTTATAATTGAGTAAGTACCTATAGTAGATCCGCTAAGCTTTCGCTTAAAGCCATTTTGTAGTCTGCGTCGCGCTGGCTTGCACATTTCCATCCAGTTTGTCAATAGCTCTTACAAGTGACAGTTGTGCACGTACAGCCATAAAATTGGAATGACAAAATGGGCTTCTTAGCTAGAGTTTTGTTTGTGGCTTTATCGCTTGGAACTGCTGTTATTTATCAAAATTATAAAAACATTTCAAGGTCAGTTTCACCGCCGGCATTAGATCTTAATGCTTATTGGGGACCAGGATCAGCAAGTGCCTATAAAGAAGATCCATCTATTAAAGCTTTCACCATTAAATACGTAGAAGCTGTTAATGAACTCAAAGAGCAACTAGCACGTCCACTTAAATTACATGCCCCACTTGAAGATGTTAACTTCGAATATGGATTCAATAGTAAAGCTTTACGAAATGTCATCACTTATTGGCGAGATAACTATCTCACAAGATGGCCTGAACGTCAACAATTTCTTAACAAATTTCCACAATTCACGACACAGATTCAGGGGTAAGTGAACTGAGTAAATATCTTTAATCTTTAGACCTAGCGAATATTTTGTATGGTGTTGCATAAGAACCGGTGTATTTCTGTTTACTTGTTCGAAGCCTTATTTGCTTCATTAATTCCATAGTAGATTCATATGTTTGTTTCAAATGAGCTAAGACTTAGGTACATGTATGTACCATATGTTTATGTATATAATGTTGTTTTGCAAAAAACATTGTTTCCACGCTCTGATAACAAGTTGCACAATATTTTGTGGTGTTTGCTGCTTCATTTTGAGATAATAATTTTGACAGATAATTGTATATTATTTTTAAACTTTCACCTGCATACACATGCATACATAATGTATTAAAAGTGAAGGAAAATCAAAGGTCAGAAATAAGAGATTTGTTTGAAAGCAAAAAAAAATAATTTTAATCGATTGTTAACATCTTGGTTTCCTTTTACTATGAAACAAAATGAATTTTGACGGCATGGGTAAAAATTAGCAATTCACGGGTAGCAGACTTTGTTATTATGTCAGCAGTTACAATTTGTACTTATGGCCTTTTCGATTGGGGACAGAATGACAGTTCTTGTTCTGAAAAGAAGAAAAAATAGGTCTGATCCTGATCCTGATTAGTTCAAACTTGTGTGAAAAAATTTTTGTATTTGAACTTTGACACAACTTTGGACTAAAAAGCTCAGAAATGCACAGAAAATCACAGAAATTCAAAGTAAAGAACAGACCTAATGTTCTGGATTTGATTTCAGGATTGAAATGAGAAGCGTTCACACGTATCGAATCAGTGTTCCGGATTGCCAATCGAAAAGGCCATTATTTTAGTTCCCTATTTGTCATGAAATTCAATTTCACAAAGTTTATACTAGAATTGAATTATAGTTTATTATGGGAGGCGACCGTAAGAATAACAAACTTATGACGACTATTCAAAAATAGGATGCTAACTGAAAGCTTTAGTCCAAACATTTACAAAACTAGTGGTCGGACAAGCTTTGGTGGCAATAATGGTTTGAAAATTAACTTCGCAGGTTGCATTTTTGGCTAAGTTTATAGACAGGCTTAAGCAACTTCTTTAAAAGGGGTATCAATTTAAATTTAAGACTAATGTTATGTTTCCACCAAAAGTTTATCTCAGTTCAGATTTAATAAATCTATTTGGTGTTCCCACCGCACAAAAAGATTTATTTTGACAGCACCTTTTGCAAATGGTGTTTCATTTTTTCTTATGAAGAGGAAGTGAGAAAGCATGTTTCATTTGTGAAGAACTGAATTCAGCCATGAATGAATCCTTCAAGCCTGATTCACAATGCGACGAGGAAACGAGACGTGAGCGTGACGAGATCCCGTCGTTGCCGTCAATCGAATCTCAAATAATGAAATTATACGAAGATATACACAATGAAGCGTCTCTCGTCGTCACGTCACGCCAAGGATTCGACAAATTGAAAAAAAGACGCGGCGAGACGAAGATTTTTTTTTAAACAAGTTTATTTACACAATGGAACTATTTTTTTAAAGAAAATATACGATAACTTGAAATTAAAAGATAAAGTAATCCATAATCTGTTATTTTTAATACTTTTTTGTTTAATTTGTATAAATTTTTTTTCGTTGCTAAAAATCTCGCTGCATTTTGAATTGGGGAACGATTTCATAACTAGAAAAAGATGACAGCGAGTCACGTCACGCTCTCGTCTCATTTTCTCGTCAGGAATCAGGCTTCAGCGCCATACAAGAATAGGTTAGTTTGATTTGTAAAAGTTTTTGTCCTAGGAAGATTTAACAAGATTAATTTCTAATCTCCAAGATTTATGAAATATATTTGAATGGTAAATCTTAGATAAGCGTTAGGTGAAAATGTAGCATTAAACTCCAAAAAGTTGCAACAAGAGAGCATATTATGAGAGCAAGAAATTTCCGATTCATGAAAAATCTTTCAAACTGCTACACAAATTTCTGTCTGCAGGAAGTAAACAACTGTCAAAACATGTCTGTGCGTTTTTGTTGTTTGTTTGTGTTTGAAGATTTCTCTGTTGAGTTTGATGGTATTCGTCACGTTTGATGTTTTATCACAAAGTGATACAAAGCCAATTCAACGTTTTAGTTTTCCCCTTATTTTAATAATTTGACAGTTTTTGAACTTCGTGTTAAAAGTAACCGAACACACCTATTGCTTGTGTGAGTGAAGGTGACAAGAAAATATACATATGAGGTCTGTTCCTTGCCGACTTTCAAACAGTTTGAAACCGCCAGATTTAGTCCGAAGTCGTTCCACAATTGAAAAATTGTACTGGTCCGCACCAAATCTGGTGGTCTGAAACTGTTTGAAACTGTTTGGGACTAAACCATGGAACAGGGTTATGGTATTAATGTGAATTTGCACCTCTTGGACTCTTTTTACAGTAGGTGTGTTTGCTAACGTGAAATTTCTTGCAAATTTTCACATTTTGCTGTCAGACACCATAGGATAAATAAACCAAGTGTGGTAAACTTGGTGAAAATTTCACGTTACCATATGGCATAAAAATGGAGGTTCTCTCAAGCACAAAAATCTAAACAAAACAAAACAAAAATGTTAAAAAATTGAGTGACTGCGAGTGATTTTTTCCTTTTTTTGTAACACATTATAGTATATGTAGGTAAAATAGGATAAATAAAACAAAAAAATTGGTACCATCATGAAACTTGGTGAAAAGTTTCATGTATTATGAGAATGAAAAATCAAAAGAGTATTTAAAAATATTTCACATGGAAGGGTGTTTTTTTTTGAAGGGGAGAGGGGGTAAAATTGTGGTATATCAAACAGAAAAATTAACTTTGGTGCAACCTAACATATGCTTACTGACTGACAAATGTTTTTGAGGTAGTTTTGAATGCTAAATCAAATGACACCAGAACCAAGTCGATACGACCTCCGTGAAAAAAGTTATTGTAATTTTATGTAAAGATGACTATATAATACTAACAACAAGAAGAGTCTATAAAAATATCTGTGGTTAAAGGGTGTTTTTTTGAGGAGTGGGGTAGTAGTGGGATGATTACCATAAAGTTGGGAGACAAGAAAGTGGAATACAAATGGAAAGCAAGTGGGAGGCAAGTTGAATGCAAATTACGAATTTGACAGGCAGTGTATGTAGCCAGCTTGCTTGCAAGTACTTGCTCGTGTGGCCTCAGGGTAAGCAAATTATCATTCATCAAAATTCAGTCCCCTTATTTATCAATTCTATTCTTACGGCTTCTTGCTATTGGCTTGCTTTGACAACAATCGTGACAGCATAATTAATTATTTACATATTATCTCTATGTTTAATTTCTGTTGTTCTTCTATTTTGAAAATAAAAGTAAAAATTGGAATATGAAGATCTTCTGTAAAAAAACTGAATATACAGCATTTTTTTTTTTAAACCTACTTCGGAAAATTTGCCGATTAGTGACAACGCTGTGACAGAAACATGACCACGATAACAAACAGACCTATTTTTGCCGTCACGCCATTATTCCCCTGCGTTTTGGTACATACTTTTAGATGAATAAATAATATTGAATTAAAACATTAACAGTGTTTTTTCAGTGTATTTGACATTTTCTTATTCAAAATTCATCATAAAGTAATAGAATCAACAAATTCGTGTCATGTAGTAGTGCATCATTTTATTTTTCACTTAAGTTTAAGATATCTTTTTTCCTAACACTACTGAAACTATCTGCAAAATTAAATATCCACCTAATCAGCGGAGTAAATATATATTTTTGCCATTCCCCTGACTTTAGTGCAATTTTGCTGGCGTTAAAGTTTGAAAACCATTATATTGTCTCAAATACTGCGTGATCCCATGTTTGAAAGTCGTTATAATAGAGCTATTAATACATAGATATAATCGATAATTAATAATTAAGCAAAATAAGTTGTTCTGAGCGAGGGCCAATTTGTGGTACAAAATTTTTATTTTTTTTTTAATATTGACCCATATATTTACATATAGTTACTTACACAACCGGAAACGAAAAAAATATCTATGGAGTTCTCATGTGTTTTTTTTTTTTTGTTTGCTTTGGCGAAAAAGTAGAACAAAATTTTCAAAACAATTTCCCACTTATTCTGTGCATAATATCTATAGATATGTATATTGTATTATATTCAAGGCAAAAAGTGTTAAGCCACCTAATGAGTCATTAATTTACCCTTAGTTAATAAACTTAGTTTAAGGCCTAAAAATGGAAAACAATTACACTTTTGGATACAAAAACCATTTGCACGTAAATAATGCTGTGAGGTGAAAATATTTTTTTTTTGTGAGTCCGACCATACAAATAAATATTTTTTTTTACCACACTATTTTCTCATTTATTTAAACTCAATCCATTTGTTTTTTTTTTTTTTTTGGAGTAAAACAAATATTTGGAACTGGTATTTGTGTGACAAATAAAAATTTAAAAATTTAAATTACGAGCAAACGTTTTTATCAGATTTTTAGTGCATTGGGATCGGAATTAACCAAATTATTGTTGCTTTTAATGTGCTACTTTTTTAAACGGAGATAAAAATAACGTAAAACACGGCTAATAACATTTAAGTGACACCCATTCGTTTTTTATTTTCGAGGCAAATACCTAAATACACTCCGCTTCAACCGAATAAGCACACAAATATGCAAAGGTTCCTTGGTAAATTTCACCAAGCTTCCCAAACTAGGTTTTTTTCTCCTAAGGTTTCTGACAGCTCACAATTTGCGCTGTCAGAAACCTTAGGAGAAAAAAACCTAGTTTGGGAAAATTTGCAAGACATGTATCATTTGATGATGGTGATTGTTTGTTTATGATGTTGATTAAAAAAATCATAGAGATTAATTCAAAAAGCATTGGTCGTGTTTGGGTTTGCTCGGTAAAGCGATATAGACCAGGAAAAATAGCACAAATCGTATAGGGAACCTTGAAAAAATTAATTCATGAAATATTAAAATTGGAATCGACGCAGAATTGCAACCTCTATAACATATCCAAAGTCCCCCAAAATCCCCGCATTGGCTTTTTGTGTAGATGCGGTGCAGGGTCAAAAGCCCAGAAGCCAAAAGTCCATAATGGAATTTTGACCCACTTGGGTGGGTTAAAAGTCCATAAATGCATTATGGACTTTTAACCCAACCAAGTGAGCTAAAACTCCAGAAGAAAGTGGGTCGTAAGTTCGTAAATTTTTTAAGGAAATGGGTCAAAAGTCCATACTTTAGCCAAAAAAACAATTTATTTCAAAATTTCAGAAAAAAATAATGAATATCAATTAAAAAAGAAACAAGAAAATTTACAGATTCATAATTAAAGGTTCAAAAACATTCACAACATTTGCCTGCAAAATGGACATAACACTTCATTTTTGTTGGGCTTGGCCGTATTTTCGGCGTTCTTCCATTAGGCGAATGGAAGCAATTGATAGTTTTTTGTATCGCACATTCAGAACACGTACATAAGTACTTACAAAGTTTTCGCTAATTTAATTACATCTAATTTTATTTTGTTTAGGGTCTGGGAAAATTGAAAAATATGATTTAAAAAAAATCACTTGATATTTGTGTGCAATAATATTGAGTTTTGAGAAAACGACATTACTATGTTTTTGAATATGTTTTTTGGGAAATTTGAATTTTCGAAAAATTTAACTAGCGCGCGCGTTTTTATAATTTTGCTAACTGAACTTTTAAAACAAATTTTCAAAAAAGTAAGCTCAATAAGTCACTTAGAAAATTTTAAAGAGATATAATTTTCGAATCGAAGTTTTGTGATACACGGAGTTTTAATATTTTTCGAAATGATTTTTGTGGAATTTGAATTTTTGAAAAATGCAATCAGGTAATTTTAAAATTTTCGCGTAGTACCTACAAAATATTTGGTGCTTTTGTCCGGCAAAAACAGATTTTCTTGCTAAGCGACCCTACTAGTATGACATATTCGTGTTCAGTTGGTAGACCAGCCCCCAATGCAGAGCTGCATTATTTTTCTGTTCGCCTCCTTTGATGCCAAATATCTCTCAAACCCCTTGGTTTACAATTTAACGGCTATATAACAAATTGAAGTACATGCAATAACCTCTTCAAAAATATAGCACACATTACTGTTGACTTGGGAGACCGGTTTCCAATGCAGAATTGCATTTTTTTTTAATATTGCGTTTTTGTCAAATATCTCTCGAACGACACCACTTTCACCTTAACATTCTTGAAAGATAATTAAGTACTCGCAGTAAACTTTTCAATGAAGTATGACACACATGAAGTTGAGTTGGCAGGTCAGTGCCAATGTAGAATTTCATTATTATTTTATTCGACTTTTTGGATGCCAAATATCTCTTGAACCCCATGGTCTACAGTTTAACGGTTACCTACAAAAATAAAGTACATGTTATAACCTTTCCAACGATGTACAACACATTGATGTTGAGCAGGAAGACAATGTCCAAATGCGGCGTTGCATTATTTTTCTTTGCCGTGCTTTGGAGTCGAATATCTCGCGAACCCCATGGTTTAGAGCTTAACGGCCATATAATGAAATGATGTCCTAACAATAACCTTTTCAAAAATGTAATGACAATTGTGTTGAGCATATGGGCCAATTTGCTCATTCTCCTTTCATGATGCTATGTGAAAATTTGGTGTTTCAGAACTCTTTCTTATTAGATTAAAATGGCTATAACTTTCGACTTAAGACTGCTTGTGGTAAGTTTTATAACTTTTAAGAAACTAAAAAAATAGGGAAAGTTTTTAAAAGACCTAGCAAATATTGCGTAATGGAATTTTTGTTTATCATTCAACTCCAAAAATATAAGTTAAAAATTAGCTTTGATCATAATTGCATTTTATTTAGGTATTTCTACCAACTGGTAAGGATTTAGTATGGACAAGTTATGGAATTCTGACAGGTCATGGCCTGGTGTTTCACCAATTAAAGTTTGAAGCATTAGATTTTGACATTCACTATATAATTAATGTGTACAAGGGAGTATCGCATAATCTTAGATAAATGCATAAATCTGGTCGGCCAGAGAAAGTGATCAAGCTATGCCCCGGATGACCTTGAAATTCTGATAGGTGAAAGTTTCCCCTTTAATTTGATGTAGGTTTCATCCTTTAATCGATGGGTGGTAGCACCCCTAAAAAGTGACCACTTCTTTTGGTCGGCCAGCCAATCTGACCAGGGTATGGGCTGGACGACCAAGCTTTTTTATATCACCTAACGAAGACAAAGTAAAATTTTCTTTACTTCGATGGGTGGTAGCACCCCTAAAATATGACGACTTCTTTTGGTCGGCCAGCCGGTCTGACCAGGATACAGGGTGGACGACCAAGTTTTTCTATATCACCTTGTGGCAACCTAATGCAATATAACCAAATTTTTCTTTACCTCGATGGGTGGGAATTTTGTATTGCCGCCTCCCACTCTATATGAGATTACAACAACACAAACAAATCCGGATCGCTTAAGATACGCAGCCGAACGCACCCATTGCTGTTCTCCGGCTCTCTTGTAAGCTTTCTATATGGAAAAATGCAGATCTTGTTGTTGTTAGTTTATAAGTGCATTTTTGGGAGCATTTTCCATGTTTGGTTTGAGGCTTTTTTATTTAAAATTAGTTTTGGGGTTATTTTTTTTTTCTTGATTTGGGAAGATATCTTCATTTCGAACTTGCGGAAAATTGTCAATATGAAAAATAGCCTCATTTTTGGGATCCATTTTTCAGTTTTTGTTAAACATTAAAAAGAATGGGATCAATTTTCATAATAAAATTTAATCTAAAAATGAAAAAAGTCCCTAAAACATCAAGTATCACCCCAATTCACAAAAGTTATTTATTTTTTGCTTTTTTCGCATTTCATATCACATTCCTCATACAACTTAGATCCTAACGAATAGTATAGAATAGACATTTTGATAGGCTATATCTTTTTAATAGAATAAACAGATAAATTTAAAAAAATATTTAATATTGTTCTTTTTAATGTTCTATGGAAACGCATATAAATTTTCATAATAAATTTTTCAATTTAGCTGTGTTCTTTTATGCCTAATGCCATATGCATATTATATTGTTGCACCCGGTGCATAGCATGGTTTTTTATAAAAAAAAAACTTTATAGTTTTCAGAAGAAAATAAAGAGAGAATAAGTCAATAGGTACTTCTTTACCATTCCAACTTTAGCTCATCCATAAACCATAATAAACTGTAATTACTTCCGTTAATTAAGCATTACAAATGTTGCAAAATAAATATTTTTTCCTAGCATATAATTAGTCACGAAACGAAGCCGCAAATACCGAGTCTGTGAAATATCTACTGGTTCATCAGGCGTATGCGTACTTTTTTTTGTTTTATTGATTTTTCAATGCTATTTCTTCAAATTTTACGTGTTTTTGTTTTGTATCACTCGTTTTTTTCATTTTGTTTACAACCTGATGGTCATACCCACTTGTTTATAAAAACAATCCCGGCAAACATTTAGCGCAAATTTTAAACAAGACAAAAGCTATTTTTTGCTACAAGGATTCATAGTAAATTTTGAATTGTTACTTCCCCCAATTTGTCAGGTAGGAAGGAAGCGGCCATAAGTAATCAACCGATTCAAAAAAGCTTTTTATTGCCTTAAGTCCTCCAAACAAAAATTGGATTATAAAAAAACCTTCTTATAGAAAAAAAACTTCCAGCTTAATGATTAGGAATTATATTCTTGTTGGATATAGTTTTCAGTATTTTTTGTCAAAAAATCCATGTAAGTTAAACTGAAATTAATACAAATTACGTATGACAAAGGTCCTCACTATGTCACTGATGAGTTGAAGTGCGTAAGCCGGACAAAACACCAATTTGTAGGACTAAAGGCCATAAAAAGCTATTTTGAGTCAATAATTCAACAAGTCCAATCCTTAATGCTAAGTCTTCTACTTGGCTGATTTATTTTGGTAGTATATAGAAATTGTATTATAAAAATATCCTTCTCACATACGTAATCTAGCACGATAACCCAACTAGCGCTAGAATAGGTGGTTTTGATACCATAGCTCGTTTGACTTTCTGGGATTAAGGAATTGAAATTTTTTTTAATTTAGGGGAATTCAATGCAATTTATTTGTCGTTCTCGAAAACGTCAATTTAATCGTCAAGTGAATGGCCGTTTTCGAAAACGTCAAATCAAAGTAAATTTGATCGTCATGATCGATTTTTGAATTATCGATGTAGGAGAAGCCCTTAAAAATGGTTTTCGGTCGTCTGTCAGTCTAGTCTGCCATATGCGTCCTTACTCCAGCCATGCATTATTCTAGAGATTTAACAAATCGAGGGATTCGTTTTAAATTTGGTACAGAAGCCCTGTTTTTTTTTTAAAGAAGCATTTTAAATACAACTCCGTATTGTTGTTGTATATAACATGCAACTTTTTTTCAAGCGAAGATAAAAATGCACTAAAAAACAGGGCAAAGAACCGAATAAACCTAATGTATTGAAGTTTTTGAAAAACAGCATTATTTTAATAAATTCATACCTTATTTTTATAAAAACCTTTAATAGTTAACTTAAATTAGAACAAAAATATCTGATATCCTATTATTTCAGACTAAAAATCCACTTCCTTCATGTGAAACCAACTAATCCCGGAACAAAGAAGGTTGTACCTCTACTTTTGCTCCATGGCTGGCCCGGATCTGTTCGAGAATTCTATGAAATTATTCCAATGCTTACAACTCCATCCAAAGATCATGATTATGTGTTTGAAGTTATCGCTCCAAGTTTAGTTGGCTATGGCTGGTCAGAGGTTTGTTGTTTTCTTTATTTTACAAAGCTATTCCAAGTGACAAAAAGTGTCTTACATGCGTCTTTAATTTTCAGGGTTCTTCAAAGAAAAACTTTGGTCCAATAGAAATGGCAGTTGTTTTTCGGAACCTTATGCTACGTGTGGGACACGAAAAGTTCCTTATTCAAGGTGGAGATTGGGGAAGTGTTATTGGCAGCAATCTTGCAACTCTCTTCCCAGAGAACAGCATTGGATACCATTCGAATTTGTGCTTTGCTAATAGCATATTGGCAAATATAAAGGGTATCATGACAAATATCTATCCATCAATGTTCTTGGAAGAACATCAAGAAGAATTCCATGTCCCGATAGGAGAGAAATTTTCCAATCTTCTCGAAGAAAGTGGCTATTTCCATATTCAAGCAACAAAGCCTGATACAATTGGAACTGCTCTCCTTAACAATCCAGTTGGTTTGGCTGCCTATATTTTGGAGAAATTCTCAACCTGGACCAATTTACAGTTCAGAAAACTTCCTGACGGCGGACTGACGAAGAAGTTCTCAATGGATGCCCTTTTGGACAATCTGATGATTTATTATTTAACAGATTCCATTACAACATCACAGAGACTTTACGCTGAACAATATGCGACAAACCAGAGAGAAATGCAAATGGACCGAGTTCCAACAATCACACCAACTGGCTGTGCTCGATTTAGGCATGATATCGCACATTCCACTGATTGGCAGCTTAAGGAGAAGTTTACAAATTTGGTTCATAGTACCTATCACAATGATGGAGGGCATTTTATGGCTTTAGAAAAGCCAAAAGTTTTGTATGATGATTTTGTTGAATTTGTTAAGAAGGTTGTAACTTAGAGTTTTATTTGGGTTTGTAAATAAATTTTGTAACATAAATAAAAAGAAAAATAAAAAGTTTTCTAGTTCGTTTTCTTGCTGATTTATATTTTTATAAAATATCAAAGAGTTTGAAAAAAGGAAAAGGTAATTCAATGAAACAGTTGTAAGGACAGTTGCAAGGTTCTTAAAGAAAATGGAAAAATGACATCCCAAGGTACTTTGATCCCGTACGACAGGTTTCATTGTAAAAGGGTCAGACTGTAAAACTACTTAGACAGTTTAGATTTCTGAGATCTCAGAGGGCTCAAAGGACTCTGAATTATAAACACGATTCCTCACTTTTCCCCTTAAAAACTGAGATTGAAATTTTTTGGATTCGCTTGCTCAATTATATTTTGTCGCAGTAAATTACATAAGAAGAAAAGAAAAGGAGAGTTGTTTTGACTTCTATTTGAGGAATCCCGTTTATATTTTACTCTCCGGCTCTGTCAAAGAACGGGGAAAAAATAATGAGCGCTCAAGAAATATAATCTGGATAACTGATTACACATTGACCCCTTAAAATTCATTATGTAAAGTTTGAACAGTCAAGACGTGCTTTATTTAGTCTCTGTCGTGATGTCTGAAATTTGCCTTAAATGTGATAAATCTTTAGACAGTGAAAAAACAATGCGTTGTGGAATTTGTTGCTTAAAAATTCACAAATAACTCTCCGCGGTATCTACCACCAATTCCAAAAAGAGATAACACTTCTTCTCCTGCGAATGTACGAGTATCAAGTAAATCTGCTCACTCCCCTCGTTTAGCTAATCTACCGCTGCAAAAGAACAATAAATCAAAAACCAAAACTCTCTCTAATAAAGTTAACGACAAAGTTTTGAGTGGTCAACGTAATCCTAAAAAAACAAAAAATGTGGATGCTGATGGCTCTCTTTACTCCACAGCTGAAGCTCGTGCAGAATTTTTGTCACCGATTCGCTCAACCAAAAATGTTTCTCTTAATAATTCGGATGCTGCAAATTTGTTTGCTGCTACAGATTTAGTTGCCAATAATGTGGATATAATTTCATTTGTTGATACAAATCTTGTTGGTAATGCGGATGACGAAGAGGTTTCTGCTGATCCAAATTAGAATGTTAATATTGATGGTGTGGACTCTGTTGGTGTGGATTCTGTAACTAAATATTCTGATGTTGCTGTTGATCTGCATACTGTTGCGGCTTATGAGAATGTTGCTAATCCTCATACACTATTGAGTCTTGATATTATGAAAAATGTCCCTGAATATTCTGTTGTTGTTGCTGATGTACCTGCTGACATTGATGTTGCTGGTTTTAATGCGGCTTTGAATGTTGACGTGAATACTGAGGTGCCTGCTGTTGCTGCTGAAGTTGATGCTGATGGTTTTATTGCAGCTTTGAATGTTGACGTGGTTGCTGTTGCTGCTGAAGATAGTTGCTGGTTTTAATGCGGCATTAAATTTTGACAGGGATACTGTGCTGTATGCGTCTGATAAAGGTGACCCTAGATCGTGTATACTAGTTAAGCGTAGCACTAATGTATATTTACTCCCTGATTTCAGCGATAGAGATATCACCGCCGCAAGGCTCGAAACGGCCAATGAGACGTACTGGCTAGTGTCGGCGTATCTGGGCCATGACCACCTCGGCCCTCTCCCCGGTCATACACTGGAGAGACTGATCGCTCATGCAGAACGGCAGAAGATATGCCTCATGATTGGGAGTGATGCGAACTCCCATCATACAGTATGGGGAAGTACTGATATCAATAATAGAGGTGAGTCTCTTTTTGATTTTATTTTAAGTACTAACCTTATTGTAAGTAATGTGGGTAATGAACCTACCTTCATCACTAAAAACCGACAGGAAGTATTAGATATTACTCTTGTCTCAGACACCATTCATCATAAGATCTCGAATTGGAAAGTGTCGGATGAACACTCGTTCTCCGATCACAGATACATTCAATTCAGTCTCATCGATGAACATCCTTGCCGCGTAGAATTTCGAAACCCTCGAAAAACCGACTGGCTCAAATATAGGATTACACTCCAGGGGCTATTAAAACCAGATCTCTTAAATCCTCCTTCTAATAATTATGAACTTGACTGCAAGGTCAATGATCTCACATTAGCCCTCAACAAATCTATGGCTACATCCTGCCCACTTACTCTAGTTAGGGGGAAAAAGAAACCACATTGGTGGGATTCTGGGCTTGAACCGCTCAGGAAAGACTGTCGCAAGTGTTTCAATCGAGCTAAAAGCACTCGTGCAGTGTCAGATTGGGAATCTTATAAAATAACCCTCAAACTGTATAAGAAAGCATTGAGAAAGTCAAAGAGATCCTCCTGGAGAAATTTCTGTGGAAAAATAGAAGAAACTTCAGAGGCATCTAGACTAAGAAAAATTCTCTCTACAAATCCAGTAATGCCAAGCTGCTTAAAAAATGCTGATGGCTCATGGACAAATTCCTGCGAAGAATCGCTTAACTTGCTATTGGATACTCACTTCCCTGGTAGCTCTCAAAACATTAATAGCTTCGACCGTAATAGGTTTGATATGAATCCAAGCTATCCACAAGGTCTGATTACAAGGGAAAAACTGCAATGGGCGCTCAACAGCTTTCAGCCTTACAAGTCTGCGGGACCAGATGGCATAATACCAGCCGAACTCCAGATGAATAAAGATTTAATTCTGCCAATTCTGGAGTCTATTTTTACTAGCTGCTTAGCACTCGTCTACATCCCCCTGTCTTGGAGAGAGGTTAGGGTTGTGTTCATACCCAAAGCTGGAAAGTGCTCCCAAGTAAACCCAAAGGATCTCAGACCTATTAGTCTATCATCATTCCTTCTAAAAACTTTTGAACGATTGATTGATATCCACTTACGATCATGCATTGACACGCGACTTTTGTCTACGAGTCAACATGCTTACTGCAAAGGGAAATCTGTAGAAACTGCCTTACATAGTTTAGTAAGAACCATTGAATATTCCCTCCATCACAAAGAGTACACCATGGTTGCTTTCTTAGATATAGAAGGCGCTTTTAACAATGTCGACGCATCTGCAATCGCATCTGCGCTGACATCTCTGAAGGTAGATGGTTCGCTTGGAGAATTGATTAACCAAATGCTGACGAGCAGGGTTATCAACTCAAAACTAGGTAGCTATTCTGCTAGAAGGTCTGTTAGTAGAGGTACGCCTCAAGGCGGTGTCCTTTCTCCCCTTCTATGGAACTTGGTGGTAAATGAGCTGCTAATATGCCTGGAAGAGGAGGGTTACAGAGTGATTGCCTGTGCGGACGATGTTGCTATTGCCGTATCAGGAAAGCATCCTACCACTTTAAAAGAACTCTTACAAAATGCTTTAAATAGGCTAACCAATTGGGCAGACCGGTGGTGGTCTGGGCGTCAACCCTCATAAAACAGAACTTGTTCTATTCTCAAGGAAATATAAAATCCCTCATGTAGATCCTCCCTCTATTAAAGGTGTTCCATTAACATTCACTGATCAGGCAAAATATTTGGGTCTTATTTTAGACAAAAAGTTAAGTTGGAAACCTAATATACAAGAAAGAGTCAAGAAGGCCACAGTAGCACTCTTCTCATGCAAAAAAGCCGTTGGGAACAAATGGGGCCTTCAACCTCGTATTACTCATTGGCTATACACATCGGTGATTAGACCGATTCTCACATATGGTGTTGCAGTATGGTGGACTGCTCTAGATAAAGCGGTAAACTGCGACAGACTAAACAAAGTACAACGCTCGGCTTGTTTATGCATAAGTGGTGCGCTTCGCACGACACCCTCTGCCGCTCTAGACGTTCTGCTATATCTGACTCCCCTCGATATATTTAGCAAACAGGTGGCTGCAAATACAGCCATACGCCTACAAGCTTCCTCACAATGGTACAACAATAATATTGGCCATTCCATCATTCTGAATTCATTCAGGTCACTACCTAGTCGCATTGACTACACCATCCCAAAACCACAATTCGGTTTAAACTTTCAAGTCACCATTCCTTCTAGAACCCTCTGGGAGGATATGGCTTTCTTGGAAGATGAATCGGTTCATATCTACACGGACGGATCGAAAACTGATGAAGGGGTGGGTGGCGGTGTGTACTCAGAAAGACTAAAATTAAGTCTCTCATTCCGTCTTCCTAATCATTGTAGCGTGTTCCAGGCGGAACTTATGGCGATTAAAGAAGCCTTATCTTGGCTGAAGGAAAACGTGATATCAACTACAGATATCCGCATCTTCTCGGATAGTCAAGCAGCTATTAAATCCCTGGAATCGGTCTCTACTAACTCTATAACAGCCCTAAATTGCCGTTCGTCTCTGCTGGAGATGGCACAACAGTTTAATATTCACCTGTGTTGGGTGCCGGGGCATAGGGACATCCCAGGTAATTGTAAGGCCGATGAACTCGCTAAAAATGGTACAACTTTACCTCTTCTACCTAGTAAGGCAGAAATAGGTATACCCATCGCTACATGTAAACTTTTGCTGAAGCAAGATGCCTTAGTGAGAACAAATCTTAGGTGGAATGATATCACCTCTTGTTTGGCAACAAAACAAATCTGGCCAGTAATGGATTTAAAACGATCTAAGCGTTTGATATCTCTAAGCAGATTGCACATCAGCTCCATGATTGGTGTTATAACCGGACACTGCCTCATAGGCAAGCACGCAACGCGTCTTGGCGTATTCGCTAACGATTTTTGCAGAAGCTGTATGGATGAGGAAGAGATAGAATCGATCCCTCACCTTCTATGCACGTGCCCTGCTCTATCTCATAGACGAAGACTTTACCTTGGTGAGTTCTACTTCAATGATCCTAGTGATCTGAGAAACTTAGACATTGGCAGTCTATTACGCTTCATAAGAAGCTCCAAATGGTTCACCGAGTAAGGAAAAGGGTTTCCTAGATTCATGTGGTATCACAATGGACCAACTCATGGTCTAACCCAACTAACAATTTAACTTGTTTAAGTGTTAATACAAGCTATTTTCTGGCTTGTATAGTAACTTAAACAGACCTTATGCAAATCATTTTGGCTGACATTAAACAGGCTATTTGATTCCCTTAAAACCTGTCATCAAAAGTGCTATACAATTAAATAGCTTCCTATCAACGGTGTAATAAAGCCTTAAAAAGGCAAAGTATTGCTCTACTAAACAAGTTATTATACGAAAGCAAATGGCTTGTATAATAAGACCTTTGAAAGGCCATATAAAGACTTTGCATTAAGGCCTTATAAAAGCCCTCCAATGCAGTTGTATTGAAAAAAATTTGTTTGCTTTCAATTATTTTATTTAATTTAATATTTATTAATGGTTTATTTTCTCCACATGAGGAGGCTGAACTGCGTTTTTCTTTGATCTGAAATGTGAAGAATTTTATTTTATATGAAAAAATGTTACTTTACCTTCATGACTTTTCCGAGGTTTGAACTCACGTCCTTCCGGTTACCGATCCAGCGCGCTACCCACTAGGCCATCTCCAATTCAGAAAAGTCATATACAAATTTTAATGAGTTGATACACTTCAAGCTTAGTTCACACCCTGAACAATTTTCCAGCAATATATGAGTAGTAAGGGCAATGTTTGGATTTATAAAAAATTTGACACGAGATTTTAATCAATTCTTATATTACGATATACCTATTAGAGAACACTTAAACCCACTATACGTTTAAAGATAACTTAACTTACTTATTGTCTGTACCTCGAACTAGCCTATACCGTAGGTACTGGGGCGATTTTCTTAAATCTCAGTAGGTACCTACTACTTTTTTAAGATGAAGTTTGAGTATACAAGAACATACGCGGTTATGTTTAAATCTTTAACATTTTTTTCCATACATTCAATGACAAAAACTTTGATATTTTCAAATGAATGAATGATTTAAGAGATCACACGTTACCTATACCTACTTCGATTTCTATTGAACCAAAATTTTGATATTAAATTTTCTGGTCATTAGAAAGACAAAACTTATATCCTTTTTATCTTATCTCTCGTTATTAAGTTTTGGGTAAATATTTATTTATAAATATAAAGTTAGGTTTAAAAACAACTTGAATTAAACAGCAAGTACGTGCGATTCATTCCTGTTTAACATTTAACATCTTCTGTCACCAGCAAAACTAAACAGCCCACGAAAGAAAGCAATTATTTGAATACATTTGCTACTCTCATTTTATAAAAACTATATATTTCCTTACACAGAGGACAACATCTATGCATCTGTCAGAAGCAAAACGAAATAGCTCATGAAAGAAGGCAATCATTTATAAAAGTTTGCTACTACCATTTTATAAAAACTATATATTTTTTTACAGAGGCCAACATTTGGGCATCTGTCAGAAGCAAATCAAATAGCTCACGAAAGAAGGCAATCATTTCTAAAAGTTTGTTACCTACCAACATTTTATAAAAACTATATATTTCCTTACAGAGGGCAACATCTGTCACCAGCAAAACAAAATAGTTCAAGAAAAAAGACAAATTTTAATAGGTTTTCTTTTAACATTTTATTTCATATTTCAAAAATAATTACAAAAAAATAAAAAAAAACAAATAAAACACAGTAGTTTTAGGTGATTTAATGCCGAATTCCTTACAACGATATCTGAACAATTTTTTGGATGGAAGATATTTGTAGAAAATCAATTTTTTTTGGAATTGTATGTGTGCCATTTGACAGTAGAAAAAAATAAACAAACTTATGCACATACAAACTCATAAAAATATTCGGAAGTGCATTCATTTTTCTCGAGTAGTTCTGTTAGATTAAACACAAATACATTTACGAGAAAAGTTTTCAAAACTAAACATTTATTTAAATTAAAAAAAAAGACAACACAAACTCAATCAAGAAACACATCATTCGAGGAACACTTCGGCGAGCGCGCGCTTCATATCGTTAATCGACTTTCGGCCCTTGAAAACGAATTTCATTTAATATTTTGATAACTTCTTATTAATTATTCACTAGTTTTTGATAAATACGTTTTTTAGTAATATATTTGTTTTAAATCTGTTGATATGAATGATGAACACTTTCGAATATTTGTTTAGCCCGCTGCAGAATACTTTCAACTACAGAGAAATGTCAAATCTTGCTGCTGTGTGTAACAACAAGAAGCTTATTTAAGCAGGCCGTATACAAAATGTTTTATTTACTTTCAGTAAAACAACTTGAGGCCTTAAACAAGCCTTTTTATACTAAAGCATACAAGTCTTGTATACAACTTGCCAATCTCAATCAAAAAGTCATTAAACAGGCTATTATCAAAAATTAAATTGGAAAACGGTTGGCTTGAATAATAAAGCCTTATGTTAGTTCTATGCGAGCTATAGTTTACCAAATTCGAAAAATCGGACCTTATACAAGTTAAATTGTTAGTTGGGAAGTGTGTCAGTCTCCACGACTGGCAGCCACTTCAACCTAACCTAACCTACTGTGCTAAATATTCTGATCTTGTTGCTGGTTCGTCTGCGGCTGCTTTAAATGTTTCTTGGATAACCATAAAGTAACAAATACATTTAAACGAGCGATTTTGGGCAAAAATAACCTACAACTTGCTTTAGAGGTTCGAATTAAGTACAAATGGCTTCATTTATCATCTTTTAAGCCCTGTACAACTACTGAATCAGTTATAAATTATGTATCCACTGCGTTTTCTATGGATCCATCCAAACAAAGATGCTACAAGTTGGTCAAAGAAAATACTACATTAAGTGAACTTAGATACGTCAACTTTGAGCTTGGTGTTCCTGAAGACACAATCGCTAAGTTCCTCGACCCAACTATTTGGCAAGAAGGTATTTGCGTTCGTTTGTTTAGTTTTCAACCAAAAAACAAAGATCTTGCAGATGTAACGAAAAATGTTCATTAAATTGTGATGTTGTTGCTGGTGCTACTGATGTTGATGCTATTGTTAATATTTCTAATAAAGAGGAAGGTGTTAATTCTCTTTGCTTTTACTAGCAGAATGTTGGAGGTATGCGAACTAAAACACAAAAGTTTTATTCTGTTGCTGCCGCAAGCTCTTATACAATAGGTTTGTTCGATGTGAGCACTGGGGCGCACTGGGTCGCCCTGAACTCGCTCTAATGTGTTTTATGTGACATTTTTTCACCCCAGTTTATTTGCACTGTGTTCGATGTGTGTTCGGGGCGAGCACTGAACTCGCTCTTACGCACCCCGGGTTTTTTCTCAGGGAAAGAAATCAGAGCTGCGAAATTGAAATCAGCTGTTTGTAAAAGTTGAATGTCAAAAGGATTAACTTTGCGAATTTTTATGACGATATATGTAAATAATAAATGGGAAATATTTTGTATACTATTTTGTTACTTTTTATAAATTTATATATTAATAAATACAATGCTAAAGAAAATATATGGATATCTAGTGCTTGCATAAAGATTTTGAAGCTGCACAAAATAGTATCGAAGCACCTTAACATTTTTATCATACAAAAGTAGCACTGAGGTGTTCGATGTGAAATAAAAACCCGGGCAGCCCCCAATTTTTTGACATTTGGATGACATTCCCCAATGCGCCCTGGGGCAGGGAACAGCGAACAAACCTAATATTAGCTCTAACAGAAACATGGCTTACTGATGACATTTCTTCATCCGAACTGTTTAATGATACGTTCATTACTTATCGAAAAGATAGATCTTTTGAATCCTCTGGACTAACGAGAGATGGTGGTGTTATTATTGCTGGTGCGGGCGGAGGTGTTAAGTCATGAAGTCATTCTTGAAGATACTACAATCGAACAACTTTGTATCCAAGTACTATTACCAGATAATCGGCATAATCTCTTTGTGTTTATTTCATACATTCCTCCCAAAAGTACTATTTCTTTTATATAACGCTCATTTAAAAAATATTTCATCTATTGTAAATCATATTGATAATAATAATTCTCATGCAATTGTCCTAGGCGATTTTAACTTAGGGGATATTATATGGGTTTATGCTGATGACGATCAAATTCTATGTCATTTGAATGTTACTAAAGACATTGAATATGAAACAGTTGACTCTCTTCTTGCAATGAATTTCCATCAAATTAATAATGGTTTAAATGATAATAATGGTATATTAGACCTAGTATTTATTAATAATGAACTTGAGGCTAAAATTGAAGCAGTTTACTTGCCGATTTTGAATAATTGTTGTAATCGAAGGCACTGGAAATAGAATTAAACTTTTCAGATCTAGATAAGCTTAATTCTATAATCTCTGATTATTTGGAATTTGACTTTGCCAACGCCGACTTTAACGCTCTAAATTCACACTTTAGTCAAATAAATTTTGATAAAATCTTT
The DNA here is from genome assembly GCA_963921185.1 of Dasysyrphus tricinctus. Taxonomy (NCBI): domain Eukaryota; kingdom Metazoa; phylum Arthropoda; class Insecta; order Diptera; family Syrphidae; genus Dasysyrphus; species Dasysyrphus tricinctus. The sequence goes on from OY992531.1 coordinate 48,625,100, forward strand.
GAGCTTCTTGATTTACTAGATTTATATAAACTTTTTCTTAATGTGCTTGAGGAAGCTTTTACAAGGTTCGTTCCAAAAAAAAAAAAACAAAAGATATGGCCAGCCAAGATCTGATTTCGCCCTCACATCAATTGAATTTTGGAGTCAGATGAAAAGAATCATCGTGGTCGTGGCGTAAGAAGAGTAAGCTAAATCCATCGTATTCTGAAGAGTATAAGAAATGTAGACGCGACTAACTATGAATCTTTAAATCTTTTTCTCTTTAATCAATATTTATGGACAATAGAATCTAAAGTTAAAAAAGATTCGAAAACATTCAGGTCATGTTTAAATTCAAAGCGAAATTCATTTGGTCTTCCCATGAAAATGTTTTTAGATGGGATTCAAACTTGTAAGGAAAGTGAAATTTGCGATATGTTTGCAACTCACTTTCAAGCTAACTTTGTCGCAATATCTACTGATTTGTCATCAATTAATTTTAACATCGAACCAATATGCGATATTGGGAATTTAATATTGACTCAACAAGAGGTTGAATTGGAACTCGAGGATCTTGAGGCAAATCCTAAAGTTGCTCCTGATAACATTGCTCCAATTTTTTTTTAAAGATGTGCAAAAATTCGTTAGCCCATCCGTTACTATTGATATTTAACAAATCTCTTTCTTGTAGTGATTTTCTAGACACCTGGAAATTCTTTTTAATAAATGCAATTTATAAGTCAGGCTCAAAACAAGACATTAAAAATTATAGACCAATATCGAAACTTCAATTGATTCCTAAAATATTTGAAGCTATTGTAAAAAAGCGTATGTATAACGATGTCAAGCAAGGCATTAGTGAACAGCAACATGGATTTGTAACGGGTCGTTCCACAGTAACAAATCTTGCTGGTTTTTTTTCAAATTTTTGTGTAAATAGTATGGAATGTGGGGGTCAACTGGATACCATTCACACCGACTTCTCAAAAGCTTTCGATAGAGTTCATCATAAAGTTCTACTAAAAAAACTTGAATTACTAGGATTTCACTCTAACTTTCTTAAATGGTCACAAAACTATTTATTGGGTCGTTATCAATATGTAAAAGATTGGCTCACAATTATCTAAACAAGTTTTGAATCATTCGGGTGTTCCACAAGGAAGTCATGTAGGTCCTCTGCTCTTTCTTACCTTTATAAATGATCTTCCAATGTCGATTAAACATTCTTAATGTCTGCTCTGTGCCGACGATATGAAGCTACATATCTTTACAAATCAAATCAACAGCGGACTGTTTAAAACTTCAGTCTGCCCTAGAAAAAGTTGCAGATTGGTGTCATATTAACTGTCTCAACTTAAATATTTCCAAATGCAAAACTATGAGCTTCATTAGATCCTTGTTTCCAGTTGTATACTCTTATGAAATTAGTATTATTTCTCTTCAAAGAGTCAAAGAACAGAAAGATTTAGGTGTTATCTTCGATACCCAGATTAATTTTAATAATCACTATAATTAAATCACGTCTAAAAGCAATAGATTATTAGGTTTTATCAAGAGAAATTCTAAGGATTTTCGTGATCCATACACTTTAAAATCCTTATATATGTACATATCTTTGGTAAGATCAGTGTTAGAATATGCTTGTGTTATTTGGTGCCCAATGTACCAAAATAGTATAACCCCAATTGAACAGGTACAAAGAAAATTTACTAGGTATGCTCTTCGAAAGTTCAGCTGGAACAATAATATTTTACCTTCTTATCAGGAAAGATGTTGTTTAATTGACTTAAGTACTCTTCAGTCACGTAGAAAATATTATCTTATTATTATGTTCGCTAGAGATATTATGGAAAATCATATAGATTGCTCATATTAGCTTGCACTTTATCCTCTATACGCTCCCTCAAGACACTAATTCCTGTCAATGCTTTAACTTAAATGCTTTAACTCTATGATCTAATCATCCATAGTAAAATGTATTTAATTTTATTTTACAATGCATTTTAAAAGTATAAACTATGTAAATAGTCATGCGTTTCTTTATCTATCGAATCTTTTGTATTGTAATATAACAGGAGGTTCAGTCAAATGAAATTCTTATCAGTTCGATAATAATGCACGTTATTTAAAAAAAAAAGATAACTGTTCTTAGCAAGAAATTGTTAAAGATAAAACCAATTCAGATTATAGCCAGCTACCTTCAAATAGTTTTTACTTGCGATATAGGTACTATAATGCAAGTTTTGGATTCGTGCAAAAACAAAATTTGAGATAACAATCAAACATGATATTACGATGAAAGGGAACACCAAAAAAGTGGGTGGCACAATTCTGTCTGTCTGTCTGTTCGTCTACAGCCTAAACGGCTCGATCGATTTTCTTCAAACTTGGTACATAGTGGTTTTTGGTGATTATATGCCCACACGTTTTTTTCATTTTTTTTTAGAACCAAACATAACGGTACCTGCCATACAATTTTTTTTAGCAATTTTACATAATTGTATTTTTCTCAAAAACGGCTCGACAACTTTTCTTAAAAAAAATTCAATAAATTTATTTTAGTAAAGGCTTCCCTTGGGTGAAAAACCATTTTTCAAAAATGGTTATTAATGGTACCTCCCAAAGAACCATTTTTTTAATTTTTGATTTTGACCGATTTCAATTTTTTTTTTTATACAGAAGCTTCCTAAAAATATAAATAGTTTTGTGTAACAAAATTTTTGAAAAAATGTTTTTTGGATTTTTAAAAAATGTTTCAATTTTTTTTGAAAATGAAATATTTCGAAAATGACATGATCGATTTTTTTGAATTTTTTGGAAGATACTCTCTAAAATGTTTTTAGAAAAAATTTTACATTCATGAAAAAATTACTGTGCCTTCCATACAAAAGTTAAAAAACCGCAAAGGAAAATATATTTTTGCTTAAAAACGACTCCTAAGATTTTGATTAAACTTTTTTCATATACTAAAATTAGTACGATCTAATACCAAAAATTATAAAATTTTACACTTAGCAACTATTAATAGTACCTACCTGTCATAGAACGTATTTTTTTGTTTTGAATTTTCTCGTTATCGGCTAAGCGGATTTAGATGAATTTTTTTAATTACAAATTTCAGATAAGATTAAATAATATTGCATATCAAAATTTTCAAAAAAAAAGTTTTTGGATTTTTAAAAAAAGTTTCAAATTTTTTTTTTTTGAAAATTCGATATCTCAAAAACGGGTTGACAAATTTTTTTTTCAAATTTTGTTTTTATATGCACAGAAATATATACTTCAGATTTGCACACCAAAATTTGTTCTTAAAAATTTTTTAAGAATTTTATATACAAAAAATTTATTTTTTTAGAAACCACTCCAACGATTTTAATTTTTTTTTTTCATCCAATAATATTCAATCAAGAATTAAGATGGCATTCTTTTGTTTCACCTCAAACTGTCAAAAGAGTTGTTTTAGCCAATTTAAATGTCGTATTTCATTCTTCTCTACATTTTTCTCTCATATAGTTAAAATTATTATTATTATTGATTCAAAATAGCTTTTTATGGCCTTTAGTCCTACAAATTGGCGTTTCGTTCGGCTTACTCACTTGAACTCATCAGTGACATAGTTCAACTTACATGAATTTTTCAACGAAAATCCACTGTTAACTATATCCAACAAGATTAGAATTCCTTATGATTAAGCTGGAAGTTTTTGAATCAATTATTCAACAAGTCCAATCCTTAATGCTTAAGTCTTATACTTGGCTGATTTATTTCAGTAGTATATAGAATTTGTATTACAAAACCTTCTTATATTATTATTATTATTATTATTATTATTATTATTATTATTATTATTATTTTTATTATTATTTTTATTATTATTATTATCGAGTTTTAAAGTACTTCTCAACCTCTATGAAGTTGGAAATTACCTATCCCGGGCTATGCCAAGGGATTAGGCTCAGTTGGGGCGTAGACCATGTTCTATCCCTTTAAATTTCAGTTTGAATTATACGGTTGCAGGAAACGTCGCACGATGTTGCATGTATTAAGGATCACTGATTTTTGCATAACCTCTAGTGCGTCCTCAAGATTATGTTTTTTTTTAGTTGAGCTAGAGCGCTTTTTGGTATCAGTCCTGTTGCGGATATTATTATTGGCGAAATATCTACTCGTTGCATATGATACATTTCCTTTAATTCATTAGCCAAGTCAATGTATTTTTCGATTTTGGTATTATGTGTCGATTGGATGTTATGGTTAAGGGGAACAGCTATGTCGAACAAAGTTATTTTTTTATCTGCCTTATCGAACAAAACGATGTCAGGCTTATTAGCTCGAATAGCTCGGTCAGTAACTAATGACCTGTCCCAGTAGAGTTTCGCTTTTTCATTTTCTACCACAGGTGGAGGTTCATACTTGTAATATGGAAGTTTGCTCACTGTAAGATTGAAGTTTCTTGCTAGGCTCTGGTGTATTATCTTTGCGACCTGATTATGCCGTGCAGTATAATCTTGTGGTGCCAAACACGTACAACCACCTATGATGTGGTCAATAGTTTCTGTATTGTTTTGGCAGCGGCGGCAGGAGTCATTTTCTAGGTTCTCCCTCAGAACGTACTTGCGATAGTTTTTTGTTGCTATAATTTTGTCTTGGATAGCCATCATAAAACCCTCTGTTTCAGCAAAAAGGGTCCCTCGCTTCAACCACAAGTTTGAGCTGCTTTTGTCGATGAAGCTTTGCTCTAATTGGTAAGGATGTATTCCGTGCAAGCTTTTGTTTTTCCAGGATTCTACGCGTTCTTCTCGGGAAAGGACATTCGGTGGTTTTTGAATCTCGACTGCTCTCAGATTGAGTGGGGTGTAGTTTTTGTCCGCTAAACATACTGTCCGAATTAAGTCCGATGTTTCGATTTGACTTCTAAAATATTCTCTTAGATTATTTATCTGCGAGAAATGGAGGTTGGGTATGTCTAGGAAACCTCTTCCACCTTCTTCATGCGGCAAGCTCACTCTTTCTATTGCACTTCTCGGATGGTGACATAAGTATTTAGTAAGGGTAGTCCTTAGCAGTGTTGATATCTCATCAAGGTTAGTATTTGACCAGTTAACAACCCCGAATGAATATGTAAACACTGGAATAGCCCAGGTGTTGATGGCCTTTCGTTTGTTGCCAGCATTTAGGTTAGACTTGAGAACTTTTGTTAATCTTTGCACAAACTTATTCCGCAGGGCTGTCTTCACTTCAGATTCCTGGATTCCTCTAAGTTGCAAAAAGCCAAGGTATTTGTAGCTATCGTCTTGACCAAGATTTTCAATTATGTTATCCTCATCTAAGTGGTATCCTTCACTGTCGTTTTGTATCTTTCCCTTTTGGATATGGATGATTTTACACTTTTCAATTCCAAGTTCCATTCCCACATCGTCACTAAACTTTTTCACTACTGATATCATCCTCTGCAGTTTTTCTTTTCCGTTAGCATTATTATTATTATTATTATTATTATTATTATTATTATTATTATTATTATTATTATTATTATTATTATTATTATTATTATTATTATTAATTTCCATGTTTTGATATACAATTTTCTTAAGCCCGCAGTGTCTTGAACATAAGAGCAAGTACGTGCGACCCAGTCGTGCATTTTATTTTTTAAACTTATCATTACACTTAATACATTTTATTTTTATCAGCTGGATATCTATAGTTGCAGGCCAATAGTCACTCTGAAAAGCTCAAAAACAAATCAGTGCACCTACCTCTGGTTACCATATCGAATATACCAATGTTGCCAAGAATCGGAATTTTTGTAATAGCTCTCTTTCTCGATTTTGGACTGATCTTCATTATTCGCAACAAATATTTCGAAGCACTTGAACGGCCCCACCTACCACTTAATCAATACTGGGGTGAAGGTAAGCCACCAGCTGATTACGACCAGCCAAAAGAGCTTCAATTAGTTCGACCATATTTTGGCGATGATGTGAGAGAAAAACTACAAAGATTTGAAAAGGAATTTATAAAAATAAATCTTTTTATGTTTTGAAGATCATTAAGGACTTATCGAATCGCATTGGTGTCAATATTTCCCTTAGCGAACCATTGGATGAAGTTAATTTTGAATATGGATTCAATGTGAATTACCTGAAGGAAGTTTTGAAATATTGGAAAGAAGACTACTTACCTCGATGGAGAGAACGAGAAATATTCATTTGGCAGTTTCCTCAATATATAACTCACATTCAAGGGTGAGTTAGGAACGAAAAACAGCCAAAGTCTTTGCAAATACAAAATTTTTATATTTTAAGACTTCGATTGCACTACTTGCACCTTAAAATTTACGATGATGTAAGGGAAGTCAAACAAATGTACCCGATATTGCTACTTCATGGATGGCCCAGCTCAGTTCGAGAATTCTACGATTTAGCACCAAAGCTATACGAAGGAAATGATGAGAGTAATATTGTTTTTGATATTGTTGTGCCAAGTTTACCGGGCTTTGGATGGTCTCAGGTAATCCAGAAACGTTTTAGATCTATTCATTAGACTCGAATAACTCATATATCTCTATTAATTAGGGTACTTCAAAAAAAGGTATGGGTCCAGCTCAAATGGCAGTTATTTTACGAAATCTCATGCTTCGACTTGGATACACAAAATTTTTCATCCATGGTAGTGATTGGGGTTCAGTGGTTGGCTCACACATAGCAACGCTATTTCCAGAAAATGTTCTTGGCTATCATTCAAATACGTGTTCTGTAAATACACCTTTATCTAGCCTCAAACTGTTCATTGCGAGTCTAGTACCATCTTTCTTTGTTCCGGAAGAAAACACGGATTTGTTCTTTCCCCTACCCCTAACTGTAAGGAGCTTTTTTGAAGAAACGGGTCATTCTCATCTTCAAGCAACCAAACCAGATACAATTGGAATCACTCTGAGTGGCAATCCAGTTGGTTTGGCTGCATATATTTTAGAAAAATTCTCAACATGGACTAATGGCACATTCAAAACTCTACCAGATGGTGGGATTTCTCAAACATTCAAACTAGATACTCTGCTTGACAATGTCATGCTATACTACCTAACCAATTCGATTACAACATCTCAACGCATTTTCGCAGAGGCTTATTCAAAGGAGCATCTTCAGTTGAATTTAGATCGAGTTATAACTCTTGTTCCGACAGCATGTGCACGTTTCAAAGGAGACCTTCCACATAATTTTGCCACCGACTTTCAATTGAAAAATAAATATTTGAAATTAATTCAAAGCACCTATTACAAGAAGGGAGGTCATTTTCCTGCCTTACTGGAACCAGATGTGCTGTATAGGGATATTATTGAATTTGTTAAAAAGGCCGAGAAATATATCGTTTAAACCAAATTCAAGCTTACGAATTGTATATTTTGTTATTATAATTATAAAAATAAGTACTTCTAAGTTCTGAATAGCTCAAGTTAATATTTTAGCATTTCTTAAACATTGCTTTAAAAAAATGAAATCAAAAAGAAATATTTTTCTATTATATTTGGCAACGAATATTTTATTACAAATGAGATCATAATTTGTTTTTTTTTTTAACATAAAATTCGGAAAACAAACTTTTAACTTATTGAATCTACTGAGGAATAAATTAAAAGCAACACTAACCAATCACAATTTTAATAACTTCAAACTGTAATTTAACTAAAAATTCGACGGAGATACCTCGGCTTCTTTGGTTTCATAAAGGACACGGAGTACTTTTTTTGTCCAGTCGGGGTATTCATTTTTCTTCTCGCATTCGAGGCATCTGTAGAATCAAACAAAAGATTAATTTCAATGAATCAAACACGAAATTTGAATCCTTACAAATTCTCAATTTGCTGAAGTTTATTGAAATAGTAGTTCTTGTCGTTTTCCGTAACGCCAATCTGGAAAAACAGATTATGGATAAATGGAGAGAAAAGAATGTGTCCTCCTTACCTGCTCTTTCAGCTGTGTACATGTTTCCGTGAGAACTACGAGGCTGTTTGGAGAAATAGGACGATTAGGTTGAGATGAGCGCGGTGTTAGATGGCTGGTTGATGAAGACTTAGCTCTCATCGATTTTACAATAGGGGCCGATGTTGGTGTGGTCTTCTTCACCGACCCACTACCTCCCACTGGACTACCTGTGGATCACAAACACTATTTATAAGCCAAAGCGAAAGATATTCCAGGCGACTTACAATCAGCTTTTAAATTGGAGGCACTAATAGCTTTCCTGATGGGCTTCACTACAGCTAAGGTATTGGGAGACTTGTGGTTCTCCTTATCACTACAATGCATATCATAGAACTTCTTGAACCATTGGAGAAATTCAAAGTTATCTTGGAAACGACCTTTAACCAATCGATCAATGGGAACACTCTAGTGGAAAACTACATATGTAAAATGGAAGAATTAACGGAAAAAAAGCCATTGACCCACCTTGTCGAAGTTCATTTTAAGGAATGCTCCTTGAAAGAGCTTCAAGTTGTATACAAAATCATGTTCCAGCTTTGCCGCAGTCTTCACTTTTCGCATTCCGATGCAATTGGGGAAAATTCTTTCCATAAGCTGACAGTATGCTACTCCTAGGATTTGTTTAATATAAAATTAAAATCAAGTGGTTATGGTTAACACAATTTAAGAACTAATTTTACCAGAACATAATTCTTCGATTTTATTGTACTTTGTGGATAGAGTTGTATTCACCCATTGCAACATTTCATGGCGTGACATATTTTCACCAGTTACGGTGGGAAGGGCTAGATTTTTTAATTCTGGCATTTTATTAAATAAAATTTATGTGCAATAATAAAAAACTTGTTTAAAATTCTTTTTAATTTTACGCGGTCAAATTTTGATAACGGATTTGCACAAAAAACTGTTGGTGCTGTAATGGTATAAATATGTAAACGTCAAAATTGATTTAAGTGGTCGAAGAAATGAGGTGCGTTCAGGGTTGCTGTATTTTTTTTACCTTATACCACGACTGCACAGGGCATACAGATGTCCAACATCGAACCACAATCCAATTAACAATCAGCAGATTTTTTCTCGCTGGGCAAATCATGTCATGTCGTTTCATTTACCTCTCACCACTTCTTCTATCTTTTGCAATAATACACTCCTTTTAGACTCCAGATAACAGTAAAGAGACTTTTTTTAATGCCCAGCTCCCTCTAGATACAAGGAAAACTAGAAAAAAAACTCACACGCACGTGAAACGTTAAATCTCATGGCAAGCTTTGAACAGCGTTCATGTCTTGTTCAAAAGTTGGTTTTCTTCAACATGTCGCCGACAAGACATGGATTTTTCTGGCTCCATTGGATTTTTATTAGACATGTCTAATTTTTACAAAGACCGCCAGACCGTGCTCTGTTTTACCAGGGCCCCAGGCCTTTAGTCGCCATTAAACTAGCTTTGTTTTCTAGTGAATTTTTATATTCGCTTAAAAAAACTAGCATGTTAAATACAACAGCCCTGTTTTTAGTGCATTTTTTATCTTCGCTTAGAAAAAACTAGCATAGCCCTGTTTTTTAGTGCATGTTTATCTTCACTTTAAAAAAGTAGCATGTTAAAAGCCCTGTTTTTTAGTGCATTTTTATTTTCGCTTAGAAAAAAGTAGCATGTTAATTACAACAACAAACTGGTTTAATTCCGTATTGTTGTTGGTATTTAACATGTTACTTTTTTCTAAGCGAAGATAAAAATGCACTAAAAAACAGGGCTAACAATTTGGTATATTTCCTTATTGTTGTTGTATTTAACATGCTACTTTCTGTAAATGAAGATAAAAATTCACTAAAATAACAGGGATATTGTCCAACCTTTCCAGTACGATTTTTCCCAAAATCGGGTGAAATGTTTACATTAAACTATCTTTCCAATCACATTTCCATCCCTGTTCTCTTCATACTTTACTGCCATCCGTTTCATTTCGCATTCAGTTGCAGATGCCATATTATATCAACACCATCAGTGGCGTTGGCGCAATTGTAGTAGATCTAATATAATGCCCTTTTCGTTTTAAGCTTAGTACCCGCTTAGTTTTCGTTTTGACAGATGACCGCTGTGCGCAAATTCTGAAGGTGTAAAGATAAAAACTAAAGTCAAATGAGAACAGTAGCGTAGATATGTAGGTTATCACTTCTATTAGTGAGTTCGGCGAATGAGCTTTTGCCACGATTCAACTCATTTTCGAGATTTTAGCTATTCGAGATAGAAAATTGAACGCCTGTCGGTAACATTACCTGCACACTTGCACACCGACATTTTGTTCAACAATAGGTGTGTTTTTTTCCTTGCCCGAAGGGGCTTGGACGAAAAAAACGACATCGGGACTAAGCAATTTACATGTTAAAAGCAACAACAACTAAGCCCCTTCGGGCTTAGCTAACCCGGAGGCCACACAAGCGAGTACTCGCTAGCGAGTTTGGTACATACATTAGCCCTGTTTTTTAATGCCTTTTTATCTTCGCTTAGAAAAAAGTAGCATGTTAAATACAACAACAATTTGGTATAACTCCGTATTGTTGTTGTATTTAACGTGCTACTTTTTTCTAAGCGAAGATAAAAATGCACTAAAAAACAGGGCTATTAATTGTCAAATCACTCGCCACTCTACTCGCTTCTCAACTGGCTTCGAAAAAGGCAAGCCAGTTGGCTAGCGAGTAGGAAAAGTTTCGATGTATTAGTAACTCGCTAGCGATTACTCGCTCGTGTGGCCTCAGGGTAAGCCCAGAGAATTTTCGGGGCTTAACTTAAGCGCAGATAAAAACTGTGTTACCGGCACGAATTTCATACATGTGATCGATAGTTTGTATGGAAACTCCATTATTTTCTGTAATGGCGTTGCTAAGCCCCGAAGTCGTTTTTTTCATCCGATTCCCCCGGGCTTGCAAAAAAAACACGCCTAATTTTGACATTAGAGAAGCCACAAACCATTCGCTCTCCATACAAACTCTCCCATTTAATATCCGCGCCAATTTTGTCGCGAATCTACTATTGATTTTCTTTATTTGCCGGAAAATCACAATGAATAACACAGAAATGTAAATTTAGACTCATAATTCTGAATTTAAAAGTATTATTTAGTTAAAGTAAAATATTTAACAATCTTTTTGAAGAAATAAATTGTTTACAATTTTAGGATTATGTTTAGAGAGGCTTCATGTGAGGCGACTCATTTTGACGTGAGGACTGACTGAACACCCCTTGAGATTGCGTGTCAGGTTTGAAATATCAATAAATGACAAAAGCGATAATATATATAGTTCGAAAAATGGTAGGGAAGTTCAGGAAGCGAAAATATAGTTCATTCGGCGAGTTCACTAATTGATAAAAAAAACGCGAACGCGAATCCAGTGCGAATCTGGTCAACTCTGAGGGAGTAAAATATTGCGAATTGACTAATCGGCATGTATTTTTAAAAAAATTATAAAATTTCCTTCAATTCCCATTTATTTGAAAATTTTACATATACAAATCAGATTCTTTCAAAGCATTTGCAGAGCAAGAAAAATTGATCGCCTGCGCTTGATGGGGAATTAATGTGGATGGATGAAAATATCTCTAAAAAGTCTTAAATTTCCAGTTATTTTACTTCTCTTGAAAAAGGCTTAGGGTAATTTGGTAAAATTTGGATCCAAGTACACTTTTTCCGTCAAAATATAGTTTGTCCCCATCTATCAAGCCGTCAACTGTCAAATTATTTTGAAAGATGGCTACGATGTCGATGGATTTAAAAACCTCTTTTTATTCTCTGGAAAAAGGTGATTTTAGTAATGTAATTGGTTGACAATTGGATGAAAGTAAACTTTTTCCGTCAAAATATAGTGTATCCCCCTATCTGTCAAGCCATTAACTGTAAAATTCCATTGAAGGATGGCTACGACGTCATTGGGTTAAAAAACCTCTAAAAATTCCGAAATTTTTGAAGTTTTTTTACTGCTCCGGAGAAGTCGTGGTTTTAGAGCAATTGGTTGACATTTGAATCAAAGTAGAATTTTCCGAGATAAAATTTATTCTGGGAAAAATTTAATATAGGAGATGGATTTATTGTCTTGATCTGCGTACACACTTCACATTTAGGTGTATTGTGTAACAACAGCATAAAGATTAGTCCTGTTTTTTAGTGCATTTTTATATTCGCTTAGAAAAAAGTAGCATGTTAATGGCCCTGTTTTTTAGTGCATTTTTATGTTCGCTTAGAAAAAAGTAGCATGTTAAATACAACAACAATACGGAATTATACCAGTTTGTTGTTGTAATTAACATGCTACTTTTTTCTAAGCGAATATAAAAATGCACTAAAAAACAGGACTAATTACAACAACAAACTGGTATAATTCCGTATTGTTGTTGTATTTAACATGCTACTTTTTTCTAAGCGAACATAAAAATGCACTAAAAAACAGGGCCATTATCCATATAGCTGAGAATAAAAATAGGTAAGTATGTGCCCAGTCCCATCTTTGCCAAACGCGAAATATTTGGAACGACAGTGAAACCTTCAGCAGTCAAAATTAATTAACATGGCGATAAATAAGAGCTACTATATTGACGCGATGCAACATCACTAGAAAAACAGTAATAAAATGGAAAGCTTCGTTGTCGTTCCGAATGTTTCGTGAGACCTTTAAAACCAAACCAATGCAAAATCATAGCGAATAATTGTCAACGATACAAAATATGACCGGTACATATAGATACATATAATGCTAAACAACAAAAAAACCGTCGTCAGATATTGTTTAAAAATGCTTTGAGCTTTGACCATAATTGAGTGAACATTTAATAAAAAAAAAATATCGAGGGATGGTCCTGCTTTGTTTCTTTAATTCTTTTGAGGTGATACTTTTTTTGAAATGCAAATAAAACTGCAAATTAAGGCCCTCATTATAGATTCATAGCTAACCCGCTTACTGGGAAAAGGGCATGTCACACTTACTTCACAGTGAGGTAGGCAGTACACTGGGTTACAGCCATCACTATTTAATGAACTGCAAAATCCAAAATCTAAATGCGAAAAAATGAATTAGTTAGGTGAAAATTGTTATACCACTTCACACACCTGTTAAAATAGCAAACACCCTAAACTCCTATTACCACCAGCTATATCTACATCTTTTTTATTCTCTGGCATCATGCTTCTTGTATACTTATTTTGAATTATGTGCAAATAACAGCCACGCGTTCGTATGGCAAACAAATAATAAATCTACTTTACAATGAAATGCTATTACTAATTTTATTAAATGCAGTAAAAAATTATATAGAACATGACTAATAACTAAGATTTAATGACTTATATGACTATTACTCCTTTCAAATCAAATCTTCGACTTTTCATTAAGTGTCACTTTGGAAGTATTTTGAATAGCTTCTCGCAGGATAGTTAGCATTAAATCTACTTTCTCAATAGTTGCGTTTTCACCCATCAAACCAATTCGGAAAACATGATCAGCTGTTGGTCCTAATCCTCCACTTATTTCGAAAAAATATCTGCAATTAAATTGATGGTTAGTTAAAATTGTCTTGTAATTATTAGGTTTCATCTTCAACTACTTACTTTTTCATAGCATATTCAGAAACCTTTCTCCAATCGACACCCTTGGGGACTTTCACTGCATTGACCGTTGATAGACGATCGTCTTGAACAGGTACGAGTAGTTCAAGTCCCATATCTTCAATACCCTTTTGCAATCTGAATGAACATTCCATGTGTCTTCTTATCACAGACTTAAGGCCCATACATGTCAACAAAGCCAAAGCTTCTCTTAAACCATAGAGCAGTGTCGATGAGATTGTGTGATGATAGATTCTTGACCCACCAAAACAATTCCAATACTGACCCACCAACGTTGCATCCCAATAATAGGATTTTACTTTTGTGGATCTTGAAATAATTCGAGTCATGGCTTTTTTGCTAAACGAAATAGGGGAGATTCCAGGAGGACCACATAGAACTTTCTGTGATCCCGTGTATGCAACATCAACCTTCCATTCATCCATAAGAAATTCAGTGCCACCCAAAGAAGCAACGGTGTCAACCACAAGTAAGCAATTATATTTCTGGCAAAGTGTTCCGATTTTGTCAATATTCGATTGAACAATTCCTGTAGAAGAGTCTCCTTGGCAAATGAACAAAACTTGTGGCTTATGTCCTTCCATGGCAAACTCTATTTCGTCCATTGTAAGTGCATGACCAAAACGTGCTTCGACAAATCGAACATCAGCACCATATCTTTTGGCCATTTCAGCAGCACGATGTCCCCACAATCCAGTCACACCAAACAAAGCAATATCACCATCTTCAAGAAGATTACACAGAGCTGCTTCCATGCCACCATGACCTGATGCACTGACACACATTGTAGCTTCATTCTTTGTTTGAAATACATACTTGATGCCCTCTTTTATTTCATCCATAATCTATAATGAATAATTATTTTTATTTGATCATAAATTTAAGATGAATCATTTAATCAAAAAAATAGTATTTAAAGTCAAAAAATTGATTGGGTGCCATTTAAGGCAAGGAATGAGAAGTGATAAGATATTGCATATTTTATTTCTTAAATAATAACTGGTTTTGTCTTGACTTAAGTAGTTTCACTTGGACATCTGTTTTTTCAGGATGAAAAACTTATCAAAGTAATAAAAGACATAACCTTTCAGCACCTCTCGGGGAAATAAAAATAATAAAATAAAAACAACTTATGTTTCATCTTTCGATGAAAACATCCTTGTCATTGCCTTTAGGTCTTAAAGTCTTCTTTGTTGAGGTTTTTATTTGTATTTTAAGATTATAAAACACATTTATTTGGACTTCATTTTATGAAAATGGGCTTTAGAGATAAGAATGCACTTTTTTGTGTTTTGTCTAGAGCAAGTCTCGACTATAAGTAATTTGATTTGCAAATCTCTTTGCAATGAATCACAAAACATGAAAAAAAAACATCTAGTCCAAAGCTCGAGGTAATAAAAGATAGCAATAGGTCAAACATACATTATGATATGTGGTTATTTCAAATGACTCAAAATCGCTTTTTGATGTTTATGTTCCAGAAGATAATTTCCGTTACATCCGGTTGTTGGTATCAATTTGTAATCAAAAATTTTAGTTTTGCAGCCAAATACTGAGGAAAATGAATTTTGAATTTGCTTTGTACATTTTTTGACAGATCCAGAGATTTGTGACATCTCAGGATACCTAAAAAGACAATTTCGCAAGTTTTTAGCAAATTAAGCATCCAACTATTTACATATACTAATGGTGTTTTTCTCTTTTAACTCATTGGGGCTTGGGGTATATAGTTCATGCACCTACTGCCTTAAACTGACAATTTTTATCAAAATTTACAATTTAATTTGCTTGTGAAATAATGAGGATATTCACGCAACAGCACAAAGTCGTCGAAAACGTGGTAAAGTTTTAAACTTCGTAAATCTGTCAAATTCTCCATACAAATTGTGACAGAATTACGAAGTTTTAAACTTTACGACTTCTCATTGATAATTTTAAAAACGTTCTAGAAACTTTCAGTTCTAAGGAGAGAAGAGGACATGGTAAGAGAATTAATAAAAGCTTTATTGTTTAGTGCATTTACATCTTCTCTAGAACAAAATGTTCATGTTGAATACAACAATAATTTTGGTAAACCAAAAAAAACTTTCTTACTTCTCGTATAATTTTTTTTTAATCCAAAATGTTATTATAGTCACATTGACGTTTACACTTGATCAAAATAAATAGTGCAATGGTGAAATATTTGCTCTTATACATTATGGCACTACTTGTTCTACTTCAAACTGCCGATTCAACTTATTTTTTAACAATTTTTTTCGTTTCGAAATTTTTCGTATGGGATTTTTCGTTTCGCATCAGAAACGTACTGGGCTTTAACATTTTATTAAAAATCTTGGAACTTTAAAGCAGTATCTTGCAATTAAAAGAAAATCAAAAGTAGCTTAGTGTAAAAGCAGTTATTTAGACTATACTTCGATTGCTACGCCATCCATGAGGACGGTTTTGTGAGTGAAATCAAAATGTCTCAGATCAAAAATACTGGCCATAAATTCATATTCATTGTACGACGTGCGTTGTGAAAAGTCATAATTAATAAACAAGGTCAAATGCACTAACGATCGCATTCAAGGTTGGAAGTATGATTGAGTGGCATCTAAATCACTTATCTCTAGAATATTATCAAGTTCATCTCATAAAATATGTTTGTTTTTAAAATCTATTATTTAAAATAAAATATTTTGTATTCATACATTTTACTATTTAATAAAAAAAACTTAATTGATAAGAACTTTGCAAAATAAACTTAATCAACTCAAACCAACAAGCCTTCTTCACAATACTCTCAAAGCTGCAGATCTGACTAAAGTCCATCATGTCTATCTTCAATATAAATAAATATTAAATTAATTAGCGCATTTGAAAAAAAAAACAAACCAAAATTCTAATAATACAATTTAGGACTTATCTATGATTTTTAATGGTCTAGAAACGCGTGCAGACAAAGACGAATTTAATCTTAGTTTTTACTGACCTGTAGACACTCTGGATGCAAATGACCAAGAATTGGGTTACTCATGGCATCAAGAACCCGTTGTGAACAGTTTGATGGCCCTGGTCCCATCAAGGTCTTATTTGGCACCAAAAGCTGGCGTTTTAAAATCAATGGTGGTTGAATTTCCATTTTAAACTTTGTTTTATAAAATAAATATCACTGAGTTAATGCCGATGAGTTTTTAAATACTAAGTCGAAGTAGAGTCTTTCACGTTCTTTTTATATGCAACACCACACTGATTGGTGGCAGAGAGATAGCAATACCAATATCGCGGTTTTCTTTTGCGGTTCTAACTTGAACTCATATCACAGTTGTACTTTACTTATTTCCTAAATCTCTATCTAGTATATTCTATATACACTCCAGGATTGATTCCCTCCAACTAACTGAAGTAAAGTTCGTGTGACTGAAACGTCGCATATGGTGTGTCTTATCAGTGTTACAGGCTCTTATCATCAGCTTTACTAGAAGTGTCGATTTTGTTTTTTTTTTTTTAATATACATTTGAGGGTAGTATAAATATGATTTTTTTACTTTAAAAAATAATTTTTTTGTATAGAATAGAATGAAGATAATATATAAAAATATATACAATGTGAATAAAGGTTAGATTTGATGAGATACTCAGTCAAAGTTGGAAATAACCAAGAATGGGGAGAGTGAGAGATCATCAAGGGGTCGCTCATGTACATTTGTGTTGTTTTTTTTTTAACGGCAATATAACAGATGGGAGTTTGTAAAATGGTACATAGGAACTCAAAACGTCTTTATATGGTGATTTTCTGGAGGTGAATGATTAAGCTTTTAATTAGAAAATTTCTCAGTAAATCGGGTGATTTATTTATTACATTGCTTTGAGTTAATTTCATAGCGAAGTCCGCAAAGATATACTATATAATGTGTTTGCGATACTATTATAATATGATTGATCCAATGGTCATATGGTCATCATCATCGTGTCCTGTAACCCCGGTTGGGGAACAGGTCTTCGACAAAATGTATGCATCCTTCACGGTCTGCAGCAAGGTGTTTTAAGTGTGGCCACGTCCAGGGCCGGACAAGCTATACGTGCAAGCGGTGCAAATGCGCAGGGCGCTGAACCCAATGGGCGCCTTGAACAAGCATCAAAAAAGCCACTAACTATACTTTTTAATTTCAGTTCTTTTTAATAACTCACTCCAATATTGATATATATATAAAATAAGTCGATGCCTTGGGTGCCGTGAAATAACGCCGAGCGAAATAAAGCCGAGTGTCGAAATTCGGCTTTATTTCACTTTACTAAAGTGAAATAACGCCGAATTTTAGCGTTCAGGTTTATTTCGCTGTGGCAAAGTGAAATAAAGCCGAATGTTAACTGAGAAATAAAGCCGAACCAAACAAATTCAAAGTTCGATTTTATTTCTAAGTTTCATTAATCCAGATTCTATAAAAATACAAAAGAAACTTTGCATACACCCAACCTCGCACCCACCCCAAATCTTATAGCGAGCCCAAGCAGGGGGGTTGCAGGGGGTCAGCATGCGCCCCCATACATATCTCACTGTTTATTCGCGAATTCTAAAATTTTACAAACCACATAAAGGAGAGGATTTATTAGGTTTGTGAAATTTTAAAATTCGTGAATAAACAGTGAGGTATGTTTGGGGGGGCATGCTGCCCCCCTGCAACCCCCCTGCTTGGGCTCATTATAGGATTTGGGGTGGGTGCGAGGTTGGTGTATGTAAAGTTTCTTTAGCATTTAAAGAATCTGGAACTTTAAAACTTTTTAACTAATTAAATATGTAAATCCTTTTGAAAAGTGAAATAACACCGAATCGGCCTTATTTCACTTTTCAAAGCGAAATAAGGCCGAACGAAAAAATTCGGCGTTGTTTCACTTTAGTAAAGCGAAATAAAGCCGAATTTCGACATTCGGCTTTATTTCGCTCGGCGTTATTTCACGGCACCGATGCCTTGCTTCCTATTCACACCCACAATAAAAAAAAAACTAAATCACAAATTGCACGATTTTGTTCCCCTTCTTTGGAATACCTCGTTCGTCTCTTGGTGACACTTCGTCAAAAAAATCGAATATCAAAGTGTACAGCTTGGGTAATGAGAACATGATTTCTTCCACCAAAAACAGCAATTGAGGGGCGCTAGTAATGAAGTTTGCGCAAAGCGCTAATTTAGCTCGGGCCGGCCCTGGCCACGTCTTTCTCTGGGATTCTGCTTCTGCTAAGCCAGTTGATTTTCATGTTCTTTTTGGTCTTCCAAGCCACTGGACGTGGACCCTGAGGATTCCATTCAAAGGACTGCTTTGCGATTTCATCGTTTGGTTTCCTCAGTGTGTGACAAATCCATTGCCATTTACGCTTGCTTATGTCGAAGTCAAGCTGCTCTCAATCTCGACTTGTCCTGCGTCACAATTCCTCGTTTGATATAATTTTTGGCCAGCTATGTGGCGTAGACAGTGATTCACAAAAGCCTGCAATTTTCTCGAGATGCTGGTCGTGAGTTTCCAGGTTTCGCAAGCATTAAATAACATGAATTTGGCATTGGATTTGAAGAATCTGAACTTAGTGCGTAAGGGGATTTGACTGGATTTCCAAATTGGGGACAAAGTACCCAAGGCAGCACGAGCTCTGATTGGGGGGGTCAAATCTGGATCTGTGAAGTGATAAGTTTTTTCACAGCTTCACGTTTTATTCGATTCTTTAAATTTGAAAAATCAAACAACAATTCAAAGCTCCTCCACAAGAAAAATTTGTTCATCACAGCCAAATGTTTCAGTGAAAAACTAGAGAAAAACGTCAAAACATACACAAGCTTGACAAACACACATTTTTAACAAAAATTAATGAAATACCAGGGAACGGGTCGTTATTCTGTATTCCAAAATTCTGTATGAGCAAAATTCTGTATTTGAATAAAAAATTCTGTATGAACATAACTCTTTATTCCATTATTCTGCTTTTCCATTATTCTGTAATCTAAAATTCTGTAAATCCAGAATTCTGTATTTCAAAATTCTGTAAATCCAAAATTCTATATTTTAAATGCTGTAAATCTGTATTTTAAAATTCTGTTCATCCATAATTATGATTTTCGAAACTCTGTAAATCCAAAATTATAAATAAAAATGTTGTAATAATTTTAAACAGGATTGTCTCCGTTAAACAACTTTTATTCAATTAACAAAAATAGCGAAATATTGCAAAGATAAACGTTCAATAGATAGCACAAAAAACAAAAAAACAACAACAAAAACAAAACAAAATGTATAACTATGTTTATAATTTAATAAATACTATATTATAAAGATGAAACATTTATTTGTTTGTTTGTTTTACTATGTATGGGGTACTCTCTGGATATATTTAACCGATCCTTAAAATTCTTTAATAAATGGAAAGATAATGTCCGTGAGCAACATAGGCTAAATTTTATTTGGACACAAATTAATTGCAACGTTAAAATCTAAATGTTTGTACTTTTTTTGGGGTATTTGTGAGTTTTTGATTTTTATATTTCGAAATTTCAAAATTTATATTTGAACTTGAAAGGTTATTCTAAGGGGAAGGCTTAACGGTTAAAAAATTCAATTTGTAGGGATAAATGGGGTAAAAACAAAAATGGTATGACATAACAAAAATTATTTTTCTGTTTGATAGAGTTTACTAAGCGGATGTTGTCTTCATACATAGGGTGATATGGGGTAGAAATAAGAAATGAGTATATGATTTTAAAAAAATTTAAGTTGGGAAGGCTATTATTAAAGGCTTAAGGACTGGAGACATTTCAAAATTTAAATTCTTATAGTGTGAAATGGGGTATGTAAGATATGGGATCTGATTTTAAACGTCCTTTTTTTATTTGAAAGGTTATATGCGGAAGATATCATTCGAAAATTTTGCCTAAACGAGCAAAGCCGGGGCGGGCCAGCTATTAACCTAATATAGATGAAGATTCTTGACTAACCTTTTTAAATACTCAGTATCACTTAAAGCTCTTCTTTTTTTGATAATAAAAAAAGTGCGCACTTTTGTTCCGAAATTCTGTAAATGATAAAAGAAAAATAGTTTTGATAATGAAAAAAAGTGCGCACTTTTTTTCATTATCCAAAATTCTGTAAATAATAAAAGAAAAATAGTTTTGATAATGAAAAAAAGTGCGCACTTTTTTTCATTATCAAAACTATTTTTCTTTTATTATTTACAGAATTTTGGAATACAGAATTTTGAAATCCAAAATTTTGAAATACAGAATTTTAGATTTACAGAATTTTGGAATACAGAATTTTGAAAACTGAATTTTGGCACTTACAGAATTTTGGATTTACAGAATTTTGAAATACCGAATTTTGGATTACAGAATTTTGCAATCCGAATTTTGACACATACAGAATTATGACCCCAACCCGAAATACCACACTATTTCGAATATTTCCCACAACACTATTAAAAAAACAAACCATCTTTCGTTGTTATAGAAAGCGTTGCCGTTTTGCCCCTTTTATGGCCGAATACGCCCTACTTTGCGTCTGGGACCCGTGGCCCACACTTTTTTTAAAATCACCACCCAATTGTCTCCTTTTTTAGAACTCTATTTGAATGCCGTTCATGATTGAATTTTTTATAAAAAAAAATTATTTTATCAAGCTTCGTACTAAATTCTGCAGAAAGACAGAAGAAAAGATAACCTAATAAAATGTATTTAGAAAGTAAAGCAATTCTACATTTTTATTGTAATTTTAATAAAATACATTTTTATTAGTTTTTAGATTACCTACATTTTTTTTGTGCTTTTGAATAAATGTTTATCAAATGCTTTGCTCCTGATACTCCTATATTTTTTTTAATTTTTATTCCCTCCTTTGTGGAATTTTCCTATACGGGCCCCGTTTTTTGTCCAGGGACCCTTTTTGGGACCCCTTCTGATTTTTGTCAGCGGCAACACTGCACCTTTATAATGGCAACAATTTTTTTTTCGTTCAATGCTAGAACTAAAAAATGGATTTTGCTTTTTTGATGCAGCATGCAGATATTGAATAAATAAATAGTTTTCTGGGGAAGATGCTGTGATCAAGAAGAAGGTTTCTCATTTTATAGCTCTTCCTCTAAGCTGATAGACCTGGAGATGACAATACAAAACATTGATACATTGATGATTGATATAAATAAAAAATTTCGTACGTTGCATTAGATTTTTATTAAGTGTTACAAGAAAAACTTGGCTTCACCGTGTTTGTTCACCTCTTTATCACTTAAACTAGATATTTCCACACCTTGTTCTTACTCTTCTTTCTGCCAGTGCTAGCGTCAGAGCTATAATGAGTCTCCAATAGACAAAATAGGAGAAAAATGGCAGATTTCTCAGCCACACTACCAGCCGATCTTGAAATAGAATCGGACTACCACCAACAACGCATTCATGACATTTATTTTGGTATGTACGTATTGTTCATCTTTTTTACTAAACACCCAAGGGTATTCATACAACAGCGTAAAGTCATCGTAAACGTGGTAAAGTTTTAAACTTCGTAAATCTGTCAAATTTTCCATACAAATTGTGACAGAATTACGAAATCTTAAACTTTACAATACAACGTTTACGACGACTCCACGCTTGCATCAATATACCCATATATTATCAAAAAGTAAAACAATTACAAATTTTTAAGTGGGGTTTGAGTGTAAATGAAAATCCACACAAGTGTAGTGCATGCTGTGAATGTGAATTATACATATATGTACATCAATTTATATTGAATAATTTGGAATGAGCAACAACAACTTGTGTGTGTTACCACCAAGTATTTAGGCTGGAGTTTTAGCAATTTCATTCCTTTAGTGGTGCTTAGTCTAGTTATGCTCGTATTAATTGAAAAACTCTTTTGCCGTCATCTGGGGGCAAAGCATAAACCTTGCAATTCAGAGGCCGATGCACTACACACCGCGCCACTGCTCAATCCCAATGCAGGATTGATTATTCAGGACTGAACAATAGCAAGCTTGTTTGTGTTTAAAAAAATGCTAATCGCTGTTGCAATTGATAAACAACGAAACCTACCTCTGAATCGTTTGGTTATGCATTTTGGCACTCTAAAGTCAGATGGGATTGTTCATAATAGCGATTTTAAATGCTTTCAAGTGTATGGAATTGGAGAAATTGCACGTTTTCTCTGTGTCTCGGGTGGCCATATATGATTCCTTAATTTTCATATGCATATTGATATTCTCTGAATTCTGAAACCTCCACAGAAACAAATACCAATAAAGCCGACGGAAAGATTTATAAATCACTTCCACTCATCAATTAAATTCCAAATTGGTCAATAATTCACCTTAAGTAACTAATACTTCATTTTTAATTTAAGACACCCTTATCTGCATGAATTACGAGGTATTGCACTTTTTCTTCTTGCATCGGGTAGCAGTTTTTGAGACCTTTAATTTTGTAGACATATTGACATTCTAAGGTTGCTTAAACCTCCACAATAGCTTATACCTCATTTTGAACTAAAACCACACAAAAATGCATGAACTATGAGATATTGCACTTTTTCTATGTGCAATTGGTGGCCATTTTTGAGACCTTCATATTGGTATGCATATTGGTACTCTTTATTCACTGGATTGTCTTCAATATAGTATATACTTCATTTTTCATTATAGCGCTCTGGAGTGCAAGGTTCTTGAAATATATTACATTTTTGAAATCATAATTTTGGTAGGCATATTATTATACCAATACCTCTACAATAGCTAATACCTCATTTTTAACTAAAAACACTGTAAATTGCATGCATTTGGAGATATTTTAACATATAGAAATGAATAATACTTAAAAATAAGAGTTAGAGAATTTTATTAGCAGCAAAATGAAACACGTCTTATCATTTCAGGCAACACACTATCTGAATACCCATAAACTTGTTGTAATCGTCCTTATTCTAGTCTGGCATGTATGGTCATCCCTCTTTACCGAAGCGCATATTTTCAGGACGAAGAGTACTGCTAAAGTTATTTATTGTTTCAATATTGAACCTATTTCTTTGTTCATCGGGTAGCCATTGTCGATACCTTTATTTTGGTATACATATTGATATTTTAAGGTCCAGTTGTACAAACGTTGTGCAAATTTTTATCCATAGTTCAACAATTATTTTTACTGGCTGACTTCGGTGGAATTACAGGGGTTCAAGTTTGTAGACAATTTAATGCCTGAACCATCGTTGAACCCCAGTGCATTCTCCAAAGGCGATGAGTTAAAATTGCTGAGCGACGAGTTAAATATTTGTACAACTGGCCCTTAGGTTCCTGAAACCGCTACAGTAGCTTATACCTAAATTTAAATTAAAAACACCCTAAAATGCATGCATTTGTAGATATTGCTCTTTTTCTTTGTGCATCGGGTGGCCATTTTTGATACTTTAATTTTGGTATACATATTGTTATTTTAAGGTAGCTAGAACGTTCACATTAGCTTATACCTCATTCATAATTTAGAAAAGAAACACCCTAGAATGCATGCATTTTTTTCGTGCACCGGGTGGCCATTTTTGAGACCTTCATATTGGTATCTTTTGAGACCTTCATATTGGTATTCTAAGGTCACTGGATTTTATCTATAATAGCTTTTATCTCATATTTGATTTTAAAATGCTCTTTAGAATATGGATTAACAGATGTTGCAATTTTTCTCAGTGCATCTGGTGGCCATTTTTGAAACCTTAATTTTGAAGTGCATGGATTTGGATATAATGTATATGTGGTATACATGATATATTCCAAGTGGCCATTTTTGATACCTTCATTTTGGAATGCGTGTTTTCTGAAGATACTGCACATTTTCATTGTGCTTCAGGTGGTCATCTTTGAGACTTTCTGACACCATCTTATACAGGTTAAATTATTAATACACATTTTTAATGAAACCAATAAAATATATTTCACTCTCTTAATGTTCTCAATAATTATAATAAATGAAGTAGACTTTGACATTTCTAAAAAAATTTAATATCTATGTATGAGTTCTCAAAAATTAGTTATAACGAAAAAATATAAATATCAAATAGAAGCAAAATGAATCGCTGCGGAAGAAAAGTGAATTTCATATCAATGGTCCCATGGAAAAATGTAAAAAAATAATATTTTTTATATTTAATATGTTTAAGATAAAAATATTATGAAATAAATTAATTTTGTTTCAGATGGATATTTAGATACAAAATATGAAGATGATCAAATTAAACGAAATAATTTATTAAAGAAGAAACGAAGAGTGGAATTCTGGAAGAGCCTGGTGAAAATACATCAATTTGTGAGTACAAATGTTTATAATAGATAGATAAAAATTATTGTTTTTTTTTTTTTGGTAAGAAACCCATCATAAACGCTCCCATGAACTCCTCTCATTCTCGTTCTAGCATCAAACCCAAAAAAGATGAAGACAAAAATGACCCTGAAATGGATCAAAATGATTTATTTGTGATCCATTTCTTGAGCTCTTGGAATTTATAAATGAATATGGTATGTCAATCTGTTAATTTGTTTTAAGAACTTTTTCATGAATTAACAACTTTTTTTTGTTTTTTTTTTGAAGTTTGAATATTTGTATGGGATCAGTTTATATTTCGGAGCACTCATAAATGTTGCTCAGTTTAAAAAAAACCTTAGTATTTGACAGAGGAACTGAATGTGGAGAGCTATGAGACCTCAGAAATATAAACTGATGACCACCAAGAGTAAAACAATCATTTAATTTTCCTTCTGTTATATTTTATTATTATTATTATTTTTTAATATTAATATTATATAACTACATATATACATAAATATGAAACCAATATTATTTTTATTTTATTATTATTTTCAATTAAAACTAAATAAAATTATTTTATGTTTAGCCCACTATTACACGTTTTCTCTTTGTCCCTGAAAAGAAAAAAAAATCCTTTTCCACGTTCTGCAACTCTCACATCGATTAAAGAAAAAAAAAAATTATCATTATGTTTCATAAAAATTTCAACGAAATCTCAATAAAAACTCGGGATTTCAATGAAATCTCAATTCTGCTCCACCAATTTGAAATCTCAAAATTTGTTAGCTGAAATTTCGGATTTCGTTTTGGTGGGAACATAGTATAACAGAACGTGGGCACTGATTGCACCCGCATAGAGTTTTTAAAAAAGTCGGGGACAGAGTCTTTGTAATAGGGTCTTACGTAAAATTTTTAAACAAATACAAATCTTTTGTTTTATTTATATCGGTTTTTGGAACTAACAACTTTACAGAAGATTCATTTGATCTTCTTGAAACACTTCTTCTATTTGTTGACGATTCATTTATTATTTTCTTCTTGATAGATGCTGATACAGGAAAGATACCACGATCCCCAATCTGATGTGCGGTTAACTGCAGCTGAAGCTGCAGATAGATTCTCCATAAAATGGTTAACTCTTGGGGACTCATATATTTCACAATATGGTATTACAGAATACTAGTCTAAGAGCCGACAGCAAATTTTGGGAGTGGAGGTATAACCAAAATCGGAGTATGAGGGATTGTAGGCACATGTATCGTGATATCAAATACCAAAGTCTGGCAGGTTTGGTTTTCAGCCTTTGGGAGGGGTGGGGGGTTAAAAAGAGCTAGATCCCCTGATTTATTTTCAGGACTATAAACCATTTAATTCATTTAAAAAGAGATCGGATATGATTCCCAGTCATTTGTTCTAAGCATAAACACCACAATCTTGTCGGTCCGATTAACAGAACTCAAGATATAACCATTTTACGTGAACCTTATCATCCCTTTTTTTGGAGATTTTCAGCAAAACAGAAAATCAACAAATAAAGTCTCCACAAAAAACGCCAATAAGGTTTGCTTAAAAAGGTTAAATCATAGGTCCTATTAATCGGATCACCAAGATATAAGTCTTCAGCCTTAGGGAAAATGACAGAGCATCATATCTTCTCTTTTAAAAGTGAATTGAAGTGTTAATGACCCTACCATATAAAGAGGGAACCAAGCGGGTTTTAAACACCCACCCCCTCCAAAGGCTGAGAAAAAATCTGCCAGACTTTCATATTCCATATCACGATACATGTACCAATAATCTCTCATACTCCGATATTGGTTATACCTCTACTCCCAAAATTTGCTGTCGGCTCTTGGTCTATACAGACACTACTTACTGCTGCTTTTGGTCTTTCAAAATAGGCTCCTCCGCCACCAGACTTGCCGTTGACTGCCTGCAGTTCTTCCGCCTTGTGGAGCTTTTAATCATCCCAAGGACAAGTTTGTGCCTTGACCAGCATCACTGGTTTGTCGATTTATTCCGGCATCCATTCCATACTTACTTACTTACTTACTTACTTACTTACTTACTTACTTACTTACTTACTTACTTACTTACTTACTTACTTACTTACTTACTTACTTACTTACTTACTTACTTACTTACTTACTTATTTTCTTACTTATCCAGCTCCCGATCCATGAAGGCTCTCTGCCTGAGATATTGCAGTATTCCATCGGGGTTGGTCCCTTGCATGCTCCCTACAGTCGTCGAGACCAAGCGATCTTGCGCCTGTGACTCAGGTGGTCACAGTCCCTGTAGCGGAGGCTCAGTCTTCCTGCTCGTCTCAAACCTGAAAGCTGGGATTCGAAGATTTTCTTGGCTGGAGCGTTGTTGTCAATTCATCAATTCGATGTGGCCGAGCCAGTATAGTCGACGTGTTTTGGCTCTTTGGACTGCATCAAGATCTTGGTACAGCTCGTACAACTCACCATTGAACATTCTCCTCTTTATTTTGTCCTCATTCACTTCAAGACCAACGCGTTTCACCTGTTCATCAATAGCTGTGAATGCTTCAAGTACATCTTTCTTGGAGCGGCCGATGAAGTCGATGTCGTCCGCATAGCCAAGCAGCTGAGAAGACCTGTTGAAAATAGTGCTTTCCATGTTAACACCACTCTTTGCGCTTAGAATTCGTTGGTCTTTTACAGGATTTGCCTTAATGTGAAGATTTGGTCTATCGTTGATAGCCTGAAGCCACACTGGTACGTGCCGATCTTAGTGTTGGAGAGAGGTTTAACACGCTCACATATAACGTTGGGTAGGATCTTGTAGGCAACATTAAACAGGACTATGCCTCTGTACTTTTTGCAGGACATAGGATCGCTTTTTTGTAGATTGTGCATATGGAGCTATTTGACCAGTCGTCAGGCATACTTTCATCCTCCCACACTTCGCTGATGAGCTGGTGCATGCATCTGCTTCATACTTGAAGAGTTCCGCTGGTAAGCCATTCGAGTCGGTAAATTTGTTGTTCTTAAGCTTGTGGATGTAGTACCTCGTGGCATATTGTTTAGTGCATTAGACTGTCGCATGCTGAACGTGTGGGTTTGATTCCCAGCCGTCCCACCCAAAAACTGAAATGTTTTATCCGAGGTACTGCCTCTTGCGAGGAACTGACAAATCCTCCAAGAGTATACTAAGTACAAGTCTTGTCATAATTAAGTGCTTCTCATCTAGCCGTTCGGACTCAACAAAAAACGGTAGGTCCCCTCCATTCCTGCCAACAACACGCACACAGGAATGGTTGAGAGCTGTAAGTCACTAGGCTCTGGTTCTCCACGAACTGTTGCGCCACCCAATTTATTTTATAAGCTTGTGGAAGGCTTTCTTAACCTCTTCAGTACTGGGTACTGGGACTGAATCTTCATTGACTGGTCTCATGCTTCTTTGTTCCCCTGTCGCCTCCTCTACATAATGCCCACTAAGCAGTTGCTGGAAATGCTGCTTAAGCACGTCTACAATTCCCTGTGCTTCGGTGACTAGGTTACCTTCGCTGTTTTCAAGATCTTGCGTGCCAGTTCTATAAATCAGATGAGAGTTGCTTTTTTCTTTCTGCGTAGGGTTTTTTTCTCTTTACAAGGTACTCTTCGCTTGCTGCTCTTGTTTTCCTTTGCAACATTTGCATTCCTTCATTTTCCGTCTTGTGCTTCAATACCGCGCATTCATCATCACACCACGTGTTCTTTTTTCTGGGTGGTTGATAGCCTTGGTGGTCTCTCGGCTGTCTCCTTAATGATGTCGCGATTGGTTCCACTGGTTGTTGACGCATGTTTCTGAAGGAACGGCAGAGAGTTTACCGGTCAATTGCTCACTGTAGTCTCTGGCTTTCTCAGATGTGCTAAGGCATGCAATGTTGAATTTCTTCCTTTGAGCGGTACTCTTTTTCTTTTCATTGGACAGTCGGGCTACTCTGAACTGTTTCACAACAAGAAAGTGGTCAGAGTCCACGTTTGCACCTCGGAAAGTTCTTACACCAAGATGTTCGATGCAAGCCTTGCGCCAATTGGCACGTGGTCGATTTGGTTGGCCTTCGACCATATGGAGATCACCAGGTTGCTATGTGTATCCTTCGCCTGGGGAGTCTAGTGCTACTACTTATCTGTTGTCGTTTCGTTTCCGACTTTAGCACTGAAGTCTCCGAGCACTTTGACATCATACTCCGGACAAGCTCCGTAGCCTCCGGTCCAGGAGGTCGTAAAACTCCTTCTTCCTAGACTCCTCAGCTTCATCGGTAGGGGCGTGTGCACATATTAGGCTGATGTTTTGGAAGGTAGCTTTGATGCGGAACACAGCCAGGCGATCGCTAATCAGCTTAAAATCGATGACTTGCGTTCTGAGTCGATTTTCCATTAAATCCGCATCCTAGCATGTGCAGTCTTTGATGACAGCTATAATAAATGTTGCGATCTTTTCGTTTCGTTATTCTTGTTCCTATCCATCGTATCTTCTGGATCGCGGTAATGTCTGCCTTGTACCGTGAGAGGACAGATTCAAGGGCCATGGGGGGTTTAGTATTGCAATTCTTTCATTGATCAACATTCGCAATTACAAGTTTAGCAAGTCACGACATTAAGCCAAGGCCAGTATCCGGCGGCTACTAACTTGGAGCTATAAGCCGCATTTTATTATCCTTATGATCTGCTCCGGATCAATTCTAATACGTGATTACAAAAACAACATGGGATCCTGCTTTTTATCTGGATCTATTTCAATGATCCAAAAATGACTATTGTGAATGTGTCTCAATAGTGCCAAGAAAAGAGGCAACAGACACGTGAAAAATAAACAAACATAAGGTAAAAAGAGACGGGTATATAACTAAGATCCTGTCTGTTTTTTTTATCATTATCTGATCCGAATCAGATCATGAGGATAATAAAATGCAGCTAATGTAAGCACTTGATGTGTAGGAAAAGATATAGCTCGAGGCCCTCAGTTCCTACAACATCCAACCACTTCCTGCACGTTAGCATTACCCATTCTCTACTACGCTGGAGGTGTGCATGCGGATTTTTGACGCCCTATAGTGCCTTTCATATGAGCTGCGAATAGCGAACTGCGAATTGCGAATGGTCGTGAGTTTTGACATTTCTTTCACATGAGTGGTCGCTGACAGACGCGAATAGTCATACAAAATAAATCAGTAAAATGGGTGCTAGAAATTTGAGGTTATATTCGAGCGAATTTTTCATTCGCAGATTTGTGGAATGCGTCCTAATGTTGTGGATTGCGAATAAGTGTTTGGCAGTTTGCAGAAAATATCTCGGTGGTCGCGTAGAATATATAAAAACGCTAAATTTAACAATTTAAACTAAATTTTGTTCGTGTTTTCTTTTTAAAATTGTAGATTGGGTCGTTTATTCACTTTTTTGATAAGTTAAAACACTTATTTCTTGATATTTGCGCTTGGAATTGCCTAAAGAAATTTATTCGCATTCGCAGTTCGCGGCTCATGTGAAAGGCACTTATGCCCCAACCGGGGTTACCGGACATGATGATGATGACAAAAGATCTAGAAAGAGAAAATTAGCATGCACTAAAAAAACAGGCCTAATATTTATGCTTGTTTGTTTAGATTTTACCAATCAAGTTATTTTTCTATTAATCGCGACGGCAAAAATGGTAGGCCACAGTTGAATTCCTTTCAACCAAAAATTCGATCTGCTTAGAAAAAATCAATTTGTTTAGAAAAATATCGATTTTTCTATACAAAACCTAATTTTGGATTTGAAGCAATATTTATAGCCCTATTCTGGCGTTGTAAGGGCTCACAGGTCACAAGCTCTTGGGAGGTTTTCCTTGTGAGGTTTGTTGTGATTCGATAACATTTTTGGTATTCTGCCCCCTCGTGGTTTTCGCCTTGACGTTGGCGAGGGGGCTTACGATATGACACTCCAGCAATCCAGCTGCAGGGGCATACAACTAAGAAAAACCAAACAAAAACAGGGATGTTTATCCAAAAGCAAATAAATAATGGTCATGGAAAGCTATACAAATGATGAAATCCGAGCGGGGATATACGCTCAAGTGTCGACAGAAGTCACGGCTGTCGGCGAGGGCTTGGCTTCGCAAGAAGCTAAGTCGCCAGTGACAAATAAAGTAGAAAACCCGACCAAACCCGTCTTAACTAGACAAGCGAATGTGCTCAACCTTGCAGCATCTCTTCTTCCTGCTCTAGATAGCTTAGCTATTGAAGGTATGGAGACCTCGAACAGACCTTCCTCTATAGGAAGTCAAACCGAGGACGAGCTGTTGCAAGACTCGAGTCAAGAAGAGACCACGCTGAAGCCTACTGCACCCCTCAAAGCTTCGAGGCAACGCAGTAACTACAGATCCTCCAAAAGATTCGTGAGTGCTACTGAGAAAAAGGACCCAAATACTCTCAGTTCAAGAGACAAGGCCCTTTTGAAAAAACATAGGAAACTGAAAAGGAACGAGAAAGCACAGGTAGGCAACTCTTCTGGGGCGAATCCAGGTTCATCTAAGAGAGCAAGATCGGAGGAGGCAACCAAGACTGAAGGTTATAAAAAGCTTAAAACCAACAGTTTTGACACCACCCCGATCGATCTGCAGGTGGCCATAATAAGTCGAGACGACCCGGATGGGAAAATCACGGCAAAAAATTGGTTACTCGTGGAAAACGAAATCATCAAAGCCATGATGGTGACATCCGAGGATGATAGTTCTGAGGACTACACCTTTGATGGAGCTGGTTGGCGAAAGGGAGTAAAAGTGGTTTGCTGTGGGGACCAGAAATCCCTGGAGTTCCTCACTCACACAATCACCAATATTGGCGAACTGTGGGAGGGGGCATCTCTTGGGGTTCTTCCCGTCACAGCTCTGCCACTTCGCCAGCAGGTTAATATATGGATTCCTCCTCCTGCCATGCATGAGGATGCATCCGTGATTAAACTGCTGGCGAAACAGAACAAGGAGCTGCCCATTCTAGAATGGAAACTTCTTCATTCCAAGAAGAGTCTCAGAGGGGAAGGGAAGGACCTCTTGTTCATGATTGACAAGAAATCTGACCTTCTTCTTAAAGGGAACAAAGACGTGTTGAGATATGGTCTCGGAACCGTAAAGGTAAGGAGGCATGTTAGCAAAGGGGAGTCAAAAGCTGCTGGTGGTGCAAATTAATTTGCATCACGCCAAAGCAGCGACGCACGACCTAATGCTCTACATGTCTCAGGAGGCCGTGGATGTGGCCTTAATCCAAGAACCATGGATTCGTAAGAATCAGGTACAAGGATTGAGGTCAAAAAACTATAACCTGTTCCACTCCACGTCAGAAGGTGAAATAAGAAGTTGTATTCTAGCGAAAAAGTCAATTAATGCTTTCTTTTTATCTAGGTACAGCAACAAGGACAACGTGGCAATCAGCGTTGAGTCCAAGGAAGGTAACTTCGTCTTGGCATCAACGTACATGCCGTACGAAGAGGAAAACCCACCATCAAAGACAGTCCGCGATCTTGTGGGACACACCACAGCAAGAGGGACACCTTTGGTGTTGGGATGCGATGCTAACGCCCACCACACTCAATGGGGAGGTAAGGATGTCAATAAAAGAGGTGAGTCAATTTTTGAATACATTCTCTGTTCAAACCTTATGTTATGTAATAAGGGTAATCACCCAACATTTAGGAACAAAAACAGGGAAGAGATTCTAGATCTCACTCTTATGAGCAATAATGATAAAATTTCTGTAGGGAATTGGAGAGTCTCGCCTGAAGAATCTTTCTCAGATCACTTTAGGATACTCTTTACTCTAGACAGAAACAAAAATGAGATTAAGCCCTTTAGAAACCCAACTAGAACAAATTGGACAGAGTACTCAAAATGGTTGAACGATCGTATCGACCCACCAGAGGAAGAAACGCTATCGGCAACCTCAACCATAGATACTGTTGTTCAAAACCTTACTAGTGAAATGAGAACGGCTTTCGAAAGACACTGCCCTATATCTCGTAACATTAAACCCACTAGCCCACCATGGTGGAACAGTGAACTTAAGAAACGAAGAACAGGGGTCAGAAAACTTTTCAATAAAGCCAAACTGAGTAAATTAGATATAGACTGGAATTCTTATAGAGCTGAACTTAACTCATACACCAAGGAGTTAAGAAGAGCCAAAAAGGATTCATGGGCTAGACACTGTGAATCCATTGAGAGTACAAGTGAGGCAGCGAGACTTCGTAGAGTCCTTGCCCATAATCCCGCGATTC
This sequence comes from Dasysyrphus tricinctus, assembly GCA_963921185.1. Taxonomy (NCBI): domain Eukaryota; kingdom Metazoa; phylum Arthropoda; class Insecta; order Diptera; family Syrphidae; genus Dasysyrphus; species Dasysyrphus tricinctus. Next base: position 48,658,243 of record OY992531.1, read on the forward strand.
CGGGATATATTAAACATCCCGATGGATCGTGGTCGAACTCGAGCCAAGAAACACTTGAACTCTTTATGGAAACGCATTTTCCTGACTGTAAGAGCCCTGAGGACTCAGGTAATAAACAACCAGACCCCTTAGAAGCTCTACAACCAGCACCAGAATTGGATCAGATTATCACAGAGCAGAAGATTATGTGGGCAATAAACTCGTTCAAACCCTTTAAATCAGCTGGACCAGACGAGATAATTCCGGCATTTCTTCAACATGCTCTACAGATAATCACCCCATGGCTTAGGGTAATCTTCAAAAGTTGTGTTAAACTTAGATACGTCCCTACCAGCTGGAGAAAGGTTAAAGTTGTCTTTATTCCAAAAGCTGGGAAACCGACACACTCGACTGCAAAAGATTACAGACCAATAAGTCTCTCTTCGTTCCTCCTCAAGACACTGGAGAGAATTATTGATCTGCATGTTAGAGACCTTCTCAACCCAAACATTTTGTGCAACTACCAACACGCTTACCTTAAAGGTAAGTCAGTGGAGACCGCGTTGCATGAAGTCGTTTCACAAATTGAGAAAAGTCTCGAGCACAAAGAGCATACCCTGGCAGCATTTTTGGACATTGAGGGAGCGTTTAACAACGTAAAAACGGAGTCCATTAAATCTGCTCTGGAAGAGGTTGGAGTTGAGCCTGCCATTGTAGACTGGATTTATACCATGCTCAATGGCAGAATCATAAACTCGCGACTTGGGGATACTATTGTTGAGAAAACAGTTACAAGAGGCACGCCACAAGGAGGGGTAATTTCGCCTCTCCTTTGGATCCTAGTTGTTAATAAAATTCTTACAAGATTTAGAAATAAGGGCATTAAAATTGTGGCCTATGCAGACGACATAGTAATTTTGATATCGGGTAAGTATCTTACCACCATCAAAGATATTATGGAATCCGCACTTAAAGAACTATCTTCTTGGGCAGCACAAAACGGTCTCGGGGTTAACCCTACAAAAACCGAACTAGTTCTGTTCACGAATAAAAAGAAATTAGGGGATTTTACTCCTCCCAGACTAAATAACATACCTCTGAAACTCTCCAAGGAAGCTAAATATCTTGGAGTTATCCTTGATTCCAAGCTAACATGGAAACGTAACACAGAGGAAAGAATGAAAAAAGCACTATGCGCTTTCTACACATGCAAAAAGACCTTTGGTACACGTTGGGGTATGCGACCGCAAGTTATCCAGTGGATGTACATGACGATAGTTCGCCCCATACTTACCTATGGTTCTATAGTGTGGTGGAAGGCTGTTGATAAGGTAAGCTATCTCAAAAACCTGAATAAGGTACAGAGACTAGCCTGTATAGGAATAACGGGGGCACAGAGGTCTACACCACAGGCAGGATTGGAAATTATTCTAAATCTTCCAGCCCTGGACGAGTACACTAGATGCACAGCAGCCAAAAGCGCATTTCGACTCAAAGAAATGGGCTCTTGGAAGCACAGCACCTATGGTCATGGGTCTATCCTACGAAGGTATGACACAGTGGCTGGGCTTGATGTGAAGACTGATTATATTCCACCCTTAATGGATTTTAACAAACACTTCTCTATTTCAATACCCGAAAGACATGGATGGGAACCCAACTCACTAATTAGTGAACAGGGTATCCCCTTCTATACTGACGGGTCAAAAATGGAAGAAGGAACAGGTGCGGGGGTGTTCTGTGAGGCCCTTAATATTTGGGAATCATATAAACTCCCAGATGAGTGTAGTGTCTTTCAGGCTGAAATTTATGCTATTCATAAAGCGGCAGAATTGGTACACAAGAAAAAACTGATCTCGTCGGAGATCACTTTTTTCGTGGACAGCCAAGCTGCGATCAAAGCAATAGCCAGTGAGACCATAAGATCCAAAACAGTGGCAAAATGTCGAGGCATACTGAACAAAATTTGCAACACTAACCGAGTCAAACTCTGCTGGGTTCCTGGACATAGCAATATAGAAGGGAATGATATAGCAGATGAACTGGCAAGGAAGGGGTCATTGTCAAATGCAAACAGTAGTAGCCAATTAGACACGGGACTAGACATCCCGATCGGCGTAATTAAAACGAAAATGGACCTAATAATGAAAGAGCAAATCAATAAATCCTGGATTACCAGGAACGATTGCGCTATCTCTAGAAGTTTATGGCCTAGAATTAATGAAAAGGAAACTCAGTATATTCTATCGCTGAGTAAAAAGAACATTAGAATCTTGATAGGTGTACTAACGGGTCACTGCGCCATTGGCACAATGGCCACCAGATTGGGTGTACTCGCACCCGACTGTTGTAGGAGCTGTCAGGATGTAGAAGAAATAGAAACCATTAGACACCTGCTCTGCGATTGTCCAAACCTCCAAACAAGCCGCCTCCGCTACTTGGGAAACAGGTTTGTTGGAGAACTGGACGATCTAGCGCAGGTCTCAATGGTAAATATGAGGAAATTCATAGATAGCACAGGCTGGTTCGTAAATGAGCCAGTCTATCTGAATCATTAGCTTAGGAGCATCTCTGCTTTCTTATTGTAAGGGGATCACAATGGACCGACAGGCCCCCGTGTACGCAACAGCCCTGTGCTGTGCACACCCCTCCTAACCTAACCTAACCTTGGTATTCTGGGAAAATCATCACAAGAAACCTCACAAGAAACTCACCACGGTGATTGGAAACGTTCAAACATGTCAGATTTTCATGATTTCTAGTTTTATAGGGCTCTGATTGGCCGACTGTCATAGAAAGACAGATGAGTGAACTTTCAAAATGTTCTGGATTCATGTTGAACACACCTACATATTTCTAACGTCAAAAGAAATGTGATTTGTTTGATTTTTGTTTTATAAATTAGCTAACTCGGAGGCCATACGAGCGAGTACTCGCTAGCGAGTTGGGTACATACATTAATTGTCAAATCACTTGCCACTCTACTCGCTTCTCAACTGGCTTCGAAAAAGGCAAGCCAGTTGGCTAGCGAGTAGTAAAAGTTTCGATGTATTAGTAACTCGCTAGCGATTACTCGCTCGTGCGGCCTCCGGGTAAGCGCATGCAAGCAGTGGCGGATCCAGAGGGGGGGCTATAGGGGCTGAAGCCCCCCCCCACAGTCCATTTATACAATTAATTTAATAGCAAAATACAGTACATTACAATGTTTCAAATTTGTTTTAATTTTCAAACCTAGAATTTTTAAAAACACCTGATGAAACAAAGAATGATCCCTAAAATCATAGATATAATATTTGTGTTTTTTGTAGTACTTATTTATTAAAACAACGTTTGGGCTGAAAAATTTGCATGAAAGTATGTTTTTCTAAGCCTCCAAAGGAATTGGATGAAATAACGAAGATGAGACTAAGAATAATTTGAATATAAAAGCGTATAGGCTTTATTTATTCCGAGCCCTACAAGAGGGACGGAAAATCAGAGTTGGGGCTAACCAATTTAAGCCTAAAATGTTTTTTCCCAAGCCTTAAAGAAATTCGACGAGGTTAGGGACCTTACAATTTTACATGTAAGCTGTTGTTCTCCCAAGCTTCAAGCAAGGAAACTGAACGAAAATATCATGTTGGGGATCAACAATTTACATGTTAACTGTGCTTTTTAAAGCCCCTAGGAAATTGGCCAAAAAACAAGATAGACTAAAAAGTGCTTCGTTTTTATTCCAGTCCGTAGAGCATTGGGCGAAACAAACGGGGTTAGTTCAGCAAATTTTCATGTTCAATGCAATTGAGGAGCTTAAAGTAAGGACAACACCTGATATTTTTATTCAATAATTACAGAAATTCAGATTATGTAGGTGTCTGTATTGAGTGAAAAATGTTACCTTTTGCGTTGAAATTCCTTTTCAGCTAAAATTTTGAGTAGAGCATGCTATTGTTTTAAGCTGAATGTTGATAACTGTCGAGCTTAGCTGACCCCAGGGAAATTCCAGGGCTTATACCTAACTCTAAAAACTAAAGATTTGCAGCTTGAAGATATTTTGATGATTTCATAAAAACGAGGCGATTTTTAATCTAAGTTTCTCTTTTTTTGCTTTCTTTAAAATAATAATTAAATTAAATTAATAAATTGATAAGTATTCCTTAAATATTTATGATAAGAAATGGTAGGAATATTCAAACAAAATGGAGTGACTGTAAATGTTTGGTAAAACTTTGCTCCCATACAAAACTCTCCCCAAAATGTTGCCTAATATTTTGGGTACGCAACTCCAAATAAATTTTCGTTTCTTACTGTACATCACCAAGATGCCTGTCAAAATTTAGTCCATGAAATAACTGTTCGCCACATTATTCTCGAGCTAAATTTGTACATCTTATTTTATTCATGAGATTAAGGTGGGCTTTACATTGTTAAAATGAAAATCGAAAACGAGAAATATTTGAGTTTTCTCGAAATTTATTTTATCAGATTTAGTTGAAATATTGAACAAACAATTCTTTGAAATGGTTGAGTAAAATATGTATTCAGAGAACAGCTGTTTTATGTGATATTCTCTACAAAAATGTTTTGTTAACATAAAGCTAGAATTTTAGCTGGTGTTTGCAGGGAAAAGTGGGAGCAAAAATTCAGCATGATCTACAGCTAAGTGCCCTTTTGAGCACAAATTGACTGGAACTTTGGTAGTAAGACGAAAACTAATGATTTCTCGAAGACAAATGGAGGTATTTGAAAAATTCAAAAAGAATTTTGAAGTAAAATGTTCATACCCCAGAATGACCATGAGCATTTTTTCGAAAAACATTACCCTCGAGAACAAATGCTACCGCAAATTTCCATAAGAAATCCTTTTTTTACCTTTTAATTTGAATATCTCAAAAACGTGACGTGATAGAGCGATTTCAAGGTATCAGTGAGGTTTGCCAGAATAGGGCTGTTAAACTTACTTGCACACACACTATATAGGTAGATTTGACATTTTTATAGAATTGAAAGTAGTTTGCCGTGGCTTTAACATATATTCTTAAAAATATTCGTCGTCCGTTTGAGTGGATTAAAAGCAAATATATTTCTAAAAAGGTTTTCAATTCTTCAAATAGTTGTGAGTAATTAATAAGAATTCTCTCCTAAATTTAGCCAAGCATTTTAGCCGAGAGGTACGCAGCTCCAGCTAAAAAATCAAATTTGTGTTTCTTACTCTACAGCTCGTCTGTCAAAATGTAGCGCGTGAAATAATTGTTCGGCACGTTAATACTCGAGCTAAATTGTGACGGATTGTTTATTTGTTAGATTTATGTGAATTTTACTTTGTGAAATCAAAATTGAGAACGAGAAATACTCAAGGATACACGATTTTTCAATGCCAAAGGCAAAAATCTATTTTATTTAATAAGATTCGATGAAAATATTAAAATAAAATTCTATGAAATTGTTGAATAAAATTTATTTTCAGAGAACAGCTGTTTACTGTGATGCAATCTCCACAAAAATCTTGTGTCAAAATTTAGCTTGGATATTAGCTGGTGTTTGGAGAGAAATGTGGGAGTGAAATCTGCATACTACACTAACGTGTACAAAACTCTTTTTGTTTATTTTTGCAACTTTTCTCCGAAATATATTTGTTTGTAATCGTAAAAAACGACGCAAATAACTTATGAATTTGTAGGCACATTGATTTGTTTACTTTTTGCCTCAAAACTACTGTCAATTTGCACACATACAATCACAAATGAAAATTTATTTTTTTTACAATGTCCTCCCTATCACAAAAAATATTTGATCTGAAATGGTTGAAAGGAACTCGACACCAACTAGATTAGATGCTTCGTGTTGCGAGCAACTAGTAGGTCTGATTCTTTAGTGCCCTTTCACACGAGGAAACTGAGTTGCCAGCAACTTTTAGTTCCATGGTGAGAATAAGGGCAGGAGGAAAGAGGGGCGAACAGAATCTCCCCGGTCGAGGATTTGATTTTTTTGACATTTCCTTTCACATCTAGGTTTAGATGTTTTCAACCAACTTTCAAAGGAAAAATTCAAAAATTGCCTTGAGATCTGTTTCCTCGTATGAAAGGTACGAGAATTTTTTAAGGAGATTAAAAGTCAAAAAAATCTCCAGCAACTTGTTTCTTCGTGTGAAAGGGGACTTACTTTGGGTTTCTTGTGCAAAAATTTGTTTGTATGTGAACTTTGACACAACTTTTGACCAAGATGCGCAGAAGTGCAGAGCAAATCACAGACAAAAGCTGTGTTTTTTTGCATGTCCATATGCAGTTTGGCGAAAAAAACGACATCGGGACATTTCAACAATTTGCATTGGTCTGCCATATTGTTTTGAATTATCATACCAACAAACATTTGACATTTCTATATAAATTATCGATAACATAGCGACAATCGCAATTTGGCATTACCGTTTTTATCGGGACAAAAGTTAACTCCAGTTAATTATCTGGACTTAGCTAACTCTATATGGACATAGTTGTTGTTATATTTAACATGTAAATTGTTTTGTTTTGTTGTCGTTTTTTTCACACAATTTTATTTGGACATGCAAGAAAACACAACTAAAGCCTAGTACGCAGATCGAGACAAAATTTATCTCCCATATAAAATTTTTCCCAGGACAAATTTTATCTCGGCTTTTTTTCCAAGCGGTACGCAGCTCCAGCGAAAAATTTGACAGTTGATACAGCTGTACGAGAAAAGGTAAAAGAAAGTCTCCACTTAATTTTGCGCGGAAAAAGAATGCTCGAAGCATTATTTTTCCGGACAAATTGTGACGTTTTATATATATTTCGATTTTTATAAACTAAAATCATCTCCCTGTTTCATTCTTTCCATTTATAAGACGTTGTAAGGACGCAAAACTGAAATAAATATAAAATGCGTACAGAAAATGATGACATGGAATGAGAATAGAATTAATTGAACAGCTGTTTTAAATCAGTCAGTGGCGTAGCTAATGAGAAATGGTACAAAAGGGCCACATTTCAGATAGAGAAAATATTTGTTTCAATAAAAAACTTAAATTGATTCCCAAAACGAGTTGGAAATTTTAATTTGATCTTGGGAGCAGTGGAAAAATGTGAACATTTCTGATTTTGACATGGTTTTTTTAATCCATCGACAGTACATCCATCCATCAATGCAGTTTGACAGTTGATGGCTTGAAAGATGAAGAACAAATTATTTTGAAGGAAAAAGTTAATTTGATCCAAATGTCAAAAAAGTGCCCTTACTTTTTCCAGAGAAGTAAAAGCCAAAAATTTCAGACTTTTTAAAGGTATTTTCATCCATCCACATTATATTGTTCCCCATCAAGAGCATGCCATCAACTTTTCTTGCTCTGCAAATGCTTTAAAGGAATTTGATTTCTGTACATGAAAAAGTTTCAAATTTATGTTAATTTAAGGAAATTTTATAATTTTTCAAATTTCTAACTACGCTACTGTTCTCATTTGACTTGTGTTTTTATCTCTACGCCTTCAGAATTTGTCTCGAGAAAAAAAATGTAGAGATAAAATTTGTCTTTGCTCGATCTGCATACTAGGCTTAAAGTAAAGGAACCGACCTAGTGTGGGCGCTAGTTCTTAGTGTGAACTAGCCATAAGCTGAAATTTTTCCATTTACCGCTGCTAGCGCCCTCATCTGACTGAACTTATTTTACAAACACCTCCTAAAAATGTGAAACGTCAAAACCACAAAATTCCACCAACTGTCATCAGCGTTTGTCATCGCTCGTTACCTACGAGGAAAAGGTTTGTCTGGGTTTATGTAATTTTTTTGTTTTTAACCAATATTTATCGATAAAACCAAACAAAAGACTTCAACTAATATAATTTGAATTTAATCGTACCCTCTTAATAGTGCAAACTGCATGCATATGAATCAAATATTATTAAAACAAAACAAGATTCAATTTGATGCCGTGTGAAGTGGTTGTTCTTGTTCTAGCCGTCGTCGTTTTCTTGCCTTGGGGAAATGTCAAAATTTTTCATTCAAAACTGAAAGAAAAAATCCTCATTACATCTCTCCTGCGAAGATAATTTTCCAAAACAACACCCGAGTCCCGAATTAACCCCTGCAAAGATAAAATGTTTGTTTCTTTATAAATCGTTCATCATCATCCCAAGCGAAGTTTTCAATTCGGGTGTCGTTTTGGAAAATTCGATTTTGCGGTATTGTTTTGTTGCAATTGCAATATAAATTTTTTTATTGCATTTCGATTACGCGAAAAGGTGGCAATCACTTCCATAACATAACACTTCACTTATGTAGGTAGCTTTAATTATCATATTATCCAGTTTTGTTTGTTATTGACTCAAGTGAGTGATAAATATTAAGTTTTTCTTTTTGTGTTCTTGCAGTCGCTTCCAGTGAATCAAGTGCAAACGAACTGATAGTGAAGGTGTAATAAATTTCAACGCGCCTAGTGTGTGTGTTTGTGTGTCTCTGCCAAAGCCAGACACAAGAAAGAGATAATCCAAATCTGAAAAGAACGACTTAGAAATGGTCGTCTGGAACGCGACTCGTCGGAATGTTCGAATCCTTCTTGTGGGGGATCCGGGCGTTGGCAAAACCTCACTCATTCTATCGTTGGTCAGTGAGGAATTCCCCGAAGATGTGCCCGCTAAAGCTGAAGAAATCACAATTCCTGCTAATGTAACACCAGAACAAGTTCCAACTAATATTGTGGATTATTCAAGTAAGTTAAATAATGTCGAAGAAGTTAATAGTTTTAATACCTACCTAAAGTGCAATTATATTTCTTTTTATTAGAAATTCATTAATCAATATAGGCAGTCGGCCGGCTTTACTTTGCAATTGTCTGCATATTACTACATACTTTGCTTTGAACCTTTTATAGGCTATGATTTGTTATTACGGAAGATAAAACAGAATATCTCGTTTTTTTGTTTGGACCACAGTCTAAATAGGCATCGTCTTGTATTGATTTTTCAGAAAACTCAATGATTTGTTATTTAATTAAAAATAATTTTCACAAAATAGGTTGAAAATAATTGGAATGCATCGCTATGGGCTCTAGCTAAAAAATAATATTTTGGAGATTTGGTTCTTATGATATTCATATCTTTTTTTTTTTTCAGATATCGAGCAGACAGACGAGGTTCTCGCAGAAGAAATTCAAAAAGCTCATGTTGTGTGTATTGTTTATGCTGTCGATGATGATGAGACGCTGGATCGTATAACGTCGCATTGGCTTCCGTTTATTCGCAATTCATGCAACGTTAGTGAAAAAGAACAACAATCATTAAGAAAACCAGTTGTTTTAGTTGGAAATAAAGTTGATTTGGTGGAATACTCGACAATTGATGTTAGTATTTGGAAGCTGATTTTTTATTTAAATAATAAAATAATACATAATTAATTTTATATATTTTTAAAGAGTGTTCTTACAATAATGGAAGACTTTCCAGAAGTAGAGAGCTGTGTAGAATGCTCAGCAAAGACCTTACACAATATTTCAGAAATGTTTTATTACGCACAAAAGGCAGTTTTACATCCAACATCACCGCTTTACATTATGGAAGAGCAAGATGTAAGTTAAATTATGATATATTTGAATATTATCAGACTAAAAATTTGTCATACCTACCTATATTTATGTTTTTATTTAAGATACAAGAAAACAGAATTTTTTAAGTAATATGAAGCACTTTTCTTATTATTTTTTTTTTTTTATTTATCTCAAATTTAATCATTTATCCATGAAATTTTATTTTATTTCATTCTTCTTTTGTACAGCTAACACCAGCGTGTAAAAAATCATTAGTTCGCATTTTTAAAATATGCGATATTGACGGTGACAATTTGCTAAACGACTACGAACTTAATTTATTCCAAAGACGATGCTTCAACACCCCCCTCCAGCCACAAATCCTTGATGAAGTGAAAGCCGTCATTTTAAAAAATATACCCGATGGGATATTTAATGATGCGGTCACTCTGAAAGGTTTCCTATTCCTACACTGCCTGTTCGTACAGAGAGGACGCAATGAAACCACATGGGCGGTATTGCGTCGATTTGGCTACAGCGAAAATTTGGAAATGTGCAAAGAATATTTACAGCCACCAATTAAAATACCTCCCGGCAGCAGTACGGAATTATCACACCGCGGGCAACAATTTTTAATTGCTCTATTCGAGAGATATGACAAAGATGGAGATGGCGCTCTTTCGCCAGATGAACATAAGATGGTGTTCAGTACGTGTCCTTCGGCTCCATGGTCATATTCTACGGATATTCGCAAATCGTGTCCAGTAAACGATAGAGGTTGGGTTACTCTGCATGGTTGGCTATGTCGCTGGACGCTCATGACTCTCATTGATTTGCCAAAAACATTGGAGTACTTGGGGTATTTGGGATTTAATGTGCATGAAAACGAATCACAGCTAGCTGCGATTCATGTGACGCGAGAACGTAGAATCGATTTGGCCAAGCGACAAAGTAGTAGGTCTGTTTACATGTGTCATGTAATTGGCCCTAAAGGAGCTGGCAAGACAGGTCTGTGCCGTGGCCTGCTTGTTGAAGATATGAAAAATTTAATTGGAAAGGATTTCAAGACAAACATTGTCTACTGTGTGAATACAGTTCAAGTCTATGGACAGGAAAAACACCTTATCCTAAGGGACATTGAAGTTAAACAAGTCCTCGATCCATTGCAACCGCAAGAAGTAAATTGTGATGTGGCCTGTCTTGTGTATGATACCTCAAATCCACGTTCTTTTGAATATGTGGCCCGAATCTACATCAAATACTATGCCGAAAGTAAGATCCCAGTAATGATTGTTGGCACAAAAGGTGATCTTGGTGAAAATCGGCAGGATTATTTATTGCAACCCACGGAATTTTGTGAGAAATACAAAATTCTTCAACCGCATATATTTACATTGAAAAATAACAAGAAAGAACTTTATATAAAGTTAGCAACTATGGCTGCCTTCCCGTGAGTATTGAATTTTTAACTATTCCGTAATTATTTAAGTTGAATGATGATGCAATGCGCGTTTTTATAAAAATATTATAATAATAAAATAAATAATCCTATTTTATTGTTTCCATTGCTAGGAATGCCTAATAACCTTCATAAAATTAATATTAAAATTGACATACTAAACAATTATACGTGTGTTTCTTGAGAGTTGAATTTTGTTTAACAAAATTATTATGTGTTAAAGAGGAACAAACAAAATTGAATTTTGGGGCTTTTTTTAAATTGGTTTTGGGTTTATGTAGGGAATATGCGCTTAAATATACAAGAACTAAAGATTGTAACTTGTATGTTTAGGGCCTCGTGGCTTGATGGTTAGTGCGTAGGACTGTCATGCCGAAGGTGTGGGTTCGATTCCCAGCCGTGCCACCTAAAAACAGAAATGTTTTATTCGAGGTACTGCCTCTTGCGAGGAACTGACAAATCCTCCAAGAGTATACTTGTCATGAAAAAGTGCTTCTCATTTAGCCGTTCGGACTCGGCAAAAAACTGTAGGTCCCCTCCATTCCTGCCCAACAAACACGCACACAGGAATGGTTGTGAGTTGTAAGTCACTAGGCCCTGGTTCTCCTCGAGCTGTTGCGCCACCCAATTTATTTATTTTATGTTTAGGGCAATATTGGTGGGCTTAAATATTTTACGTCATTAAGAATCTAAAATTAATGTTTTGTGCATCTTCATATGCCTTATTAGTTGTAAGTGAGTTAAAAAGATTTTTAATATGTAGCATGAAAGGTCTTGGCAAAGAGTTGGTCTTAACTGCGAAAGTAACCTTAAATTACAAAAAAAAAATAGAAAACGATGGACCCATACAGAATCAAATTGGCTAGTTCTAAATTTTCAGACAGTAGGTTAAAATCACGAAAAAAAAACATTTTCAGTAGCTGCTTTAGTTTACAAGTGCAACAGACTGGTTTTTCTCAAATGGAGCTGATCCTGTGAATTAAAAGGCTTAGTCTGGACTCTTACAACGCAATGTTTTGAACAACTTTCCCATGTCGAACGCCAGAAACTTATAGGTGTGACTTTTTTGGAATTGAGGGTAGCTAGGTATTAAGAAATGCTCTAGACTAGGCTGTATTAGCATTTTTGTTCAAATAAATGGTCAGCAATGGCAAAGTCTTCTCTATATACTCCAATTTAAAGTCGATTTCACCCGTGGGATTTCATGAGATAATAAACACTTCATTCATAATCTATTGTGCCATCAAAAAAATCTTTCAACCATTGCAATGCAATTCACGTTGCATTAAACTGCATATATGTAGTTGAAAATTATTGAATAAAGAAACATTCTTTTGCTTTTATAAACTATAATTCACAAAGAAATTTAAAATAAAATGTCATTCTGCTTACAAACAAAAGAACACGCATTGCATCACTTATTTCTGCAGTATTTTTATTTGACAAAAGTATTAAGTAATTCCCTAGCAAAAACGCTGCCATAAACAAATAATACATTTATATTTTCCTTAACAATTTTGTCCCCTTTTTCTCTACTTTATGTGGTGGTGTGATGCGGTTGGGAAATTGTATTTGTATTGTAGTCGTTTTCAAGCCGCTTGGATATTATTTTACAAGCACAGGTTGGTACAGCTGTGGGAGTCAGCGTAAGTGTGATTTTTATTGCTGAATTAATAAAACTAAAATATATATATTTTTTTTTTTTCATTCGTCTTCTTTAACACTCTTAGAGACAAATATAAGAGACCAAAGAGTCATATAGCGACTTTCCAACTTTTATTTTTACATCTCATATAAGTTTTGTCCTTAGATATTTTTTTAAGAGCTTTGCTTTTTTCTACTTGCCTCCTTTTTTAGTAGTTTATACTAGCTTGGTTTTTTCTTTAAATTTATAGCTCATTTCTTTGCTCTTTTTTCATACATAATTTTTAATTGCTATAACAAACTAACTATTTGTAAAGTGATCTATTATATTTGTATATCTATTCATTGCTTTAATTTATAATCATTCTACGGCATGTTGTATTTTGTTTAATTTTTGTTCTTGCAGATCAACACATTTATGTCTTATGTGAAAGACAAAAAAGTTTAATTTATAAAAATTTAAGAAAACAAATCGAAATATTTACCAGTTGTATGAGTGGTCACCATGATTTTGACAGGAGAATCTTCAAAAATACGAAAAAATAAATGTGAAACGTTTTTGATGTTATCCTTTTTTCTCTTTTTTTACTTCCTCAATCTCATTTTCCAAAAATTCTCCCTTCTTATCCGACTCCCGATCCATGAAGGGTAATTGCCAAAGACAGGGTGGTCTTCTATCCTCCACTGCTTCCACTCAACTAGATCAAGCACTCTGGCATCCGCGATGGCTTAGTCTTTAAACCGAAGGTTCGGTCATTTTTGTCGTCTTGAACCTGGTACTGGGATTCGAAGTCTCTTGGCTGGGGGTATATGTAGCTGATAGACCAGTGGTCGGGCATGCTTCCTTGCACCCGAACTTGCATGCGCCCTTTCAGAATATCCCCTCCGTATTTGAATAGTTTCCCTGGCAGCATATTTACATGTGCATCTTCTTACACCTGTTTCAGGCGCACGCATTCATCATCAAACCACGGGTTCTTTTTTTGAGTTGGTTGATAGCCTCTTCGACTGACTCTTTGATGATATCGCGAGAGCGAAGAGCTTCTCGCTCATGTGCGGTGCGCAGTTTCTTATAGTTTGACAGTCCAGCTCTGAATCTTAACGCAACAAGAAAATGGTAAGAGTCGATGTTTGGCCCTCGAAATGTATGCACGTGTAAGTTGTTTGATACGTGCCTTGCGTCGATTAGCACATAGTGGATTTGGTTTGCGTATTGACCATATGGGGACCGACAGGTTGCTTCGTGAATTCGTAGCCGTGGAAACCTAGTGCTTCTTATCATTGAGGTCTTCCAGAACACCTTCTACATACGTATTCACATATGTATTAAGTTTAAGACTTATGTTTTGAAAGTGGTTTTGATAATCACTTATCGGCTTAAAGTCAATCACTTTACTCCTTAGATAATTCCTCACGACGAATCCGCCTCCTAACATCTCTTAAATTGCAGTCATATTTTGTATCTATATCTGTCTAAATACTTGATTTGAAATTTGTTGTTTCATTTCAAAAACAAACAGTTAGATGCTGTTGTACCCTTGTAATTTAAGCAAATTCCACCAAACAATATAATTTACAGTGTTTTTCTGCAGTTTTTTTTAACATTTGTCACTTTCTATCGACTGTAAATAATGCGTCTTGGAAGGGTACCACAGCATTTGACTGATGAGGCCAACTGTTGTACCTGGGTAAAACGCATTTGGATTAAAAGTCACATATACATACTTTAAATTTGAATTTAATTCAATAGTCAACAAAATCAAAAATTATGTACATATTTACGTTTTTCTTCATCTTATTGAAAACAAATTTGTTTCTTGGATTAGGGGGCAAAATATACATACACATCCATTTGAATGTGGTGATCTTCAGTTTGTGTTGAACAAAGCAACAATTTGTTCAAGAATTTGCAGTAGATCAAATATATGCACAACTGGTGCCAACAAATACATGCATACTTCTAACTTTATTTTTTTGTTTTAAAGTTTGAATAACCTTCAAATTATTATTAGCGCTTAAATATGAGACATAAATGCGAATTTTTTTTCTAACCCTCTTGTTTGATGTCTTATCCTTATTGAATGTACATAAATCTGTGCCAGTTTTTATTTAAAAAAAATCTGTCCAAACTCCCGCATGACAACAAGAAAAAAAAATACTTCAAATTTAAAATCTGACTAACATTTGTTTATATTTTTTTATATCGATTTAGACATCTACGCCAGTTTGGTTTAGCAACAGAAGATCCAACAGTATGGTGGAAAGCAGGAATCGGAATTGCCGCAGCAACACTTCTTGGATTCATTATGATGAAAGCCTTCCATGGTTCTGGACCACATTCAAAATAAAATAATTATTATTTAATAAAACTTAATCTTAGTCATTCAAAAAAACAAAAAATACAATAGAAAATAAAACAAAATCATATTTTTATATTTAAAACCAATGAACAACAAATTTAAATCAACAAAAACCAAAACCTTTATCTTATCTACATAATCCCTACTTATATAAATAAAACAAAAACAAAATGAAACCTACGTTTATTTAAAAAAAAGATATAATTAGAATATCTTCCTTTATTTTCTCTTAAAGTAAATTTTACCCAAACAGAATATTCTAACTCCAATCTTATAAGCAATATTATTATATTCATAAAACTCATACAATCTAAATTTGAAAACTAAACTTATTGTATATTTTTTTATTTACTGACTTACCTTCCCTTTTTGTTGGCAAAATTGTCGTGCTGAAGCTCTAATAAATTGAAAATTAACGATAATTATTTGTTTGTAAATATTTCGTAGTTTTTTTTTTCTTATAAAATTATTATACTGAAAGTTTTGTTGAAAGTTTTTCTTTATTTTAAGTATTAAATGTTCTATTCTAGATTATTTTATTTTTTATGAGCGAAACTGAACTGCAATGGTAACAAGAATTAAAAAAGAAAAAATATGCACTTTGTCTTGTCATGATCAAGATTTCCTTGTAGTTTTCGATTATAAAGAATAATTTTGTATGTTTGTTTAAATTTCATTGAGACGTTCTAATGAACAGAAGATTCTAAACTAGGACTTTGTAATTTCGGTTAGATTTTGTAAAACTGCTCAAGGACAATTTTTTCCTAAAGTGTATGTATGTATGTGTTAGAATAAATTGGTCCTACATTTTTTTTTTTTTAATTTGGAAGTTTATTTAGCTCAACGATTATTCGAATTAACAGAGTATTTTGCATTTTAAGTTCTAGTTACATAATAAGGTCTGTTCCTTTACTTTGAATTTCTGTGCATTTCTGCGCACTTTCGTCCAAAGTTCTATCAAAGTTATATAAACAAAAATTTGACTCAAGTTTAAAATAAATAAAATCACAGAAACCCAAAGTAAAGGATCAGACTTATTATTAAAGATTTCAACTCCCAAATATGAAATTATAATTTGAATGACTTTTTTCTCTGTATGCGTGTATATCTAAATTAAATAACTATAAAAATAATTGAGAGTGAGAATAAAAAGCCACCTGTCACGAACTCCGAGCACATTATTCAGTTACTGCATGCTTGCAAATTCATGTTTGGTATTCCTGACACTAAAATGGAGTTTTGAAGGGACTATCAAATTCATTACGGATTCCAATGTATGAAACAATTTCAACAGACTAAAAAAAAAACAATCTGTATACTGTCTACAAATTTGCGTATGTTTTGAAAAAGAAAAAAATTAAACTTCTTCATAAAGTAAAATTTATATAAGGATTTATCTACAATAACACGTTGCAAAAATAGTTATATTGATCAAACTTTTTCATAAGCTATAATTTTGTGTTAAGTCTAGTTTATGAATCCAAGCGAGCGAGATCTATTGATGTTTCATTTTGATTTCAATTCGAATTGTTGATGTTATAAACTAGGCTTTATGTTTAAAATTCAATTACAATTAAAAATGTATCTTTTAAAAAAAACTATTAAATAAAAGTAAAAGTATTCAATAAAGAAGAAGTATGTATAACGATTTAATATAACAAATATCTTTATTAAACTATCATACGGTATATAATATATATTTTTAGTCAGAGCGAAGGTATGTAAATATTAGTGCAATAAAACATTCAAACTGAATTCAGTCTTTTGAACAAAAAAGGATACGTGTTTTTTTTTCTTTTTGTATACAAATGCTGTGCCACCTTACCTTGTTATTGGTAATCGTCAAAACGGTAAATGGTAACCGAGTTATTTTTTATTAAGTGCTAGGTGGATTCGAAAAATTGCAAAAAAAAAAATAAGTCAGAGAAAATTTCAATGGGTTGGGTACCTTTTTGAACAATTGTTATCATAAGTCAAACTCTCTGTTGCTTGACCCTCAAAAGATAGAAAGCGGCATAATTTCCAAAAAACCCTCAGATAATCTTTTAAGGGATTCGCTACAGAGAAATGGACCTATGACAACAATTGAATCGTTAATTTCAAAAACCACTTAAGTCGCACATTTAGAATTTTTCAGGAATCAATAAAAACTATTTTATTAAAAAATAAATGAGTTTTAAAGGACTTTTTTGGGCTTTAAGAAATTGAAATATAAAAAAATATTCACAGGTTATCAATATTAATAATGAAAAAAGTCTGAAAACACGTTCTTGACTTATGTACGTTGTTTTAACAAGAAACGTGTTCAGTGGTATATAATTCAAACAAAATCAAAGGTTTTTATTGCTTTTTATTAAAAATTACACTTGAATATTAACTTATTAACATGTCACATGCTTTAATTATTTATCATGTTTTAATATATTTAACCTTTAGGTCACACGAGAGAGTACTGGCAAGCAAGTAGGGCACATACATTTAGTGTCAAATTACTCGCCACTGTACTCGCTTATCAACTGGCTTCAAAAAGGCGAGCGAGTTGCAAAAGTTTCTATGTATTAGTTACTCGATAGAGTGTATTTACTAGCTCGTGATGCCTCCGCATAAGGTACATCTTCAAAAAATCATAATATTCTCCATCATGTTATTCATGTGGTTTTTGAAATTACTGATTCAATTAGTGGGTATATACCTATACCTGTTTTTTTAACTTTATTATTTTCAATAACATTTCTGTTATAATGTTGATGGATTACACATTCTCTTATTATGTTTATTAACTCTGTTTCACTTGAAAATATTTTTTAAGGATACAATTTCTTGTGTGTGGAACTGCCTGTCTCAAAACAGAAAATTTTTGAAAAAAGTAACGAATTTAAAAATTATATTAACTGTAAAATTGAAGATTTGAATATTGATATTTTATTCTGTCACATTAACGCAATTTAAAAACATCAAATATATATATATATATAAATATAACTACTTCCATCATTTAAGAGTGCATGCAAAAACCACTTAGGTACGTCAATTGAATTATGTTGTTTTTGCATGGAACGTCTATTGTGAGGTATTATTTGAAGAGGAAGGCGAATGTTTGGACCGACGTAATTTATTCTCAGAATACGCATCTACATTTAAGCATTTACAGCAAAAAAAAGCATATTTGAAAAAAATGTGACTTGAGTGGTTTTTGAAATGACCAATTCAATCGTTCAAAATTGCAAGCTAAATATTTCTTGTATGCACACTTTTTTCCTCTGACCAATAGACATTGAAATAAATCGATGTAAACATAGCCCTGTTTTTTAGTGCTACTTTTTTCTAGGCGAAGATAAAAATGCACTAAAAAACAGGGCTAATGTACGTCAAATTTTACATCTGTTCGACGTGTTTAGGTAGGCCGGCAAATGGTTCTACACCTCAGAGGCTATTATTGATATGACTTGCATATTTACGCAAATGACTTGACTTTTTATGTCGTTGGCTCTTAGACTACATTATGTATTGTATGTAAATACATATTATTGGCAATTTCTTTTTTTGTGACTTTGTTTGTACGACTTAAAGCTACGAGCAGACGATTTGCGATAGTCGCAAATATTTGCGAGCACTGACGTCACGAAAAAACTCGCAAATATACCACAAAAGGTTTTGACAGTGCTCGCAAACCTGGAAAAATCGTCTGCTCGTAGCCTATATAATTTGTATGCATGTAATTCAAATTCAAAAAATAACGTAAACCAAGATGGCTTCCGCAATTCTACAACCACTTCCACATAAAAAGCTTTTTTGCAGCCAAGCAAACAGCTGATGCGCTGCTTAATCTGCAGTCTGCACAAAAACTGATAACAACTTGTCAAAAACTGACAGTGACCTACCGTGGTGTGGTGATATTTTTTTATTTTTTAGAAAGTGTGAAATTCTCCACGAATTCGGTGATGTTTTTTGTAAATAATATTTTAAAACAAAATAAATTTATTACAATTCAAAAAACATGTAAATTTAGCTTAAGTGCCATTAGTGCGGCTAGGAAAAAAGTGTGTATAGTTGGAGCTGGACCCGCAGGCTTCTATGCCGCTCAATATATTTTGAAGCGTCTGCCCGACTGTGATGTCGATGTTTTGGAAAAGTTGCCTGTTCCATTTGGTCTAGTTCGGTGAGTTGAATTGAATTAAGTCTATCCAAAAATTATCGCTCGAAATATATTTGCCAAATAGCCTTCAATAAAGAAATATACATATGAATATGGTTGTAATTTGATGTTAAAATGAGTTATACTTCCGACAGAATCAAAGCTCAATGTAAAAGTAGGTCTAGAATAGGCTGGCTGAAAAATTAGGATTACGACAAGAATTAAAAACAAAACAAGACTACTAGGGCGATCCATTTTGGGTTATACTAACACGAATTACAAAAGTAGATTAATAGTTTTGATTTTGTTTAAATTATTTTGTAAACTATGTTTTATCTTCACTATAATTATTCAAGTTGCAATATTGAAAAATGCCTGATTATTTTTGCAATTAGCTTATCATTGTACCTATTAGATAAACTTAAAATACCTTGAGTAAAGTTTAAGGTTTTAATTAGCAATTGCTATTCATACAAATGAAATATTGCTTCCTTAAGCGTGTATGTACTCGAGTGATAAGAACTATTAATCAATTGATAGTATTTTTTCATTTATATTTATAGACTAAAAGCCCACAGCAGATTTTGGGTGTGAGTGATAGCAAAAAAAGAAGTATAGGCCTAGAAAGCTCCATCAATGCTATTCAAAAACTCAAAGTCTTGCAGTCCACAACCGGAGCCTAGTGATTAAATAGTGCATCGAAAAAAAAATATGAATACAACTTTGAGGGTAGTCGTGTAAGGCAAAATTGGTTTTCACCCATCCCTAGTTAAGCTCCTCGGATCCCGTATCACGGAGTCTGAGATCATTTGAGTGTATAGTTCGCCCTCCCAGACTGTTTAAGAAAACCGTTTTTCACTTAGAATTTTGAATTTTTAAAACGGTCTGGCAGGGCAAACTATACACTCAAATGTTCTCGGCACTTAGGCTGAGAGGCAGGACTGGACAAGCTATACGTGCAAGTGCGCTGGGCGCTGAACCCAATAGGTGCTTTGAGCAAGCATTAAAAAAGCCACTACCTCGTAACCAATATCTACCTACTTTTTACTTGCGATTATAGGTACTATAAGGCAAGTTTTGGATTCGTGCAAAAAAAAAATTTTGAGATAACAATCAAACATGATATTACGATGATAGAGAACACCAAAAAAGTGGGTGGCAAAATTCTGTCTGTCTGTCTGTCTGTCTGTCTGTCTGTCTGTCTGTCTGTCTGTCTGTTCGTCTACAGCCTAAACGGCTCGATAGATTTTCTTCAAACTTGGTACATAATGGTTTTTGGTGATTCTGCCGACACGTTTTTTTCATTTTTTTTTTAGAACCAAAAATAACGGTACCTGCCATACAATTTTTTTTGTCAATTTTACATAATCGCTTTTTTCTCAAAAACGGCTCGACAACTTTTCTTTAAAAAAAATCAGTAAATTTATTTAAGTAAAGGCTTCCTTTGGGTGGAAAACCATTTTTCAAAAATGGTTATTAATAGTACCTCCCAAAGAACCATTTTTTTAATTTTTGATTTTCTTCAAAACGGTACAACCGATTTCAATTATTTGTTTTATACGGAAAATTCCAAAAAATATAAATAGTTTTGTGTACAAAATTTTTTGAAAAAATATTTTTTGGATTTTTAAAAAATGTTTCAAAATTTTTTTTTGAAAATCTAATATTTCGAAAATGACATAATCGATTTTTTTGAAACTCGATATTTAAGAGTTTCTTAGTACTCTCTACAGTATTTTTAGAAAAAATTTTACATTTATGAAAAAGTAACGGTACCTTCCATACAAAAGTTAAAAAACCGCAAAGGAAAATATTTTTTTTCTCAAAAACGACTCCTACGATTTTGATTAAACTTTTTTCATATACTAAAATTAGTACGATCTACCATCAAAAATTATAAAATTTTACACATAGCAACTATTAGTAGTACCTGTCATAGAACGTATTTTTATATTTTGAGTTTTCTCGTTATCAGCTTAACGGATTTAAATGAATTTTTTTATATACAAATTTCATATAAGATTAAATAATATTGCATATCAAAATTTTCAAAAAAAAAGTTTTTGGATTTTTAAAAAAAGTTTCAAACTTTTTTTTTGAAAATTCGATATCTCAAAAACGGGTTGACAATTTTTTTTCAAATTTTGTTATTATATGCACATAAATATATAGTTTAGATTTGCATACCAAAATTTGTTCTTAAAAATATTTTAAGAATTTTATATACAAAAAATTATTTTTTTTAAAAACCGCTCCAACGATTTTAAATTTTTTTTTCCTATACAATCATATTCAATCAGGAATTAAGATGGCATTCTTCTTTTTCACCTCAAACTGTCAAAAGAGTGGTTTTAGCCAATTTAAATGTCGTATTTCATGCTTCTCTACATTTTTCTCTCATAATTTCCATGTTTTTATATACAATTTTTTTAAATCCACAGGGTCTTGAACATAAGAGCAAGTACGTGCGACCCAGTCGTGCATTTTATTTCATTTCTTTTTAATACCTCACACCAATATTGATATCCATTATATATGTAACTACCACCTTATTCTGAATTTAAAGACAGACAACTACTATTCCAAAATTAAGTCGATACCTACCTTCCAAGTCACACCCACAGTAAAAAAAAATATACATCACAAAATCTTTGCAAAGTGAGCGATTTTGTTTGACTCTTGGGGATACCTCATTAAAAAAACGCATTGCAAAGCCTACCCCTTGGGTAATGACGAAATTACTTCTTCCACCAATAACCACAATTGACAGGCGCTGATGATGAAGCTTGCGCAGGGCCTTAATTTATGTCGGGCTGGCCCTGCTGAGAGGTTTAATTGATTTTAATATAGGTACATTTTTGAAGAAAAAATGTTGAAATCTTTCCTTTCCTCTTCCTATTGTTAGAAGTTCTCTGCGGTAACTACATTCAAGTGCACTTGCTGTAGGTATAGTTATGAAATTATGATATATACATATATGATACATATTTCTTACCAGACATACAGACCTATTCTAAAATTAAGATCTCTGAACCCTTACAATAAATAAACATATTTTAAGAATATTGAATTAATTCATAAGCAAGGGGATACGTACATAGGGGTTCCCACCGCAAGACGAAAAAAAAACATGAGCAAATAATTTAAAATTTTGACTGTTAGGTTTATTTTTTATTTAATCTTGTTTTTATTTTTTTGTTATCTAAAGCAAAACCCCCAAGAGGAGATTTTAATAACAAGTTTGCTCAATTAAGTTCATCACTTTTGTCAAGTAATTCAGTTTATCAATACTAATCAAAGCTGAAACAACTCTCCAAAATGAAATTTCGTGTAATATTTGCAATTTTAATTTGTCTCTCTTTGTTAATTGCTGCCTTAGGAATGCCTCAAAAGCTAGTGGATCGATCTTTGCATGAACATAAAAGAATTGTCCGAAGAGTTGCGCGTAGGTCAAAGTCTTATTTTTTTGTTTAAATAAACAATAACTTAATTTATTTTGGAATTTTAGCGACTTTGCAAGTGTTTCAAGGAGCCAATCAATGCAGCGCAACAGGAAGTGATCTAGTAAACTGTCAGAGGTTTTGCCTATCAAGACGATTTCTGCACAGTGGATGTAATTTTAATAGAAATGCTTGCATTTGTTCCGATAAAACGTTCGATTTCGAAAACTATGATGGAGGAAATCTATTATTCTTATAAAATTCAGCAAATATTATCTAAGAAAAACAAATTCTTATTTTAAATTTTTAATACATTTTGTGAACCGGCAATTTTATTCAGTTTTGAACATTTCACTATTAAAATGATTCAACAAAACAAAAAACATGAATGAGTCGCAGGTTTTCTCTGTATGTACGAATGTTGATTTCACAAAGCCTGGGTACGATATCACAGCTTAAGTCGAAGGTTTATCAAAATAACAATAAATATTCCCTATGTTTGCTTATGTTTTTATTTATCAAGCTTAATTTATAGAGGCATTCACAATTGAGAAAGTCGCTTGTAGTTTTTAAGAAAAAAATAAATAAAACAGGATGAAACTTCATATTTTTGCTATTGGTAAGATTTTGTTCAGGAGTGCTGGTCGTACTTCGTATCATTCCAACGGCAAATCTGTATTTTATATGCCTTTTACTTGTTAAGTTTTTTTAGCATCTAAATATTCTTGCTTTTTTTATTTTTGAAACTTGTAGGTATACAAAAAATATTCCCGAATAATTTTCGAATTTTAATTACATGAGCAGCCACTCCTTCGGCATTTTCCACCAGTATCTTTTCCTGATAAGAAACAAAAAACAGTACATGATGCGTCTGATATACCAAGGCCGTTGAACAGAAAGCTGCAGGGTTCTAAGAAAATAATTTTACTATTATATATGTAGCTACTTATTGTTTCATTGTTTCAAATATTACTCATATTGAGAAGACTATTATTTTGGTTATTCTCAACGAAAGTTTTTAAACCATCTGCGGAAACAAAAGTGTAGGTATATTGTAGAAATGTTATTATTTTAATTTCATTTACTACCCAAAAAACTTTCTGAGGCTGCTTCAGTGTACCCAAGGATTGCAAGCAAGTAAATAATTTTGCAAATCGATGATTTCATATTTAACACTTAACTAATTTAAAAACTTTCCGGAAGCCACCTTATAAACCGACGGTTGGACCTAAGACCTAACTCGAATAATAATAACTAAGCTTTATTCTAATTAATTCTGTATAATGGTTATCTTATCTTTTTTTTCGCTAATTATAGTTTCGGTGTAGCACCAGATCATCCCGAGGTGAAAAATGTAATCAACACATTTACAAAAACAGCTGAAAATCCACGCTTTAGATTCTTGGGAAATCTAAGTCTGGGAAAGGACTTTAATATACAAGAGTTGCGAGACAACTATCATGCAGTCCTTTTAACGTATGGAGCAGATGAAGACCGGCACATGAATATTCCCAACGAAAATTCAAAAAATCTAATATCAGCAAGAAAGTTTGTAGCCTGGTATAATGGATTGCCGGGATCACAGAACCTGAATCCTGATTTGAGTGGGGATACAATCACTTTGGTGGGACAGGGTAATGTTGCTATTGATATTGCAAGAATACTCCTATCACAGGTTGATGCGCTTAAAGTGAGTTCTTGATTGTTATTTTTTCCATTGTATATTTGCTTTGTCATGTTTCCAATGATTTATTCAAGTCAACAGATATTACCGAATATGCCCTAGAAACTTTATCCAACAGCAAGGTCAGAAATGTATACTTAGTCGGTCGAAGAGGACCCCTTCAGGCAGCTTTTACAATCAAAGAACTAAGGGAGATCTTAAAGCTGCCAAATGTTTCAACCGTTTGGAGAAAATCTGATTTTAAAGGTAAATAAAAATTTGGTTTATTTTTTTTTCTTTGTTTTACTGTATTCACATGAACTAAATTCGACAATTTGACAACTCCCACAAGCTGAAAATCGTCGAAGAGTACAGCAGTTTCTTTAAACGTTTTATTTTTTTAAATAAATCATACTAATAGTTTTCGAAAAAAAAATAGACAAATTTAAGCACAGTGGATAGTTTGAAATTATAGATCGAGAGCCCGCAGCAGATTTTAGGTGTGAACGATAGCAAAAAAAGAAGTATAGGCGTTGAAAGCTTCATTAAAGACTATTAAAAAAATCAAAGTCTTGCAGTCCACAACTGGGGCCTTTGCGAGAAACAGTGCATCGAAAAAAAAATATGAATGCAACTTCGAGGAAAATCCTGTTAGCCGAAATTGGTTTTCACCCCTCCCTAGATAAGCTCCGCGGATCCCATATCACGGAATTTGAGATCATTTGAGTGTTTAATTCGCCCTGCCAGACTGTTTAAAAAAACCGTTTTTCACTTAGAATTTTGAATTTTTTAAACGGTCCGGTAGAGCGAACTATACACTCAAATGGTCTCCGATTCCATGATATGTGATCCGAGGAGCTTCTCAAGGGAGGAGTGAAAACCAATTTCGGCTAACACGATTATCCTCGAAAATGCATTCATATTTTTTTTCCGATGCACTGTTTCTCGCAAAGGCCCCAGTTGTGGACTGCAAGACTTTGATTTTTTAAATAGTCTTTAATGGAGCTTTCGACGCCTATACTTCTCTTAGTCTATTATTGTAGTTGACATTTTTTGGATTTTTTATTCATTTGAACATTTATCATTGGGGTACATGTACAATATTTTTCTTTAGATATTCCAGAGATCGTCGATTCCCTAGCACGACCCCGGAAACGCCTTACTGAACTAATGCTTAAAAGCCTTAGCGAACAACAATCTTCGCGCACAAACCATAAGAGATTTTTGCCAGTATTCCAAAGATCTCCGAAAGAAATTCGTGATGATTTTATTGAATTCAATGTGACTGAAATCAAAGGAAACACAGCCATTCCCACAGATGTGATTGAAAAATTTCAGACTCATTTAATACTAAGATCCATTGGCTATAAGTCAATATCAGTAGATAAGGGGATTAATTTTGATGAAAAAAGAGGACTAATTGTTAATAAAGAAGGTAAACCGAATTTCAGTTAAAATGAATAATTTATATTTTTCATAAGTTTATTGTTTTTGAAAAAAGGTCGGGTTCTCCAAAAGAACTCCCAAGAAGTCATAGATAAAGGACTCTATGTAGCAGGTTGGCTTGGAACGGGTCCAACTGGAGTAATTCTCACAACTATGAATGAAGCCTTTGGTGTAGCGAAAGCCATATGTGATGATATTGGCCAAAATGTTATTGATACTGTAACATTGAAATCAGGATTGGATATAGGTGATAAACGTGTTGTAACATGGAAAGGCTGGACGGAAATTGATAAATTTGAAGTTGAGCTCGGAAAAGCTAAAGGGAAGCCAAGGGAAAAAATTATAGATATTGAAAAAATGTTAAATATTGCTGGTGTATGATGGTTATTTACAATGGATAGATAGTAATTATTTTATTTATATTTTGTATTAAAACCCGAAAGCCTCGGAACCAGAGGAACCGAAATGGAAAAAAACTTTTGGATATTATTTGTTATTATAAATTTGAAGAAAATTGAGAAATAATATTCTTCTGTTTGGGTGGAGAGAATGAATTACATAAAGTCAAATAAAAATTGAAGTGAGCTCTATTTTAATTGTTTGTTATGCTTATTTATTAATTTTTTGTTTCGTTTTTACTTTGTAGGCATTTTAAAAATATGATAGTTTTGAAAATAAAGGAAACACAAAAAACCGATTTAAAAAATAATAAAATAATAATGAGTATATGTTAAGGAATATACACCGGCCAGCTTCACGATGTATCCCAGGGAGGGTATACTCAATGGATAGCCTTTTGCCATATCACCGAGAGGGAAACACGTTGGAAAACTTCACGCACAGTGCCTCCGATTGGTAGGAATGGGTGTAGAAGGGAACGTTAAGAGACGATTGAAGCGCCCTTTGGTTTCAGGACTCATATGGCGAGGTAGTCTCGAAATTCTTTGACCTAACTTAGCTTCTACAACTAGACAAGTTCGACCCTTAGCTCAAATAGAAGACAGGTACTAGTAGAACAAACAAAAAATCAAATAAAAAAGTAGCTAAATTTAAAATTGTTTTTATTTATTTTTAATTGATCAATCAATAATTTATGGGCTTATAAAAAATTATAAAAACAAATTCTCATCAAAATTTTAAGTAACCAACAATTATTATGGAATTAGTTTCAACACCGGAACCACATTTTATTCCTGGGTAGGTTTTAAAAATCGTTTCAAAAATATATTTTGGTATATTTTAACATTATGTACATACCATGTAGATACACAGGACATTGCCCCCAGTATCTGTACCGTGTGGGGAAAACTTATGGCAAACTCACACATAAACTACTTATTGATCCTTGTGTTCATCATTCACCAAAAATTTTAATTGCTGCTCCAAATGGCGTCAAAATTGCCGAAGATAAACCAACTTTGAAAGAAATTGATCTCATCAAGACTCGTGAACGAGAAAGCGAAGCAGTTCTTAAGTACCCCATCATTCCTGGATATGATGGATTCATTCCGAACATTCAATCAAAAATTGGTGATCGATTTTTGGCAGCAGCTACAGCTGGTGTGGCTGAACACGAAAGATACATGCAACAATTGAAGTGTGAACTTAGAAACCTTAAGCATAAAGGCTTTCTTCAAAGTGGACAGGGACTTTACGGTAGCAATTTAGGAGAAATACCGGTAGGTCAAAAGGTTCAATGAGATTTTGGTTAAAGATTAAGCTTTTGTTAGATGCAAGAAACAGCCTACCAACTGCCACTTATACCAGTAAGAAAAGAAGCTGAAGGTATAACATCAATAATGGACTCTTCCGATGATAATAATACCAATGTTATTCCATATTCAAAACATACACCCCCACATTTTATGGTTGATGGAGATCCCGAAAAATATATTATGAAAGGTATAATTAGGTTCTATTTCTTCTTTTTTATCTTTCTCTTTCGGAAAAACAGTATCTCCTCATTCTCAAGCTCATATGCTCTTACAATTCGCTACATGGTCTGATCAACAAAAATTGTCGGGACGGCTTAGGGCGAGCCTGTTTTCAGAGCAGTAGTGGTGCCTTGCCTGCGTATACTATCATGGCACTGGGCACTGGGGGCTATTTTAGAAAACGCAAAGTGATACCTCAATTTTGTGGACCTATTCTAGAAAGCGCGGTGGATTGAATTGAAAGCGATATCTCAATTTCGACAGTCTTCACTGTGGGTTATCCCTAACAGTGAAAATTAACGAAAACGATCCTTCCAGTTTTCTCATTTGAGCTTCAAATAATTCTCAGTTGTCTCATTTAAATTCATTTTTACTTCCACTCTCGCATTTAAATATCAGCTATTTCCAAATACATGTCATCAAAATATTTTTTTTTATTTTGTACAAAAAGTATTTTAAATCATAGTTTTTCGATTTTTTGCTCTTATTTAAAACAAAAATATTTTGTTGGACTCAATAATTATTGTATTGTAATTGCTGAAGAATGAGGAGAAGAATGTTTGCAAATTATTTAATCATCATCATCATCATCAAGTCCTGTAACCCCGGTTGGGGCATAGGGCGCCAACAAATCGTTTCCATCCTTCGCGGTCTGCAGATAGATATTTTAACTGTGGCCACGTCTTTCTCTGGGAGTCTGCTTCTGCTAGAACTGTTGATTTCCATGTTGTTCTTGGTCTTCCAACCCGCCGTGCACCCTGAGGATTCCATTCAAATGACTGCTTTGCAATTTCATCGTTTGGTTTCCTCAGTGTGTGACCAATCCATTGCCATTTACGCTTTCTTATGTCAACGTCCAGCCGCTCCTGGCTTGTCCTGCGCCACAATTCCTTGTTTGATATAATTTGTGGCCAGCGAATTTTTAGAATATGGCGTAGACAACGGTTCACAAAAGCCTGCAATTTCTTTGAGATGGTAGTCGTGACTTTCCAGGTTTCGCAAGCATATAACAGCACGGATTTGACATTGGATTCGAAGAATCTCAACTTTGTGCGCAAGGAGATTTGACATGATTTCCAAATTTGGGAGAGAGAACCGAAGGCTGCGCGAGCTTTATTTATTCTACTTTGAACGTCCAGATCAGTACCACCATTTGCTGAAACAATACTTCCAAGGTAGTTAAATTGTTCCACCTCTTCAACTGGCGTCTCCTGTATTAAAATACGCTGATGTGTGGAGCGGCCTGTGAGCATTATTTTTGTCTTTTTGCTATTTATTTTCAGACCACTCGCCTCTCCTTTTACCTTCAGAGCTTGACACATCCCGTTCAGCCCGCTGATGTTATTTGCCAAGAGACATATATCATCGGCATAGTCTAAGTGGCTAAGCCTTTCAAACGGTCTCCATTGAATGCCCTGCCTCTCTGATGTTCCAACGCTGGCCGTCAAGACATCGTCAATCGCCAGTAGAAAGAGAATTGGCGATAGAACATCTCCCTGTCTCACACCCTGCCGCACTTCGAAAGAGTCGGATAGCTGCCCATTGTGTAAAACAAAGCATCTTGCGTTGTTATAGGACTCTCTTATAATGGCAACAATTTTTGGGGGAATTCCTCTACCAAGAAGTGATCTCCATATACATTCACGGTTGACTCGGTCAAAGGCCTTCTCAAAATCCACAAACATGAGGTAAAGCGGTGATTGAAACTCCGCAGACTGCTCAAGAACGATACGCAGAGTGTTGATATGGTCGACACAAGACCGCCCACTGCGGAAACCAGCTTGATGCCTCTTGAGTGTAGACTCGATTCTAACCTTTATCCGCTCCAGAATGATGGTTGCCATTAATTTTGGAAAAACGGACAAAACTGTAATACCTCGCCAATTGTTGCAATTCTTAAGATCACCTTTCTTTGGCAACTTAACAATTACACCATCCTTCCAGTCGCTGGGATAGATTTCATTTTCCCACACAGCTTGTATCAACGGGTGTAAAATACTAGCCGTTCTGACAGGGTCAGCTTTCAGGAACTCGGCTGGTATACCATCAAGTCCAGCTGCTTTGTTGTTTTTGAGAAGATTTATCGAAGATTGAATTTCCAGTACTGTAGGGGGCTCGATGTCAATACCCCTATATGATCTACGCATCTCGTTAAGCTGGGGCACTTCAGCACTCTGCTCGACAGAATCCTCATTAAGCAAGGCACAAAAGTGCTCCTTCCACCTGCGCAGCTGATCCTCGATTGATACCAAAAGTGTACCATCCACATCCATTACAGGATGATTGGTGTTGGTTTTCTTCCCGACAACTTCCTTGGATATTTGGTACAATTCCCTCATGTCTCCTCTTCTTGCAGCGTTTTCCGCATTTTCTGCGAGACCGTCTAACCTCACCCTCTTGTCTCGTCTCACACAGCGATAGACCATCTTATGTGCTAAGCGATACTCTCTTCGCAATTCAGCCTTTCGTTGAGCATCTGCTTCGGCATTTATTTGCATCTTCAACGATTTGCGAAGCTCGATTTTATCCCAGGTGTCTTGGGATATCCAAGAGTCTCTAACTCTCGACTGCTTGGGTACAGTTTCGGATCCAGCATCCATAAAAACACTTTTTATATCACCCCACATCTCATCAATTGTTGAATGTTGTATTCCGTTTAATGACGAAGCTCTGTCGTTAAGGTTGGTGACATAGTTACGACATATGTTGGGATCACTTAAAGCATTTGTATTGAACTTCGAATTCCTTGCTGCACCCTGTGATTGACGTTGTACAGCTGCCGTTCGTAGCTTGAGACTCATGAGAACCAAATGATGGTCGCTTCCAATGTCGGCATTTCTTATGCTCCGAACATCGCACATTGACTTCCTCCATCGCTGCTGAATCATGATGTGGTCAATTTGGTTTTCAGTTTGACCATCCGGATGTACCCAGGTGATTTTGTTGCAAGTCTTATGTTTAAACACAGTTCCACCCAGTACAAGACGATTAGCGTTACAAAAATCGACCAGCACATCGCCATTTTCATTTCGTGACCCCAAGCCATTTTTCCCCATGACGCGTTCCAGACCGTAGTTGTCTGATCCGACTTGGGCATTGAGATCTCCCATGACAATTATGATGTCGGCTCTTGGAACACCACTGTAAACTGAGTTAAGATGAGTGTAGAAAGCAGTTTTGTCTTCCTCGGTCGCTTCATTTGTGGGGGCGTAGCACTGAATTATTGTGACGTTGCGAATTTTTGAACGGAACCTTGCTGTCATTATTCTTGCAGAAATGGGCGCCCAGGATATAAGACTACGCCTTGCTTCTTCGTTCAACATAATTCCGACACCATGCAGCCTTTGGCCACCCTCTCTTTCATCCTCCCCGGAATACAGCATTCTCGTTTGCCCAGAATCAGCTCTGTATTCGGCTCTTCCTCTCCACCTAGTTTCACTGATGCCCAGGATACTGATCTTAAGGTGAAGCATTTCACGCTCAACCTGCTCGTATCTACCTTCGCCGTACAAGGATCGAACGTTCCATGCTCCGATTTTCGTACGTATGCGGTAGCCAAAAGTATCATTTGCTCTTCTTAAAAGACTTCTTCTATTTGTTAACGATTCATTTATTGTTATGGCGTCTTGATTGACGCTGGTACACAAAAGATGCCGCACCCCCAAATCCGATGTGCGGTTTACAGCAGCCGAAGCTGCAGAAGGATTCTCCATAAAATGGTTACCTCTTGGGGACTCATTTCCAATTGTTGTCATATTTCATGTAATAGCATATATCCTTCCACCATGGTGTTTTCCGAGATACGATTAATAACATACATAAGCTCAGATTTGACAGGCACACCCGCCTTTTGTATGGTCAAACACATAACTGCTCGAGGCCGCCCACTATGGGAAAACAGACGCCTTTTGTAGCCGCCCAATATGGGTTACAGACGCTACCTGCTGCTGCCGTTGGCCTTTTAATAAAAAAAAAAAAACGCTCCTCCGCCACCAGACTATCATGCCGTTGACCGCCACCTGCAGTTCATCCGTCTTAAGGGGGCTTTTAACCATCCCAAGGACAAGTTTGTGCCCTGACCAGCAAAGCTGGGTTGTCTGCTTATCCCGGCATCCATTCGGTCCCCCTGCACGTTAGCGTTATTTAATACGTTTACATTTTCTTTCAATCCACCAACAATCCGTCACCTAACCACCTATGGCCTATTCAAAAAAGCGCGACGGATCGAATTAAAAGCGATACCTCAATTTTGACCGTTTTCGCTTTGGGTTATTCCCATAATATAAGCGAAAATGAACAAAAACTATCCTTCCAGTTTTCTCATTAGAGCTCCAAACTATTCCAGTTTTCTCACTTAATGCTGGATTTACACGATTGGAAAACTGCCAGTATAATGACAAAAGAATGGACAAATTCATTCTTTTTGTCATTATATATACTGGCAGCTTTCCATTCGTGTAAATCCGGCATAAATTACAAATAATTCCAGGCCACTCCCTTTTTACTTCCACTCCCAGAGTTGTTTCCAAAAATCTGACAGAAGATCTGACATCTGGGGGTCCATTCTAGAAAGCGCGGTCGATCGATTTAAAAGCGATATCTCAATTTCGACCGTCTTCTCGTTGGGTTATTACCAAAAGCGAAAATGAACAAAAACGGTACTTCCAGTTTTCTCATTTGAATTCCTAATAATTCCATTTTTCCAGGCCATAAAAAGCTATTTTGAATCAATTTTTTTTTTCGTGCAAAAAATATTTGTATTCATAATTTTGCAATTTTTTTATTTAAAGAAAAAATTAAACATTTCGTTTGACTCAAAAAATTATATTTGTAAATGTTGAAGAATGAGGAGAAGAATATTTGCAAATGATTCAATATGTATATTTACATTTTCTTTCAATCCACCAAAAATCCGTCACCTAATCACCTGGCAGAATGAAAGGTAGCTGAAAAGTTAATTTGTTTAAATTGTAAAATTATGCATTTTATATTTTCTACGCGACCAATAAGCTATTTTCTGAGAACGGTTTAACGCTAATTATTCGCACTACCATGCACTACCCAGCATTTAACCTTTTTTAGCACCCATTTACTGATTTATTTTAATGAAAATTCACGTCATTCGACGACCAAGCAAATGACGCATTTGAAAGAATAATGTCATTTGAAATTTTAAGTTTGCTACGCAGCTCATATGTAACGCACTAAAAAGGTGCGGGTTTCAGGAGAAATATCAATAACAATGATGATGAAATTATTTGTGGTTTTAATTTTTTTTTAATTTAATTTTTTTTGTCGTAAAACCAAAAAGTATTTGATTCGCAGTAGATTTTTTTTACAAAAAAAAAATGTAATGGGCAACGCTGGTCTTAATATGCAATCTACCTCTGAATGTGAAAGCGACAGCAATAAAGTATGAAGAGGACAGGGACACAAATCTGACTGAAAAGATCGTTTCATGTAAACATTTCACCCGATTTTGGGAAAAATCGTACCGGAAAAATCGGGTAATGTAAATGCCGACAAAGTCGTGCATCAGCTGGCAGTTTTTTAGCAAGGGATTACAACAACACAAACAAATGTGGATCGATTTGGATATGCAGTCAAACGCGCCCATTATTATAGGTTCCAAAAAGGTTTTCAATTAAAATTTTTGGGAGCATTTTAACGGAATCTGTTGTTTAATTAAAACTTTTATTCAAAAAATTCTAATTAGCTTACAAGCAAAAGCCATTTGACACCTAGCAAACACCAATTATGTGCTTGCATGATGATTGCAATTGCTGCGTTATAACCTGGAGGCCACACGAGCGAGTACTCGCTAGCGAGTTAGGTACATACATTACATTTATTGTCTAATCACTCGCCGCTCTACTCGCTTCTCAACTGTCTTCAAAAAAGGCAAGCCAGTTGACTGTAGGAGTAGGAAAAGTTTCGATGTATTTGTAACTCGCTAGCGATTACACGCTCGTGTGGAGTCAGGGTAAGATGACGATAATTTGTCGGTCAAATTGACTTTGATATGACGTTTTCGAAAACCGTTCATACTTTAGTTTCAATGTCAATCTTCAATACTAATTTTACTGAAATAAAATACTTTCACTATTCACAAATGTACATAATATTTAACTTTATTTCCTTGCTATAGGATACGCTGGTCATATTCCGAAGGCATTAAATCGTATTGGCGAAAGCAATAAGAAACTAACAGCAAATGCACTTCGTGAATTTTCAAACGGTCACCAACATCGGCAAAATACAAATTGGGTGCCAACATCAAATGAAAATGCTGGAATCGGTTCATCTCAGCCATCTACTGGATCTTTCAAAATTTACCATCGAAAAACTGGAATGGTCCCGAGTTATGCAGGTCATGTACCAGGGGAAATTTTCAAATTTGGTAGTACCTATGGAAAGAACACTATTGATGCGAAACGGTGGTTGAAAGAACATTTATAAATCAACAATATGGAGATTTTGGTATAATTTAATTGACCTAAATTAAAAAAAAAAGAAGATTTTAGTATGTCTACAAAAGTATTACGCTCATAAATAAAATAAAAATAAAATTTTCTTATTGCAATAGTAAAAAGCTGATCTTTCATTCAATTTATTTAAAGATCTTGAAAAAATAGGTGCCCTTTACCTATTATGGTGGTATGCTTTATGAAAATGTTCGTTCATTTAGCATTGTGTCAGTAAAATGAATAATGCAAAGTAAAATAGGCCTTTTGACATTAACATCTTGGTAAAACATAGCGTGGACTCGCGGTGCGTGCAAAATCTATCCGCTTCATTAACATGTAAAAAATTCAAACTGAAAATGGGTAAGAAAATGCCATGAGCAAATTGAAGTTGCAGAAGAAACGGAAAATAGTCCACCCTCTGTTTGAAAAGTAATTATTCATTGCATTCCCTGGATATTCTGGTAATCTTATTTATTTTTTTCCATTCTCATTCCGAAATGGGAAAAAACGAAATTTATAATCATGTCGATTTTATGGCCAAGAACTTTTGTGTCTCCATGAGCCTGTTTAGATTGGGAAAATTGAGTCCGGACTCGTGAGTCTCATCATGTCTACATTAGAAAATTTGAGGCGCCTCAAAACACATAGAAACAACAACAACTTCAATGTTTGCGCATTGAAACAACAACAAAATGAGACTCATGAGTCGGATGTTTATGTTTTCTTCATGCCTCACAACATCCCTGACCCCCCACTTCTCTTGTCCAGAAACCACCGTGAGACCGGTCTCAGCCTTCCCAATCTAAACAGCGTCCATTATATTTTTTCAAAACATGGGTCATCTTCATAAACAGGCATCGCTCATGCACAATGGGACAATGGAGGCGACATGTAAACAAGAACACATCTATCTCATACGTCATACCTATTGAACACTCCCCGATCAAAATCTTTCGTCAAAAAGGGTGCATCCACAAAAATTGCTCACCTTTGTTATTTTCACCACACATCTCCCACATCGCAGAAAAATTTTCAACCAGTGCAGCGAAAAAAAACTACACAACAAAAAAAAACAGGCAGATTAAAAAAGTTCTCTGTATCGCCGAGTAGTGTTTGCTGTGTGAATACGTCGGAAATTGAGAAAAAACGAGCGCAATCAATTCTTCGCGGAATATTACTTTAATATATCATTATATTTGACCAATAAAACAAATTCAAAATGTTCAAATTGTGATTTTCCTAAAATAATAAAAAAAAATCCCACTCCAGCATTAAGTGAAACTTTTTTTGCACTCCATTTTCCTCTTCGTCAATTCATTTTGATTTTTTTGTCGTTTTGTGTGAGGTGTTTACTCGAAAAAAAGAAAAGATATACCAACCAAGTTTATTTGATGACCTAAAAATGCATTCTGTCTCATTTTGGCATGCACTTGTTTACTTGGTAACACCGCAGTGTATGCATCGCTGATGTATAGTGCTGACTCTTTCGTACAGATAAATTGTTGCTAATTCTTCTTTCGTGCTGTGGTGTATTGAAGTTGAATTATTTTTTTTTGTTCCTTGATAAAAAGTTGGGAGACAGAAGGAGATAGAAAAATATTTTCTCGCGACGACTCCATTCGAATCTTCCATCGTTTGTTGGAATTTGTGTCTCGATTTCTTGTGACTCGCGCCGCACAAAAGAAATTCACCATTTCATGTTGGTGAATTGTGGGTTCGTTAAAAAATCAAAAACTTTTATATACACCATTTTTCGTTCGAGTTTCTCCTCAAATAAGAAATAACACCATCGCATTGCGTTGAAAAATAATTAATTTTATCTGATCCTCGTCCGGTGGAAAAAAAAATTTATAAAAAGTGCAATAACTTTAGTGTGAATTGTTAACACAAGTGGCTAGAAGAAAAATTACCTAAAAAAAGAAAAAAACATTAAATGGTGTTACATCTTTATCGACATCAACGACGGCAGTGTTGTGTTTACAATATTATTTATGACATTTTGAGAAAGAGACAGCTCTTGGCTTAATCTCGATTATTTCTCTAGCATTTTCCTTGTTTTTTTAATTTTTTCCAACTAATTTCTAAACCAGGTAAGTGAATGCGCAAGATAAGTTGGCAATTTAATTATTATTTATGAAGAATATAATAATAAATTAAAATATAAATAATAATAAGAGTTGGTGTGTGAAGGAGATATACATTTGTTAAAAGTGGGAAAGGGATAAAGTTAGAACTTCGACCGTGGTTGTGTGATGTAGAATTATTACTGTTAACCCCATACTCTTTTTTTCTCTTTCTTTCCAGTGTAATAAAACTCTGTTTTTCCATTATTATTATTTTTATGTAATTGCCGGCGGGATTTGTATTAATCGCAATTTTTATTGGAAATTATTTGATTATTTGTTTTTATTTTGTAAAACTTGTAATAAATTTTATATTGGGAGTGAAATGTGAAACAACTAGATTAGCAAATTTCCATCAATTTTTCTGACGCTTTTATAGTGCTACGTCTTTGTTTATGTTTTTTTTTTAAATTCTTTTTTGTTTTTTATAATAATACTTCAAAGTGTTAATTGCAAACAATTTTGTAATTTTGCTAGGGAACTTTGCATGAACATGAAAAGTAGACTCGCCTGTGGTAGATAGCATGAACGAAAGTGATACTGGGTACTTACCTGGAAATATCGCTATCAGATTTATGTAGTTAAGTACATATTGGTTTTCAGTTTAGGTTTTCATAGACTTGCAACTATTCAAAGAAAAATATAATATGTAAATTTTTGAAGAAAAGTCTGCAATAAAATGTGTCTTGTTCGTGGTAGGTCTGCACAATAATTTTTTTTTATATTTCAAATGCAAGAAAAATATAAAAGAAAATACCTACCTAAAGATAGCCAAAAAAAAATTGCAAAGTTTTTTACTATCAGGGGAAACAGTTCAGATCAGCTTTCAGCTACCTATTGAACTTTCATGAATCTTCATTTCGGTATGAGCACGAATTTGCTGCAATGTTTTGTTTTCCATTATTTTTACAATTACATTCTCTTGAAATATTTTAACTAGCGGGCCAACACTTTTTAGCTCTCAACAACAACAGAAACAATAGCCTATCCTCTAAAAGTGGTCAATAACTTTTTACTCTGTAAAATAAAATACACTTTAAGGGCCCTGGGGAAAAACGACTTAAGTCCACTTGGTTTGATTCCGAGAAAAATTAAATTGTAAGTTTATAGGTAACTAAAAACACGCTTTATTCAAAAGACAATTGATGACAGAAAAAAAATTTTGTGTCTAGCACAAAGTAGGTATACCTACTTAGCTATGCAAAAATAGTACAATATGCCAAAAACATGAATGTGCAAAAATGAAAATATTGCAACATAGTTTTTGAAAGTTTTACTAGAAGAAAACAGTTAACACCCAACTAAAAGTTTAACTGATACCAAAGACCGTATAATACCAAGATACCGCATCTCAACCAACCACCAAAAATCAGCTCTAGATGCGGTCGGTCGGGGGAAGGGAAACATTCCCACGTATTGTATCACATCCTCATTCACATTCGAACTCATAACACATACAGACATGCAAGCCTTTATTCGCCACAGACCCACGACTAAGCGACCGCGCCACCGAAAAAACTTATACATAGACGGGGTTCTCACTCACACATCTATGGGGTCACCACTGGGGTCGTCACAGTACTAGCGCTTTGACTGCGAATTTTTACACTAGATGCAATATCTTGGTATTATACGGTCTTTGCTGATACCTACCTACCTATTTTGAAATATTAGGGGTATTCATGCAACTGCGTAAAACACTAGATAAGTTTACGATTTGGTTAATTTTATCTTTTGGTTAATGAACTGTCAAATTTTGTATGGGAAATGGTTTACACAATTTGGTTAATTTTATCCAAGGATTTAGCTGCGGAAAATTAACCAAATATTTGGTTAAACTTATCCAAACGTCATTGTGACTTTTAGAGATTGAATTAGGCGTGTTTGTGACTTTAAGAATCAGGCATGTTTAGAAACATGATATAAATGATAATATTTCGGAGAACTAAAACAGTTCTGAATGTGTTCTGTAATTATTGCATTGCAATTAGTTGGTGATAAAAGTTGTGAATTAAAACGTAGTTTACACAAAAAAAATAATTAGAAGGTCCACATTTACTCAACGATTAAAGGCTCTGCCCAACCAACGCGAAATTATAGCGAAGCATTCCCAAAGACAGTTTTTTGTTGTTTTTTAGTATTGAGATCATTCACTTTAATTTCGTGTTGGTTTGGGATAGCCTTTAGGAAAGCTACTTTTCGTAAATTATTAAGGTAGAACTATAAATTCCCACCCAAACCAATGCGAATCTTTCGTTGACGACGACGAATGTGTTATTTTCATTTACAACATCGTGTTGTTATTAATGTTTTTGTTGTGGTCAACGAATGATTCGCACTGGTTTGGAAGATTCTGAATAGTCGGAAGCTGTTAGAAACAGATGTCATTAGCCAATGCAAAGTATCTTTCTAAACTCTCAAAATCAGAACTAAGCCATAATTCACTTTTTCTCTTTTTTTCGTTCCTACATCAACAAATTTCTGTTTCACTTTCGTGAAGTGTACTCGGGGGCGCTCTATTCACTTCCGAAAGCAAAAGTTAACGAAAATGAAGAAAAGTACATTATGGGCGTGACATATGATTTGTTTGTATTCGCTGATTTTCGTCTGACCACTGCCGTGAGCTTGCGACTAATATATTTCTAACTTACAACGCGACTATTGTCATGTATATTAAGGTAGAACTATAATAATTGTTGATAGTTTACTGAAGTGGTCGGTTGAAAATGAGCGAATACATGAAAACCATACTCATCTCACGGGAATAAAACTGACATTTGTTGAAGTTGGAACGAGAAAAAGAGAGGGATGATTCATTTTACTTAAGTGGAATATTTTTCACTTCTTCTTTTGACTGTTTGAAAAGCAACTTTTCGTGGGTTTTAATCCAGGTTTTTTGTCACTTGAGTTGAGTTGAAATGGTATTGAGATTCCAGCAAAAAGAATGGCATTGATGTATTTATTCCAATGCAAAACAAATATAATTGAATTAACAGGACTACTTACTACACGTATCAATTAAAACAAATATATATTTGTACAGGTAGACACACATGCAAATAAACAGACCATAATGCATTATCTGTAAAACCAACTCCTCGACCCAAGCCGAACGCGCCCAAATATTTGACGTTTAACGAACAGCTGATTCAATTACACAGCATTTAACCAAATTAATAAAAAGGTCGTTCATGCAAACTTTTTCGTAAACTTATCATTTTACACAATTTGTAAACTTACGACGTTGCATGAATACCCTTATTATATTTTCTTCGATTTACGCACATTAACAATACTGTAATGTCTGGAATACCGATAAATTTTGAAAACTAGCTAACCACTTCGAAAAAATTTAATTTGCACATTCATTCTTCTGGCATAAGGGGGACGATACCTATGTAATGGATTTCAACTTCTTGAATTTTTTGCGTGATACGCTGATATGAAGCAAAAAGACCTTAGACGTTGGAACCAAAATTTCGAATAGGTACCTTTATTTTTTGAAAATTTATTTTAAAATAACGGGATATGATGAAACAATGTTTAGCCCGGCGAAGCGGGCGGATAACTGCTAGTATATAATGAATAATTTTCACAAGCGTGACATTTCGACCGGAAGTAGGTTTAGAATGTCGAATAAGGGTATTTTTTTTAATATTAAGCTGACAAGTCGCTATTTATTTATTTATTCGTTAAATAACTAGGTAACGATAGAAGCTTACAAAACTTATTTTACATTACAATATACCTAGTCAACTACAATAATGAATTGAAAAAGGTTTCTTTGAATTTACAACTCTTAACATTGTCGTTTATAGAAGAAAATACACAATAATATTTATTGAAGACTGAAGTCAATTGATTTAATGGACTATTCACACCATAATTTGTTCTACTGAAGATCGGACATAAGGGCAACTGTCTTCTTAAGCTTGCCTGACTACCTATAACTGAAATTTAAACGACACAGAGCTAATGGAGATACTATTGACCCATTGATTAATTTTATAATAAAGCATAGCTGTATATATTGTCTATGTTTTGAGAGTAAAAGAAGATTAATTAACGTGAGTCTTTGAGCATAAGGAGGTAAGGCATGTCTATGGGACCACGGCAGAAAACGAAGACAGAAGCGCATAAACCTTCTCTGGATACTTTCAAGTCTGTATGTGTACTGTGTAGTAAGGGGCCCATACCATGCATCCATATTCAAGTACTGGCTTTACAAAAGATACATATAAAAACTTAGTGGTCGACAAAAGTTAATTTTGTGTCGAGAACAATACCTACCCAGATCAGAAAAAAACAGATAATCTACATAAAGAACAAGAATCTAACATAATTAAAATCGCTAGGGGCTTAGACACAAGTTTTCCCTTTTTAAATATCGTTTTGTTCAATTTTTGTAGCAAAAAAAAATGAAAAAAAGTTTTTTGGAAGGTGAGCAATTTTGTGAGTTTTTGAAGTCCTTTGTGGAGAGAGCTTTAGTACACCTGATAGTAATCTTAAAATCTACAAAATGCCATCATTAGTTTAGTTTTTTTTTTTAAGTGGACTTGACCGTTTTTCCCTGGACCCTTCACTTATCTTCTTATACAGTTTTTGAATATATGTACATACATAAATTTACTAAAGTTTCTTTAGATTTTGTACAAACAAAAAGCGGGATTCGCAATTCCGTCGGTCTGTCCTTTGTATATAGGTGCCATGATAGTACTATGGTTTTTATATACAAAGGTCTGTCTTCCTAATCTACTGAAGCGATTTTCTTCAAATTTGAACTTAAGGTTCATATCCTTGCTATTTTTCGAGAAAAATGTTTAATTTGTATGACAACATGAATGGCCACCTGCTTATAGAAGTTGTCTATTAAATTTACTTTCCAAAATGGTGTAACACATGCTTGTATATAAAAAAAAAATAACCCAGAAAATTTGTCATTATTAATCTAATAAAGTACCTACCTAGCTTTTAACATTTTCGCAAATAGTCTATTCAAATGTTAAAATAACCTTCCAATATGGGTATTTAAATTTTTTTTTATTAACAGCCTTAGGTGAAAAGTGTGTTAGGTATCATAAATAATATTGAAGAGAATTGAATTTTTTACAAATTTGTACCAAAGTTTATTTTTTCTTAGACTCATAATAGGTATAATATCAATTCTGAATCGAACACAAAAAACCTCAAATGGTTACTATATAGGTACTTTTTTATGATTTTTGTTATTTTGATTACATAGTTATATAAATACAGTGCTAGCACCCAGCATTACGGCTGTTGAAATGGGATATAAAGGATAAATTCAAAGTTTCTTTAAATGCAAAAGAAACACCCAACCTCGCACCTACCCCAAATCATAAGTGTGTCCAAGCAGGGTGGTTGCAGGGGATATTAGCATTGACCGCAAACACCCAATTTAGCACTTCATTCCACAATTTTGAAAAAAATGGTCTAAACTTTTTTTTTTATCAAAATTTTGAGTGCATGCGAATTTTTCATAAACTATTTAACTTAAATTTGGGATTAATAAACAGATTTCTGTTGCCGTTGTTGTTTTTGATAATTTTGTTCATTTAAAGTAATTTTTTTAAATTGCCCCTACCTCGTAAACGGGGCGAGAAAGACCCTCTTTCCAAAATAAAAAATTTCTTGTTTTTGAATCCTCTAAAAAAAACCTTTATATCAATTTTTGGCGCCAGAGTTAACCTACTCTCCCCAAAAATTATTTTTTTTTTAAGAAAACCACTAACAATTTTAAATTTTATCAATCGGTGTTCTTATGTTTGAGCACGTGCAAGAGTTGAAAACATAGCAATGCAATTTTTAGTGACTAGGTATAAAGATTGCATTCTTTTCATTCTTGTTTACGAATTCGACTTCAAAAAATGCAGTCGAAATTCTTTTTTTCTTTTAAAGATTGCAATCCCTTTTTTTCAAGCATGAACTGATTGCAATCTTTTGAGACTTCATGAATTCTTTTTTACAAAACATTTGTTAGGATTTCAAAAAAAAAATTAAAGGCGTGGTCAAGTGGCATGAACAATATTAACAAAAATTCTTGTCTGTACCCCAAGTTGCTCCTTTAAAAACGTTATTGAAAACGTAGCCTTAAACAATCTAAAATCGAATTTATTTGTATGTTATTGCTTTGATCTTAAATCTTAGGGCATATGTATGTAGGTAGCTTTATAATAAAAAAGACATTGTTGAAAAGATACCTAAATTAAATTGGGTGGCGCAACAGCTCATGGAGAACCAGGGCCTAATAATAATGACTTACAACTCACAGCCATTCCTGTGTGCGTGTTTGTTGGCAGGAATGGAGGGGACCTACAGTTTTTTGCCGAGTCCGAACGGCTAAATGAGATGCACTTTTCATGACAAGTATACTCTTGGAGGATCTGTCAGTTCCTCGCAAGAGGCAGTACCTCGAATAAAACATTTCTGTTTTTAGGTGGCACGGCTGGGAATCGAACCCACACCTTCGGCATGACAGTCCTACGCACTAACCATCAAGCCACGAGGTACTACGAGGTTGAAAAGATAACTATAGTTAATTTTCCACGCTTTCAGAATAACGGTAGATTTAATCGTTGGGGATCGTTTTTGAAGTGAACATTGAAATAACAGTATTTTGTAAATGTTGGATTTTTTTACTTTTTTGAACTGCTATAAGCTGAAAGCAAGAGAAATATGAGCATAAACAAGCATATGTAACATTTTTTTTTTGCAAAAGTGGGCAGTAATTAACACTTCACTGATGAGCAGTGCAAATTAATTCTGCTGCTGCTCAGAGAAGGCAAGTCTTACCAGGAAATGCATTACATTTGTTGTTGTTCGGCTTAAATGATCTTAATTTCTATAAAATATGCGCAAAATCCAAAAATGAGAGATGGAAACAGAAAAATAACACCCCGTAACGGAAAGAGGATCATGCGATTGTTTAAAGAGAATTCACAAAAATCGGCAATTGAGATTCGTTAACAGCCCAATCTGTCTATGAGTGATATGAACTGTTCTGTAGAAAATAGTAAATTATACTAAATAAATGAATACACACACTGGAGACGAAGACTCCTATAGGCAAATTTGGGGCAAGCATGTCGAAGAAAAAGCCAACTCTCACCAAGAAACATAAAGAGAAACGGATGCAGTTTGCTAGAAACTATGTTGGATGTCCTGTGTGCTTAATATTTTGCGGGCAGATGAGTCCAAGTTTGTTTTTTATCGCGGTATTTGATCCTGCCAGTATGTGCGACGTCTCCAACACTGAACCTTAACCCCAGTAGGTACCGGTTAAACATATCTATATCATTTTTTCGTTTATTTTAAACCCACTGCTATTTTCGTCTTCACAACTGTAAATGTTTATGACCAGTAGCTATGTAAATGTTTGGACTATAGCTATAGGTTAATAAGTTTTTTTTTTACAAGGCCATGAACGATTTTTGGCACCTCATTTGGGTAATTTT
Source organism: Dasysyrphus tricinctus (assembly GCA_963921185.1). NCBI lineage: Eukaryota > Metazoa > Arthropoda > Insecta > Diptera > Syrphidae > Dasysyrphus > Dasysyrphus tricinctus. Next base: position 48,701,879 of record OY992531.1, read on the forward strand.
ACAAAAAAAAATATATACTATCCGATAGGTAACTAGATCGTCATAAAAGGTCAGTTAGGTTCAGTATTTGGTCAGCCATAGATTGCTTTAATGAATTTTTATCCTTATATGTCAAAAATCATTCGTAACCTTGAAAAAAAAAAAAAAAAATAAAAATCGTAAAAAGGAATCTATAGCTGACCTTTTATATAGATCTTAGGGCCTTTCGGGTGGTTTAATTTTTTTGCAAATTTTCCATAAATGAGCCGTTTATTTTGAAAGTGGCCTAAGTCCATTTTCCAAAAAAATCGAGATAATTGATTGAGGCATCTAAAAACAACGTAATCTTTTATTTTAATAAGAAAAAACCACTTGTTTTTATTTGAAATCATTTAGATTTTGTGAGTCAAAAATTGTTCAGTTAAAAAAACGACAAAAAATTTATTTTGAAAATGGTTTAAGTCCCATTTTAAAATTTAAAAATTGATTAAATGTTAAAAAGCGAACAAGCTCAACCCATTCCTACAGTAAAATACAAAGATAAAATGGACTTACTAATTCAGGTATGTACCATAATCACTCTCTTAGCATTCTTATTCAATTCTGTTCTTCCGGGTTTTCATCCGTTTCTAATAAAAGTGTTGCTGGAATATTGCTTATGGTAAAAGTGTTTAGTTTAAGTTAGAATTCCAGACTAAAGAGAAGTTCACATAACCTATACCATGTTTTTGATCAAAATTAAAAATTCGTACCATAAATTAGCCTTAACGCTAAATGTACCACGATCCATTATTTTTGAAACGTTAAGCGATAAAGAGCAAAATGTTCTGGGGTGGCATATGTTTGGCAACCCGCATGGAGTTAAATTGGGTTGAAAATGGGTTTTTGACAGCAGAACGGTAGGTATGTTAGGGATATTTTGGAACCAAAACCAATTGTTGTACAATTTGCTCAAGGAATCACCAAAAATGTCATCTTCATGAACGATAACTCTCGTCCCCAAACTGCGAACTGAGCTTCGGGGTATCTTCAAAAGGCCCACCTGAACACCCTAGACTGCCCCAGCATGTTCTCCTGATCTAGGTTCTAATGAACATGTCTAGAACATGCTTTTGGTAGACAATTGAATAAGAAAAGTCAATGAAGTTTGAGGGAGCTGAAAAGTGCATTGCTTGAAGCGTGGAGCCAAATAACCTAGGAAAACATCGAAAATGTTATTAGGAGTATACCAAAGAGACTTATTTTTGTCCTTAGAGCAGGAAGAGAGGGAAAACCAAGTACTAAACCATCCTCATTTCTACTGAGCTTTAAAGGAATACTTGAAATTTTTTAAATACATTTTCTCAGAAACATACCCCTTTTCTAGACTTTTGTGTTTTTAAGGAAAACAAGAAGCACAATAATTGTAACCGTTTCAAACGATTCTTAACTCATCAAGATATACATAAATCTTCATTAAAGAAATAAAGATAAAATGAAAATAAACCAACTTTTTTACTTTTTACCTGTGTTCCTCTAATTTTGTCCGGCAGTGTATATATGTATATATGTATTTTGTTTAATGTATACAATATCTACTTATTATATATAAAAACTCACTCTTTCGTTTTTTATTTCTTTTTTTCAATTTTTTTTTAAACTTTATAGAGGACTTGATACAATTTGAATAAATCAAAAGACCATTTAATTTATTTTGAAAATGGTTTAAGTCCATTTATAACTGTAAAAAAATGGTTTTTGTTCAACAATATTTTTTTTTCTTATTGGGTAAGTAAATTAAATATATTTAGATGAAAAAAAATACTTCACTTTTATATAAGTTCTTTCCCATATTTTTGAATTAAGTCAGACGCAAACCTTTAAATATCTCGAATTTGAAATAAGTGGACTTAGACCACTTTCAAAATAACCGGCTCAAATGAGGTGCCAAAAATCGCGCGTGACCTTGAACAATAATTCAAATAGGTACCTATTCATTAAAAAAAAAAAGCTATGGCTGCCCAATTACTAAAACTAGCTGACCTTTTATATATATCTCAGGGCCTTTCTGACGGTATTAATTATTTGCAAATTTCCCATAAATGAGGTGCCAAAAATCGCTATGACCTTGAATATTTTTTTACAAATTCAATAAAAATTCATTAAAAATAAAATGCACGACTATCGCACGTACTTGCTCTTATGTTTAAGTTGCTTGGAACTTAAGAACTTTAAAAATATTTAAGTCATTATATAAAAAAATAGAAACAAATATGTTTAAAAAAAAATAGAAATATGTATATAAAAAAAAGCATTTAAATCTTTCTTTAAATTGTAACGGGTGATTTTTTAAGAGGTTTAGAATTTAAAAAAAAAAAAAAACAAAAAATTCAAAAAAATTAATGAAATATTTATTTGAATCGATAGTTTGAACCAGAGCTGTAAAGTAATTAAGTATATTGGTACTTAAGTACAATTTAAGTACAAATACCTTGTACTTAAAATTTTTAAGTACCAGTACAATTCCTTGGTACTTGTACTTAAAAATTTCAAGTACCAGTACCGGTACTTGTACTGGTACTTTAATTCCACAAAAGTACTTGAAATTTTTGTATTGATTACATTTGTACTTTTGAGATGTACTTAAATACTTTTCAATTCCTTTTTAATTCCAAAAGTACTTTAATTCCTTTTAATTACTTTTAATTCCTTTTCAAAAAAAATACTAGAACTAATACATACGTACAGGTAAAATAGGATAAATTAAACAAAAAAATTAGTACTTGGTGAAAACGTTTCATGTACTATGAGAATGAAAAATCAAAAGAGTCTATAAAATATTTCACATGGAAGGGTGTTTTTTTAGGGGGAGAGGGGGGAAGTTGTGGTGTATCAAACAGAAAAATTAACTTTGATGTAACATATTCATATGACACATGTTTTTAAGGTAGTTTTAAATGTTGAATTAAATGAAAACAAAATCAAGTCGATACGGCCTCCGTGAAAAAAGTTATTGTCATTTTAATGTAAGGATGACTATATTATTCAGTATAAAAGGCTTGTTCTCGCCAGCTCATCAGCTCTCTCGTTTCCCTGTACATCACTGACCGGGAACCCAGCAGAGTCTAATGTTATGCTGCATGCCAAGAACCCTAAGCTCTTCGCGACAGCAAGCCACAAGCTTCGAATATCAGTTGCAGAAATTGCTTTTATTGCTGCTTGGCTATCAATAAAGAGGGTGATATCAGCTCGTGGTATCGCCATCATTGATATTTGCGTAGCTTCTTTTATCACTGCCAAAACCTCGGCTTGGAAGACACTGCAAAAGTCCGAAAGTCTGAAGGAGCTAGCTAGTCCCAGATTTTCCGAGAAAATTCCTGCACCAACTCCAGTGCCCATCTTCGAACCATCAGTGAAGATAGTTATCGTAGATTCATTACTGAAAGGTTGGTTGTTTTCCCACTCCTCTCTATTAGGAAAAGAGGTAGGGAAGGGTCTGTTGAAGTTTAAATGGGGTGTTGTGTAGTCTGTGCAAACATTATTTCCCACATATCTCTGCAGAATCTTAGTATGACCCGATGTGCTTTGCTTCCAGCATTTAGTCTGGGTTGGCCACAGCCGCAGGGCACTGTATGCTGCAGATTCTTGCACGAATAGATCTAGGGGTCTCAAGTTGAGTATCGCTTCCAGTCCCGCTGTGGGAGTGGTTTTCAACGCCCCCGTAATACCTACGCATGCTAATCTTTGAACTTTCATCAAGGTTTTCAGGTTTGTTGCTTTCTCAGTTGCGTTCCACTTACGTAGGTAAGTATCGGTCTAACTACTGCCGTGAACATCCACCTGATAATTTTTGGATTGAGTCCCCAGGATTTTCCAAAGATCTTGTTGCAGGAATAGAACGCAACGATGGCTTTCTTTGCTCTTTCTTTAGTGTTGAGACTCCAGTTCAGTTTCTTATCAAGGATCATACCCAAGTATTTGGCCTGATCCGAGATGAGGGTACCATTTTAGCCACAGGTTTTATGGTACTAATTGCAGCATAACCCCAACCCTCAAAAAAGCACCGTTTAACCACAGATATTTTTATAGACTCTTCTTATTATTGATTTTCATGACAAATGAACCATTGTTGACAAATTTCATCGACGGACCATTATTTTCAACTGGTTTTCGGTAATATTTGACTTTTATACTGAATATATAGTCATCCTTACATAAAAATGACAATAACTTTTTTCACGGAGGCCGTATCGACTTGATTTTGTTTTCATTTGGTTCAACATTTAAAACTACCTTAAAAACATGTGTCATATGAATATGTTACATCAAAGTTAATTTTTCTGTTTGATACACCACAACTTCCCCCCTCTCCCCCTAAAAAAACACCCTTCCATGTGAAATATTTTTTAGACTCTTTTGATTTTTCATTCTCATAGTACATGAAACGTTTTCACCAAGTTTCATGATGGTACTAATTTTTTTGTTTAATTTATCCTATTTTACCTGTACTATTAAGACATACATATATTAGTTCTAGTATTTTTTTTTCGAAAAGGAATTAAAAGTAATTAAAAGGAATTAAAGTACTTTTGGAATTAAAAAGGAATTGAAAAGTATTTAAGTACATCTCAAAAGTACAAATGTAATCAATACAAAAACTTCAAGTACTTTTGTGGAATTAAAGTACCAGTACAAGTACCGGTACTGGTACTTGAAATTTTTAAGTACAAGTACCAAGGAATTGTACTGGTACTTAAAAAATTTCAAGTACAAGGTAATTGTACTGGTACTTGTACTTATGCTTTAAGTACACAGGTCTGGTTTGAACCTTGCAATTTAATGTTTAAAGATAATTTCATGCAAATGTTGACCGCGGCTGCGTCTCAGGTAGCCCATCCGCTGAGTCCAATTTTGGCATACTCTTTCACACATATCGGCCGGTATCTCACGAATGAATGCATGGATGTTGGCTTCCAGTGCGTCAATCGAAGCGGGCTTGTCCCTATAGACATTAGCCTTGACATACCCCCACAAAAAATAATCTAATGGTGTCAAATCGCACGATCTAGGCGGCCAATTGACCGGCCCGAAACGTGAAATTAACTGTTCACCAAACTCGCCTCGCAATTGCGCCATTGTTTCGCGTGCTGTGTGGCATGTGGCACCGTCTTGTTGAAACCACATATCATGCAAGTCAAGAACTTCCATTTCGGGCAAAAAAAGTTTGTTATCATCGCTCGGTAGCGTTCACCATTGACATTAACTGCTGGGAACGGCGCCGAATCGACATTTCGCGGTCTTCTGTCACACTAGCTGATACGGCCGCAATATTTTCTTCACTACGCACAGTACGTAAACGTGTTGGTGGTTTAATGTCCAACAAAGTAAATTTGGTGCGAAATTTGGTCACAATCTTCCGAATAGACTGCTCAGAAGGTCGAGAATGCCGACCATAAAATGGAAGCAGCGCGCGATGAACATTTCGAACCGAGCACGAATTTTGATAGTAAAATTCAATAATTTGCAAGCGTTGTTCATTTGTAAGACGATCCATGGTTAAATTGCAAACCAAACTGAAGCTGTTTGACAGTGACACAAGGTACTAAACACACGTCAGCTGTCAAAACCAGTGTTGCCAAAACCAAACCAGCTAAAAAATCACCCGTTATAAACAACTAGTAAAAAATCTTAGCGTTCAAAACCAAGTACATGTGCCATTTAATAACTTTAAAAAATAGAAATACATATCGGCCATTTCAAAGTAAGGGAGAAGACAATCGGACGCTTGTAGTAAGGTTTTTCTTGTTAAGAAATTAATATTTTTTTTATGAAACTCAGTGGTTTTTAAGAATTCATCACAAAGTACACGACACAGAAGTTTCACTAAAAAATTATGAAATTTAGTAAGTTTATACAAAAAAAATAGATGGTAACGGAGAAGACATGTACGATTTAGAGATTTCCGACCTTTGCCTTGAAGTTTAAAATTCTGCGCCGTCCATTAAGATACATATGAAGTTTATTTTTTTGCACACTTTCATAAAATCAACATTTATCAAAAACCATCCTTGGTTCAATGCCAAGTTTCATTTTACCATCAGAAAAAAATATGAAAGATGGTAACGGAGAAGACAGCTTATGGTAACGGAGAAGACACGAACGATAAAAAAAAACTTTAATTAAAAACAAATTTTTTTTTGGAAAAATGTACCTACTTTTTATTTAATTTCAAGTCAAAAAAGTATCTAACTAACGCAAAACTGTGAAAAAAATCTACTGGAATTGCGGTTTTCTTGTCATTTTGATGACGACTACGCATTGTTTAGGAACAATACAATTTGTTCCTTTACCTGGTTTGTGAGACTTGAAGTTTTGGTGAGGAAAAACGGTTCGATGAATCAATTTGAAAATTTACAAGAATATTGATGCTTTAAAAGTCTACAAATTTGCATACCAACGCAAGCCATGCAATCAATATTTGCAAAGAAAAAAAAAGATTTACGAAAAGACCACAAAACGTCAGTTTTTAGTACTTTTTTTAAACTAACGGTGAACGGTAAAAAACAATAATTTTTACAAAATCTTAAAAAAATCTTGTAAAACGCTTTCTTAAATTTCCAAAACTGTCTTTGAATTTTTTATAACGTCATTATTTGCTGAGATATTGGTAATCAAGGCTACAAGTATCTTTTTTCATTCAAAGTCAAATAACAATGCAAAAAAAAATTGCACGACAGCAAAAAAAAAAAAACTGAATTGAAGCTGAATGAACAAGTAATCTGATCATTACATTTGATAGACTCAAAAAAATTTATCCATAGAAATGAGGACCTTCAAAAAAATTTTTAAAAAATAATTTTTTTGTCTCGTCTCATTGTTTGCAATAACGGATCTTCAAAAAAAAAATTTTTGCAAATAATTATCGAAACAAAAAATATAAAGCTGTAAAATGCTTTTTGTTTCAACTCAATACGAACACTCGTCACAAAGATACAGCTCTTCAAAAAACACTAAAAAAAAATTGAAAAAAAAATTTGTTCCTTTAATTTAGTTGACTAGTGTAGTTCATACCAACTTTTGTCATTTTTCGGCAACGGAGAAGACATGAAATGTTCAGTCATTTTGAGGCGTAATACTATTTTTACAGCACTCCTATCAGAAAAACAGTTCCGAATTTAAGTAGTGTATTAAAAACACTTATAAAAACCTAACTGCACATCGCCATTTGCATCACAATTTATAGAGAATTGATAGCGGCAAAAATGCCGAAATATGCCCAGGTACGAAAGATAAAGTATGAGCTTTTTTGATCACTTGCCTATTTTACAACAACAAGTAAAATTTTATATTTTCAATTTTATCGTTAACTCATATATACGCATATTTAAATATTATTATTATTTATTAACAAGTAATTCAAATTACATGGTAATATATAAATTTAACGAGCCTAGCTGCGGAGGCTATTAGCTCTATAGTTTCTTAGTAATTAAATAATAATTTTTGTAATTCTTAAAAATTCAGCTATAAATTCAATATTTTTACAGTTGGGGTTTTTAAGTATTTCATAAATTGAGGTGTTTTCGAATAAATCTTTAATGATAGGAGTAATTAAAGAACAATTTTCTAAGATGTGTGCTAAATCCAAAATGGTGTTGCAGGAATCACAGGTTGGAGAATTATTTTTTGTGAGAAGGTGTTGATGTGAAGCTGCAGTATGACCAAGTCTTAAGCATACAAAATTGGATATTTTATATTTTGGCATATTTATGGGGTAAGCGGGCTTGAGTCTTTCAGGATTAACTTTTTTGTAGTGGTGATGATAAAAACTCCAAACATGTTTTATATTTGTAGTTGTGATATGTTGTATGTGTTTTATTAGATCTAATTTTGTGTAGATATCAACTCTATATACAGGAGCATTGTTAGCATAGTTTGCCGCAGTGTCCGCGTTTTCATTTCCAATAATCCCAACGTGCCCAGGAGTCCACATTTTTTCCTTAATTTGAAATTGAGTTGCTTGGTTTCGAAATTTTTGGAATGGCCTATATATGAAAAAAAAAAAATAAAAATGGTTGGAGCGGTTTTCTACAAAACTATTTTTTTATATATAAAATTTAAGTAAAATTAAAAAAAAAATGGGATGTTAATTTTGAGTATTTATTAATATACATTACCAAATTTATTTTCAAAGAAACTCATGAACCGGTTTTGAAAATATGAATTTTCAAAAGAATTTGTTAAATACATATTTAAAAAAATATATATGTATGTATAATTTAATTGACATTTTAAAAGAGCTTTTGTATAAAAAATTTTACTGAAATAAGTTCAGCCGTAAAAAAGGAAATAGAATATAAAAAACCGTTATATGGCAGGTACCGATAACAGTTTCTGGTAAAGTTTTTTCTTACACCATGTACACCATGTCTACAGTAATTCACAGATTTTTTTATAAAAATCATTGGAGCGGCTCTGGACCTTCGGCAACTCATATACATATGTATTGGAAATTTGGAAAAAAATAATGCCATCTAATTTTTCAAACAAACATTTTATTATATTTTAAAAAATACAAATTTGTTTCCAAAATTTGCAAATGTGATACTATTGACATTATAAGGAAGCTTTTGCAAAAATAATTTTAATTTTTAATAATCTCAAAAACTATTCGCTTAACCAACTTGACTTAAAAAACATTTGAAAAAATGAAGTACTAGCTTTCAAAAAAGCTATAGGACATTATTGGGGCTTTCGTTGTTTTTTAATGTTTTTTTTTGCGTTTAAAGTCAATGTTTCAGAAATTGTCCCCTGTCTCAGGGGGAGGAGATACAACTTTCGCACTATACAATTTGTTTGTGCATAAAGTTACATACCTTTTGTGATGACACCGGTTCCCCGCTTAATATTTGTTTCTAGCTTCCGAGGGCACCAATGGGAAGTTACCAGTGTGGGTCGCACCCAACCTATGTGTTTTAATCGAATAAGCCATTCGGTTCGGGCGTAAAACAAATTTCATATTAATGCTAAGCCTTCTACTTGGCTGATTTATTTCAGTAGTATATAGAATTTGTATTATAAAAAAACATTCTTATAGAAACTATACCTGGCCCCGGGCAAAAAAAAACTTCCAGCTTCATGACTAAGAATTCTAATCTTGTTGGATATAGTTACAGTGGTTTTCGTCAAAAAATCCATGCAAGTTAAACTGATCTTAATACAAATTGCGTATGACAGGCCCTCACTATGTCACTGACGAGTCCTAGTGAGATTGCCGGATGAACCGCCAATTTGTACGACTAAAGGCCATCAAAAGCTATTTTGAACCCTATCAATTTAAAAATTCAGGGCTAAGCCTTTTATAATTTTATTTTTTTTTTTCAGCCATGTTTGTTAATTGTAGGATATTTTGCAATTCTAATTTTAAAACTAACAAACAATAGACAGGCGCGAGATAAATTTACCGATTTTGTATCTTCATGTCCACTTATTCCTGACTATCCCATCTAAAAAAAAAATATCTAGTGTGATTTTCATAATTTAAATGTGGAGCATCCGAAACGTTTCGGTTTTTCCATAGTAATGAATGTACATAGATGATTTGATGGAAGTGGTCCAAATAATTTTCCAAGCTAAAATGTTGATGAAAAACACATATTTGACAGTTACCATGATACGTGTTTTTTGTCGTTTTTATTGAAAAATAAATTGAGTACAAATAGAATCTTAAGCTCCAGGTCAATAAAAATGCGATGTTTATGTTTTCCCAATTGAAAGTTTAAAAATCGCTCATTTGCTGAGAGATGTGCATAACTCACTATTTTGAACTACGCATTACATTGCATGATGTATCGATATCTCTACTCAATTTCAAATAAAATAAATAAATATCTTTCACGAAAACGAATTTTTCAATCGCATTTATCTGAAAAAATTTGAGTTATGCCGGTCTTATTGTAAATGCGCGGTATAATTTGTATATGTAATATTCCTTCTTCAAATTACCAGCTCTTTAGATTAAATTAAGCTTGTATCGTTGTCTTTAAAAGTTTTTAAATATATTTTTTTTGTATTTATATTATTCAGTTAAGCAAATGTAGAACCTACAAAGTCTCATTCAGTTAAACACACAATCAAACCCAGAATGGATTTTTCTGAAGATAAAACTGAAACAGTCTCAATGCAAACAGAAGCTAAAAATGAAAATAAACGGAAAAACTCCGATTCTTCCGCAGAACTTAGCACAGCGAGTGTATCTCCAAAAGATGTAGTTGACAACAGGAGAGAAACCCGATCAAAAGTAAACTCTGAAGCAAAAGAGTCAGCTTCAAATTTTAGTAACAACTTTGAAATCACCAACCAGATGAAGGATGAAAAAGACATTTGTAGCCCGAAAACAAACAAAAAGCAATCACAGGGTCCAGAAACCATTGATAATGTTTCACAAGAGTCTACAGTACCAGACAATATTCTATCACCTCCAAAGTCAGAAGCTCAAACAGATGAAACAAACACTGCAACATCATCGCCAGCATCAGAATCACAACTTTCACCCACAACTGTTGGAGGAGAAGGTTCAACTGGAGGTCTGGCTGTAGGAACAACAACAGCGACAGCCACATCAGCACAATCTGGAGAATCATCAGGTGTCTCACCAGCATCAGGTAGTGGCGATCAATCACCAAGAGTCGTCCAACCAATCAACATTATCGCCAACGGAACAATTCCCAAGACTGGGAAACCGCTCATGTTGCCGATGAACAAAAAACCAAGCAAGCCAAAGTCCAGCAAACAAAAGAAGTCAAAAGCTTTGGTAGCGATATACGAGAGTGAGGTGAGTGTTAAGTGGGTGTTCTTTTTTGTTAGCAATCTAACCACTATGCATGCTCTTAATTTTAGATTAGTGACAATAAGATTGGCATTAAACTCTGCATCAAAAAATCGGACAGTGGCAACACACCTACAAAAACTAAGCCCAACAGGAAAAGATCGCGCAAGTCGAAAACACGTGTCGACAGTGATGACTCTGAGTATGAAACCAAACGCCGACGAGAAAGACCAACAAACAATAATTCTGACCGACCTAAACGGGGTGATGCGACTAACTTTAAGGAACCCGTTGAGCAAAGTGCCTGGGGATCCACAATCCCCGAAAATGTGCTCTTAAAAGTATGGTTTAAAATTAGTTTATTTTAATAAGAATATGATTACTAAATTGTTTTTATTCTAAGATTTTTCACAACGTCGTTGAAAAGGAAGGACCTCTGCCGACGCTTTTTAAATTGGGACGAGTTTGTGCCCTATGGCGAAATGTTTCACTATCGTCGTCTTTATGGCGCTCGATGGATCTTAGCACCTGGGTTAAAGAAAAATATCGCACAGAATTGAAACTGAAGTGGTTTATTGAAAATAGAGGTAGAGGATGCACCGATTTGAATGTCTGTAAGTATTTGAACTTAATTTCACTAACACAAGCAAAATACATATTTCAGAAATTAATATACATACATACATATGTTTATTTTAATTTGTTTTTCTTTTTTTAATTCAAAGCCAACTGGAAAGTAACGGATATTTCATGCATCCTTGCTAAGCTATCGGAGAGCTGTCCCAATCTAACTGGTATCACACTCAATGGTTGGAAAGGCTTCACATCAGATCATCTAACATTTCTCGTTGACAACATACCAAAACTCGAGCGTTTGGACTTGAGTTCGATTAACGTAAGAACTGACGTACTTTTTGACGGAAGGAAAAAGAGCTCTTTATTTTCTTTCTTTATACATCAGGTGGAAATGAATGCAAGTAAGAGTGCTGTTGGTCTACAATCCCTGTGCAATTCCTTACAAACAATCAACGGTCGACTAACACATTTGCATTTGGCTCATAACAGGCTTGCTGGCATCCCACAAATTTTAACAATATTAGCAGTAAGTTTATATGGCAGATCTTGAAATTTTTGTTGGTTTAATTTGTATGAATTTTTTGTCCATAGTCACATTGTCCCAATTTGGTTCTTCTTGATCTCTCAAACGTACGTACGGCAGCCATTTCACATGGGATATTGCACGTAGAAAAACTTCAACATGGTTGTCAGAAATTAAAAGTGCTACGTGTTACCAATTCCCATGTAACTCTCAGTCAGGCATCAATTCAGGAAGCGGTAAGCAAATAAAAAGACTTTTGACCTTGAACTTTATCAACTAAAAATACTAATTTAGATGGATTCACCTGGTTTCCCCGATCTTGAGGAACTTTCTGTGGCAGCCCTAACGGACGAATCTCGACTCATAAGCGATGAACATCTGCAACGGATTTTAAAGAGCAGTTCCAAACTGAAGTTATTGGATGTAAGAGGCTGTACGCGTTTAACGCACGAAAGTCTCATTCGTTTGCCAGCTTGGGATATTAAACATCTATTTTTGTCTGGGTGTTCTGTTACAAGAGATGTGGGGTAGGCTTACAAGTCAAGTTTTTTTAATACAAATATTATAAATTTTAATGTTTTCTTGCAGATCCGGTCTTGAGTTAATAGCTTCTAAGTGGGCGCATAGTTTAGTTGAGATAGATTTGGCCTGGGCAAATGTTCAACAACCGCTTGATAATGCTCTGAGAGCGCTGGCGGAAAAGGGTAGCGAGTCCCCTCTAACGTAAGTTTGTTTGCTATCTTCAACTTTGACCTTTCCAGTTTCAAATTGTTCCATTTAGCTAAGATTAAATATGTCTACTTCGTTTTTCTCCTGAAATGTTATAAAATAGCATTACCTTTTCTTATATAGACTCCTCGTCAACTGAATACGCACAAACATTTTTGAATATATTTTATCCATTTTTTCCAAACAGTGATGGTTATTATGCCATCTGTTGATGGTAAAAATTTTCGTAACATTTAAATAACAGAATTTCAAAGTTTTATCCAAAAACAACCGTGAGTTTTTCCTTCAACCACTTCCAAAGTGTAACTTATGCAAAGTAGAAGTTTTTTTTTGAGTCAACTGAATAGGTACAAAAATTAAAATTGGTATTGGAATGGAATGAAACAAGTTTTTGTTTAAGTTTAGTAGTGGGTACTTCCACCTTTATTTTTAATTACTGCGTAAATTCGATCCGGCATGGAATCGTATAGCTTTTTAATGTAATTTAACGCAATTTCGCTCCACGCTAATTTGATTGCAGAAATTAAGGTTTCTTTGTCTTCGAACTGACGACCACCCTCATAAACTTTGCGTACTAACCATCCCCAGACATTTTCTATTATGTTTAGATCAGGTGAGTACGGCGGCCATTGAAGCAACTGCACTTGTTGCTCCTCTATCCATGTTTTTATTATGCGCGCTGAGTGAATAGGCGCATTATCATGTTGGTAGGTCCAGTTTATGGGTCCAAAGATGTTAGAAAACTTAGGAAAATTTCTTTCCAAAATTACTTTATACCCAGTTGCTGTCATTCTTGATGTTACAACCTCGAGCTCAACTGTTCCATAATAACTGACTGCTCCCCATATCATGACACCTCCTTCACGACTATGATGGCGCTTTAAAAATCTTTTTTCTTTTCTTAAGTCGTGAAAATAGAAGTTGAACCCATCAGGGCCATCGAAATTAAACTTTTTTTCATCTGAAAAAACCACGTGATACCATTCTTTTTTCCAACTCATGTGAAGTCTTGAAAAATCTAATCGCAACATTTTCCGTCTCTCGTCAAGTGGCGGTTTTTTCTTAAGTTTCATTCGTTTAAGATGACTTGAGTTGTTGATTACTCTTAATACTGTTGAGCAACTTGCGTTTACGCCGACTTTTTGTTTTATTTTTGCCACAGAATCAGAAGAATTTGATGCATATCTTAAAATTCTTCGTCTCTCAGCTGCTGTTGTTGCTGTTTTCTTACCTCCCTTCATGTTTTTGCCGTATGCATCTTTATTTTTCAAGTAAGAATAAACTACATTAAAACTTCGGCCAACTTTATCAGCTATTGCACGTCCAGTTAGGCCTTGGTCTCTAAGTAAATCGATTTTAGCTTTTTCAACACTGTTAAGACACGTAGATCTACCCATTTTTCTTAAAATTTGAAATCAAGAATTAAATTTTACTGAAAACACTAAAATCGTTAATTTAAACTGTCAAGCACTCCAAATAACTTATAAACAACGAAGAAAATGGCGTTGTACCTATTCAGTTGACTAAAAAAAAACTCCTACTTTGCATATAAAACACTTTGCAAGTGGTTGAAGAAAAACTCACGGTTGTTTTTGGATAATTCTTTCGGAATTATCTGCTTAACATCTTAAGGGAATAGTTAGCATCAACAGATGGCATAATAACCATCACTGTTTGGAAAAAATGGATAAAGTATATTAAAAAATGTTTGTGCGTATTCAGTTGACGAGGAGTGTACGTATTCCTAAATTGTCAATCTATGAAATAAATGATAACATAATTTTTGATTGCAGTCATCTCAACCTTTGTGGATCATCGGTTTCCGAAGATGCTGTCAAGGAAATTTTAGCGAACTGCCCGAATATGAATTCTATAAATTTGTCTTCGTGCCGTGGCTTACCACGTGGTGTAAAACGCCTAATGCATGGACCAACCGAAATCCAAGAACTTCGTGAAGTCTTGAAGGTCCAAATGAAAGTAAAACTACCCGCAGAATTGAGTCAGCGACAAGTCAAAACTGATGGCACAGTTGCAAATTGATGTCACGAACCAATAGAAATGTATCAGTTTAAGAACAGGAAGTCATATTAGAAATAGATATAATTTTAGATTTAGTCAAGACAAAAACAACAAAAACAACCACACAAATGAAAATCTACAATGTCACACAATTTACATTTTAACCACAAACAAAAATCAACAGCACTCAGGAAAGAAATAAAGCTTATAGACTAAGAGCCCGATTTTGGGTGTGAGTGATAGCAAAGAAAAGGCTATTCAAAAAATCAAAGTCTTGCATCCACAACTGGGGCCTTTGTGATTAAACAGTGCATCAACAAAAAATATGAATGCAACTTCGAGGGTAATCCTGTTAGCCGAAATTGGTTTTCGCCCCTAAGCTCCGTGGATCCCATATCACGGAATCTGAGATCATTTGAGTGTTTAATTCGCCCTGCGAGACTGTTTAAAAAAATCGTTTTTCACTTAGAATTTTGATTTTTTTAAACGGTTCGGTAGAGCGAACTATACACTCAAATGGTCTCAGATTCCGTGATATGTGATCAAAGGAGCTTATCTAGGGAGGGGTGAAAACCAATTTTGGCTAACACGATTACCCTCGAAGTTGCATTCATATTTTGTTTTAAATGCACTGTTTAATCGCCAAGGTCCCAGTTGTGGACTGCAAGACTGATTTTTTGAATAGCTTTTAATGAAGCTTTCGACGCCTATACTTCTTTTTTTGCTATCACTCACACCCAAAATTTCTATGGTCTCTTGGTCTATTATTAAGCCACCATTCTTGGGGTGATTCGCTGCTGGTAAGCTTCAAATCAAAAATAATTTTAAAAAAGTAAAGATGTCGCATGTATGTATGTATAACAAAAAGTTGCTCATGATAATCGAGTAACTTAAAGCTTCAGAAAGATAAATACAAATTGAAGCTTGACTTTTAGAGGATAATGCTTGTTCCAAACCAATGCGAAACGCTCGGAACGACAGTCAAAATGTCGCCCCTCAAAATTAATTAACAGGGCTATAAATGAGAGTAACCTCACTGACTGGAAAGCGAAAGTTTCGTTCATTATGAAATGAATGTTTCGCGTTGGATTGAGAGAGCCTTTAATAAAACAATTAAACCTTTCCTTGTGTAAAATGAAAAAAGAACAAGAGACAGTTTGACATACAGCGTATGACATTTTCCGAAGCAATTTTTTTTTCAAATACGTGTAACAGTTTGTATTATTTTTGGTTAAACTTTCTGAACTAACCCAATCAACTCCACACACACAAAGTTAAACTCTTAACTATATCCTGCCTTGACCATACCCCTTTCTCATCTCTGTCAGTGTGTACAACAATTGTTTACATTTTAATTATTTTTTTGTTATTTGCAATCGTGGTAAGTAAATGTGTATATTAGAAATATACAGTTTTCTTTTTTGTTTTCTTAGCACACATTATTATATTACAAATGTTTTATTTTGTTTACATATTCTTATTTTAAGTTATTCAAAAATTTGGATATCGATTATATTAATTTTTTTCTATTTTATATTTTTTGAGTGAATGTTGAAAACAAAATTTGTATTAGAAATATTAATATTAAATATAAATAACACTTTTTTTATATAATAAAAATAATAATAGTAATTTTGGATATCTAATATAATTTTATATACAGTTATGTAGCTAATTTTTAGTTTAAAATATAATTAAAACAAAAAAAACTAAGTACATAATAGTATAAAAACAAAAGATAAAAAAAAACTTGCTATCGAAGTTTTTGTGATAAGTTGTTAAATATTTGTTTGTGCTAAAATTGCGTTTAATTTTTAATTAAGTAAGACTTATATATTTCTTTTTTTTATTATATTGCAATACATCCTTAAAGGTTAAGAAAATTTCACACAACAGAATCAAATTAATCTGTTTGACGTTAAATATTTTTGAAAACTGAAAAATCAAACCCAATTATGTTCTAATTATTATTTTATTTGCTCAAACGAATCATAGATATTATTTATGCACAACAAAAAGGACGAAGTTTTAATTAAAAATTTATTTTTATTTTCATTAAATTGAATATAACGTTAATACGTTTGTCGACGCAAAACATACATTTTCTTCAAGTTCAATTAAAACGCTTTGTGTTTCTTTTTCTTCCGCGTAAACTGTCACATCAGTGCTTAGCTTATGTTGAACTTAAAGCCTAGTACACAGATCGCGCTAACTTTCGCTCATCCATTTCTCTCCGAACACCAGATAAAACCCAAGCTAAATTATGACATAAGATTTTGGTGGAGAATGTGTTCGAGAAAACAGCCGTTCTCTGAAAAGAAATTTTACTAAATTTTAGTTGGGTTTTGTGTGCAGTGCATGCTGCAAGTTATACATCAATTTATATTGAATAATTTTGAATGAACAACAACAACTTGCGTGTGTTACCATCAAGTATATAGGCTGGAGTTATAGCTATTTCACGAGAGCCACCTCTATCATCAGACTCCTTTAGTGGTGCTTAGTCTGGTTATGCTCGTATCTATTGCCGTATGCCGATACGAATCGGTGCATGGGGAAAAAAGAAAGAAACCGACTGAACAATAGCAAGCTTGTGTGTGTTAGTAAAAATGCTAGTCGCTGTTGCAATTGATAAACAACGAAACCTGCATTGGGATTGAGCAGAACATGTGGCTTCAGTGGCGCGGTGTGTAGTGCATCGGCCTCTGAATTGCAAGGTTCATGGTTGGCTCCCAGATGACGGCAAAGAGTTTTTCAATTATTACGAGCATAACCAGCCTTAGCACCACTAAAGGTGTCTGATGATCGAGGTGGCTCTCGTGAAATAGCCACAACTCCAGCCTATATACTTGGTGGTAACACACGCAAGTTGTTGTTGTTCATTCAAAATTATTCAATATAAATTTTACTAAACATTTCAAAGAATTTTGTTTCAATATTTCAAATTAATCTAATGAAATAAAATTTTTGTATGCTTTAAATTTTGAGGAACAATAATATGCTATGTACAATGTCCAGTCTGTTAAAATTATTTTGATTTTTTTTTTTAATGTGACTGTTCTATTAGAGAAAAACCTAAAATAGTATATACATAATTTATTAATATTGCTTAAGAAACTTTTAAATTATTTTGATCTCAAAAACAGAATCCCATCTGATTTCTTGAATAAATATCAATTTGTGCAAACAATATTCCAAAATGTGTTAGATAATATTTAGAATGTCCATTAACTAAACAAAAAAACCGAAACACTTGAAATCAAATCTCTCATCATAATTTAAAAAAAAAAACTAACAACATTTTTTGTTTGTAAAATTTTGATACGCTCTATTATTACTTTTAAACTAGCCCTAAACGACCAAGCTACGTCGATCCATTTGGATCGATTTGATTTCAGATTGGCTCGTTGGCTCTGTCGTGCATGGATATCTTTAAGTTGCTCCTGTATTAGGTAGTTAAGTGTTCCAAATCGGTGGAGCTGCTAAAGAGAAAGTCGAAAATCAGAAAAAGTTAATAACAATTGATGAAAATAATTTGTCTAGCCAAATATAAAACAATATTTATCCAGTTAAAATGTATGTTTAGCCTTACAAAATTGTCCGATCAAAACGATTAAGGTGCCTATGGACAGAAAAACTTGTTCTCTAAGACATCATTGAAAAAAAAAATTATTCTGTGCTCTATTATTTATTAAAAGCCTTTACGAAAAAGAGAATATGGCTAAAACGACTATTTTGCAAAGCGAATGTAGCATTTTTGCAAGAAAATGTTTAAAAACATAAAATTCCATATTTTTTTTAGGACAATTTTGAAGAAAATTTTAAATTTTGTACCTAATAAAAAATTTTAATAATACAAAATAAAAATGCTTGTAAATAAAACGGTATTTTTTTGACCAAAGACCAATTAGCAAAAATACAAAGTTTTATAAAACAAAGTATCTGATGAAAGTGAAAAAAAAACCGGTCTGCAAAATAAAAGTTAGCAAATGACTGGTTTTGTTCGCTCCGGAACACTCTTTAGGGTGATTGTTTTTTTTCTGAGTGAGCTTTCATTTTCTGAATCTGGTTAGTGGTTTCGACGGGGGTTGCAACATTTGACTGGTATTTTAAGTTAAAGCTTAACTTTTCATTAATAAATGTGTAAAAATATGAAAGTCTTGCATGTCGTGATTAGGCCATTGAAAATGGGTTCAATGTCTCTTGGATGGGGCCTTCTACATGCAAGACGAGCAAAGTAGAGTATGAAACCATGCTAACTTTAATTTATTTTAACGGTGCTCACAGCCCAGGATAGGGCCTCAACCAGCAAGCCTCTCCAGCCAGCTTTGTCCCTAGCTAGCCGCCTCCAGTTACGCACAACAAGTTGGTTGAGGTCGTTTTCCACTTGTGTGCGCCACGTGTTGGGGGCTTCCTCTGTTCGTACCACCAGGGTGGGATTCGAAAATTCGTCGGGCTAATGCTTTGCTGTCCATACGCTCCACGTGTCCCAGCCATCTCAGCCGCTGTATTTTAAGCTCATCGAGAGGTCATCGTTAAATCTTCTTCTCCAGACACAGGTAAAATAACTCGAAGAATCTTCTTCTCAAGCAGATGTTCATCCGATTCATTCAGGGTATGTACATGGTTCTGCGCCATACAGTAGGGAAGGGATTTTTAGGGTCTTATATAAGGTCTCCTTGGTTCTATGAGAGAGGGCCTTACTCTTAAATGCCTTCTATGTCCGAAAGCGATTGGCAAGAGTAATTCTTCGTTTGATGTCTGCACTGATGTCATTTTGTCATTATAATAATATTAAAACGGTGGCCATAAGTAGTTTAATTAAACATCAAGATATCGAAAAAGTTGTTTTAATTTGGGATTGGCATCACGAAATTTGTTTGTAACCTCGCCGTAAGAAACTTGGCTTGACAGCGGAATAGCTGAAAATATCCTGATGAATAACTTTTGAGGCTTTATGAGAGATTTGGTTGAGCTGTCTCGCGACCATAATTGTTAAGTTTCACAAGGCCGTGTTGGTATTTAATCACAAAGTTTCTTACATGCGGTAGGTACATTGAATTATTGGCAGAGTTAAGGTTTTAGTAGGAGAGAGTTTTGTTTTGTATCAGCTGTCATCAGATGTGTTTTCAAAAAGGATTACAACACCTCAAAGTTATCCAGACGCTAGGATTTCAGGGGTATATTTTTACTATAATCCCGTCAATGTATCTTATGAGGTTTCCGTGTTGATCAAAAAACTACCGTTCAATTCAACGCTGATCATATTGTTGCTTGCTGATCATATAGAGGGGACCACATTTTGTTCTAGCCCAAACGAGGAGGAGCACATTTTAATTACTAAATAGTATTTATAACGTTATTGCTTCAACAGAGGGAAAGAGTGAAAGTTTAAGTTCTTAAAATTTATCGTAAAGTGTCACATAAGCTAAGGTTGAATTTAAATACTTGAGTTTGGTTTCAGCATATAGGCCTAAATAATAAATTTCAATGATAATCGACAACCGTAAAAGATGTATGAGTAAACTCATTTAGCAATTTAATTAAAAAAAAAATCATCATCAAGTAGAATTGTTAAAAAGAAATTCATCATCATTTGAATGAAGATTACAATGATTTAGAGCCTCGGTTCCCATTAGCCTCGGTATTACACAAAATCCACTTTCTATTTCTCATACAAAATGAAAATAATCAGACTTCCAAATTCCTGTCTTGTATGTTGAAAAAATATCAGTTATTGGGAAAAATATATTGGCATGTATGTAGCCAAGGAACCGTAGCAAAATAAAAGAAGTCGTTTGAATTTTTAAAAACACTGCGCCAGGAAGTAACGAGATTCATAGCATTTACGATCGTTATCCACTTGTTGTCAGAAAAATGCCAACTGATTTAAAAAAAGTTTTTTTTAATGATTGTTAATTGGAAAAAAGTCCAAATGTGCGAGACTTGGTAGAAACTTCAAGTTTACCAAACTAGCATATTGTCAAAAGAAAGTGTGCAAACATGATATGAGAATTCAGTATGAATCACTTCTACTTCACACTGAAATGCGATGACTTCAAGAGAAAAAGCTATGTACATATATCCAAGCTATTTCGATTTCGCTATGAGTTCAAAGTTTTCCAACATTTTTACCTTCATCAGCAAACCCTTCGATGTACTTATTGCATATAGATGAGCAATGGACTACGCAGAAAAACTAGTGAAGTTCAACGAAACTGGTACAGCTTTGCAGAGAAAATCAAGAACAGTATTTCTCGTGAGACAAATTGGCAGCTTAAAACAAGATTTCTGGCTTACCTATGCACAGAATGCAACTTTGAATGTTTTTTCAGTTTTATATGAGTTTTTACAAGAAAACATGCTCAGAGCTGATAATCACAATTGTCACAACATATCACTGTAAAGCAGTCTTTGTTGCGCACTTGGCACATTTGCATGTTTTGCGTTTTTATGTGTTTTCGCATGTGTTTTGGGTTGCGTATATAAAACAAAAATTTATGTATTTTATTATTTCGCAAAAGTATGGGTATGTTATCTCAATTTCCGGCCTGGAAACTATTTTTCAGTCAACTCTTCCTTGCTTTCACAAAATGTATAACGTGAAATAATTTGCATTTAAGATTAAAAACTAAAGTTTAATGAGAGACAACAAAAACAAAAACAAACCGAGCCTTATCCTTCCTTCCAAACATCCCAAATTCTGTGTGTATAAAAAAAAGTTAAAAAAAATTATATTATGTGTTATTAAATAAAATGAATGAAAAATGATTTTAAAGTTTTTCACATACATACATAATTACAAAAATAGTAAAAATAATAAACAAACAAAAATATTCTGTTTTGTAAATATTTTTTCCTTGAAAAGAGACAGTTTTCGATCTAAACCGATAAACAACTTTCAACTATAAAAGAAAAAAACCAACTCATGTAGTATTCCCCACATAATCTTTTGACTTACTGGTACTAGCAAAAATAAAACAAAAAAAAATAATAATAATAATACTAGCACATTAAACAAAAACAGCTTAGAATAGACACATAAAAACCATAAAGCTTGAATTTAAACAACAACAGAAGAAAATAAAAACGGTAATATACAATAAATAAAATAACATACTAGACTTAAACGTATCCATATTGTTTTGTAAAGAAAAAAATTCTATTTTTAACTATGATACCACAAAAATTAATTTTTGTACTATATAGATGAGCAAAAAAATAAAAAAGCTATCTTGTATGTGTTTTGCGCAATGTAAATATGTTTTCATTTTTTTTTTTAATATTGTTAAGAAAAATAAATTAAATAATAATTAAATGTATAAGTTTGTTTCAAGTAAATGTCGTATGAATGACAAAAAGCAAGAAAAACAAATGTTAAATATTAAAACAAAAAATTAAAAATAAAACTTAGATGCAATTACATAAGTTCTAAATTAATTATAATTATATACATATATATTAATAGTTTTAAAATAAAAAAAAAATACAAAAATAAGTTAATTTTAAGTGAACAAAAATTATATGTAAAACATGTGTAAGTCAAGAAAAAATTATTATAACAATGAAAAAACAAAATTAATTAAAACATTAATAAAACGTTATTAAAAATAATTATGTGGTCAATAACTTGTTTGTATTTTTCTTAGGAAATCAACACTGCGCAATATATCTGGATTCATATTCCAATTCTGTTGCTGAACTAAAAATACAGTTGTTTGTTAAACTGTTAATTTACGATGCTGATGTTCTTCAACCTTATCGTGATTTGACCAAGAAAATATTTCACCGAAAATTTTTTGCTCTCTGGAATTTTAAAAGTTATTCAGTCTTATTTTGTGTTTCGCCCGGAAAACATTTCACCCGTGAAATTTTTGTTCGCCCGGAATTTTAATAGCTATTATGAGTTTCGGCGAAACTTCTCTTGTCCTAAAATAAACAAAAACCCTTGTTCTTTTTTTATTCCCCGACAAAAAGTCTAAGTTCTCAGAGCCGACATCAAATTTTGGGAGTGGATGTGTAAGTATTACCATGACCGGAGTATGAGGGATTATAGGTACATGTATCGTGATATCGAATACCAGTATGGCAGGTTTTGTTTTCAGCCTTTGGGAGAGGTGGGGGGTAAAGAAGTGCTGGGCCCTCTTTTTTATTTTCAGGGTTATAACCTCTTTAATTCATTTTTAAAAATTGGATAATATGCTGTTTTATTTTGTCTAAGCATAAAAACCACAATCCGATTACTAGAACTCAAGATGTTACCATTTTACATGAACCTTATCACTTTTTTGGAGATTTTCAGCAAAATAAAAAAATGCACGACTGGATCGCACGTACTTGCTCTTATGTTCAAGTTGTGTGGGACTTAAGTACTTTAAAAAATATTCAAGAAATTATAGAAAAAGTATAAAAAGCATTTAAATCGTTCTTTTAATTGTATAAACAGTCTGAAAAATAACTTAGAGCTCAAAAAAAAAGGATGCCATTTAATTACTTGAAAAATATGAATATATGTAAAAAAAAAAATTTAAAATCGTTGGAGCGGTTTTCTTAAAAATTAATTTTTTATATATAAAATTTTTGTAACATTTAAAAAAAAAAATTTGGTATGCCAATTTTGAGTATATATTAATATACATTTAAAACTGAAATTTCAAAACAATTCATCAACCCGTTTTTTAAAAATTGAATTTTCAAAAAAAAATTTTGAATCTTTTTTTAAAAATCCAAAATTTATTTTTTCAAAAATTTTGGTATGCAGTATTATTTATATTCCAACAAAGCTTTTGTGCAAAAAAAATTATTGAAATCGGATGATCGGTTAATGAGAAAACCAAAAATCAAAAAAACCGTTATATGGCAGGTACCGTTAATAAATGTTTTTGGTGATTATTTTTCTTACTAAAAGGTACACCATATCTACAATAATATACTGATTTTTTTTTTATCAAAATCGATGGAGCAGTTTTTGAGATAAATAAGCTTGTCCTTAACGGTTGTATGGCAAGTACCGTTATCTTTTGAGCTAAAAAAGAAATTTCAATTTCCCCCCTGGAGAGTTACAAAAAAACCTTAAGTTCAAAATTTGAAGAAAATCGCTTCAGTGGTTTAGGCTGTAGGTTGATGTACGGACAGACAGACAGAATTTTGTCACCCACTTTTTTCGTGTTCTCTATCATCGTAATGTCATGTTTGATTGTTATCTCGAAATTTTTTTTTGCACGAATCCAAAACTTGCCCTATAGTAACTATATCGCAAGTAAAAATCAACAAATCTTTACATAAACGCCGATAAGGTTTTGCTTAGAAAGCTTGAATCATGGGTCATATTTATCGGATCACCAAGATAAAGAGATTCGCAGAGCTCTTAATATGAACGTACACAACATTCGCCAGACCGTCCGACTTCAAGCGAATGTTAGATTCGCGAATCGTAATAAGGCCCTTCGCGGCAAACACAATTCAACCATCGGGACAACACGTTAAAATTTGTTCAATTTGGTATAGGTTTTGAGGCTTTTTAATTTTAAAGCCTAATTATTTATTTTTATAACAATATAAGAAATTCGTTCTTTATTTATTGTTCACCGACCAGTCACTAACATTTTCAATTCGCTTAATTTTGTTAGCTAGTTAAATTTAAGAACAGCCAAATCGTAATAATTTTAAAAACAATAAACAAAATAAAAATATATTTTTAATTCTAATTCAAATACTATTTTATTAACAGACAAAAATATAACAAAAGATAATTGGTCGTCTTTTTCGTTTTCATTTAAGTGACTGGTTCTTCAGCTTTTCAATGAGTTGTCTAAAATATTCAAAGAATGAACACATGTTGTTATCATAAAACAAAATTAAAATTGTATGCCTTTGTTCCTCTGCAATTCTTTTCAGAGTTTCTATAAAATGAATGTCCTCCGCTTCATCAACATCCGTTTGTTCATTCTGAACGAGCTTAGAGTGTTGGTCAATAAGTTCGTCGATTATTGAGCGATGTTCAGCTATTTGATCCTTGAATTCCATGATTTTATTCAGAACCTCATGATAGGACTAAATCAAAATATATTAATCTTTTATGTAAATATTTTTAAAAATAAAATAAATTGATTTACCAAAGTCATGAAGCTATCCTCGTCTTTAAGTTTTTGCTTCAGTGTAGAGGTCTCGGTATGTGCTTCTTGAGAGCGATCCTTAAATCGGACAACTGAACTCTGTTTGGATTCAAATCGGAATTGATTAGAGTTTTTCTGTCGCAGGCTTATGTCTTTAAGAAGAACAATGGAAGCAGCAGCTGTAGACGGCCGATTAAGACTGACTATCAGCTCCATTTTTTTCTCACATAGACGTCTGTTTTCTGCCTCGATAGCTTCAATGTCTTGATGATTGTTGATATTTTCATTCTGTTAAGTAATATTGCAAAGTTATATTTAAATTAATAAAATCAAATTTGATCTATGTTATGTACGTACCAAATCGTCAATAATAGCTTTCAAAGCTTCGCATAATTTTTCACCGGAAGTCATTTTGTTGGTCAACGAATAAAATAAACTGCAAATGCCGGAAACGAATGAATACATTTTTAAACGAACGGAAACTGCAAAATTGTGGATGCGATGACATGCGTTGATATAGTATGTATTAATTAGGAACTACATGGGCGTATTTGATGGATAATTAAATAGAGCCTACATAGAGCTAAAATACGGCAATAAAAACGGATTTTTTACATGAAGATTTATGGCCAGTTGCACCGACCTCTTTTAAATTTTTATTGCTTCGTTCAAATTTAAAATGACATTTATCGGTTGCAGCAAGCACTTCTAAATCTAACAGGCCAATAAGCGAACCAATAAACTAAAGTTCCATTTTCCTCCAGATAAATTTTAAAAGCAAGTTTAAAGGCTCTCCCAAACCAACGCGAATTCGTAGCGAATCATTCGCAAAGACGATTTTTTGTTGTTGTGTAGCATTGTGTATCTTTCATATTTTGTATTATTGTGAATGATTTCGCGTCGTCGGCGAATGTTTCGCGTTGGTTTGGGGGAGCCTTAAACGAACATACCTACATATCTAACTACCTAAAAAAAAAATATTCAATTTTATTTGACAGAATTATTGATTCCAATGACGGTGTTCATACCAGCTTCACGTGAGGCGACTCATTTTGACGTCTCTCTTTTGTATCTCATTCTTATTTATTAAAAAGAAAGAGATGGAGAGGTGAGGCAGAAATTTTCAAACAAATTTAAAAACTTCTGCCTCACCTCGTCATCTCTTTCCTTCCAATAGATAGGAATGAGATAAAAAAGAGAGACGTCAAAATGAGTCGCCTCACGTGAAGCTGGTATGAACACCGTCAATTAAAATAACGAAAACAACAGGTGAAGGCATTATGTTTCCTATTTATAATTCACTACTTAAATAAATAAATTAATCCAGAATAATTATCATAGACTGGTATCATGTATTCATCTGATAACGAACTAAACTAAAAAATGGCGGTCAAAGGGTTGTTCAGGTTCACAGAGAAATCTATTTTCTGAATTCAATGGGTACGTTCAGACGACCCAAGGGACTTGATATTCAGTCAACTGCATTCGTTGAACGCAAAATCGACCAAGGTAACTAGGTTTTTTTGAAATGTCAAACTTGGAACTATACTTCAAACATTTACCTTCAGTTGATAGTGAAGAAAGTACCGATTGTATTTTTTCTAAAAAAACCTCACACCTGTAATAAACCCAAAATGAGTTGTAATAAACCCTAAACGAGTTGTAATAAACAAGCTTTTTGAAGAAAAGTTTTTCAAGACTATTGGATTTTTGTACTAGGAAACCAAACATAAAATTAACAAATCTCATACAAAACTAATATATTTTTACTTATCATGCAGTTAATAATTTTCTTTTTTTATTTGATAAAGAATCTTCCCACAAATTGGTAAAAATGAACGTGCAAAAAAATTAATAAATCGGAAAACAATAAAGTTCAGCTTTCTGTTTAGTGACCAAACATAATCAGCTGATATTCTGACACAAGTGCACTTGACTAGATATTAAGGGAGATTTTTCTTGACTTACTTTCCAGTCAACTTTCCAATAAAGTTGCCTTAATTGGAAAGCAATATTTTGACAGCTGACCAATCAGAGACTAGAAACTTGCCTTAATTTCTAGTCCATTGGGTCGTCCGAACATACCCAATGACATTGGCCACGTTCAAACACCGAACTAAAGCGATCTGGATAGGTTTGTGTTGTTGTAATCCCTTGTTAAAACACAGCTGATGACGAAACAGCTGTTGGCAGAAAAGAGATCCCAAGCTATCCTAAAAATTTTAGGATACAAAGCTATCCTATGAGAAATGTCAACAACAGCTGACTTGCGTTCAAACACATACATCGATACAAAGCTATCCTAGATAGGCTATCCATTCAAACATTGAACGCGCCCATTGTTTTAAAATATCGGTTCAAAATTCCCAGCTGTGTGTCGAAAAAACATTAGGGTTAGTTGGTTTCTATTGCAATAGTTTCATACTTTCTCTAAAAAAAAAAGAAAATAATAATAAAAAACAACATCAATATGGCGTATTGGCTGTATCCACTGATCTCTATATATAACTGGATTGCGTATCCATACAAAAAAGTTGACTCCATTTGAAGAACTGTTATAAGTGTAACAGTATAACTTAAAAAGTGAAAACTGACATCTTCAAACGTCAAATAAGTGAAAAAACAAAAAGGTTTAAGTTTTCCGAGCTTAAAATTAATATTCAAGAGAGTTCTAAAACTTTATTAAAAATGCGAACTAAAACTGATCCATCTCATGTGGTAAACTTTTCCGAACAAATGTATGGCTTTTTACAAATTCATTCTTAAAGGACACACGAATTACGTCAACGATGTGGCCTGGGAGCATGACGAAGAGTTCCTTGCCTCCGTTAGTGACGATCATTCGTGTAAGATTTGGAGTTCAGCTCACAGCTTTGAAACTGTTATAACCTTCTGCCTGTCTAAGGCTGGTATGTCAGTGCGCTGGCATCCAGACATCCAGACGAACTTGCCAAGGTGCTGGTGGCTGAAAAGAAGGGAATAATACATTTGTACAACGTCCGCTCTTAACAAGCCATAATGTCCTTGGAGTCACCGAAAGTTCCTCTAATGAGTGCTGACTTGTCGTTACACAATCGTTTGTTTATGACGGCATTGGCTGGGGGAGATGTTATCCACCTGGGACCTTCGTAGGACATGGTTAGTCTGTCTTGTTTTTGTTCTAGATATCGTTACATGCTAAACAATGTTTTATTTCATTTTAGTGGACCAGCTGATATTAAACAAATCCACGAATACGGAGGACTTACTGTGAGATTTTTGCCCAACAGTGAAGTTGTCTATGCCAGTATTGGTCGACCCGACATAACTCTAAAGGTATACAGCTAAATCAACTGTTCCACTTATTGAACCGTCCCTTAAATTATATGGTGGAATGTCAATGACAAGAATTAAACAAGTTTTTGCTGAGAAAATGTGTTTTTATTTACGAGAATGTGGAGACTTCTAAGATCTCAGAAATACAAAAATAATTTTATGGTATGTTGTCTCCAATTGTGTAGTTATATTTATTTATGAAATAAAAAGGTTTTAATTTTAAATAATTTAAAAAAAAACGTTTTATTGTAAAAACTATAAGTTTTTAAATACGCCCGACGATGGAATTTATTCCGAAACGCGTTGCGATTAATTTTTAATTTTAACTTTTCAAATTGTGTAATAAGTTGGAAAATTTTTTACAATAAAACGTTTTTTTAAAATTATTTAAAATTAAAACTTTTTTATTTCATAAACAAAAATAATGTTTTATTAGGCGTGTTCAGGAAAACGCGATCTCAGACGGGTCAGTGTCAAAAACTGAGCAAGCGAGTCCAATATTTTGTTTCCTCAGTAATTTGACAACAAAATTTCTGAGGAATCCTGTTCACGAGACTGAGATTGCTGAGGGCTCTGAAATTTCATTTTCCTGAATTCGCCTATTGTTAAGTTTATCGTTGATCTAATAATGTATTAATAAAATTCTATTCTGTAACATATCTAATTGTGGGTTTTTTAAAAAAAAATTTCTTGGCTTATGTTTTAGGGCTGCTGAATCCGAATCTTGTATGCAAATTTTTCGAAATATAAGTTTGAATTGAAAATGGTCTTAGGAACCATTTAAAGGACTTAAATTCAAACTCAGAAACGTTCCAATCATCCAAAAGGACCAAATATTTTGGAAATGAGAGCTTGGTCTATCCATCAACTTCAAGAAATTTCTATAAATTCGTAGAAATTTCTTGATATTGATAGATAGACCAAGCTCCCATTTCCAAACTATTTGCTATATTTTTCGAAATATAAGTTTGAATTGAAAATGGTTTTAGGAACCATTTAAAGGACTTAAATTCAAACTCAGAAACGTTCCAATCATCCAAAAGGACCAAATATTTTGGAAATGAGAGCTTGGTCTATCCATCAATTTCAAGAAATTTCTAAAAATTCGTATATTATGGGTATTCATGCAACAGCGTAAAGTCGTCGTAAACGTGGTACAGTTTAAAACTTCGTAATTCTGTCACAATTGGTATGGAAAATTTGACAGATTTACGAAGTTTACAACTTTACCACGTTTACGACGACTTTACCCTTATTATTTGTTGAGGCCCGGAGGCCACACGAGCTAGTAATCGTTAGCGAGTTACTAATACATCGAAACTTTTCCTACCCGCTAGTCAACTGGCTTGCCTTTTTCGAAGCCAGTTGTGAAGCGAGTAGAGCGGCGAGTGATTTGTTGACAATTAATGTACAGTAGGGAGCAAAAATGAGTACATGTTTGTAACTCGCGCACTTATTGATGCATAACAACAGAAATAATAAAGCAAATTGAAAAATTTTTTTTGCTCTGTATTTTGTGTTCAATTCTCAACAAAATGGTATATAATACATAACGGAAAGGAGCGAGTTCTAAGAAAAAAACAAGTAAAACAAAAATAAATCGCATGTACTCAATTTTGCACCAAGCGTTAATCAGCAAAAATATCGAAGTTTACTGTTAGATTTGCAAGTTTTTGGTTTGTTTATGACTTCCTTTATCTTTTGTAGTTTGAGATATGTTTAATTGCGTATGGTTAGAACTTTCACCAGCGTATTTTAATAAATGAAATAAATAATTATAAAAATGTCATTGCTCTTAAAAATTATGAGGAAACTATCACGACAGATTGAGGACAGTATTGTAGTCATGACAAAGAGTGGCTTCTCGACGCAAATGATAGCTAAGAAGCTTAAAATAAGCCAATCGGTGGTCATAAAAGTCCAGAAAAGGCGAGTTATTGTTCCTAAAGCACAAGTCAAAGGCCGCAAAAATTTTTTGACGGATGCGGACGGCCCTCGCAGGATATTAGAAATGAAAAGGAACAAGTGTTGAACACCAAATCATGCTTCTTTAGCAATAAATAAGCCCCTTAGCCGATGGACTGCAAGAAGAACCCTTAACGGCATTGGTTATATCTCAGCGGTTAAAAGAACAAAAGCCTGAACTGTCGAAAAAAATGCTAAGGTGTGGTTAAAGTTCGACAGAGAACATAGAAATTGGACATATGACCACACTACACGTTTCCAAATACTTGCTGTCCAATTTCTGTGTTCTCTGTCGAATTTTAACCACACCTAAGCATTTTTTCCGACAGTTCAGGCTTTTGTTCTTTTAACCGCTGAGATATAACCAATGCCGTTAAGGGTTCTTCTTGCAGTCCATCGGCTAAGGGGCTTATTTATTGCTAAAGAAGCATGATTTGGTGTTCAACACTTGTTCCTTTTCATTTCTAATATCCTGCGAGGGCCGTCCGCATCCGTCAAAAAATTTTTGCGGCCTTTGACTTGTGCTTTAGGAACAATAACTCGCCTTTTCTGGACTTTTATGACCACCGATTGGCTTATTTTAAGCTTCTTAGCTATCATTTGCGTCGAGAAGCCACTCTTTGTCATGACTACAATACTGTCCTCAATCTGTCGTGATAGTTTCCTCATAATTTTTAAGAGCAATGACATTTTTATAATTATTTATTTCATTTATTAAAATACGCTGGTGAAAGTTCTAACCATACGCAATTAAACATATCTCAAACTACAAAAGATAAAGGAAGTCATAAACAAACCAAAAACTTGCAAATCTAACAGTAAACTTCGATATTTTTGCTGATTAACGCTTGGTGCAAAATTGAGTACATGCGATTTATTTTTGTTTTACTTGTTTTTTTCTTAGAACTCGCTCCTTTCCGTTATGTATTATATACCATTTTGTTGAGAATTGAACACAAAATACAGAGCAAAAAAAATTTTTCAATTTGCTTTATTATTTCTGTTGTTATGCATCAATAAGTGCGCGAGTTACAAACATGTACTCATTTTTGCTCCCTACTGTATGTACCCAACTCGCTAGCGAGTACGCTCGTGTGGCCTCCGGGTTAATTGATCGAAAGAAAATGTGTCCTTTTAAAGACCATTTCCCCGAC
Source organism: Dasysyrphus tricinctus (assembly GCA_963921185.1). Lineage (NCBI taxonomy): Eukaryota > Metazoa > Arthropoda > Insecta > Diptera > Syrphidae > Dasysyrphus > Dasysyrphus tricinctus. The sequence goes on from OY992531.1 coordinate 48,733,061, forward strand.
TCCTACAAACAAAAATGAATCCCACGGGACTATATATCCCAGCCAGTGGTAACTCAGATTTGCATACAAAAGCACTTCAGAGTTTTTCAAAGTGTTTTAAATTGGATATGTTCGATAGGTTTTCACTTAGGCTACTAAGTTTTCATTACTAATGTAATTTCAAAAATCACAGAAAAAGTCGGTTTTCATCTGAAATTTGATAGTTTCGTTTACATCTCATTTATTTTTTGAATACCTTCTACTGGCTGTTAATCGCTTTTTGAGAGCTATTGAAATGTATCTAATGGGTGCGTTCAGTAGGTTTTGACTAAATTTCGTTGAAAATATAATTTCGAAATATAAATTTGTATGGGAAATGAGATAATTTCGTATCGAATTTGAACTTTTCAACGAAATTACCTCATTTGGTCAAATGAAAACGTAGTGAGAGGTTTTCAACCTCATTTCGTATGAATTTAGTTGAAATTATATCATTTCGAAATGCAAATTTTTATATGGGAAATGAAATAATTAGGTATCAAATTTGGAAATCTTAAGCGAAATTACATTTTTTAGCCTCATGAAATTAGGTCACTGAAAAAAGTGGTTTCATCTGAAATTTTCTAATTTCTTAACATTTTCATTAAAATTAAAGTCTGTTGAAAATGCAAAACATCATAGGTATATCCTATTTTTAATAAATGAATTCAAGTAGGTACTCGTATAATCTAGAAAATTTTAAATTTCACGTCGTTTTACCTTTGTCATGGAATGCTCCTTAGAAAAATCTTGATCTCTAGGTCTTCTAAAGGCCTGGTCAAATAGAGCGCCGCGGGCCGACGGGACGGTCAATACTTTACTGGGAAAGAAAGAACGCAGCGGTCAAATGTTGTTAGTAAATTTTTACAAACACCGTCGTCCGCCCGGACCGCGCTCTGTTTGACCAGGGCCTTAAGTTGTAAAGAACAAGAACAATTGTTCAGTTATGAAAAATGATATGTTTCCAAATTAGCTTCTTCATAGAGTACTTCCGAGTATAAAACACTTTAATAATGTATACAAAATAATAAAACATGAATTGATTATACATAAATAATATTCTTTATGTGAGTTAGGTGATATATTTATGTTATTATAATTTCAATGAGTTAAAATATTAGGGATATTTTTCACTTTGTTTTATTTGTTCGAAACTGTCGTAGTTTAATACTTCCTTTCAAAATGCGAACTACACTACTGCGACAAAGTTAAGCTAAAATGAGTACGATAATTATTGTTTCATTATGTTGTAAGAAGTAAAATAAGGTATTATTCCGCTTGTAATGTTTTTTTCTTACTTTAGCTTTTGGCAAAATTTTCATATTAAACTAAATAAATAATGAACTGTACAAAAAAAAACAAAAATTAAAAAAAAATATATTTCTTGCTAACTAAAAGAGTGCGTCGATTAAATCTGTGAGTAGAAAATTCTTCGAATCTTTAAATTTGAAATACAATCTTTACTATTTTTTTTTATTATTTTCACTATACACTAGTTTTTTTTTTAATATGAAAACGGCTGAAAGCTAAAATCGAAAAAAAATATTTTTGGGTTTATGTACCGTCTCTCACTTCCAAATAAATATAGTACGAGTGGTCCTTTGAAACAATTAAATGTTAATTAGATATAAATTAATTATTAACTATATGTTTGTTTGTATGTCTCTTTAGATATTTTAAACATATAAGACAAAAATAAAAATGTCAAAAATAAATTTTGTAACAATTAAATCATTTTAGACATGAACTATTCAAACTGCACATAAAGAGCTTTTGTTCCACTGGCTATGTAAAATACACATTCACGAACTTCTTTCATATAGGCTTCTATAGCTGGCGAGTCTGCTTTATTGATTGCCTCTTGCAAATGTTGACATTCTCGTTGAACCTGAGCATTATAAAGATTCAATTGTTTTAGAGCTTCCCGAATTGTTTCGTTATAATTTGGCTAGAAAAAAAAAAATTAAATTAGTATATTATAATTTCTGATAAATACTTTTTGTTTTATATTTTGTTTGAGGTACTTACAGTTCTAAAAATTGCAGTTAATTCATCAACTGCCACCCGAATGCGCTCGGCACAGGGTACAAATGCATCCTTTGTCGATGTATCAAGCATTGCAGTGCAAAGCTCTTTGAGACGTCGAGTCACCAATTCTGTTCGGTGCTTAACTTCCTCACCAAAGGGCTTGTCGCCAGCCATTTGGTACATGCTCGTCGTAGTTCGACAATCTGGTGGTTTATTAAACGACACTAAACGCCTTTCATACATGCTGGCAGGACGCTTCGCAGTCGATTGATTACTACCAGAACCTGAACCGTCCAGAACAGGCTCATTTTCTGTTTCAGTTCCATTCAAATCAATGCGTCTAAATCAAATCATAAACAAAATAAATAATACATAATTGAAACAAAAATAAATTAAATAATTAAAAAAAAAAACAAATAAAAACAATCCTCACAATGGTTCATCGTAAATATTAAAATTAACGCCCGAATACTTCGATTTCAATTCTGTGTTCTCAGTAGACAACTTTTCGACAACATTCTTCAATTGATTGATTTCCGATTCGTATTGATTTATTTTTTTGCGCAATGTTTCCATTTCGTAAACGTCTGCTGGACGTGTTCCAATCATAGACGAATGATGGTTCTGTGAGAATAAAATACAAATACAAAACAAAACAAAAAACAAAAAAAAAATAATATAAAATTTAAATAGAAATAAAAACTAAACTAACACAAACAACACCTAAACTATAAAAAAAACATACAATTCCAGCTAACAGAAGTTTTTATATGAAACTACAACTTTTTTATATTTTTATATCATAAATTTTATATTTAATATTATATATCAATGACTCACTTTAAATAACAATGTTATTTCGTTATCACATCAATTACGTTGTATGTAAATATTTATTCTAATGCAATACAGTTAAAACAATAATTTTTTTAAATTAATATCATAGGTTTTATAATTTAAACATTTTAAACATAGTTGAAATTATGTTATGAACACATTTAAAGCAGTCCTAGTTTTTTTTTTGCTCAATAAAAATAAAAATGTAATAAATTAACATTCAAATGAAATATTTTTACTGAGGTTGAAGAGTCAAGAAGTGAGCAATATATTTGCAAATTCTTTTAATCTTTTTTTCACACAAAAATTCTATATTTTACTGATTTTTAAGTAAACTTTAGCCATAAACACAAATGTGTTAGCTTTCAGCTTAAACCAAAACGAAAAGGACTCTATTTAGTAAAAACCGAATGCAGCTTATTCTTCAAATCAATATTTACTCAATATCTGCCGATACACGCTTCGATTCTAATGATGTTAGCCGTAAGTTCATGAGGCCATAGCCAGTCGGCCAGATTGTTCCTGGAAAAAGTGAAGTTGGTAGAACTGTTCCACCTTCAATTGGATTTTGTAAACAAAAATGAGAATATCGGTGCATGGGGAAAAAAGAAAGAAACCGACTGAACAATAGCAAGCTTGTGTGTATTAATAAAAATGCTAGTCGCTGTTACAATTGATAAACAACGAAAATGATTGAGCAGAACATGTCGCTTCAGTGGCGCGGTGGGTAGTGCATCGGCCTCTGAATTGCAAGGTTCATGGTTCGCTCCCAGATGACGGCAAAGAGTTTTTCAATTAATACGAGCATAACCAGACTAAGCACCACTAGAGGAGTCTGATGATCGAAGTGGCTCTCGTGAAATAGCTATATAACTCCAGCCTATATACTTGGTGGTAACACACGCAGGTTGTTGTTGTTCATTCAAAGTTATTCAATATAAATTGATGTATAACTTGCAGCATGCACTGCACTTGTGTGGATTTCCATTTACACACAAACCCAACTTAAAATGGGAATATATTTCTCTTCCCCGATTCTACCGTATTTTCTTTAATTTTATTAGATTTAAAAATATTGTTTATAATATGGCCCTTATTAATACAAAATTAGGTTAGCATTTGACAATATTTGTGGTGTTTGGTAGAAACATGATAACTTATTTTTGTAATTTGCGTCTTTACGGCCACATTTAATCGAGTTAGAGCCCATAAACGGGTAAAACGATTTGGAATATTTATAAACATGTTTTTTGAAACAATGTGTTTAAAATTTGAAGAAAATCGGTCAAATTAGGCTCTAGGTCGATGTAAAGTAGACGTTAAGACGCAAATTATAAAATGTTCTACCAAACAACACAGATATGTAAAAGCTCCACACAAGTCCCTAATGTCATGATCATGAGCCATAATACACATAAAGGAAAAGAGTCACCTTTATCTTTTTTATTTCGTTTACACTAATAAATTATCAGCTTCATTTGAATGAAGGAAAACAAAAGTGAGGACTGTAAGAAAATTGTATTATTTGTTTTTCCTTGGTTTTGTATGACCACTTAAGTACACCTACGACGATTATAGTGTGTGTATGATCTAAAAAACATGGTAGCTTTAAGTTTTATGTATTTTTCTGTACATTTATATAAAGTATAATACATATATAAGCAGTCTTTTGAATGGAATTCTCAGGGTGCACGGCGGGTTGGAAGACCAAGAACAACATGGAAATCAACTGCCTTAGCGGAAGCAGAATCACATAGAAAGGCGTGGCCACAGCTTAAATACCTTGCAACATGTGAAGGATGTAGACGTTTTGTTGACGCCCAATGCCCCAGTCGGGGTTACAGGACACGATGATGATAATACATATATAATAATAAGAAGAACAATAATATTTAATGAATAATTGAACTGAGATATATGACGTATTTGCTAAAGTTTTCAACGGTTTTCTGAGATATACTTATAGTCTAGGAGGCGACCGTAAGATCATTGTGACCACGCAAAAAAGGATGTCAACATTGCCAACCGATAGCTTTAGTCGAAACATTTAAAAAACTACAGGACCTGTGGGAACAACCAAAAAAGGTCTGTCTTTACAAAACAAGAAAAGTCACAAAAATGAAAAAAAAAAAAAAAAAAAAAAATGAGTTACAACCTGTTCGCTTAGCAGGGCAGTATAATCTTACCTTAGGTCTTATTAGAATCCGAATAGCTATCTTAATAAACAAGAATTTAAGAAAGTTTTAACGTGTATCTATGTCCACATTCGGATACAAAAAACCGTCACCCTTACAGAACTACAACATCAAAGATAAACTATGTTATAAAATAATGAATTACATTTGGTGGAATCAACACTTATTGGCAGCTTTTGCTATAAAATAACTACATATTGAAATAGTTCTATTTCTAGACCTTTCTTTATAAAACAACTAAAATTTTACTGTAAAAGGAAAAGTTGACAGTTACTACACTTCTTAAATATATATTGTTTTCTAAATAAAAGAACATTCATGGCCGAAAATCATTTCGCAAGCTACTAATAAACAAAACTATGATTCCAGATTAAAAAAGTCGGATCATAAGAATAGAAATAGATCTACAAAATAAAATCTACACCTTTACTAAAAATATATTAGGCGTGAAAGTGTAGAGGCAGTTCAGCAAATTTTTACACACAAACAATAACAACTTATTTTTATTCACATTTTGTTTTGTGTACAAACAATACAAAATTATTTGTTTGTTATTGTTTTGAGTATAAATTTTGAGCTGCCTTTACACTTTCACCGAAACACGGTTATTGTATCTAGTTAAGCTTAAATAATTTTATATAAATGTTTTATATGAAAAACTAAATTTTCATTAATACAAATCTCATTGCTTTTCTGTTACAAACAGGAACACTATTAAGAGATACTTAAGGAGCTTTCAGCTATAATTCTTTTTATTATTATTACATTTATAAATATGTAGATATTCGACTTTTAACCGAAACTATTATTAAATTTAAGAATTTTCTGTCGCATATTATTTACCTGTTGAACAATTGACGCAACTGGAGCATAATCTTCATCGGAGGCAACAGGATCATAAATAGGTTCATCATCGGAGAGATTCGGATCATCAGGACCGCCGAATGATGATTGATGTTGTAATTGCTGATTAAGACTATCCAAAGGTCGTAAATTGGCCATGTTCTGACGACGTCGAGCATCTATGAGTACATCGGTAAGAAGGCCAGCAAATTCCAGAGGACTGAAACGGGCGAGTTTTTGACGACCCTAAGGAATATTTTTTTTGTTTAAAGATAACTAATTCTGAATTTAAAAAGTGATCGACGTACCTGATTACGTGTGGCACTAAGAAATGGATTTGCTGGTAGAAATGGTACTGCAACGTTTTCTGGATTCAAAGCAGTTGTTGCCCAAACTATAAAATTCAAAATATTTTTGTATTTATTACCATTACAAAGTCAAACTTGCGAGTAACTAGGTTTTTTGCTTATAGGAGGGCAAAATAATAGTAATTTAACAATGATAGTATGCGGGCAGTTTTTTTGATCTTATCATTTCCCTGTTTTTACTTACTTGCTTCACTCTCCCGTCTATCGACTTCATCATATAAGTCCATGACGAGCTCTTCGAACATTTTATTTGGCACAAGTTGTAATCTACCTCGTGCAATTTTTAACTGCTCGCTAATTTCTGAGTTATTCGAGTCTGGTATACAAATATGTTTTCCGTTCTGCAACAAAAAGTTATGCAAGCTTTCATCGATTGAAAAAAAAAAAAAAAAATACTTACTGCATGATCGGGTCTCTTGCCTCCCAAAAACATTGTAATACGATCAGTAACATCGTACATAGCCTCTATGAGTCGTTCTGCTATAATATTATGATTGTTGGCTTTTGCTACTTCATATGCCGTACAGCCACTTCCGTCCAGAGCATTCAAATCGGCTCCATGTATAATGAGTAGCTCAATCTGTGAAGCCTGTCCAAACTTTGCTGCTACATGCAATGGATTTGATTTTTTTTCCTAATTAGGTCAAACAAAAATATAAAATGTTATCCATTTCGGTTTATTTCTAATTTTACCTCGTGAAAGTAATTGGGATCAGCTCCTTGCACCAACAAACGCAAAGAAGTTTCCAAGTTACTTGTTCTTACACTCGCATGTAATTGCTTGCTTAGTTCAGTTTCTAAATTCCCATTGAAACTCTCGTCATCTTGAAGATTTGGTTTCAAGACGAACGACAAATTAACATGCTTGGCCTTGATGAAATCCGATTTGGTCGGATGGAGTGGATCTTTTGGAGAGGGTTTCCTGCGAGCAGTTGCTTTGCCAGTTGGATCCAACAGACAATGTTCCCAAACACTGTTTGCACCGTGCGCATTAAGAGAATTTACAAAATTCAAAACAGATGGACACCAATGGCCCTGTCGCAGCGACTTTACAACAGAAATGTGTCGCCCTAGACTGCGATGGACTGAGCAACAATCTGAACATAAGAGTATACCACGATTTACAGAAGCCCATGAAGGATCTTAAAATGAAAATTGTCCCAGCATAGATAAAAGAATATTTTATATAGGAAGAAGTTTGATAAAATATTAAATAAATACCGGATGCTCCACAATCGCCACAAATTTCCGCTTGCAAACGAGATTTGCCACGGGACATTCTGATGAATAAACGATCTTTGTTTGCAAAACACATTCACTTCATTATTAGATCACCACCCAAATTATGTTTATTTATTTGTGATCCCAAATATATATTTAATTTAATAAATACAAAATAAAATAGAACATTAACAAATAAATAAGTTTATTTATCCACAGAGAGAGAAATTTTTCACTTTTGACAGAAGAAAAATCTGAGCAGCAGAGGTGAGAGCTGGAGAGATTTTAATTTTGTGTAGACTCTTTGAATAGAGATGTGCTGTTTGTTGTCAGTGCGGGCACAGAACGCACATTTTTTGCCTGCTGCAAATTGTGTCAGTAGTTGTTGTGTTTAGCATGCGGGCAAAAATAGCCGAACTATCCGGCAATTTGAAAACTGAATTATAAGCTTTGTTCGTTGAGTTCGAAAGTCACGATGGGATTGCACCAGAGCCTTTTTGGTAAAACTTGAACTCAAATTGCCGAGCTAGTTTTGTGTTTGGAGACCTGTACCTACGTTCTGTAACTCTCGCATCAATAAAATCAACGTTGAAAAATGGAACAAAACTCATGCATTTTGTTTCAGTTTTCATCGTTTCTCGACCCGTTTTTTCGATGCGAGAGTTTCAGAACGTAGGCACTGGGGCCCAATTCCGCAGTAGTGAGTTTTTTCTGTGTTCACAGAAAATCGTGCGCACACATCGATTTTTGCGATTCCGCAAGAGTGAGTTTTAAGTTTTTCATAGATAACACCTGCACAATCAGTCAAATTTATTCACACTTTTTTTGGGTATGAATAGAATGTGTACTCAGAAAATCATTCACGCTTGTGGAATTGGGCCCCTGTGCCCAAGTTCTGTACTCTGGAATCGCTGAAATTGGTCAAGAAACGATGAAAATTGAAAGAAAATAAAAAAAGCCAGAACTATAATGCTCGGAGGGGCACTTAAGTGGTCGGAAGAAAACAAGTGAATACACGGAAAGCATACGATGCGGCTAAAGCTAGAACTATAATGCTCGGAGGGGCACTTAAGTGGTCGGAAGAAAACAAGCGAATACACGGAAAGCATTTGACGTGACTATAATTGCGAAGTGGAGCGTTTCGTCAAGTTTCGTTCAACTTTGGTTACGGAAGTGAGGTGCGCACCCGAGCGCACCTCACTTCCGTAAAACTGACATTTGGTGAAATAGGAATGCCAAAAAGAGAAAGATGATAATTACATTATGGGTGTGTTCCCCTATTTTAGGTACGGAAAGCTACTTTTCGTTGGTTTTTGACATTAGCTTCAGTGCCCTTCCGACTATTATAGTTCTACCTGCTATAGGACGTGGGCACTGGTCGAGAAACATTGAAAAATAATGGAAACAAAACTGTGAATTTTCAATTAGCCAGTAATTTTTCTCCGCTTTTTGACAGAGCAAGAGAATAAAATATAAACACAATTCTTCACATAGAAGTCAAAACAACTCTCTTTTTCTTTTCTTCCTATATAATTTACTGCGACAAAAAAAAACTGAGCAAGCGAATCCAAAAAAATTCAGTCTCAGTTTTAAGGGGAAAAGTGAGGAATTTTTGGAGAGGAATATCCTGTTTATATTTCTGAGCCCTCTGAGTCCTCTGAGATCTCAGAAATATAAAACTGGCTAAATGTTTCTGGATCAATTTTATCGATTTTTTTGTGAACTGTCAAAATTAGAAAGAGAAAAGACAAAGATGGTTTTTGGAAAAGCCTAATTTATGCAACGGCATAAAGTCGCCGTAAACGTAGTAAAGTTGTAAACTGCGTAAATCTGTCTAATTTTTCATACAAATTGTGACAGGTTTACGAAGTTTAAAACTTAACTACGTTTACATCAACGACTTTACGCTGTTGTATTAATTCCCAGTTTTTTTGAGAACCGAAAAATCGACGTTTTTTCGACAACGCTTTGAGTTCAAAGATTTCAATTTCATTCATTTAGCAGAACATGATTGTATAATGTGATTTTTGGTATTTTATCGAAATACCGTATTTTATGGCAAATAATACAAAAAATACCAGAAAATATAGCGATTTTTCAATCATGTAGATTCAGCCCTCTCATTCACATTTATTATTCGCTTTTGCTGTTATTATGATTATTGTTGTTATTGCAAACATAAATTGTTGTTTTACGATTTGGGTACGGGGGAAAAAGGAAAGAAACCGACAATAACAATGCGTGTAATGCTAGCCGCTGTTGCAATTGATAAACAACAAAACCTGCATTCAGATAGAGCTATATTTCAATTCGCATAACTAGATTAAGCACCATAAAAAGAGTCTGAAGATCGAGGTGGCACTCATGAAATAGCTATAACTTCACACAAAAGTAGTTGTTGTTCTCTCAAAAATTATTCAAAATAAATCGAGTAATGTTATGTTACACAAATTTATTATTTAAACAAAAATTCTATAAATTCTAACTAAATGATCATCGCCACAACTTGCCAGTTCAATTCCTTCAGCTTTGGGCCTGAATTGTAGCTTTCTAACAGTCAAATGATGTGCATCCCTGTTAAATAAAAAAAAAAACGTTTAATTAATTATTATGTTCAAAAATTAAAAATAATCCAATTTACTTTTGCTCTATTTCGAAGATAATTTTTAATTTCGCTTCATTAAAGGCACATAATTGTATAATTCCACTTTCAAAGCCCAGTGCCAGCAGATAATGTCCATCCTTTCCATTATAGAATTTATCAGCAAATGCAACAGCAGTGATTGACTCGTTTATGAGCTGAAGCGTATCTACCGCATGCCAGTCGTTTAGACTTGTATCTGTTGTAGTGTTACCCTTCGTCCAAACAACAATTTTTCCATCACGCGAAGAAGTTACAAAAAATTTGGAATCATGAGACCAATCACACGACCATATTATGCGGGTATGGATTCCATTTGTCTTATCGGTGGTCGAAACCATCTCAAATGAAACTGTTTCACTCGTTGATTTGTTTTCAAAGACGCTCAAGCGTCTATCACGGGACACAGATAGAAGATATTTATTATTAGGGGAGAATCGCAATTGGGTTACAGTTAGTTGGTGTGAAGAAAGCTTTTGAACATGCTTCCATGTTGATGTGTTCCTAAATGAAGACTTTTTTATATCATATTAATGAAAAAAGGATAAAACACAAATAAAATACCATAAAATAATCTGAGCATGCTCTGCATTAGTAGCTCGACATGAAGATACTAAATATTGACCATTGGGAGATGACGCCAACGCGTATATCTCAAATCCATGTCCATAAAGTTTCTGAACTTCTGGCCACAGAGTATTCTGCATAAGGGTTTCTTCTTGCGGTGGTGTACTCAACGACACAGGGACAAAATAGTTCTCTGGGTATTCGTCTTTGACATGTTTTTGTTGAGTTGGTTCTTCAACAGAGTAAACAGCTTTATTTGAGAGACCCAGTGATGGAACAGAAGCGCCTTTCGGTAGACCTGAAAACAATAAGATTCGTCTTAGAATATTAACTTCTATACAAACAAACATTTTATTACTTTCCAAGATTGCATTGCCCTCCTTATCGTCAGTGGTGTTTGTAATTTTTTGAAAGTTCTCTATAAAGTTCCCTGTGGCTTGGAAGGTCCGTACAATCTTCTCTTCAGCCCCGCTGGCAAACTTGTAACGCGAAATAACCGCAATCGACTGCATATCGTATCCGTGAACCTGTGGACGAGCCAGCTCATGCCACGTTTGTTCTGATTTGTCGGGACGCACCCACGGAGCATGTAGCCTAGTAGTTTGATCAGCTGAAACAGACAATAGAAAGGCACCTTGAGGTTCCCAGCCGAGGTCGCGAACTTCACCGAAGTGTCCACCAACAATGATGTTTGGTGTCCAAATGGATTCATTTTCATGAGACTGATTCCAAATGTGAAAACCACCCTGGAAACTAAATCCAAGGATGGATTTCCCATCGCTGTCAAACTTGCCACCGAAAAATCCCAATGAATTGCCTCCAACTCCACCGACACGGACTTTTTCCATCCAAACGCCATCATCAGTTGGCTGCCAGATTATTATTGACTTATCTATGGATGCAGAAAGTAGTTGAAGACCTTTGGCACTGCTATGCCAATGGACACCGTATACCCATCCTTCATGTCCATACAATACGGATTCCAAGCTAACGGCGAACCATTGGCCGGTGCCACTTTTGGCTACTTGAATTATTTTCTCCTCCACACGAATTTCTCCATCGGCGATGTTCAAAATGTCGATTTCGTTTCTACTCACTTCTTTTTCTGTTCGGGGGGAGATTCTCCAAAGTCTTATGAAGTTATCCTGTGAGGAGCTGGCTAGCAGGAGGTCACCATCTTCGGTGGTTACGAAATCTAAGCCACGCACCCAGTCTTCGTGACCAATTAGCTGGTGAATTTTCTCCATCGCATTGCCATTTTGATTTGTCCATAATGAGATGCTGTCGTCATCCGAGGAAAATGCCAACAGCAGTTGTTGAGTACCAGGAAGTGGTGTGATTCGTACTGAAAAACAGAACCCACTTCCAAGGAGTATCGTCTGATAGCACTCGAATTGGGAAGTCTCTACATTTAAAGTCCACAGTTTTACGGAAGAGTCTGTAGACGCTGTTGCAATGGTGAGTTTTCCATTGACATAAACTCCATCGAGGAAGTTTACGCCACTTTCGTGGCCCTTCAAAACTTTAGTTGTCACATTGCTGAGGTCTGAAATGTTCCACAAAATAGCCAAACCATCGTCAGAGCCGGAAAGAAACTCCGTCTCAGTGGCACGCAGAGAAGGTGCTATCCATTTTACGGTGGCAACACGTTTGGTATGTTGGATAAATGTTTGTGTGATTTTTGCCGAGTCATTAAACTGGAAATATGAAACTAAATTGTATAAACTAAAAAATATGAGATCCGGAAAACAACATACATTTGGATTGAATATTGCAATGGAATTGCAGGCGGCAAACACTATTAATCCATTATTACCCCAGTCTGCACTTTCGGGAGTTCGATTGCATGCTATAGATGTGTAAATATTTTCTATTTTCATAATTATTTTATTTAAATTTCAAGACAATTTATAAAATTAAAAACTGTTGTCGGTCTTTTGTTTTTTTGTGTAATGAAAACACGAAAGGTGCACGCACATGGCGATTATATGTCAAAATCAGATGCTTTCTTTAATGCTTATTGGGCGACATCTATTGACTGATAGAAATAAAACTTTCTGTATAATGGCCTGATCAAACAGAGCGCGATCCGGCGGTCTTTGTAAAAATTTAAGCATAGTACGCAGATCGAGCTAAAATTTCACTCCCACGCAAAATTATCTCCAAACTGTAGCTAAGCCAAAATTAAGCCAAGCAATTTAGCCGAGAGGTACGCAGCTCCAGGTAAAAAATCTAATTTTTATTTCTTACTGTACAGCTCTTATCTGTCAAAATTGAAAATGAGAAATATTCAAGGATTAACGATTTTTCAGTGCTAAAAGGAAAAATCTATTTTATTTGGTTAGATTCGCTTGAAATATTGAAATAAAATTCTATGGAATTGTTGAATAAAATTTCTATTCAGAGAATAGCTGTTTTCTGTGATGTAATCTCCACAAAAATTTTATGTAAAAATTTAGCTTGGATATTAGCTGGTGTTTGGAGAATATGACGTGTATTAGAGCGAGCATGCTCTAAAAGTATAATACAATATTACTGTTGCAGATTTTTATTGAACTATTTCATGAAATAGAAAATATAAGTCGTGTTTTATTGGGAAATGCATAACTAGCACAGTAAAATTTCCCTTGGCAAACAACAACAAAGAGACATTTTTACGAACTAATTTATCGATACTTTCCAGGATTTGTTGTTGTTTGCTGAGGGAAATTTTACTGTGCTAACTATAATATTTTCCAATAAAACACGCTTATATTTTTTGAGTGATTGATCTGTTACAATTTTTTTTCTTTTTTCTTTTTGTAGGGAACAAAAAACAGATACAGTTTTTTTTCTTTTTACATAAATAAATGACTAAATTCTCTTTTTTGCAATGTATGAAATATTAGTTACTAGCCATGAAAAATTAAGAAATCACGTGTTAACATTATGTAAAAAGAATCCAATAATTTAAATGTCAAAAAAGAATACACAATGTATTGCACTTCACAATGTTACTTGTGGGGAGCATCCCTCATCTGGGATGCTGTCGTTTGATGATGGTTGCAGGTAGAAGTCCTTTATCAGTTATTGCCTAATCACTATTCAACATCTATGGTGTAAGGTGCAGGCAGGTAATATATCCTGTCGGAGACAAGATGGTGCAGTCAGCCAGTACAAAGGCTGAAACAGTTTGCTAAGCAGAAACTGGAATCTGCTTGGTGATCAAATTTAACGGTTAACGGCTAACTTTCTCTGTTGCTGGAGATTAAAATCTCCTGATTGCCTAAGAGAAAACTCCCTCCTTCAAAAGGGATCCCCACTATAGGATTAATGTTAAATAATTATTAAAATTATTAGTCATAGTTGCTGGGATCTGCCTGTTGGACCGTTTTCTCGGTTAACGGTTAACGATTACTCCATTGCAGGAAGTGTATCCAGCAATTATTATAATAATATACTAGGCGTGTTGTGTTGACTTCATTATTAAGAAATACATTAAGAAATACTTCACATTAAGGCAAATTTTCCAATGCAAATTTCAAAATCAACAAGTTTACATCACATTTCAACTCCAGTAACTCTATGGCTGAATGTGGAAAGTATCTTAATGTTCACATTAAGGAGGTCAACAAAACACACCTACTATTAACTGTATTAATACTGGGTGAGGTTGTGCCGGAGCACAACCTTCCTCTAGGCCTACCTCATACCGAATTTCACTGTGAATTGCGAATGGCTAAGAAATTTGACATTTTCACATGAGTAAAGTCCTTTCATATGAGCTTGAAATAGTGAATGGTCGTGAATTTTGGCAATTCTTTCACATAAGTAATATTTTTTATAAACAAATAAATATTAAATTCAAGTGATTTTTTCAATAGCAGCTTTGTGGAATAACGTCCTGATGTTGTGGATTGCATATAATCGTTTGACAGTTCGCAGCGATTTTTGTTTGTGTAGCTAAAAAAATAGGATTCATTCATGCCTGAATTCAGTTCTTTACAAAAAAACATTCTATCTCACTTCCTCTTCATAAGAAAACATGAAACACCATTTGCATTTTTAAATGTGCTGTCAAAGTACATCTTTTTTAAATCTTTTTGTGCGGTGGAAACACCAAATAGATTTATTAAATCTGAACTGAGATAAACCTTTGGTGGAAACATAGAATTAGTTAGCTTATGTAAAAGATCATGATATTGTTCATTCATTGCAAGCAAATAACCAGCGATATAGGGCCATGTGGAATATGTGCAATGCCTATTTAATAATATCCTAATTTTTCACTTCAATGCAATTTTTCATTGAAATCTGAAAGATTTGATCCTTAAATCCAGAATTTCTTATTTGAATGAAACATCTATAGACATATTTTTACTTGCGATATAGGGACTATAGGGCAAGTTTTGGATTCGTGCATAAAACAATTTTTGAGATAACAATCAAACATAACATTACGATGATAGAGAAAAAAGTGGGTGGCACAATTCTGTCTGTCTGTCTATTTGTATCTAGAAATATAGTCTAAACCAATAATGCGATATTCTTCAAATTTTGAACTTAAGGATTTTCTATAAGTTTTTTTTTGCTCAAAAAATAACGGTACTTGCCATAAAACCGTCAAGGAAAGGCTAATTTATCTCAAAAACGGCTGCAACGATTTTGATAAAAAAAATCTGCGTTTTATTTTAAAGGGTCCGCCAAATAACTTTTTTTTTTTGAAAATGCTATAAAAAAAACTACTGAATATTTTCTCGAATTTCTTTTTTTATTTGAAAGTACAATCCTTCCGGTTAATAATGAAAAATAATTTAATTCAAATGGCTGCTCTGCTAAGTGGGCCTGCGATCGACTTAGAGAAGATGCCGATTTTGCCAAAAAAAATCATCTTTTCAGATGGAGCTCATTTTGATCTTGGCGGGTATGTAAACAAGCAAAGCTGTCGCACAGAAAACCCGCACGCCATTAAAAAGCCGATACACCCAAAACGAGTCACTGTTTGGTGCGGATTTTGGTCCAGAGGCATAATTGGGCCATTTTTCTTCGAGTGGCCGTTACAGTCAATGGCGATCGTTATCGGGCCATGTTGAACGAATTTTTGTTCACAAAATTGAACATTTGGTTTCAACAGGACGGCGCTACGTGCCACACAGCCGAAGCTACACTCCATGTAGTAGTAGCATTTTCAAAAAAAAAAGTTATTTGGCGGACCCTTTAGATATGGTGTACTTTCTGGTAAGAAAAAAACTTACCAAAAACATTTATTAACGGTACCTGCCACTTAACGGTTTTTTTTTATTTTCGGTTTTCTCATTAAATGCTCATCCGATTTCAATAAAATTTTTTGCACAAAAGCTTTGTTTGAATATAAATAATACTGCATACCAAAATTCTGTAAAACATACATTTTGGATTTTTAAAAAAAGACTGATTTTTTTTTTTGAAAATGCAATATTTCAAAAACAGGTTGATGAATTATTTTGAAATTTCAGTTTTAAATGTACATTAATATGTACTCAAAATTGTCATACCAAAATTTTTTTTGAAAAATGTTACAAAAATTTTATATATAAAAAAATTTATTTTTAAGAAAATGGCTCCAGCGATTTAAATTTTTTTTGCTTATATTCATATTTTTTCAAGTAATCAAATGGCATACTTTTTTTGAGCTCTAAGTTATTTATCAGGCTGTTTATACAACTAAAAGAACGATTTAAATGCTTTTTTCTACTTTTTCTATAATATTACTTGAATTTTTTTTAAGTTCTTAAGTCCCACACAATTTGAACATAAGAGCAAGTACGTCCGACCCAGTCATGCATTTTATTTTGATAGTATCAATGAAGAGGAAATGCATGCAAATAGCGCCAAAGTACTACTTTTGACATTTTTAAATGAACGAGAGAGTTATATGTATATTGCTACTTGTTAAAGAGCTCTGTTAATACAAAACAAATAAATTGTCCCAGTCCAATTTGACGCTTGAGAGGAGAACTTTTGCATATATGGGATGATAATGCAGTTCAAGCCTCTCAAATTAGAAAGATCACTTCTTTCGTCTTGAGATCTAGATTTTTTAAATAAAATAAGAACTAAAATCTTCTCGCAAAATGATCAAATCTTTTCAATAATGAAAAACGACATACATAAGCCCCCGTAATGACAGTTTGACATTTTGAATTAAATTTTCGGACAACTTTATATGATGACATAATAGTATATACACCGAAATATGTTATCTTAAAAATATTATTGCACTAGGTAAAATGTTGTTAAGTTTCTTTGACTCAGCGTCTAAAAGATCCCTTTCTTCAGTTGTAGCGGCCTTTCCGTTTATGATGAAATGGCCTTGACAGTTCATTTGGGTTCAATCTATTTCAAGGAACAATTTACAGTTATCTACTGATCAAACACAGTGAGGACAAGTAGTATTTAGTTTGAGTGATTTCCACAGTTCCTCAGTGGTATTTAAGAAATTGCCAATTAGAGATTGTTTATGCTCGTATAATATACCAAGGTGTTTTCAAAAATTTCCGGTAGATATCTTTCGTTTAGTTTTTTTCAAAATCAATGAGTGAAAAACTTACATACACCATTCTATCTGAGCATAATGCCTTTTTAATAGACAAAATCCTAACAATTATTCTCATTCATAACATCGTCATGCTTGACTAATGAATTTCAAAGTAATTACTTATTGTGATTTATCATCCCCAAGAAAGTTCCCAAGTTTTATAAACACAGATTTCTTTCTGATATTGCATTTTTATTTTTTGCTCATTCAACGTTCTATATTTTGTGGGCTGATAAAATTAATTAATATCTTAATTTCATGTCATTTGATATCAGCTTTTTATCAGCTGGGAACTCTTTTATATCAGAAACACAAAATGTTCCACAATTAGCTATATAAAAGGTACAAGTTATACTCTAAAAAATGTTATTCAGTCACTGAGAGTGTTTCATAAAACCAGTAAAATGTCACGAACTGTTTTGGTTTTTGTTACTTTTGTTATTTTCGCTTCGGTTGTTCTGGCAGCCAGAAAACCAGAAGATAAACAACCCTCATCTGAGCACATAAAGGAAACAAACATTAAGGAAGCAACACTTGAAAAAGACCCCACCAGAAAACCATTGAAAAAGGAACCCAATGCAAAGAAACCGAACCTCAATAAGAAACCTCCAATTCCACAAAAAGATAAAGAAGACCAATTTGAGGAAGAAGCTATCGTTAATGAAAAACCATCTCCAGCGAATAAGAAACCTACTGATAAGAACACAAATAAGAAAAAACTAACTGCCGATGCTAGTATTCCACAACCCCCGAGACGAGGTGAAAAGCCACCAGCACCCGTCCAACTGAAGCCGGATGTTGTTGAGAACGAGCTTTCTTTTGAGCTTCCGAGACCACAAAGTCCTCCAAATGCATAAGTTGTGTAAACAAATATACACAATTTTGTTTATAAAAAGATTAAAACAAAATTATTTAAATTTTAAATTTGTGTATAATTTATTAAAAAAAATTATTAAATTCTATATTTGGCTTTAATTTCAACATAACTAAAAAAATCTTTAATGACTTAAGTATATTAATGAATCACATGTCCATGATTGGGATGGTCAAATAGACAACTACTATGAGTTTGCATTATATTGTTGGCATTGCCATTACTATTGCTCATATTATTATTCAATAAAATTGTATTATTATTATTATTATTATTATTACTATTCGTCAGAAGATTGTGATTTCGATAAATATCGTTTGAATATTTTTCGGGTTGAGTCCATTCCATAGGCGTGTAATGCGAGGTCAACTGTCTACTCGGTTGGATATGTTGAAATGTAAATGGCCAACTCTGCAAAGAAAGAATATAGACAAGTGTAAGAAATTTGTAAGTCTATAGGATCCAAATAATATTTTTTGGTCATAATTTATATTCAGATAATTATATTTATATCTTGTTATTCATACAGTTGGGCATTTGAAATAAGTAAAAACATTAAAATAATAAAAATGTAAGTATATTTTAATAATGTTAAATTATTAGTTTGTAATCAATATTTTATAAAACTTGTTGCATATATTTGAAAATATTGTAAAAACTATTGTTTTTTTTTTTCATTATTTTAGAAAAATTAAGAAAAAGAACATACATACTTTCTGCATATATTATAATACTTAAAGGTTATACATATATACTACGTACACATGTACATATATTTATTTTTATAGTATTTACTATGTTTGTATAGTATGTATACCTAATAGTAATTATATTTAAAAGGGATCGAGAGAAAGGAGTTATTTATATTGACAACAAATGTTCCACATACGCCACAGTATCCCTATTGATAAGAAAAATACTTATGTATGTACAATTTAACCGCACAAACTTGCCCTCGTTCATGGGAATAACGTGGCATTGAAGAAATGATAGGGCGAATTTCTAAATGCATATCTTGCCCAAAATATATGTTTAAGTTCCCAAATTCAAACATTAAATGTCCAAAAATACAAGCATTTCTGCAAATATGAAGATTTGTCTGTGCAATTCGATGACTGCGTTTTCTGTGTTGTTTTTGTTGTTATTAACGGCACTTGCCATATAACGGTTTTTAACTGCTCAACATTTTAAATGTCAGTAAAATTGTATATCACAATATTGAAAATAAATAAATTTTGGATAAATAAAAAAATACAATATGTTTTTTAAAATTCAATATTTCAATATTTGATGAATTTTTTTGTAACTAGGTTCAAGATTCTATATTAACAAATACTCAAAATTGGGAAAGCAAATTTTCATTTTAATGTTTCCAGAATTTTATATATGAAAAAATAATTTTAAAAAACTGTTCCAATATTTAAATTTTTTTTTCAAAATTCAAATTTTTCAAGAAATCCTATAGCATATTTGTTTTTGAGCTATAAGCTATTTTACGAGTTGTTTATACAATTAAAAAAGTTATTTATATTATAATATTTTTTTTCTATAATAAATTGCATACTATAAGAGAACTGTTTTTCCGCAGCCATAAGAAAATTTTCTATTTTATCCTTTTTTGAAAACTGTTATTTCCATGGAAAATTTTATTTGTTCATATTGTATGTTTGTTCTACTTTGAAAATATTGCGTTTAGGAACTCATCCATAATTTTTTAAATTTGCACAATTGGATCGCACAAACTTGATGGTTATTTTAATACAATAATTTCATTAATATGGGCAAGGAAATTGGAATCAGACTGAAGATTTTAGCTAATACGTCAATTAAGCAACTAGCAACAATCATATTCATATGTATGCAAAGTATATTCTTATGAAGGTGGTTGATGTGAAATAAAACAAGCAAAACAAGGTATAGACGACTTTGTTTTTTTTATTTGAGAGGCTCATATTGCCATTAAGCATGGAATATAACATCGTTAAAATATTGTTATGACTTCCACGTTTATACTATTATGACTGACAATAGCAATCAAATGGGCACAATAGAGCTTAAGTCGCAGTGCAAATTATATCCTTAACTAATTATAACGACTTTCGAATGAACTATAGCGACTCTCGAATGAAGAATCGCCATCTTCCAGATTATACCTGATACAAACCATCCTAGAGAGAGCTTTCGTAAGCTTTAGAGCTTTGATTCTAAATGTCAAAATAAAAGCTTTAGAAAGAGAAATTATGGGAAATTTCCCCTACGGAAAGCTCAAGGAGCAGATACCAGAACATTCTACCAATTTCCATAGTTTGTCAAAAAAGTATAAAAGGCACATGTTTGACCGGCAGCGACACAGTTTGATTTTAATCGTGAATAAATAAAGTTGGTTGTAATAAAAGTGAAAAATAAAGTTGGTGAATTAATTTCAGTGGTGAACAATTGATTGTTTTGTAGTAAGAAAAGTTAAGTGTTTTATTTTGTAAAATAAATAAGTGGATATTTCGAATAAAGTAAATAAGTTTTATTAACGAACCTGAGAAAAAATTACAATATATACCGAGAGGTAAAATTTTTGACTGTCTGGGTTATTTTGACTTTGAGGGCATAAGTTAATTGCGGCTTATTGGCATCGACTAGCGACATCAGAAAACCTCTGAAGAAAAAGTCTAACGGGGTGTAATCTCATGATCTTGGTGGTGGCATCAGCTGTGTGACATGTAGGGCTGTCCTGTTGGAACCAATTGCTTGTTACATGTATGAATTTTCTAGAATTTTCATGAGTACAAAGGAGAAAAAAGATCTCGATGTCACCATAGAACCCAAAACCCATTAAGTTTTAAAAACAGTCAGACACAAGAATCATCGTAGAAATAGAGGACTACATATATTATCCAGTTTGGGCAAAATTAAATTGTTTAAGCCCGTATGACAACATTTATTCTTCATAGTATTTCTCATTTAATCTATCAAAGTGTCAGCAGAGCAAAAAAGAGATAAAAAGTGTTTTTAAAAAAGGGAAAGCATTTCTCTAAATTAAATTTCACATTTACAATGTGTCCCAAAAGAAAATATGCATCATAACCTAGTGTTTTCTAGGGTCCAGTGTATATCTCCTTTTTTAACTGAGTGTACCTTGAAATAATTTTTCATTTTTTATTCTAAAATATCAAGAAAAGCTGCCAGAACCTGACAAATTTAATTTGAAGATCACATTTTTTATAGACTTCTTGTTACATTTTTACATGTATGGATGTAGTGCTTGCTCACTCACACCTATCAACATTTGAATAAGAAATTGTACGTTCCGCTTCAATTTCATTTTCAGTTTATTAAAATGAGAGAAAAATGTAGTGTCATACGGACTTTAAGCCCGTATGACACTACATTTTTTATTCGTTTTATTTCTCATTAAAACAATCAAAGTGTCAGCAGAGCAAAAAAGGGATAAAAAGTGTTTTTGAGAAAGAGATAGCATTTCTCTAAATTAGTTTTCACAATTACAATGTGTCCCAAAAGTGAATATACATCATAAACTAGTGTTCTGTAGGGTTCAAAGTATATTTTCTTTTGTGACTGAGTGTACCTTGAAATTATTTTTGATTTTTAATTCTGTCAAGAAATGTCAAGACAAATCTGCCAGAACCTGACAAATATTATTTGAAAGTCACATTTTTCATACAAAAGGGATAGCATTTCTGTAAATTAAATTTCACATTTACAATGTGTCCCAAAAGAAAATATACACCATAATCTAGTGCTCTCTAGCGTCCAGTGTATATCTACTTTTGTAACCCTGAGGCCACACGAGCGAGTAATCGCTAGCGAGTTACTAATACATCGAAACTTTTCCTACTCGCTAGCCAACTGGCTTGCCTTTTTCAAAGCCAGTTGAGAAGCGAGTAGAGCTAGCGAGTACTCGCTCGTGTGGCCTCCGGGTAACTGAGTGTACCTTGAAACAATTTTTCATTTTTAATTCTGAAATATCAAGAAAAGCTGCCAGAACTTGACAAATTTAATTTGAAAATCACATTTTCTTATTGATTTTTTGTGACATTTTTACATTTATGGATATAGTGTGTACCCACTCATACCTATCAAAGTTTAAATAAGAAACTGTACGTCGTGCTTTGATTTCATTTTCAGTGAATTAGAAATGAGAAAAAAATATAGTGTCATACGGGCTTTATCAATAATTGATAAAATTAAAATTAAAATTAAAATTAAAATTAAAATTAAAATTAAAATTAAAATTAAAATTAAAATTAAAATTAAAATTAAAATTAAAATTAAAATTAAAATTAAAATTAAAATTAAAATTAAAATTAAAATTAAAATTAAAATTAAAATTAAAATTAAAATTAAAATTAAAATTAAAATTAAAATTAAAATTAAAATTAAAATTAAAATTAAAATTAAAATTAAAATTAAAATTAAAATTAAAATTAAAATTAAAATTAAAATTAAAATTAAAATTAAAATTAAAATTAAAATTAAAATTAAAATTAAAATTAAAATTAAAATTAAAATTAAAATTAAAATTAAAATTAAAATTAAAATTAAAATTAAAATTAAAATTAAAATTAAAATTAAAATTAAAATTAAAATTAAAATTAAAATTAAAATTAAAATTAAAATTAAAATTAAAATTAAAATTAAAATTAAAATTAAAATTAAAATTAAAATTAAAATTAAAATTAAAATTAAAATTAAAATTAAAATTAAAATTAAAATTAAAATTAAAATTAAGGTCTCCGGTGACTGAATTTACGAAATTTATTGTCTCGGGTTCTCATGCACACTCTCAGGGACAGTGACGATGTTTTGGCACTTTGACAGATCCTTCTCCTTCATTTCGTTGACGAACAAGGTATTGGTTGATTATTCACTGAATCGGTCAACTTTAATTTGGCCACCAAACGTTGAATAATCTACTGGGAAGGACAACCATGTGTAATCCGTCAAATGGATGAAGAGAACATCTATTTTAATAGTAAAATTTTATCATTTGCACGTGTCGCTCAATGTTGATTTGGCATCAGTATAACTGAATAACAATCAAGAGATTTAACAAAGCCCACCACAGAATGTCAACATTGTCCCGTTCCTATATGAAAACCCTTTTAGTTCATATCGTATTTAAGCTATTCCTAAAATAAAATATAGCTTAACAATCCATACTGACTGTTTGTTCAAGAAACTAGGCAATAAATTTTGTTTGGCATTTATAAAAGTTAACGTGCCACATGAAGTATATAAGTAACTTTCTTGTGAGTATGATAACTTTTTTAAAGTTATTCGATTATTTTAACTTTAAAATTGTTATAGTTAATTTTTAGGTCTGTTCGTTTACTTCCCAAACTGTAAATTTGTGTTCTTAAAATTTTAGTCCAAAGTTTATATAAAAATGAAGTTGACAGGACTTTAGACTAAAATGGGTAGTTTTGGGAAGTAAACGAACAGAGGTAATTTGAGTTAAATTCGGTTAAAATTAGAAGAACTGTATATGCGAACTAAATTTCAGTTTAATTTACTTATTTCTTAGTAAGCAACTTCTCAGGTAAACATTGCCGGACTTTCAAGCGATCCAGGAAGACTTCATTAATTGACTCTAGATGAGGTTTTCTTTTACAAATTTTTTTACCAAAACAATAAATTTTCATCTTAGCGACACCTACATTTTATCTCAGGTACAAGAGTGAAAAAAAATCTTTACTAGTTATTTCCAAATATACCAAGTGTCATGCATCATACCTACTTGTTTCACATTTGTTTTTTTCAATAAAAAAGAATTATCTCTAGTAATAATAGGTAATTATCGCTCCCACGTATAATAGATGTATATACGTGTATGATCAACGATGGCATTCGAAAAGGATGGGAACCATTTGTTCATTTCAAAGAATAACAAACCAACATCCATAAAATAATGAAAAATCACACTTCAACAGATTTGATGTCTAAACAAAAAGAATTCAGACATGTGCCATACTTTTGCACATTTGCTTATAGCACCCTATTCCTGTTGCCCTATACCCTGGCGTTTTAGTGTGTTTTGTTTATTGTGTTTACATTTGGCCAGAGGATCACTTTAAATATTTTTTTTTTATTTGATTCGTTAAAAAATATTAAAGACAAGAGATCTCCAGCACTATACCCTTATAAATAAATGAATGGTTATGCAAACAATTAAAGAACATTTTCCCTATAGAAGAGTTTTTTATCGCATCATAATAATTACATACATCATTCTCTTGAGGAAATCAAAGTAATTAAAAATACTTTTTGATTTGTTTATTTATGTATGTAGATGGCGTATGGCGGTTTTTCAATGATGATGTGTTTGCGGATGATAGAATTTTTAAATGGGTACTTAAGGGTATTTAACAAATGGTACATACCAATCTGTCCTTTCTCTTCAATTTATGTATGTTACTTTTTTTAACATGATAAGATGTTTAGGATTGGAAGAATCAAGCAATAAATTATTTTTTTTTTTAACTTCGGAGTCTTGTATACAATGACTATATCCAAATGAACAAGAATATATATAATATGAAAAGTGGATGATACAAATTGCACCATAAAATGTTATTTATTTAAAAAAATCAATAAAACAACCATGGTTCCGTAATTTACCTTCAAGAATGGAACAAGTCCATATTGACTTTGTGTTTTTATGTGTGTTTCAACAATCTAGCCCATCAGTATTCTTTTCATTAGTAGTACCTGAGGAACTGACAAATCCTCCAAGAGTATACTTGTCATGAAAAAGTGCTTCTCATCTAGCCGTTCGGACTCAGCAAAAAACTGTATTCCTGCCAACAACACGCACACGGGAATGATTGTGAGTTGTAAGTCACTAGGCCCTGGTTCTCCACGAGCTGTTGCGCCACCCAATTTATTTATTTGTTTTCTTATTTATTCTTTTCATTATTGTAAGATATTAGCCCTGTTTTTTAGTGCATTTTTATCTTCGCTTACAAAAAAGTAGCATGTTAAATACAACAACAATTTGGTATAACTCCGTATTGTTGTTGTATTTAACATGCAACTTTTTCTCAAGCGAAGATAAAAATGCACTAAAAAACAGGGCTATTGACTGATTACAATGCTCTAGATTTGTCTTGAGGATGCCAGTATGGTTTTCACAAAAGATGAATAATCTGTAAGCTTTGCAAAACAGGTGTTTGGATTATATTACTTCTAAAAGCCTAAAGCAGCTATACTCAACTTGCGGCCCATCCTGGCCAACTTACATAAATATGCGATATCAAAGAAAAACTGAATACCATCAATAAAATTAACAGTCGTTTGGAAAAAGTGCCTAGATTGATTTGGAAATAACGTCCAAAAGAAGATTGAAAGTTTTAAATGATATTTCCTTATTTCGCTTTTTTATGAACCGAAACAATGCCCAAAATAATAAATAAATTTTATATAATCATGGGAAATAGATCCCAAACTAGGAAAAATTTCCAAACAAACACTGTTTGTCTAGTGAAAGACATTAAATTTGAAAGACAAGTGGAAATAGTTCAATTGACAAACGAAATGTCACTTAGGCTTTTCGTTTTCCTGAATGACTTATGCCTGGTTCACACGAGATTGTACCACACGTTTGCAGTATAAATCCGTGCGAATGAGCAGTGGCGTATATATTTTACATAGAGCCTTTCACACGACGTTTGTACGGCAAGAAAACGTACTCAGCTAAGTACGTTTATCGAATACTCAACGGACTTATAAAAAAACGAATGAACTGTGACGTATCGTCTTCCAGTCGCGTATAGTTTTATACAGTCTCGTTCACACGGTTAAAATCCACGTTGGGTATTTGTTTGTCGGCATCGAATGAGCTTCAGTGGAGAGAAAAGCCGATGTACAGAAAAAAAAATTAATCGACCGATATGGTTGATATAAAAAATTTATAACTCCGGTGATACTCATTGGATCTTGAAGGTTAAGGTCTTAAAATAAAGAAGAGGAATGAGGAAATAAATATGCGTTTTTAGTTTTTCAAAATTATAAAAATTTTTATCAACATTTAAATTTAGAATAAAATAAATGGAATTGAATTGGGATTTATTCACCCCTATAGTATGAACATTTTTGCCCCTCCTCAATGATTTTTTTTTACAAAATATAGCCCGTTATGTCAGCTTTCTTTAAAGACTTTCAGCCCTATCAATAAAAACTGTTCAGATATCTTCTAATTCACAAATTAACAAAAACGTCAATCAGAAGTTAGTTCACGAATTAAAATTTCATATTAATACAAATATAAACTGCTAATACACGTTAAGTTCAAAAACTTAACGAAAATCTACTACAATCAACAAGAACTCTGCTCTTTCCAAAGACTATTTATGGAATTGCACATACACTTTCTCACTAAATGTGAACTTTCGCACATACACTCTCTCATTTTAGGCTGTAGATAGCATGTGTGTCACAAGCGTCTGTTTCCTTTTACTCTAGTTTTTGGCAACAATGACAGAAGTATTTTTAAATTAATTACTCGTTTAATGTACCTACTTTGGTGAGTTAGTTTGATGCCATGAATTTTGATTTATTGATATGATTTGACACTTAACTCACTGATCAAAGATAATTTGTGTTTCATTTGCGTTTATGAATACCGGTACCAGTAGAACGTGAGCTATAATTTTTTAAAGCCATATCCATATCAAATTTTAATTAAAAAAATTCCATTTAGATAACGGGATCTTCTCGCTGGTGGATGGTCGTGGACAATGGTCCAAGCATGTAATTTCAATGCAATTGTTTTGATTTTTCGATCAATTTAAAATCAAGATTGTGTCGTTTATATACCACGTAGGATAATGAATGAGGTATCAAAATAACCGTAATTTTATTTATATGTAATATTTAAAAACAACAAGAAAATTTATTAATGCACTAAAGAGATATGAGTTCATATGTGAAAGCGCTCAAATATTGCCGTTATCTCCGTCCAACGGTATTCTAGGACTCTTATTTTTGTAATTCATATTTAAATCAATCACTTCTATCATCCGTCCAAATTTCAGCTTTCTAGCCCTTTCCCTTAAAAAGATTAAAATAAAATACTTCACAAATTCAAACTTTTCCATTCATTTTCATAATACCGCAGCTATTCGAGTTTTACCCCGAGGCCACACGAGCAAGTACTTGCAAGCAAGTTGCAATACATACACATTTGTTTACTAACACAAACAAACCCAAGCAACTTGCTTACCAACTGGCATGCAAGTTTTGAAGCCAGTAGTGAAGCAAGTTGAGAAGCAAGTTGGGAGACAAGCAAGTGGAATGCAAGTGGAAAGCAAGTGGGAGGCAAGTGGAATGCAAATTAGGAATTTGACAGGCAGTGTATGTAGCCAACTTGCTTGCAAGTACTTGCTCGTGTGGCCTCAGGGTTAAACGAATAAATATAAATATCGTGTGAGCACCCGATATTTGTTCGGTAAAAACCGAATGCGATAAAAAACGTGCGGTACAATCTCGTGTGAACCAGGCCTTACCAAGAAAATAGGCGTGCTCAGGAAAATGAGATCTCAGATGACTCAATGTCAAAAACTGAGCAAGCGAATCCAATATTTTCTTTCTTCAGTTATTTGACAATAAAGTTTCTGAGGAATCCTGTACACGAGACTGAGATTGCTGAGGGCTTTGAGATCTCATTTTCCTGAACTCGCCTAATATTTTGCTAACATTTGACAGCTGATTAAACACAAATTGAAATTGATTTTGAGAAGTTTGACGGTGTTCACACTGGACTGAAAAACTATTTTTGTTTGACGTTTCAGGATTCACATCTCACTTCACTGAGGGAGTACGAGCGAGATGTGAAGTTGAATATAAAATAAAATTCTTTGAATAAACAATTTCAGAATCTGCTTTCAAATCGATAATTTAAAAAAAAATAATAATTTTTCTCCAAAATGTTGAGTTTGAAACAATTTTTTGCCAAAACTGTTAAAAAAAAGAATTAATTTAAAAACAAGCCGTAACAATGCACTTTTGGCTTTTCAAAAAGCTACAAAACATTACTCTAAGTATTGCAGTTGTTTTTTTTAATAACTTTTTGCCTATTTTATGCGAATATTTTATTAAATTGCCCCTCCCGTCCAAGCCCCCCTCCTGTAGGATTTTTTTCTTGTCTAGTTCCCACCTACATGCTCTGAATTTTGTTGGCAGATCTAACGCCAATTTTCTAGTATGCAAAAAAAAGGGTAAATTTAATTTATCCCTACAGGGACTATAGGGGATGAAAATTAAAATCTGAAAAAATTAGGGAATTTTTTTTTCTTCATTTAGAGCCGATTTGGGCCCATCCGAGATGACCTTTTTTTTAACGACCACCCTAATGTACATATGCTATAGATCTCAAAAACTCTGAGCCATTTAACATTCAAAAGCAAGTAACCCAGTCATACGTAGTACCTCGTGGGATGATGGTTAGTGCGTAGGACTGTCATGCCGACGGTGTGGGTTCGATTCCCAGCCATGCCACCTAAAAACAGAAATGTTTTATCCGAGGTACTGCCTCTTGCGAGGAACTGACAAATCTTCCAAGAGTATACTTGTCATGAAAAAGTGCTTCTCATCTAGCCGTTCGGACTCGGCAAAAAACTTTAGGTCCCCTCCATTCCTGCCAACAACACGCACACAAGGATGGTCGAGAGTTGTAAGTCACTAGGCCCTAGTTCTCCACGAGCTGTTGCGCCACCCAATTTATTTTTTTTATTTTATTTAACCCAGTCATACATTTTTATTGTTACCAACCTACAAAAGTTAAAACCTCGTTATTTGAAGATTACAAACCGTTATTAGAAAAAACATAAATTCTTCATTACAGATCTAAATATAAATAACCTTACCGATAATTTCTTAAAAGGTATGAACAAAAAAAAAAATCATTGCGCCACATAGACGCGACAATTTTCAAATAACAGTCCCAAGTATTATTTGAAGAGACTCTTCATCAGTGTATGCTCTTCAAAGATATGCTTAAAGATATATTTTTTTCAAATGTTCATAGAAAGCGTTATTCAATACGTCTTGCTTCTTGCAGTGTTCGATCAAGAAAAATTACAAAAAATGTACCTACTGAGTAAACTCCAGAATTGTTATTAGTGAGTTGTCACTCATTCGGCGGGATCCTATATACTTTGCTTCATCTTAAAGCAGAAGTGATGCTCTTCAGTGAGACAAACATATCCGATTACCAGGAAATTTATATTTTTGTTGTTTTTTGTTTTGCTTTTCAAAAATCAAAAAGACAAGCATAAGAAGTAATCACATCGTATTTAGGAAGATTCCTTGCAAAATATATCTTTAGATACCTACATACTCGATGACAATCAAATTGGTGACACCTGACGTGCTTGATGTTGTTCCGAAAAAGAAATTGAGAAAGTGAAGCAGAAACTGATTTTTTGATAAGATGACATTCCGTCCTTAAAAATCTAGTTTGTAAATCATTAAAAAGGAAGGTCAAGAATATAATCTCAAGGTCACTTTGAAAATACTTAATAAAAAGCTTAATTGTGTCAACTTTTGAAATTATCTTCCTATTTTCTTAAAGCGTACATATGTTTGTATTAAATATAAGATAGAAGGTACCTACTTATTCTTTACGATAGAAAGTATGTACCTATTTATTCCTCTGAAGCTAACTGAATGTTAAATTAATGATCTAAGAATCGGTTCCTAAAGTAATTAATTCGTTTTTAAGGACTTCTTTATAGCTCTGTTCCAAAAATAGAATCATTTGTATAGGTATTCTCATTCCCATGGTTGAATTAATTTCGGGCATCCCCACAGCATAATCACTTAACATAGCCCACCTGGTGCTCAAAACAAGCAAACGTGAAAAGGAGGGGATACAGGAGACAGAAAGTATATCTACCTCACTCAAAAGATTTTATTTTGTAGGCATGCAATTTGTCAACTTGGATGCCAAAGTGTACAGAAATGTCTTTTTTTTAATATGCGTGAACTGCGAATTATGTATGCACATTTGTAGGTGTTCTATAGTTGTATTTAAGTTGTTAATTTTATTTATAGGTTTTGCTTGGTACTCACCATCATGCTTTGAGGAGTTTGATGAAATCTGAAAGCTGGTTCGGCATCCATTGCTTCGTCCGATCCACCTTCAACAAGTGTTTTTAATTGTTTTATGTAGATCGTTGCTAGTCTTAGGGTATCTAATTTGGAAAGTTTTGTATCTGGAGGAATGTTTGGAAGTTTTGTTTTTAGCCGACCAAAAGCACTGGACAGAACGCGCATGCGTGCTCGCTCTCGGGCGTTTGCTGCATTTCGCTGGATTGGTGGGTTGCCATTTTTTGAACCTGGAATGAAAAAAATGATATCACACACTAAGTTAAAGTCATTTTTCATTGTTGAAAAGACTTGCACATGTTTTATTCAAAAAAAGATGATGTCTGAAGACGAATGATGCGATGTTTCTAGTTTGGGTGATTTAATCTTCATTCATCCATAAAAATTGTTCAAAAACAAAAACTTAAAATTTTTTAAAAATTCTTTTTTGGTAGAAAAATGAAGAGAAGCATGAAATACGATATTTAGATTAGCTTAAACAGCTCTTTTGACAGTTTGAGGTGAAAAAAGAGTGCCATTTTAGTTCTTGATTGAATATGATTGTACGAAAAAAAAATTAATATCGTTGGAGCGGTTTTTTTTTTTTTAAATTTTATACATAAAATTCTTTAAACCTTTTTAAGGACTAATTTTGGTATGCAAACCATAAGTATATATTTATGTGCATATAAAAACAAATATACAAAAAAAATTGTCACCCAGTTTTTGGGATATCGAATTTTCAAAAAAAATTGACTTTTTTTAAAAATTCAAAAACTTTTTTTTTTGAAAATTTTGATATGCAAATTAATCTAAATCCGTTTAGCCGATAATGAGAAAATTCAAAGTAATAAAAAAGTTCTATGACAGACGTGCGCTACTAATAATTGCTACACTGCGCGTCACTTGTTTGAGGCCACTATTTTTGAAATAGTTTTTTCTCGATAAACATCTGTGAGAAATATTTTTCCTGAACATTTTTGATACCTTAGAGTAGGTAAGCATACTAGCCAATAAAAAAGGATAGTGGTTAACTTGGAAAATCCATAGGATTTTCACAAGTTATATAAATTAACTGCTTAAAATGGTATACAAAATTGCGTCACTTGATTGAGGTGAGTCAAAAAATCTTTTTAAAAATTATCAAAAATACACAAATGTCATCTTTTTTTTTGTTTTCAAACATTTATTATGTAAGTATATTCTTTGTCAATAAACAATGAGTATGTCCACTATTTCTTGTAATTAGAGCCTTAAGACAGTTTGAAAATGAGTCATACAGCTTTGCCTTCAAAATATCTACCAGCCTCATAAAATACTTGATATAGCCTGGCCCAAAAGTTTTCGATGATGTTTGAGTTCAATGAATAGGGTGGCCATGGCAAAAGTTCCACGTTTTTCGACTGAATCCAGCTTCTAGCTACCTTGG
Organism: Dasysyrphus tricinctus; assembly: GCA_963921185.1. Taxonomy (NCBI): domain Eukaryota; kingdom Metazoa; phylum Arthropoda; class Insecta; order Diptera; family Syrphidae; genus Dasysyrphus; species Dasysyrphus tricinctus. The sequence goes on from OY992531.1 coordinate 48,764,737, forward strand.
ATGTGTGGATAGAGGTGTTATCTTGTTGTAAAATGCAAGGTACAGGTTTAACAATGTCTGTTATCTTTGAATATGCCCATTCCAATAGATATTAGTATCTATTTCCGTTAGTTTCAGTAGTTATAAACTCCAATTTAACTATTCAATAATAAGTGATAGCACCCTGACCTATAGAACCTGACGTACGACTGTGAATACTTGTCAAAATAAGTTCCTCTTCTCTTAAATCATAAAAATTGAACCTTTGTTCATCCGAAGAGACAGCCCATTCCATTCGTTGCTCCAAGCAACAAGGTCCCTGGCGAAATTCACATGAAGTTCCTTGTGTCGTTGCTGTAAAACTGGTTTCTTTCTCATTTTCTTACGCTGGGTGTTATCACTGGTTTGTATTATCCATAAAAACCGTCAAAACACTGGCTAATATACCACTTTTTGGCCATATTCTGGACAATAATAGTGCCGAATTTGAGGTATTCTCCAGAATGTATCACTTTTCTTCAATTTGTTTGCTTTGGTTCTGAGTCTTTTTCATTTTTTACTATAGTGTTTAGTATCTGTTAGATAATTTTTCACAGCGATATTACTTCCCTTCATTCTCCATGCTATTCCACGGCCTGAAAGTCCAAGTTCCTTGAAATCATCTATCTATTTCTTGTTACGTCAAGATGTTTCCCGAGCCCATTTGTACTTAAAATTTAAAACAAAATATATTTTTCGACCTCTTCTCAAATATTATAAGCTTCTATTAGAAAAACATGCACGAGTGACGATTTAATACCCATTTTTGGCAGTTCATTAATATAACTTGCGAAATTCCTATGGATTTTCCATGTTACCTCTTCAGCGTTATCCATTTTTGTTGGCCAATATGTATATGCCTACCCACAGGTACCAAAAATGTCCAGTAAAATATTTCTCACAGGTATTTATCGAGAAAAAACGATTGCGAAAATAGTGGTATGCAGTGTAAGTGTAAAATTTTATAATTTTTGGTTAGGTAGTACTAATTTTAGTATATGGACAGAAAGAGTTCAATGAAAATCGTAGGAGTCGTTTTTGAGAAAAAATACTTTCCTTTGCGGTTTTTTAACTTTTGTATGGAAGGTACCGTTAGTTTTTCATAAATGTTAAATTTTTTCTAAAAATATTTTAGAAAGTCCTTAAAAACTTTTAAGTATCGGGTTTCAAAAAAATCGATTAAATCGTTTTCAAAATATTTGATTTTCAAAAAAAATTGAAGCATTTTGATCCAAAAAATATTTGTTTTTTTAAGTTTGGTACACAAAACTATTTATATTTTTTGGAAGTTTCTGTATAGAAAATTATTGAAATCAGTCATACCTTTTTGAAGAAAATAGAAAAATTGTTTTTTGGGAGGTACCACTAATAACCATTTTTTGAAAAATGGTTTTCCTCCGAAGGAAGCCTTAACTAAAAGGAATTTATTGAGTTTTTTTTTAAGAAAAGTTGGGGAGTCGTTTTTGAGAAAAATACGATTATGTAAAAATGCTAAAAAAAATTGTATGGCAGGTACCGTTATTTTTGGTTCTAAAAAAAATGAAAAAACGGGTTATTTATTTGTTTATTAAAATTTTTTAATTTTTTTGTTTGATGTTAAAATGATGGGACGAAACGTCGGGATAAAATTTATATTTTTGTTTTTATTTGCATACAAATTAAATTTGACCAAAATGGCCTGATTTTAAATACGAGCTTCGTTAAATTAAAGAGAATTTGTCACAAATCAAATATTTATAAAAGAATGGTAATTGATTACTTAAGTGCATATAGAAAACAAGAATTTAAAATTGATAGAGTGGTTTTCTTAAAGTATGCACAGCTGCAGTCAAAATAATAGTAGTACTCCTTAACAAAAAATCAAAATTGAAAAAAAAAAAATGATCCCCTAGTTTTAAACCAATTAATACCCATGTGATTTTCAAAATGGTGTTTTTAAGCTTTTATTTAAAAAAAAAAAAAAGAATTGGAATCATTGCTTCGCAAGTTTACTAGTAAGCTTTGGGCTATTGTCTCACTGAAAGACCTATTCCAGGGGCATTACTTCCTATATGATCTTAACACAGATGTGCTAATCCATGATGCCTTCAATTCGGTGCATTGGAAGAACGCCATAGAAGGAAAAACATGCCCATACCAATAAGCTGGGCTCTCCGTACTTAATTGTTTTTGCTTTGAAACGTGGATTATTTTCTGTGTTTGGGGGCCTTCTAACATATTGACGAGGTCCATTTCCACCATATACAACAATCTTGGACTCGTATGACCACAGAATATTTCTCCAATTTGATGCAGGCCAGTCAAAGTGGTTCCTTTGGGAATTTTAATCTTTTTGTTACATTGTTTTTTGTCAGCAATGGTACCTTTCTAGGACTGTGGACTGCTTCAGCATGTTCTTGTAAACTTCTTAGAACCGTTTCATTCCTGTCATCAACACAAACTATGCCTTTAATTTCAGAAGCTGGCATAAGAAGACTGATATGCCGGACGACTCGTTTTTATCAATTTTGGTGGTAAAAGCGGCTTCTGCCTGCCATTATCTTACTTTGGCAGTTAAATAATGGCTTTTCTTAGCACTTTTGGGGAGCATTCAGGCATTGAACCTGCGCATAAATTTTACCTTCTCTTCTGATATCAGTCTTCTAATCTAGGACACGCTACATCGGTGTGCATTGTTTGCCTCTTCCCATTGCTGGCAAAAATATGACCGATTTTTCAATAAAAACTATGAAAGTGTAATGCATAAACAAAAACCAACAAATTTTAGTAATAAGAGAGAAAATTAATATTTCTTCGGTCACTACTATTATTTTCACCGGAAGAATTCGTGGCTTTGATAAATAACGGTTGTTTATTTCTCATATTACCGTTGCAACAAAAAATGTATGTGTACCCGATCATTAAGAAAATGTTATTAATACAAAATGTAACAGTTTTTTACTATCAACGCAATATAAAATTTACAAAACCGAATTTATGCAATTATTTTACCTGTACTACTATTATATTGACCGCAACTGTATATGTGTTTTATTCATTGGAATACCAACCTATATAATTTTTTTAAAACAAAAAAAATCGTATGCCAATTTTGAGTATGTATGTATTACCATTGAATAAATATAAATAGAAGTGACACCGCATTACTCAAAGCGATACTAGAAGGTGTTGGCCAATAGAAACAAATAAATAGAAATTATGAAACTTTTGCGTACGCAAACCAATTCTCAAAGGGATATTTATTTATTTAATATTTCCTTTATTACTGGTTTCCATGACGATTATGGGTCAATTTATTATTTTGTATTTAAATTTTGTTTACAATTTGTGTTATAAGGTATGGTGGTATTGGTTGCTTTTGTTTTTTGTTTGTTGCCATGACTATGATTTTTCAAGCTAAGCAGAAGATTTTATTTTTCTTATTGAAATATAGAACAAAATTATTTGAGGATAGTCTTATTATTATTTCATAATGTGTTTAGATACAAACAAAAATATATGTGGGAAGGTTAGAGACTTAATGATTTTGATTATTTATGCAGGGCGGAGGGTTCATTTTCATTTAGTTTCTTGTATAATTTCTGTGAAAAATAGTTTTTGCTCTCAGATTTTAATTTAGGGATGTAGCTTTGTACATATGTACCGTACATACATATTTACTGGCTCAATAGAGTAAGTCATATTTTAAACAAGACAAACACTTTGTTTTTGAAAACGTTTGGTCACCTTCCGGAAGCCAAAGTGCGTGGCTTCAACCATAAGAAGTGCAGCAGGTCTATTGCTAGGACATTACATATAACATCTTGCTCAGAAGCTCTGATTGATGTCTTCAATATCATAATCTCTCTCCTCTGTAGGAGCATCCACGCATATGAAGTTTTAGTTGGTGAATTCAGACCAGAAGCGATTTGTCATGAAGCATCGACAGATACACACCAAGGTAGACGTTGTTTTTGGTCTTGATAACAGTCGATACACTGTGTTCAAAAATCAGTCTTTGTTGCAAAAACCATAACACTTAAGGATATCCTATTTGAAAATTTTGTTAAAAAAAACACTCCTGTAACTTAACATAATTTTAGATGACTAGTGCATTGGGATCTGTCGCGCTGGAGGACTTGCAATCGAATATTAGCTTATTCCACCCGCCATTTTCGAGGGATTATATCAATTATATCCGGCTACAGTCAGCATAAAATCGTAGGCGTTCTCCATTGATGCCAATGGCAGCCCACAATACGGACACTGTATAGGCCAGAAAATCACTAGAACCTCCTTCTTTGCGCAGAGGTGGTACTATAGACCATGAATAAACGAGGACTCTTCTTGATTCTAGTTTATGGTTCTATAGTTGATTTTGTATTGCCATAGAAAACTATAAAATTTTCATCCATAACGTGGGAAGCGCAGTAACAGAGATAATAGAGTTACATACGCATCCCAGTTCAAATAAAAATTACCAATTCTCAATATTTTTCCTTTCAAGCTTTTTTTCTTCTTCCCCAAAAATTAAATCGACAGAGACGTTATAATAAGAGCTTTTTACTATAGTGAAATTTGCTTGGGTAAAATAGGTAATGAGCGGGTTTGTGCACGTTTTTCTAATATCTGTTGCTCCTACGAAAAAAAAGTGTCACTATATTCTTTGTGTAGAATTTTATGAACAATAATATTAATTCATTAATTTTTTGAAAAAAATGTATATTCGCTGAGATATTTACAAAAAACTGTTATATGTCCCTTTAACAGTACAAAATCAAAAGTGTTACACGCTATAACTTCAAGATTAATTAACGTACAGAGTTTGTTAATAGCTCATTTTTAAGATAATTTTACTGTCTAAATGTTATTGTGTTATTATTTTCTTGTAAAATGAAATTCTATCGAGTTGTTGAATAAAAACCAAATCACTTTCTTTTTCAAGATGGCAGCCTTCCCCTTACCGCGGGCAACTCACAAACTTGGTTTTACATTGAGGAGATATAGCCAAGCACAAATCGTTGAAACAATTTTGCCCATCGATTAATGAAATTTTAATCAATTCTTTGAGAAAATTAGCTCCACCATTCTTGCACGATTTTCTCTGAATCTATTGATTGTATGAAAAAGTACGTTAATCTTTTTCGTGTAAAATTACATAAGCTACAATTTGTGCCTTCACATTTTTTCCAAAAAACTGCTAGTTTTCGTGAAATAAAGAAAAAACTGAATTTTGCCCCGCCTTAAAAAATTAAGCCCCGGCCCAAATTTGCCGAACTTTTTAGGAAATGCTGAAGACGTCAAAACAAAGCTCTCCACCGAACTTCAGCTTTGTCGGAATTTTTTCGAAGTTTTGCCATTTTTGTGTCTAATTTTCCTGGGCTATTCCTTTTTCTCTCTAAGAAATCCTTATTTAAAATTTATTAATTCAGCGTATTTTCATATGAACTGGTTTAAGACGAAAGCTAACAACTAATTAATGATTTTCTCAAAGATGAATGAAGGTATTTGGAAGATTCAAAAAGAATTTCGAAGCAAAATGTTCATACCTTAGTTAGAATGACCATAAACATTAATTCGAAAAAAATTACCGCGAGTTTTTTTAAAACAAAAAAGCATTCCTTTTTTATTTTTAAATTTGAATATCTTAAAACGGTGACGTGCTAGAGAAATTTCTAAGCCAGATTCGAAATCAGCACATCAAAGACCACCAGAAAAATAAATCTTGGTTCAACCAGTAAAAACACATCAATTTTCAACTAGCGCTTGAGTTCAAATGGGTTGCCGCAGAAAAAAACCTAAAACAGAGATTTGTTGGAAATTGTTTATGCTTTCAATTGTTCTGTGATGTTATTCACGAATAATGGATAGTTTTTGAGCCATAAGTAAAATCCGCCCGACAAAATGCACTTTTTCTTAATTTTTTGCATTTTTGTCCACGTTGCGTCACGAAATTTTGTTCGAAAAACTCAGATTCGGATTCAGCACCCCCGAAAACATAAGGAAGGAACAAATCAAAACTACCCTACAACTTGCATGCTAAAAATACAATTTGACTGGCCTAAATCGCAATGTAACGAAAACGATGGATTTTGAACGATAATAGTGAGCTAATCATGAGGCCTCAGTGGCGCGGTGTGTTGTTTATTGGCTTCTGAATCACTTGGTTCATGGTTCACTCCCACATTACGGCAAAGGGCTGTTCAATAAATATGAGCAAAACGAAATACTCGTGAAATAGCTATAACTCAATGCTAAACAGCTCAGTGGTAACACACACAGGTTGTTGTTGTTCATTCAAAATTATTGGAAATTTAGCCAAATTTTTTAAAAATAGTGATGGGGCGTTTTGACAAAAGGATGCGTATGTGCTTTATTGTTTTCTGAATGACTTTTAATTAAAATAATAATTATCCTGATATAAATTAGTGAACTAGTAACAATTCCGACATTTTATTGAAATTAATTCCTAATTTTAAGTTCGAAACGATTTTACTTGCTCAATAGTTGTTGTATTAATTTGGAGTTCTCCTATCTTTATATGGCCATAACATCTAAGAATCACATTATTTTAATTATTATTTAGTCAATCAAAAAAATTATGTCAGTCTCAAACAAAGTAAAAGTTTTCTAAAAATTATAAGTTGTTGCTAATCATAACCTTATAACTCTATAAGATAATCTGCATCAGGTTTGTCTAGTAATAGCGTAAACAACATCTTTGAATATGCCCCAATAAGTTCTTAATTTAGATAAACAACACGCCTGCACCGTCACTGATGTCATAAACAAAATTGTAATATAGGTAGTACAAGAATTTAGTCTGTTATATCTCTTTTTTTTTCAATTCCTCGATTTTCGATTCATTCGATATCAAAACGCACGTACCAGACGCATCCACAGCCAAACTAGCTGTTAATATAAGCGCTCAAAGTAAATAACGGTAATGTTTTTATTTTTAGTTCTTATACTTACATCTTAACATCTACTTAATTATTTATTCAAAAGCCTTAATAGACCTTAAACTTGAATATGTATATTTAAAATAGCTTTTTATGGCCTTTAGTCCAAAAAGTGGCGTTTCGTCCGGCTTACCCACTTGGACTCATCAGTGACATAGTGCGGGCCTTTGTCATACGCAATTTGTATTAAGTTCAGTTTAACTTTTTGGCAAAAAACCATTGTAAACTATATCTAACAAGATTAGAGCTCCTAATCATTAAGCTGGAAGTTTTTTTGGCCGGGGCCGGGAATAGCTCCTATATAAGGTTTTTTACTTACAAAGTATATTGAGAACTTTATCCAAATGATCAGATCAATTGAACTCAAGTTGAATACCTCAGCAATGCTATGCAGATTTCGTATCAAGAAAATCAGTAAATTTATTATTTATATACTAAGCTTTGAAAAAAAGTTTAAATTGAAAAGGCAACGAAAATCATTCAAAACTACAAATTCTAAAGAAAATTTAAATTTCATATTAGAACACAACTAACATCCAAAGCAGACGCTACAATCGTCCTGACACCCATCGTTTCCATAGCAATTCATAATAAACAAAAATAAATGCTATTATTGAAAAATTCCCTTTCGAATACACCAACTTTTTATAATTAAGGAAATTAATTTTATGTTATACACCAACCTCATCATAATATTTAAAGCGAAAGCAGAGCTACTAGAAAATGATGCGGACATTTTGCCCGGTGTCACCTTCTATTTATATTTATTCAATGGTATTACCTAATACAAAAGTATACTTACATATAAAAACCGATTTAAAAAAATCATCAAATCGTTTTCAAAATATTGAATTTTCAAAAAAAAAATAATATTTTTGTTTTAACCCAAAAATCCTTTTTTTCAAAATTTTGATAGGTATAATATTATTTAAATTTTAAAGGAGCCTGCGCATCAAATTTTGTTTGGAATCGGTTAAGCCGTTTTTGATAAAGTGAAAAATAGAAGAAAATATTATATAGTCGTTAGCGTTAATGATAGGTTTGGTAAAAAAAAAGAATTGTTTGAAAGTTCACCATGCCTTTTTTTAATAAAAACGATCATTATTTTTTTAGATAAAAAGCTTTTCCTTAACTGTTGTATGGCAAGTACGTTACAACCATTATTTGGAGCTAAAAAGAACTTTCAATTTCTCATCTAGACAGTTAACATAAAACCATAAGTTCAAAATTCAGGTGACTACTCCAGGAAATTACTCCGGATTGTATTTTGGGAAAAATGACTGAAAATTTTCAGAACTAAATCCTTGGAGGTAGATACTGGAATTTAAGAAGGAACTTGAGCAAGAATGCTGAAAGTTTCCGTAGATTATCTTGGGAATAAGAACAAAAAGTGGAAAGTTGGAAATAAGTCTAGAAAATGTCAGACTTAATCTTCAAAACAAATAAAATGGATACTACGCGGAAAATAAAAATAAACCCTTTTCCTGTTTGACCAAAATGTAAACCACGCTCCTAGCGTTATTATTTTCCGGCCTTGCGTTGTTTCCAAGAACTAAAATGGCAATTACCCCGGAAACAAAACATATGTATATCTCCGACTTTACTTCAGCTAGTTACAATGGAAATATGTTTTAAGTTTTACTTGCGGTAGGAGCATTCAATTTTGTGCTTAAGTTGCGTTTCGGTATTTATCTAGTGATAGACTTAAAATTACAATTTAGCACTCTCTTTTCAGAGTGATAAAGACATTTCGTTCGTAAACAAAAATAATGTTGGGACACAACGGCGCGGTGGGGGGAGGAGCGGGGTATTCGCGTGGGTTGTTACCGCAATGGTGCGGGCCAATATACCAATACTGCCCTGCTAAGAAGAATAAATGTATGTATCTACATTTTTGGCATTTTGATATTTTATCTCTAACATTTTTGAAATTTTTGACAAATGTTTTTCTGTCATATCTACAAGTAAATAATTTTCTTTTCTAAGTTTATTTGCCAGATTTACAAATATGTGCAATGTACATACATGCTATAATATGGTGGTAGCGTTTTTTTTTTTCTTAAAAAAGTGTAGACACGTGCATTTTTCTTGAAAATAGCATAGTGCTTTGTAAAAATTACATATCTCTTAAACGTTCTTAACCATTATCATAAGAAAACCAAAAATTGGGATACATTAGTTTCTTCTTAGCTCTGCAGAATACATTTGATTGGCTCAAACAATTTTTTTCACGAAAATGACAACCTTCAAAAAAAAGAATGTTTAGTTTTTTAACCGGTAATTTTTAATGACTCCAAGATAGCGGTTGCGGTACCTTAAAAAAAATAATTTGCAGATAAAGATCTCAAAGAGATACAGCTCTTCAAAAACAAATTGAAAATAATGTCCACAATTTTTTTTAACTAGCGTATTTATGACAACGATCTCATGCATTCAACTAGGTCTTAGGATGCCAAACCAAGTACTGACTCAAAAACAGCGTTTTTAGTGAGATCGATCCAAATACCTTGAGATCGAAATTAAAAAATCATAATAAGTTCTTATTGGATCAGTCCATAGATTCTATCCTAAGAGATTTTTTGGAAAAGTGAGTTAACACTCTTCTCATCATAAACGACCCATCTGATCTATCTATCTGAATAGTAGAACACATGATTTTAGCTTTTTAAGCTAATCTTATCCGTTTGTTGGAGACTTAATATTGTTGATTTTTTTGTTTTGTATAAAATATAAAACATGGTTACATCTTGAGTTCTATATAAATCAAACTATCAAAATTGAGGTGTTTATGCTAAGTAAATATAACAGAGCATCATATTCAATTTTGTTTTAAATAAATTAAATTGGTTATAGCCCTGAAAATAAATCAGAAGATTCAGCTCTTTTCAACCCCCCACCCCCCCCCCAAAGACTAAGAAGAAAACCTGCCTGACTTTGGTATTCGATATCACAATACATGTACCTATAAACCCTCATACTGAGATTTTGGTTATACCATCCACTCCCAAAACGTTGATGTCGGGTTTTTTAGTTAGGGCAAAAAGTTTCAAATCAAATAAAAAACAACAAGATTTCATAACCTTTAGTTTTATCGTTTCGTATACTACTCCAGGTCCTTACAAAATTGTTAGAAATTAGTTTTACTGCTGTTAATCACTCGGATATTTAATTGGAACCACGGACACCAGATGGTTATGATTATTAAAAACTTTCTCTTTACAGTTTACATAAATTTTGATTCAAATATTTTTAAGTAACTTACTAAAATTTTATTTTGTTTTGGCGGCCACAATAATGCTGTCGTTAAAATACATGCAGCACTCCTCTCCGTCGGTCTTTTAAATCACTACTTTCATATCATTGGGAACTTTTTGTGAAAAAACTATGAAAAACTTTTTACCAGATTTGTCTTCAATAATCAATATCCTGTCCACTCATCGTGGTCAATCTTATGATTTTCCTAATCTCTATAACAAACTACACCGTGAAAAGACACAAAACCTCTTCTGTATATACTTACTGTTTGAACTAGCATCTTCATCAAAGTCATCATCGAAAACATCAAAAGGACTCGCTGCTCGTTTTAGTTTGGGCATTTTTCTGATATAACACTTTTTTTTTTTTTTTCTTAAGTGTAAAATTATATATTTACTAACTTTATACTGGCACACTTTCTTTAGGATTTTCCCATGTAAACAATTTTTTTCAACTACAAAACACTTTAGAAAAAACTCTTTTAGCATACAAAATTACAGCACTCCGGTCGCGACGCACCGTTTAACACTATACATTGGTTGAGGATCACTTTTAAGTAGCATCTGATGAATTTCTTTTCTACTTCAAGAGTTTTTACTCAAACTAGAAGTGTGACTATTTTTAAAACATGTGGGCGGAAATTTTAGGTTTTGTTAATTTTCATTGGTTCTGCAGAAGCTGTTTTCCAATGTTTGGATCCATTTTTACTTAAGGCACGCCTTTAGATAGGAAAATTGGGTTTCGTTTTTTTTGTTTCTGTTTATGTTTTTTAAAAATGAAAGCAATTGTGTGTGATTGTTTATTTGATGACTATTTGTTTTCTATGAAGATAACATCAATTTTGCCTTCTTGTAAATTTTAACAGACGAAGGTTTAGAAAATATTTAAAAAGGTTTCGGTTTAGGGAATAGTGTTATAAAATAGGATAACAGATCGGTAGGAGCGAGGCGAGTGGAAATTTCAAAAATTTGAAAAACAATGTTATTGTCTTTCCTAATCAATGTTTTTTTTTATCAATTTACCCATAAATAACGGACAAAGTAAGTACATTGATTCATGGTCATTCCAATAAGGCCATGAGATCAAATTCGGGTGTAGTGAAGGTGTTTGTGTTTAAAATGTCCTTTTTAAATTTTGAGTAACTATTTGTCAATATTTCAAAACATTAATATTTTTAACTCCAAATTGGACCCTCACTCAAAGAAACCTACATACATATGTATTTTGCTAGAATACAAATTCTATCTCTTAATAACTTTATAATAACCACTTTTAAACAAGGGGTCATAGTATTTGATTAAATCTAACGGTTTTGTAACTTAGGGAAATGACACTTGTATCAGGGGAATGACAAATAAAATGCACGACTGGATCCCACGTACTTGCTCTTATGTTGAAGTTGTGTGGGACTAAAGAACTTTTAAAAATATTCAAATAATTATCACTGGTCAACACAAATTTTGTGCCTGGGTTCTTCATATGATTTTCTTATTCCTTACATATTACTTATTGAATAAAAAATAGTCGTGTTTGAAAAAGTTTGCTTTTGTAGTCAGGAGCACACTATTTGAAAATTCATGAAAATGTTCTATGTTAGAATCTACTACAATAGATACTTTAAGATATAAGACTTAGATACACCAAAACGCTAGAGCGTGTAGGCTGGTTCGAAACAAAAAAAAAAACATATGAGAGGGGGTGTCCATGTTCCCCTGTTTAGGAAGGAGTGGTACTTTTCTTTAAAAAGTTACTTAAATTAGAAAAAAAAATATTAAAAAACAATTTCAACATCAAAAAGATCGTGGTGTATTTTTTTTAAAGTTAATACTCCATTCTTTAATTTAGTTTTAAAATTAAGTCATTTCCATGAATAGTTTTTTTTTTATTAATTTTCAAACACAGAACTTTTAAGAAAAAAGAAATCATTATTCTTATCATTTTTTAAATTAAAATTTTCTTAATTTTACGTGAAAAAAACAGTTTTTTCTTTTCAATATCCAATGTTTTCACCAATCTTAAGTGAAAGTTTAAAAACCAGATGGTTGTATGTATTTTATATTTTTTTATTTTACTATTTTTAATTTTGATAAAATTGAAAATAACAAAAACTCCTTTTTTCTTCATTATTTTGTTTAATGTTTGGGACCAACATTAAAACGGTAATTTTTATTAATAAACACCCTGATTTTGGAATGTGCTATTTTAAAATTATACTTATAGAATAATTTTCCATCATTGTTTCATTTTATTGACCTTGGTATAATGACGATTACTCTCGAAGTCCATAAAGTCCTAGTTAAAACGTTTTCTTTTTTTCTTCTGAATATATGCTCCCAATGAAGTTTTTAATTTTTGTACTAAATGACCGTGCAGAATATTCAATCTTAGAGACATCCTGCATGTCTCTTCAGTTTCTTAACATATTTTCAAAAATGATAATAATGTGAACTTTGATAAAATAACCACATATATAAATGCATTAACATCACTTTAACACATTCTTAATAGCATTTAAACGTCCTTAAATTTCAAAATATTGTAGTTTGTGGCACAAATATATTTTAGATATACCAAATGGGCGTAACAATTGCCCTCCCCTCTCCTCATTTCAAGAAAATATTAAAGTAAAAATTTATTATTTCTTTGAAAACTATGGTAACTGTATTTTGACTACCAACTATACAAAAGCAAACTTTTGGGGGGATGTGGTTATTTTTGGAGCATGACGAATACAAAAATTATTAAATAAACCCAGGCACAAAAATAATTTTGTATTTTGTTGAGTTGTGTTATAGAAAAAGTATAAAAAGCATTTAAATCGTTCTTTTAATTGGATAAATAGTCTGATAAATAACTTAGAGCTAAAAAAAGTATGCCATTTGAATCCTTGAAAAAATATGCATAATGCAAAAACAAAACTTAAAATCGTTGGAGCCGTTTTCTTAAAAATTTTTTCAAAATTTTACGTAATTAAGTGCTTTTTTTTTGTGTTCAATATTCAATGTCTTTATTATTTTTTAGTCCATTACCGAAAACCAAATGTAAAAATCTTTCTTAGTTTTTGAGAAATTAAGAAAAAACAAAAAGTACTTTTACCAAAAAAGCCCGAAAAATGGGTTAAATTATGGATAATTCATGAACAAATTCATTTTTTCGAACTTTTTTGAGAATAGTACCCTTTGTTTTTTCTTAATTTCTCAAAAACTAAGAAAGATTTTTACATTTGGTTTTCGGTAATGGACTAAAAAATAATGAAGGCATTGAATATTGAACACGAAAATAGCACTTAATTACGTAAAATTTTGAAAAATATCGATCTAGGAAAATAAAAATCACAATTTTTTTTAAATAAATTTGACTTTGAAATTTAATTTCTCAAAAACTATTCGCTAAAATAACTTTATTTAAAAACCAAATGCAAGAATGGAGTATTAGCTTTCAAAAACATTGCATTATAGCACATTGTTAGATGTGTTTTCGTTGATTTTTAAAGTTTTGTTTTTGTATTTAAGGTCAACGTTTCAGAAACTGCCCCTCCCTGCCTCAGGGAGGGGAGATACAACTTTCCCCCATACAATTTTTTTCTTAGAATATACCCAGGAACCACACCCTAAGATACTTCCACTCAGGTGCGAGACACCCTGTATATAAAATTCTTAAAATATTTTATAGGACAAATTTTGGAATGCAATTTTAAAGTTTATTTTTTTTCTTTTTTTTAATTATTTTTTATCAATTTTCTTTAACAAATAATTTTGTAAATAATGAATTATAATATTGTTAAATATAAATTTATCATCATCATCATCTTCGTCTCTCCGTTCCTTAGGTTTCTTCTTTATCTGGTCTTGCAACTTAGGGCTTTTCCCTTGTACTGGACTACATTTGGTCCTTGTCATTTAAGCATTTTTAATAATGATTAATCAAAATCCTGACAATGGTATTAGGGAGTTTGTTTTCGATAATTGTAATGATTCTACACGATCAATGATTCGCGTTTTGGGTGGACAGCGTATTGGGTTAAAGGTCTGCCATATTAATGCTCAGAGCTTGAGTCCTAAGTTGGACGAATTTCGATATTTGTTCGTTAATTCAAAAATTGACGTGGTCTGTGTTTGTGAAACCTGGTTTTCTAGTAATTCTTTATCTTGTATGGAGGGGTATAACGTCTTTCGTTGCGATAGAAGTGGTCGTGTAGGGGGTGGTGTTGCAATTTTTGCACACAATCAGTTAAATTGCAGGTTAATACGTAAGAGTCCCCCAGGTAGTGCTGTTGAATTTTTATTCATTGAGATAAAATGTAACAATAATAAAATACTTTTGGGATCAGTTTATCGTCCTCATCGTAATGTTGATTTAGCATCACTCTTCTCTGTCATCGATGAGTTATCTTTTGTATCACCTTTCGTCATTGTTGCGGGAGATTTTAATAATAATGTTCTCTGTAGCTCTGAGCTGACGGATAGCATGAAATCACTTAATTTATTTCCGGTAAATACAAAAACCCCAACCCACTTTAGCAGGGACAACAGTACGTTATTGGATATGTTTTTTGTGAGTCATTTATATAAAGTCCTTCTTTATGACCAACTTTCCGCTTCTTGTTTCTCTCATCACGATCTTATTTTTCTTACGTTTGAATGTTGGCCTCTGCAATCGTCCTCTACCTATAGCTATAGAGATTTCAAACATGTTGACAAACTGCAGTTAGAAGCAGATTTGAATTCCATCGAGTGGCATCATATATATGGTTTGCTGTCTGTTGATGACCAAGTACAATTTCTTCAATCTAATATAAATCATCTCTTCAATTCCCATGTCCCTCTCATTACAAAAGAATGTCGAAATAAAAATCTGTCTTGGTTTGATAACAATATTAAGTCTTTAGTAAGAGAACGTAACCTTGCATACAGACGCTGGAAGACTTTTAGACTTGATGAATTGTACAATATATACAAAGTTTTGAGAAATAAGGTTATTTTTAAAATTCGTGAATCCAAAAAAAGATTTTATGCTCCTAAAATTGACCCTTCTCTTGCCAAAGAGAAGCTCTGGAAGAATCTCAATGAAATTGGTGTAGGTAAGCAGATGAACAACAAATCTACATCTATTGATTGTAATGAACTCAACAAAACTTTCACCACACTAAATTTATCTGTTTCTGAGAACCTGATAAGTGAGTCACATTTATTTGAAGATCCGTTAAATGAACTTAATTCGACTCGTTTTAGTTTCTCCTTCGTTGACGAGGCTGACGTTTTAGAAAGCATCTTAGCCTTAAAGTCTAACTCCATTGGTTTTGATGACTTGCATCCAATTTTTTTTAAGGCTATACTACCCTATGTACTGAAATACATAACTTATATATTTAACTCTATTCTTATGACAAGTACTTTTCCTTCGGCTTGGAAACAAGCCAAAATTATACCTGTCCCCAAAAATCATGATTGCGATGATTTCCGTCCAATATCTATCTTACCGTTTCTTTCAAAAACTTTGTAAAGATTAATGAATAAACAAATAAGAGTTTTTCTTAATGCCAACGGAATGATTTGTATCAATCAATCAGGTTTTCGACCGAAGCATAGCTGTACGACAGCTTTAATTGAGGTTGTGGAAAATATAAGAGTGGCTGTAGATGATAATAAGGTTACTATTCTAACTCTCTTAGATTTTTCTAGGGAATTCGACACCGTCAATCATATCACACTTTGTCAAAAGCTTAAAAATCAATTTAATTTCACTTCACAATCTGCAAAACTTATTCTTTCTTACTTAACCAATAGATCACAGGCAGTATATGCTAATGGCTCGATGTCTTCTTTTCTCCCTGTGTGTAGAGGTGTTCCTCAGGGCTCTATTTTGGGCCCTCTGTTGTTTTCTATGTATATTAATGATCTACCTTCCTGTTCACTGAACTCTTCCTTGCACATGTATGCAGATGATGTGCAATTGTATAATAGTTTTCCCTTGGGTATGCTTGAGAATGGCGCGTTTGAAGTCAATGAGGATTTGAATAAAATAGTTGTCTGGTCCCGTAAAAACGATCTTTGTTTGAATCCTAAGAAATCGAAGTGCTTAGTCATTTCCAGGATCAATATTGACACTTCCTATTTCCCTGAAATTTATCTGAACAATATAGTTATTGGTTTCGTTGATTCTGCGAAAAATCTGGGAGTAATGTTTAATAAAACTCTAACTTGGAATGACCATATTAGACTTACGTTAGGTAAGGTCTATGGTGGTCTTCGTATGCTTTGGACATCTCATCATTTAATACCCTTGAAAACCCGATCTATGCTGGCTAAAACCCTAATCGTTCCACTTATGCTTTTCTGTTGTGAAGTTTTCAGTAACTGTGACCATGAACACAAGCGCAAGCTTAATGTTGCGTTCAATAGCATAGCACGCTATGTCTATGGACTTAGGAGATATGACCACATCTCACACTTTTCTAAATCGTTATACGGCATTACCCTGGATAATCTATTTAAACACAATACATTAAGCTTGCTTCACAATGTTATACAATCCCGTCAACCGGAATACCTATTCCATAAAATTAATTTTCCGCAATCTAGTAGATCTTGTGATCTTACCCCTATACGCTGCTCATATTTAGTATCTGAACGACAGTTTTATGTGTATGCTATTCGATTGTGGAACTCACTCCCTCGTTCTATTAGGATGATTACCTGTACGGCCCGGTTTCGAAGGATGCTGAGAGAATTTTTTGAGAGATCTTGATGATGTTGATGATGGTAATTTTGTTTTCCTTTCTTTTATTTTTAAACTGTATTATATTTAGGACAATATAAATTATTTTCTTTTCTGATTTCAAATGTTACTATGTTTAAATAACAATGAATAAGCTATTCTTTTGTTTTTCTCTAATTATATTATCTACTTAATGCAATTACATAATAAATTACGCCTATAGTATTAAGGTACTGATGTTTACTCTAATTTATAAGGTATTGTATCTTACTGAGTAAATAATTCAAATAAATAAATCTAAATCTAAATCTATTTATGTGCATATAAAACAAAATTTAAAAAAATTGTCAACTCGTTTCTGAGATATCGAATTTTCAAAAAAAAATTTAAAATTTTTTTAAAAATTTTGAAAATTTTTATATTTAATCTTATCTTAAATTTGTATATAAATAAAATGCACGACTGGATCGCGTGAACCTCCTCTAATGTTCAAGTTGTGTGGGACTTAAGAACTAATAAATATTCAAGTAACTATAGAAAAAGTATAAAAAGCATTTAAATCGTTCTTTTAATTGTATAAACAGCCTGATAAATAACTTAGGGTTCAAAAAAAAGTATGCCATTTGATTACTTGAAAAAATTATTAATATATGAAAACAAAAATTTTTAATCGTTGCAACCGTTTTCTTAAAAAATAATTATGTATGTATAAAATTTTAGTAATATTTAAAAAAAAAAATGTTTGGTATGCCAGTTTTGAGTATACAGGGTGTCCTGTAAATAATGGATAACCTTGCAACTGGTGGTAGCAGGCCTCATGACCTTTCCAGAAAAAAATATTAAAAAAATATTTTCCCAGTGGCTACTATGTTATGAAGTTTTTCCAAAAGTTGTTAACAAGTACTACTTTCCTCAAATACGTGAACGCTACGACCATGGATGAGCAACTTTTGCTATTTTTTTTTTTTATTTTTGTAATATTCTAGAATGACTGTTGTAATAGATGGATGGTAAAATTTAATAATAGTTATTGCATTTTTTTTATTCTAATTTTTTAAAATATTTTTTTCAGTACACAAATTTATTTTCAAAAAAGTTTGACCACCTCTAATATATTAAAATTGTATGAGAACATGAATGGCCAGTTACTTTAAAAAGTTGTAGGTATATTTAATGCACTTTTCAAAATGGTATAACACATGCTTGTGTATTAACAAAATAACCAAGAAAAATTTGTCAATCATCTTTTAAAGCAGCTTTTAACATTTTCGCAAAATGTCTATTAAAATGTTACAATAACCTCCCAATTTGGGTTGGAGAAAGATTTTCTCTTTTGATGTGTAAGAGGGTTCAGTGCAAGTATAAAACTCGATTTTAGGTTTTGAGAGCCCCACCATTTGGCCACCATATTGAAAAACGAGTTCTGAAAAGTTTTCCGTGGCAACTTAAATTTTATAAGTCTTAGAGAAAAAACTTTGGTACAAATTTGCAGCAAATTTAATTCTCTTCAATTTATATTAACACACTTTTTACCCTTAAGTTATAAATAAGAAAGTTATAATCAAAATTTAAACATTGAAAAAACTCATATGTTTTTGATTATAACTTTTTTACTTGCGATATAGGTACTATAGCATAGGGCAAGTTTTGGATTCGTGCAAAAAAAAAATTCGAGATAACAATCAAACATGACATTACGGTGATAGAGAACACCAAAAAAGTAGGTGGCACAATTCTGTCTGTCCGTACCTCAACCTACAGCCTAAACCACTGAAGCGATTTTCTTCAAATTTTGAACTTAAGGTTTTTTTGTAACTCTCCAGAGGGGAAATTGAAATTTTTTTTTAGCTCAAAAAATAACGATACTTGCCATACAACCGTTAAGGAAAAGCTTATTTATCTCAACAACGGCTCCAACGGTTTTGATAAAAAAAATCAGTGTATTACTGTAGATATGATGTAGCTTTTAGTAAGAAAAAAATCACCAAAAACATTTATTAACGGTACCTGCCATATAACGGTTTTTTTGATTTTTGCTTTTCCCATTAACCGATCATCCGATCTCAATAAAAATTTTTTCACAAAAGCTTTGTTAGAATATAAATAAAATTGCATACCAAAATTTTTGAAAAAATAAATTTTGGATTTTTAAAAAAGATTCAAAAACGGGTTGATGAATTAATTTGAATTTTCACTTTTAAATGTATATTAATATATACTCAAAATTGGCATACCAACTTTTTTTTTTTAAATTGTTACAAAAATTTTATATATAAAAAATTAATTTTTAAGAAAACTGCTCCAACGATTTTAATTTTTTTTTTGTGCATATATTCATATTTGTTCAAGTAATCAAATAACATACTTTTTTTGAGCTCTAAGTTATTTATCAGACTGTTTATACAATTAATAGAACGATTTAAATGCTTTTTATACTTTTTCTATAATTACTTGAATATTTTTTAAAGTTCTTAAGTCCCACACAACTTGAATATAAGAGCAAGTACGTGCGATCCAGTCGTGCATTTTATTATTTATAACCTTAGGGTAAAAAGTGTATTAATATAAATTGAAGAGAATTAAATTGTCTACAAATTTGTACCAAAGTTTTTTCTCTAAGACTAATAAAATTTAAGTTGCCACGGAAAACTTTTCAGAACTCGTTTTTCAATATGGTGGCCAAATGGTGGGGCTCTCAAAACCTAAAATCGAGTTTTATACTTGCACTGAACCCTCTTACACATCAAAAGAGAAAATCTTTCTCCAACCCAAATTGGGAGGTTATTGTAACATTTTAATAGACATTTTGCGAAAATGTTAAAAGCTGCTTTAAAAGATGATTGACAAATTTTTCTTGGTTATTTTGTTAATACACAAGCATGTGTTATACCATTTTGAAAAGTGCATTAAATATACCTACAACTTTTTAAAGTAACTGGCCATTCATGTTCTCATACAATTTTAATATATTAGAGGTGGTCAAACTTTTTTGAAAATAAATGTTTGTGCTGAAAAAAATATTTAAAAAAATTATAATAAAAAAAATGCAATAATAAATATTAAATTTTACCACCCATCTATTACAACAGTTATTCTAGAATATTACAAAAATAAAAAAATAGTAAAAATTGTTCATCCATGGTCGTAGCGTTCACGTATATTTGAGGAAAGTAGTACTTGTTAACAACTTTTGGAAAAAAACTTCATAACATAGTAGCCACTGGGAAAATATTTTTTTATATTTTTTTCTGGAAAGGTCATGAGGCCTGCTACCACCAGTTACAAGGTTATCCATTATTTACAGGACACCCTGTATATAAAATTCTTAAAATATTTTAAAGGACAAATTTTGGAATGCAATTTTAAAGTATATATTTATGTGCAGATAAAAACAAAATTTAAAAAAATTGTCAACTCGTTTCTGAGGTATCGAATTTTCTAAACAAAGATTTGAAAATTTTTCAAAAATTTGAAAATTTTTATGTGCAATTTTATTTAATCTTATCTTCAATTTGTATATAAATAAAATGCACGACTGGATCGCACGAACTTGCTCTTATGTTCAAGTTGTGTGGGACTAATAAATATTCAAGTAACTATAGAAAAAGTATAAAAAGCATTTAAATCGTTCTTTTAATTGTATAAACAGCCTGATAAATAACTTAGGATTCAAAAAAAAGTATGCCATTTGATTACTTGAAAAAATTATTAATATATGAAAACAAAAATTTTAAATCCTTGGAACCGTTTTCTTAAAAAATAATTATTTATATATAAAATTTTAGTAATATTTTTTAAAAAAATTTTTGGTATGCCAGTTTTGAGTATATATTAATATACATTTAAAACTGAAATTTCGAAATAATTCGTCAACTGGTTTTGAAATATTGAATTTTTAACAAAAAAAATTGAATCCTTTTTAAAAATCCAAAATTTAGTTTTTCCAAAATTTTGGTATGAAGTATCATTTATATTCTAACAAAGTTTTTGCGCAAAAAATTCATTGAAATCGGATGAGCGGCTAATGAGAAAACCGAAAATAAAAAAAAAACGTTGTATGGCTGTTACCGTTAGTAAAAGTTTTGTTTTTTTTACCAGAAAGTACACTATATCTACAATAATACACTGATTTTCTTAAATCAAAATCTTTGTAGCCGTTTTTGAGATAAATAAGCTTTTCTTAATCGGTTGTATGGCAAGCAACGTTATTTTTGGAGCTAAAAAAAATTCAATTTCATCTAAGAAACTACCAAAAGCCTTAAGTCCAAAATTTTAAGAAAATCGCTACAATAGTTTAGGGTTTAGGCTGTAGGTCAAGGGACAGACAGAATTGTGCCACCCATATTTTTGGTGTTCTCTATCATGGTTATCTAGAATCCAAAACTTGCCCTATAGTACTTAGTAGGTTAGGTACCTATGTATGTATATCGCAAGTAAAAATCATGTATGTAAGTGGCGGTGTATTTCCCCCTCTTTTTTAATACGTGGAGGGTTAAATTCCTAAAACACTGAGATTGAAAATTAGACTCGCTGAATTATTGATTAAAAATAGCTTTTTATGGCATTTAGTCCTACAAAAACAAAGGCCCTCATTATGTAACTGATGATTCCAAGTGAGATTGCTGGGACGAAAACGAAACGCAAATTTGTAGGACTAAAGGCCATGAAAAGCTATTTTGAATCCATGTTTAACATATTTAAAACTCTCAATGACTGGTCGTATTAGTACTAGAAGTATTGAAAAACAACTTTTCTTATTTTAAAATAAAAAGTTTCAATAAGCATACGAGTATTTCATCTCTGATGAACCAACCGCCTAACAAGTGGGGTCAAGATTGGTTATCAAAAAGTTCGTTGTTTGATATGATATACTATCATCAAATAAAAAAAATACAAAAGTGTTGATTTTCAACACATTATATTTTATTTTTTAATTAATAAATATGGATCTACACCAAGTATCAACCAACTCAATTAAAATTCTAAAACAAAAAAACAGTTTGAAGCTGCTCTTCAAGTAGTAAACAATAATGTGGAAAATAAGTAGAAATTTACTAGCACGACGAACTCCTTTTCAAATTGTCCGTTTCAATTCGAAGGAAGTACAAATCCCATCCTCAGCAGATGTGGTTGTTATCGGTGGTGGATCGGCTGGTTGTCATACTCTGTATCATTTAGCTAAACGTGGAGTGAAAGCAGTTCTCCTGGAACGTGCCAAACTCACAGCTGGAACCACCTGGCATACTGCGGGTTTGGTATGGAGACTTCGTCCCAACGATGTCGATATACAATTGCTAGCAAATTCTCGGAATATGTTAATGGGCCTGGAAGAAGAAACTGGACTAGATCCTGGCTGGATACAGAATGGTGGGATATTTATTGCTCATTCAGATGTAAGCCGGAAGCTGGGTCATTCATAATTAATAGCATTTTATTTTTTTAAATTAATCTATTCTTATATAGAACCGTTTGGATGAGTATAAACGGCTGTCGTCGATTGGAAACTCACTGGGTATAGAGAACTATATGTTGTCACCGGAGGAGACACAAAAGCTGTTCCCACTCATCGATCCAACGGCCTTTACTGGAGCTCTATATTCTCCTGGAGATGGGGTAGTTGACCCAGCTATGTTGTGTTCAGCACTTACTAAATCGGCTTCAAATAATGGAGCAAAAGTCATTGAAGGGTGTCCTGTAAATGATTTCCTTGTTGAGGAATCTATGAATGGAAAGAAAATAGTAGGTGTGAAGACACCATTTGGAAATATTAAAACAGACACAGTAGTTAATGCCACAGGTGTTTGGGGTAAAGATTTAGTCGAGCCACATGGCTCCAGCCTCCCATTGCTGCCAATGAAACATGCCTACATTGTGTCGGAGTCTGTGCCTGGAGCTCGTGGTCTTCCAAACATTCGAGATCATGATTATTCGACATATTTCCGAATACAAGGTGATGCCATCTGTATGGGTGGCTATGAACCAAATCCTGTGCTCTTGGATCCGGTTGCAAGGGACTTCAATTTCGGGCTTTATGACTTGGATTGGAGTCTTTTTGAGACGCATTTAAGTGGTGCAGTCAAACTTTGTCCCTCATATGCAAACTTTGGAGTTAAGAGCACTGTTTGTGGACCAGAATCCTTTACTCCTGACCACAAACCTCTAATGGGTCCGGACAATCATGTCAGTGGACTGTATCATAATTGTGGCTTCAATTCTGCCGGTATGATGTTCGGTGGAGGCTGTGGAGAGCAAATTGCTCTATGGATTATCAATGGACAGCCAGATCTTCCGATGTTCAGCTTCGATCTGAGACGATTCACTGAATCTCAGAATCGTCACATTCAATGGACCAAGGAAAAGTCCCATGAGAGTTATGCAAAGAACTACAGCATGGTATTCAAACACGATCAACCTCTTGCGGGGAGAAATTTTAAAACAGATCCTCTGCATGATGACATGTTGTCATATGGTGCTTTTATGGAGGAAAAACAGGGCTGGGAGCGTCCTGGATTCTTTTTATCAAACAGCAGAGCCGATGTGCTTGCCTACGATTGGTATGGAAGCTATGGCAACAAAAAGAATGAAGCTTCTGCTTACGAAAAAGTCCTTGAGGGAGATCTTAAGTATGGAAGTTTTTCGGATCATCACAAATTGGTAAGTGATGATAGGCCTGAGGAGGGTGCGTGATACAATAATTTTCCTTCAATTTAAACTTTGTTTATTTTTATTTCTATCTGATGGCAGATTGGAGAAGAAGCACTTGCTTGTCGTAATAATGCGGCTGTATTCAATATGAGCTATTTTTGTAAACTATTTTTGGAAGGTCCACAAGCAAAGGAAGCTGCCGATTGGATATTCACGGCCAATACTAATCGTGATGCTAAGAAGTAAGAATTATGGGGA
Organism: Dasysyrphus tricinctus; assembly: GCA_963921185.1. Taxonomy (NCBI): domain Eukaryota; kingdom Metazoa; phylum Arthropoda; class Insecta; order Diptera; family Syrphidae; genus Dasysyrphus; species Dasysyrphus tricinctus. Next base: position 48,788,571 of record OY992531.1, read on the forward strand.
AATATGGGGTAGAACTTGTTTTGTTTGTTGGTTGATTTAAATAGTAAGTGGTGTGAGTCGTTAATTGTCATCAATTAGTTGCGGTGAGTGGATTATGTGTGTATGTAGGTTGTAGAATTATTTTATTTTCTTAAGATTAATGGATTTTTGAGAATTTTTACAGATAATCTTTACTTGGAGATATGTAAATTTGTATTCGAAGCATTTATGCAACTTAATAAGTAAAAGATTATCGAAAAATAGTAATTAAGTGCAAGTAATGTGATGGATAAGTACCCAAGAGTTTGTTGAAATTTTGGTTAAAACCTTTTTATCGTTTTTCATTGTTGAGAAGATATGTGAGTTTTTTGTGAAAACATTTGCCCTTTTCCATTTTTTCATGTTTTCATTTATTTTCATTTGTTCAGATGAGATCTCGAGACAAAAGATTGAATTTTCTAGTTTGGGAAAATTGATCTGCATTCAACCATACATACAAACAAAACACTCTCCTGTCAGCTGTCAAACGTCAAATCGTAGTTGAACAGTTTGCTTGTTTTGTATAATTTGAGCCAAAGACTAGTGTGTGTATGTGTATGTGCATTTGCAGTTGCTGTACGTATGTATGTTGCGGCTATTCTCAGGAATTATTGAACCGATCCTAAAAATGTTTTAATCAATGAAAAGCTACAATATCCCTGAGTATCATAGGCTAAATTATATTTTGATAGATATAAATAGTTTTAAGGTAAAAATCTAAATATTGGTATTTTTGTATGGATATTTGTGAGAGTTTTTGGTTTTTATATTTTAAACAATTCAAAAATTTCCTTGGAGCATGAAGAAGAATGTTTTAGGGCTAAAATTTAGCAACTACAAATTCTATTTGTAGGGTGCAGTTGGGTAAAAACAAAAATGAGATTACAAAAATTCTCTTTTTTCTGTTTGAAAAGATTTTTCCAAGAGGATGGACTAAGAGAATGGATTAACGGCAAGACATGTTTCGAGATTAAGCTTCATTTATGTGGGGGGAATGGGGTAAAAAGAAAACAGTATCCGATTGGAATTTCTCTTGATGTTGTTGATCTAAATTGATACGATGTATTTTATTGCTTAATATTTTTCAAAACTAAACCGAATTCTTAGTCTAAAATGGGGTAAGCAAAAGGGAATCCAATTTTAAACAGTTATATTTAGAGTATTGAGTATGAAATCACTCACTTGATATTTTTCAAAATTAAGCTATTCCTTTTTAGTAATATAATGAATTCCTATGTGAGCTGGAGGTCAGTTTTTGTTTTTATTTTTATGAAATTGTGACGTTTCGGGCTTGGTTACACCCTTCTTCAGACCTATATATTCAAAAAAATTTTATTAAAAATCTAGCCTATTGGATATCTAAACATAAAATTGAAGATACCACGCCCGAAACGTCACAATTTTATAAAAATAAAAACAAAAACTGACCTCCAGCTCACATAGGAATTCATTACATATATTTTTATGTTTGAAAAGTTATATTTATAGAGCTTGGCTTGATAAAAAAAAAGAGTACCTCCATCAAGCTTTAGAAACTCTTTTTGTTTTAAAAGTGATATTAAGAGAATGGACTTAGAGGACAGGGCTTTACTGCTACATATTTTTCAACACTTAAGCTTCATACATTGGATGAAATGGGGTAGAAATGAAAAAAATGTGAATATGATTTCGAATACTTTTTTAGTTGAAAAGGTCGTTATTAAAGGACAGCTTAAGACGTCAATACTTCTTAAAATTAAGATATTTATAGGGTGAAATAGGGTTAGTAAAATATGTTATCCGATTTGAAAGATTTTATGCAGAGGGAGAGGATGGCCTTTCGGGACCACTGGTGGCATGTTCTCAAAATTTAAATGTTTAAAGGATGTAATGAGGTAAAATCGTGGGTGTCTAAATTTTAAATTTCTGTTTGTGTTTTATAAGTTGTCCTTTTTTATTTTATTTATTTATTTATTTTCTTAGCCTAGTTACATCAATTAAATACTTATTCTACAAATTGTTTCAACATTTCTTTAAGGGCCCATTTCTTCACACCTAACGTTAGTACCGGTATTATTCCTGAAGTTAGTACTCTACTCAAGTAAGTATTTCTCATTTCTGCAAACACACAAGTATGAATAAATGAGAGATACTGATTTGAGTATCAACTTTAGGACTAGTACCGGTATTAACGTTAGTATAATCTGTGAAGAAATTGGCTGCAAGACTGTTTAAATTATTATTAAGTTAATAAATTCACAATACTTGTTGTAATCAGCACAAACATCAGCAAAGAGAGGTTCATGTTATGTTGGCCATAAACAGTTCTATTGAATCTTAAATTTAATAGTTCATAGTTACGGAATGATCTAGTTTGGACATTTATATTCATAACAATTCACTTGAGTTTATTTTACTCGTTAATATATTAAGCACAAAAGAATATTGACTATAGCAAGTACGTAGAATTTTGATCAGGGGGGGGGGGGGGGGGGGCAGACTCATCCGAAATTTAAAAAACTAGATTTCTATTGTAATACTGCCGTGCTAAGAAGGAAATGTATCTACATTAGGATGGTCGTTATATATGTTTTTTTTGAATGAAGCTTTCCAAAATGCTACAAAAAATTACTGTAAGTGTTGTCGTTGGTTTTTTAAGTATATATTTTGTTTCTATTTTATGTAATTATTTTATTAAATTGCCCCACCTACATGCTTTGGCAGATTTTACGCGAATCTCCTAGTATGCAAAAAAAGGAACGGCTATTTAATTTACTCCTACAGCGACTAGCGACTATAAGGGATGAAAATTCATTCATTCAATTCTTCATTTAGTGCCAATTTAGGTCCATACGAGATGACTTTTTTTTCACGACTACCCTAATCTACATACATTTCTGGGATTTGGAGACATACATATATGTATGTACTAGCAAATAATTTACTTTCTAAGGTAATTTGCCAGATCTTCAAGTGCTAGTTCGTGCATTTTTCTTAAAAACAGCAAGGTTCTTTGCAGTAGCGGATCCAGGATTTGACTGTGGGGGGGGGCTTGGAGTTCCCTTAGACACATCTTTTGAAAAATTCTTAATAATATACGAATGCCCACCAACCCAAATTTTCTTTTCTCAGAAAGGAGGCTAGCCAGCAGCTGAATCAAAAAAGATTTTGTATAATGCAAAAATATATGTAGGTACTTAATAGGAAAATAATTCTGCAAAATTTTATGATTGGAAATGGAGCATCTTGTAATTAGTAAGCTTCAGCTGCTATTTTGCAAAGACGCTTTAACCAGTTTCTCCACAAAGTCACACCGTATAAAAAAGTTGTAAGGATATGTTTATAGGAGCTTTAAATAAGTAGGCCTTTCTTTAATTTGAATATTTTTTGAAGGGTTTATAAAACCTCATCCTAAAGTACTTGGTTTAACTTTAGCCAGCCGTCCACCTCCAAAAAGTTATTGATAAACTTTGTAGGTTACTGTTGTCCTAAAATGTTTTAACTTGGATTGGTTGTCCAAGATTTGACTAACTAGACATCATATTTACATATTTAAATAATGCATATTTCCAATTAATGAGAAGTTTTGAGAAACTTTCTAATAAGAAACCGTCCAAGAAAATCAGTGCAAACTTTTTTTTTGTTTTTGACACTAATGTAAGATCCGTGCGAAAGTTAAATGGAAAAAATTGAAACAAAAGAGCGCACGCAAGCGGGGCAGCTAGATGTGCTTTCCCCCACCCCCCACCCCTAATCAGAATATATTTCATATATTATTTAATTTTTCTTCTTTTGATGAAAACAAAAGACATTTTAAAGCAAGATTTCTGTAATAAAACTATTTTTTGGATGAGTTTGCTCCCACCTTATCGAAATCCGGCGTACGCCCTTGTATCTCATCTATCTAATTCTTAAAATTTAATTCCTATAGAAGAGAATGCTATAAATGGCAAAAAAGAAAGGTAATTAAGCTCCCTATAAAAAAGACAGTTGCAAATTTTTTGTAAAAGTAGCTGTTCCAAGAAATTAGCTAAATCATGTTTTTCCATTCACTTTTTGTAAATTTGAGGAAAAAAAATGAATTTGGATGTTCTGTACCTATTCCACCTAAAATGACTTAAGCCCATGCGGATTGGTATTTCAAACATAAAAATTCGTGTTCAACATAGCGATCAATAACTTTAATGCGAATTCTATTCACATTTTTTGTTAATTCAAATCTTACAGTTTGACGAAGATTTGCAAAAAATCTGAGTTAAAATTTTTAAATTTGTTCCGCCCAATAATTTATAGTTATACGAGTATTGGGTCCATATTAAAACAAAAATGTATATTACATTTTGTAAGGAAAACAAAAATTAGCCGTTACAGCTGATTTTTACATTTCAAAAATGAGTTCGAAGTGAATTGAAATTCTTTCTCACTTCATTTAATGAATATTGCTCACGGAAAGAGCTCTCTTATCTTGTTTAGAGTACAAAGGAAATCAAAAGAGAAACTAAGATCAAAAATCGCTTCGTCTTAAAGCAGTCTTTGAAATCGTCAAAATATCTTTCAGCACACGAAAACAAACTGAAATAAAAACATAAGTTTCAATTTCTAAAACAATACTTTGATGTTATTATATGCATACTATCCAATCAAAGTTATTCAGACCGATTACCTATAGCATCCGTCAAATGAACTGCGAGCGAATCAGACTGAATTTTGACATTTTTACTATGATCCAAATATCAAAACTGGGCCCCACTCATTCGTCGGATTCTGTAGGGTGATGTTTTACACCGGAAACTGAGTTTTTAAACTTAAGCCCCAAAAGTTATCCGGGCCTAGCTAAGTCCGAAAAATATCAAGAGGAGTTTAAGAAAAAGCTTACATTCATTCGCTTTGTCAAACTTAATTTGATCTTTAAGAAATATCGATACCCAAGGAAATCTTGGTAAAAATAATAGCATGAAAGTCAAACTCACTAGTTTCAATATAAGGGAAAAAACACAGCATTTAGGTATGCATACTCACTAGCTCCAAACTTGTTATTTGTTTAGTCCGACTCGTTTGGGGATTAGAAAAAACAAATTGTTAAGCCCCAACCTTTTTTTTCCCTGGTCTTCGGTAAACAACAGCTGGCAGGCAAATTTTTTGGCTCTTGCCTGTTACTCGTCGGATTTCTTTAATGCCTGGAAAAAATACAGCTATTATGCAAATTAGTTAGCCCTAATAGTGTTATAGTTTTCATTTGATTCCCTTGCACGCTTAGGAAAACGCTTCGTAAAGGCTTAGCCCCAAGCCTCAACTTTTTGTCTTATATCTGCAAGGCTTGAAATAAATAGAGCCTACGAAGGTATATTTTATTTTTTATATAATCGTCTTTTTCATTCAATTCTCTTGGGGTTTCGAAAAAAAAACACAGTTTGCATATAATATGGTTCAGCCCAACAACTCATTCAATTTTCCTAGGGCTTGGAAGTTGGAAAATTACAGCTCACGTGTTAATTTTGTAGCCACAATCTTAGTTTTGTTTGTCTAACTCTCTTCTCTATCAGCCGTGGGGGGGGGGGGGGGGGGCTTCAGCCCCTATAGCCCCCCCTCTGGATCCGCCACTGGTTCTTTGTACAAACGAAATTTTTCTCAAGAATGTTTAACCTATTAAAAGTCAAGATATAGCGGTTTTATTTTGTATCAATAAAATAATAAATAATTTGTCAAAACTGACTTGACTCAAAGCAGCCAAAAATGAGATATGTTTTTTCTTCTTAGCACTGCAGTATTATAATAGAAATCCAAATTTCAGATGCCAAATTAAGCATTTTACTTTCTTTGAAAAAAAGAAAATAGCTACGAATTCAGTTTCTAATATTAGTCCAGTCAATTTGTGCTCGAAAAGGCCCTTTGCGAGCAAATTGTGGGGTAGTTTTGATTTTTTCCCTCCCTTATGTTTTCGGGGGTGCTGAATCAGAATCTGAGGTTTGCCAACAAAATTTCGTGACGCAACATGGAAAAAAGCGCAAAAAATGATGCAAAAATGCGTTTCTTGGGAGTTTTTCCTAATGGCTCGGATACTACAAACTATTCGAAAATAACATCAACGTTGCATTGAAAGTATACACAATTTCCAATAAATCTCTATTCAAGGTTTTTTTCTGCGACATCCTATTTGGACTCAAGCGCTAGTCGAAAATTGACTGTTTACAAAAATCCACTCGAAAGCTCTAAGAAATTACTTTGCATGCCAAAATTTGGACTTTGGCCTGTAACATGAACCAAGATATACTTTCCTGAAGGTTTTTGAGTTCGGATCTGGCCTTGGAAGTACTCTAGCACATCACGTTTTTGAGATATTTGAATCTAAAGATTAAAAAAAAATGCATTTTGTATGCAAATTTGAAGTTATATTTTTTTCTCGAGGTAATTTTTTTCGAAAAAATATTTACGGTCATTCTGAAGTATGAACATTTTACTTCAAAATTCTTTTTAAATCTTTCAAGTACCTCTATTCGCCTTCGAGAAATCGTTGGTTTTCGTCTTACTACTTAATTCGAAAAATCAAGTCAATTTGTGCTCAAAAGGGAAAATTGTGGGATTTTTCGAAAAAAATTACCTCGAGAAAAAAATATAACTCCAAATTTGTATAAAAAATGTATTTTTTTAATCTTTAGATTCGAATATCTTAAAAACGTGACGTCATAGAGCAATTTCAAGCCCAGATTCGAACGCAGCGTATCAGAGACCATCAGACAAATATATCTTAGTTCATGTTACAGACAAAAATTCAAATTTTGTCATACAAAGTAATTTCTTAGAGCTTTCGAGTGGATTTTCGAAAACAGTAAAAACACGTCAATTTTCGATTAGCGCTTGAGTCCAAATGGGTCGGCGCCGAAAAAAATCGTGAATAGAGATTAATTGGAAATTGTGTATACTTTCAATTGTACTTTGATGTAATTTTCGAATAGTTGGTAGTTTTCGAGCCATTAGTGAAAAACTCTCAAAAAATTTGCATCATTTTTTGCATTTTTTTCCATGTTGCGTCACGAAATTTTGTTGGCAAATCTCAGATTCGAATTCAGCACCCCTGAAAATATAAAGGAGCGGACAAATCAAAACTACCCCACTCTTTGGCTTTAAGTATCAAGATCAATAAGTTTTGAACGATGTGTATATGGAGGTAGGTTAACATCTCTGTTCCATGGAAGATTACGATGTACAAACAGTAGAACTATAAATTTTTTCTGTACAGACTGAATTCGATTCATATTCGAAATGTAATGCGGACACCATACACACCCTGTCAGTTCATTGTGTGTGTACTGTGACATGTTCAACACTTTCCAAATTTAACATTTAGATTTTCAGTTTTCTCAATTTTCCAAGCCTCTGATTGGCCAGAATTCAGAAATCTGAAGATTCAGTACTGAAATTGAGGCATTGAATGTACCCATTGTCAATTTGACAAGGTCTCTGAGAATTAATTTGTTTTTTTTTTGTTCAGTATCTGACAACCGATTTTTGAAAACATGCGCAATATATTACCTTTAATATGTGTACTGTGAGTGCGAAGGACTGTCATGCCAAAGGTGTGGGTTCGATTCCCAGCCGTGCCACCTAAAAACAGACATGTTTTATTCGAGGAACTGCCTCTTGCGAGGAACTGACAAATCCTCCAAGAGTATATTCATGAAAAAGTGCTTCTCATTTCGCCGTTCGGCTTCGGCAAAAAACTGAAGGTCACCTCCATTCCTGCTAACAAACACGCACACAAGAATGGTTGTGAGTAGTAAGTCACTAGGCCCTGGCTCTCCACGAGCTGTTGCGCCACCCAATTTATATTATATTTATAATCGAGTTATAGAAATCATTCATTGATGCACGGTGGTTGCGTGGACTGATAGAAGTCGGTGCCTAGAGCCATACAAATTTAAATCAAATTACGACTTGATCTACTGATATTAGTTTGGATTTTAATGCACATATGAATAAATATAGCTATGTATCTGCTAAAATAAAATTCTACAAATAAATCCACTAAGAATTTCGTTTATTTAACGGTGATAAACATGACCGCTCACAAACTAAGTGGATATAAGAATATAATTAAAACTATTAATCATAGAAGAAGCCGGTCGCGGAAGTGGTGGTGTTTCTTTCGTTCAATTTGATTTTAAACCACGAAATTCGTACAAAAAAAACACAAATATTGCAATATTATTTATAATTTTGATTTGTTAATGTTGTTCGAAACTTTTGTTTACACGAGCGAAAGCGGGGTAGGTCAGCAGCTAGTAAATTAATAAAATCTATAAACGTGACTTTTTATGTTATCATATAAATATTTCTAAGACTTGTATAAAAAGTCTTCGATAAAATACTGGCTCAATCAGGTTAAGCCTTTCCACAAAAATTGTCTTCAACTATTTCAATCGTTGAACTACTTTATAGTTTATAGTTTAGTTTATTATTTCTTACTTCAAATAATAATTAAGTTGTTAACTTTATTTTAACATGAAAACAATAATTTTTTTATAAGAAGGTTTTATAATAGATACAAATTCTATAAACATACTACTGAAATAAATCAGCCAAGTATAGAAGAGTTAGCATTGACTTGTTGAATTATTGATTCAAAATAGCTTTTTATGGCATTTAGTCCTACAAATTGGCGTTTCGTCCGGCTTACTCACTTGGACTCATCAGTGACTTTGGGACAATAGTCGTTAACCGTCTGAACACGTGTATTTGCAGGTTTGCGAGCACTGTCAAACGTTAATCAACACTTAATTTAAATGAACAATGACCAATAATTACTGGTTTTTATGAAAAAATCGACTTGAAAAAATCGTTTTTTTTTGTTGCCATTCTGACAATGTTTCTTACAAAATAAAAGTATATTTTTTTTACACCATCATAAAGTTGCGGTCTTAACAAAAATAATCCGTTCTTAAATTTTCAAAAAATTTTCTTCAACTTTTTTCAAATTAATTTCACAAGAAATTCCAAAAATGTATATTTGTTTAGGACAAAAATGTACGTTTTCAACAAACTTCATCAAAATCAAATTATTTGCAGTGAAGATAAAAATAAAAAAATGAACGAAAAAAATTATTTTTTTAGTATTGTTCTCAATATTTTTGAGGTTATGTAAAATATCAATCAAAATTTGTCTCTTAATTATCTACATACATCGAAAAAAAAAACGTTGTCGCACATCTTTTCGCATCCCTTCCCAACATCCGGTCATCTGTTGAGAGGCAATTTATTTTTCCATATGCCTGCTACCTGCTATTACCTAATCCTTAATTTTCCCAAATAATTTTTCCAACTTCTGACCTTTGAAAACTAGTTTGGCACTGGTCTAAACTCTACAATCCAAGTTCAGAGAGGAAGTATAGTTAATTTTGTCTCAAATTTAGGTTTCAAATATAAACGGAGAGTTATTCGATTGGTTTTTGAGCTGTGTTCAGAATTGTCCGTAAGAACATCAAAAATGTTGTTATGTTGTTTTTAAAAAAAGTAAAGCAAAAAAGCTCATGATAAATGTACAAGCATTTTATTTGTTATGAAAGAAGGAATGAACGAAAAATATTTTCAATCCCTTATAAACTATTTAATTTTAATATACTTCAATTTTAAACGTTTGTGTTTTTAACACAGGTGTTTTACCGTCTGTCTCATTAAAATTTGTACACAAAAACACTTAATGTCTGTTCGCGTACGTCTCAAAACCACGAATTTCTAAGAATTTAGCCCAAATTTATGTCAAAGCTCATATACAAATAAAATACACGACTGGATCGCACGTACTTTCTCTAATGTTCAAGTTGTGTGGGACTTAAGAGCTTTAAAAAATATTCAAGTAATTATAGAAAAAGTATAAAAAGCATATTAATCGTTCTTTTAATTGTATAAACAGTCTGATGAATAACTTAGAGCTAAAAAAAAGTATGCCATTTGATTACTTGAAAAAATATAAGTATATGCAAAAAAAATTTAAAATCGTTGGAGCCGTTTTCTTAAAAATTAATTTTGTATACATATAAATTTTTTGTAACATTTTTCAAAAAAAAATTTGGTATGCCAATTATGAGTATATATTAATATACATTTAAAACTAAAATTTCAAAACAATTCATCAACCCGTTTTTGAAATATTGAATTTTCAAAAAAAAATTTTGAATATTTTTTTAAAAATCCAAAATTATTTTTTTTTTAAATTTTGGTATGCAGTATTATTTATATTTTAACAAAGCTTTTTTGCAAAAAAATTTATTGAAATCAGATGAGCGGTTAATGAGAAAACCAAAAATCAAAAAAACCGTTATATGGCAGGTACCGTTAATAAATGTTTTTGGTGATTTTTTTTTCTTACTAAAATGTACATCATATCTACAAAAATACACTGATTTTTTTTATCAAAATCGTTGGAGTCGTTTTTGAGATAAACAAGCTTTTCCTCAACGGTTGTATGGCAAGTACCGTTATTTTTTGAGCTAAAAAAAAATTCAATTTCCCCTCTGGAGAGTTACAAAAAAACCTTTAGTTCAAAATTTGAAGAAAATCGCTTCAGTGGTTTAGGCTGTAGGTTGAGGTACGGACAGACAGACAGACAGACAGAATTCTGCCACCCACTTTTTTCGTGTTCTCTATCATCGTAATGTCATGTTTGGTTTTTATCTCGAAATTTTCTTTTTTGCAAGAATCCAAAACTTGCCCTGTAGTACCTATATCGCAAGTAAAAAAGAAAGTTCGTAGAATTTCGTAGTTTTGGGAAGTATACGAACAGTTATATAATTGAAACAAATACTTTTTATTTTAAAAAAAATTAAAAACTCAAAAATGTGCTTTTATGCATAAAATTGATGCACACGGTAGTTTTGAAAATCAATGAAAAAAAGGTTTGTACCAGGGGAACTTAATTCCAAGAAAAGTCTAAAATCGAATAGAAAAAGAGGAATATATGAGATAGCAATTAAGTTACCGTCTGTCTTGCGGTTGCAGGTTATGTTCTTACAGTTGAATATCAAACAAAATACATACTTGTACACGGTACACCCTTTACATATTTTAAAAACCTGTTATTACACAATGAAAATTTTTAGCATTCTATTTTCATATAATTTATTTATTTGTTTGTATTTTATCAGGACTATCTACACCTGTGCTCTTAACCATCGAGGAGGAGTTGAATCCGATGTAACGATATCACGTCTTGTGTCGGGAAATGGTGAAATACACAACCCAAAATTCGATGGTCAGGGATACTATATCGTTGCTGGAGGTGCTTCATCGTTCTACACTTTCAAATCGATTGAATCGGAATTACGTACTCGAAGGCTTAACGCCACTGTTCGTGATGTAACTGAAGATATAGGAATTGTTTCAATTCAAGGACCTAAAAGTAGAGAAATCCTTCAAAAAATTACTGAATGTGAATTGTCCGATGGTGAAATACCGCCAAACAGTACGTTACTGACAAAAGTTCGAGATATCAATGGCAAGGATCTTCATAATGTTCGATTATTGCGAGTCAGTTTCGTAGGAGAACTCGGTTACGAATTACATGTTCCAAAGGAATACTGTTCAAACATTTACAAGTCGTTAATGAAAGCTGGGGAGCCTTATGATTTAAAAAACGCTGGTTATCGCGCTTTGTATTCGTTAAGCAGTGAAAAGGGTTATCACTTGTGGAGCTTTGACTTACGCCCGGACGATTCACCAATTGAAGCAAATCTTGGTTTTACCTGTCGGCGAGATGGGAATTATAAGGGGAAAGAAGCTATAGACAAACAAAGACTGAATGGTGTACCGAGAAAAATGGCATATTTTACATTAAAAGACCAAGTTCCTATTTGGGGATTAGAAGGGGTTTACCGAAATGGGGAGGCAGTTGGATTCTTGCGTAGAGCTGAGTATGCATATAGCCTTAAGAAGTCATTTGGACAAGCTTATCTAACCCGAAAAGATGGTGGTGTCGTAGATGCACAATACATTGCATCAGGAAAGTATCAAATCGATGTTCTGGGAAAGATGTACGATGCAGAGTGTTACCTTAGAAGTCCTTTTGATCCAGAGGGTAAAAGAATTTTAGGAATCTACGAATAAAATGAAATTTTATTACAATACATGAAAAATTACGGTTTTAATAGCCTTTAATTCTGAGAATCTTTAATTTCCCTATCGACTTTCAGTGGGACACACTCTCGGGAGCACGGCCGGCCGTTTAGTTCTCAAGTGATTGTTTACGCTGGTTCGTGGGTACACAATGGTCAACCTCTTTCCTTTCCCAACCACTTCAGATTACGATGATAAATTATGAGTTTGGTCACAGATGGGATTTACTATGTGTTTATGTATGGTGATTTCTTTGTGTTGATCTGCACCATTACAATACAGTAACAACATTTTCACATCTTCATTTAGCTCAAAGGTCCTCGCTGCGGGTTCCTTTTATGCAACTTAAGTGCATTACTGTGGCAAAATTGTTGTAACAAGAGAAGTGTGGTAGTTCATGTTAATAGAGCAATTTATTAAACCCATAATTCTGGGAAGAAATTCTGTGCGTGAAAGTGAATATTGAGTAGACAGACTGTCGCCTAACTTTGCAGACTTTCTGACGCTAGGCAAGTCTAATTTTGTTTTTAAAGGTTTTTTGAATTTGTTGAAGAAATATTTATGTGGTATAAATACAAAAGAAAGCCGTTATGGATGAAGATGAAAGGTAGAAATATTTATGTGGTATAAATACAAAAGAAAACCCTTATGGAGGAAGATGAAAGGTAGTTGTTGGCATTTAGACATAAGTAACCTTTATACAACATATTACTCTCAAACTTGTTCTAGCCTACAAGTAGAAGAGAATGGGTAAAATGGCCAAATGTGTTAGCTATAGCTGATTTAAATATTTAATATATTTAATATTTAAAACATTTTTCTCTCATAATTTCCAATACAAGTACATGCGACCCAATCGTACATTTTATTAACTTCCCATTGGAAGTTATTGTTATTTTCCGATTTGTCGAATCGAAAATTTTGACATATCTTCACGTTTTGAGCTCCCTAGAATTGGAATCCATCATTTTTAGAAAGATGTCTGTGTTTGTACGTACGTTCGTACGTTCGTACGTTCCATCGCTTTTTTTCGTCCACCATATCTCAAGAACGAATAAAGATATCAACTTCAGATGAATTTTATTTTATAGATAGAAGTTTCATTACGTGATGAAAGGATTTTTTAAAAAATTAAATGAGCTTTTTTTTTACCATAGCAGTTTTAAAAAATATTTGTTAAATTTCTTCAGTCCTGAATATCTTGAGAACAAATCATGCTATCGACTTCGGGTTAATTTTATTCTATGCATATTGACGTAATAAGGAATTGGTAAAAATATAAAAACACATCAACTTATAGTTTTTTTTAATAAAAAAAAAGTTGCTAAAAATTGTTGAAAAAAGTTGTTCGGCTCAAATATCTCGAGAACAAACAATGATACTGACTTCGAGATAATTTTAATTTATACAGTAGTTTATATATAAAAATTGATAAAATTTTTAAAATATTGAATTGACAGTTTTTTTTTTTTAATCGAAAAAAAACTGCAAGCAATTTTATTATTGTTGAAAACTTGTTTTTTGCCTCAAATACCTTGAGAACTAACAATGATATTGGCTTCGGGGTAATTTCATTATATATACTAGATTATAATAAATTGATAAGGGATAAATTTTGCAAAAAAATGAACAAACTGTATTTTTAAGCGAAAAAATACAAAAAACTTTACCTACCAAAAATTGTTGAACATTTTTTTAGTCTCAAATATCTTTAGAACAGACATTGATATGGGCATTGGGATAATTTTACTCTACATACTATGTAGTTCAATTTTGTAAAAAAAATTAACAAACAGTTTTTTTTTATAGAAAAAGGTTACAAACATTATTCAATAATATTTTTCTCTAATACCTCGAAGGCAAACCAATAATATTTGGTCTTCACTTGATTGCTATTGAACACCTGATAAAGTTTTCGAAGATCGAGAATCGGCGATTTTTTAATAAAAAACATTGGGCCTCTAGCTTCCGAGCCTCTTTTTTATTATTAAATTAAATTACTTCATACTATGCATTTTCAAAGTTCTCTTTTGGACATTTGGACCGAACCCCATAATTTGTTTTTGAAAAAAAAAACAAACATTTGTATGTAATTCCTTTGAGGAGACATATGTATTTGAATTTTCAAAAAATAGTATATAACGATGATATATGTACATACATATGTATGTATGAGCTTTGACTTATTAGTCCAGTCATATTGTATTTTTACCATGCAAATTGTGGGGTAGTTTTGATTTGTTCGCTCCCTTATGTTTTCGGGGGTGCTGAATCCGAATCTGAGGTTTGCCAACAAAATTTCGTGACGCAACATGGAAAAAAAATGATGCAAAAATGCATTTTTTGGGAGTTTTTCACTAATGACTCAAAAACTACAAATTATTCGAAAATTACATCAAAGTACCATTGAAAGTATACAAAATTTGCAATAAATCCCTATTTAAGGTTTTTTTCTGCGACAACCCATTTGGACTCAAGCGCTACTCGAAAATTGACGTGTTTTAACCGTTTTCGAAAATCCACTCGAAAGCACTAAGAAATTACTATAATGTGTGACAAAATTTGAATTTTTGTCTATAACATGAACCAGGATAAACTTTACTGAGTCTTTAATGTGCTGAGTTTGAATCTGGTCTTGAAATTGCTCTATCACGTCACGTTTTTGAGATAATCGAATCTTAAGATAAAAAAAAATGCATTTTGTATGCAAAATTGCGCGGTTATATTTTTTTCGAAAAAGTGTGTATGGTCATTCTGAAGTATGAACATTTTACTTCAAAATTCTTTTTGAATTTTGAAAATACCTCCATTCATCTCCAAGAAATCGTTAGTTTTCGTCTTAAACTACCTAATTCGAAAAATCCCACAATTTGCTCGCTAAGTGCCCTTTTGAGCACAAATTGACTGGATTTATCGAATTAGGTAGTAAGACGAAAACTTACTAACGATTTCTCGAAGATGAATGGAGGTATTTGAAAGATTCAAAAAGAATTTTTATGTAAAATATTCATACCTCAGAATGACCATAAGCATTTTTTCGAAAAAAAATTACCCCGAGAAACTGCAAACCTGCAAATTTGATTAAAAAATTAGTTTTTTTTCAAATCTTTTGATTCGAATATCTCAAAAACGTGACGTGATAGAGCAATTTCAAGGCCAGATTTGAACTCAACGCATCAAAAACTATTAGTAAAGTATATCTTGGTTTATGTTATAGACAAAAATTCAAATTTTGTCACACATTATAGCAATTTCTTAGTGCTTTCGTGTGGATTTTCGAAATCAGTAAAAATACGTCAATTTTCGAGTAGCGCTTGAGTCCAATTGGGCTGTCGCAGAAAAAAACCTTTATTAGGGAAAGTGATTTATTGGAAATTGTGTATAATTTCAATGATACTTTAATGTAATTTTCGAATAATTGGTAGTTTTCGAGTCATTAGTGAAAAACTCCCAAAAAATGCATTTTTTCATCATTTTTTGCGTTTTTTTTTCATGTTTTGTCACGAAATTTTGTTGGCAAACCTCAGATTCAGATTCAGCACCTCCGAAAACATAACGGAGCGAACAAATCAAAACTACCCACAATCTGTTCGCAAAGAGCTTTTTCGAGCACAAATTGAGTGGACAATGTGTATGTATATACTCGTATCTTGAGATAATTGCCTTATTTTTGAATAGTTCGCATTATTACAGGTAAATTCAGGCCGTGAGCGCAATAGTGGCTTAACTGCAATTTTATCGAAATTGAGTTTCTGACGAAAATTGAATCTGTATGTATTGAACAACATTTCTTCATGCCATAGTTATAGAACTTTTGTACTTAGGCCAACAACAAAAAAATTAAAAGCTTAAATGCAAGAGTGGCCTATCTTTCTTTAAGGCCGCAATTGCGCTTTAAATTAGGCCAATTATTTAACTATTTGCTCACAGGTGACATCAATGCAATGAACTAAACATAACTCAGTACCCTGATAGTCACCCTCGATTAGCCATAAAGTCAGAGTTTCATACGCTCAGCGAGAAAAAAAAAAACAATTCAATGTCATAGAAATTACCAAAAAGCACTTCTTTTCCACTTTGAAATTAGAGATTTCAAAAAGAATATTTTTTAAACATTTTTTTGAATTTTTTTTTTCAACATGTTTGTTTTTCGAAATAAAATAAATATAAGCCTAGACTAAAAGCCCAGAGCAGATTTTGGGTGTGAATGGTATAAAGAAAAGAAATATTGGAGCTGACAGCTTGAGTAAAACTTATTCAAGAAATCAAAGTCTTGCGGTCCATAACCGGGGGCTTAGTGATTAAACACTGAATCGAAAACAAACTATGAATTCTACTTCGAGAGTAATGATTGTGCTAACTAAAGTTGGTTCTCACAATCTCACCCCTTCCTGGGTAATACTCCTCTGATCAGGGTTGTCAGATTGGGCTATTTATCATAAATCTATCTTTTTCCTAAATCTGCAACAAGAATTTGAAAAAAGTAGCCCAATTTCATATTGCTTCAACTTCTTTAAAGAAAATTCTTTACACAAGTCCAACATTATATTTATTTTCGTCCAGATTTTAAGGATTTGCCTTTACAAATTATTTCAAAAAACAATTAGAACGTGTAATTTATAAGTAATTCTAGATTTTTTAAATGAGATTGGACTAGTTTTTGGGTGGCATTTAGAGTAGTGACTTTGGACTACAAAAATTCTTAAATTGGGCTACACAAGTGCTATTGACCTGGCAACACTGCCCCTGATCGCGGAAGCCAAGATCATTTGTGTGTATAGTTCGCCCTGCCAAATCGTTTTAAGAACCCGTTTTTCGCTTTGAATTTTTTAAACGATCTGGCAGAGTGGTTATTTTGCAAAATGTTTGAAAAGTAAAATGTTTCATTTACTACGAAAATGAAGAATCAAAGAAGTCAACAAAAATATCAAAGTGGAAAGGGTATGTTTTGGTGGGTTTGGGTAATGTTGTTATTTATGTTTGGAATTTGGAAACAATTTTTGTTTTTGGAATAAAGTATTATTATGTTTCTCGGTTGAATGCAAACAACATGAAATTTGAAAAAAAAATCGCTGACCGGGAAATTTTCTTTACTTCCCTAATTTATACCCTTCCCGCCTAGCCATTTTGTTCACATGGGGTTAAAGCTGTAATGGGTTCTTTCAAAGGATTTGGTTAATCAACCAATCTTGACTAATTAGCGATTTCGATAGTTAAAACTTAATCTATGAATTCATGGACTAAAATTGTGATTTACAAGCACATTCGCGCACCTACCAGCCACAATAATCATTGATTAAAGGTGATGAGCTGTGAAAAAACTGGTTCTGAGTCGATTGAAGCCACATATTAGCTGTGTTTTTTTGCATGTCCAAATAAAATTGTGTGAAAAAAACGACAACAAAGCAAAACAATTTACATGTTAAATACAACAAAAACTATGTCCATATAGAGTTAGCAATGTCTAGATAATTAACTGGAGTTAACTTTTGTCCCGATAAAACGGTACTGCCAGACTGCCATTGTCGTTGTGTTATCGATAATTTGTATAGAATTGTCAAATGTTTGTTGGTAAGATAGTTCAGAACAAAATGGCAGACCAAGGCAAATGTTGAAATGTCTCGATGTCGTTTTTTTCGCCAAACTCCATATGGACATACAAAAAAACGCAGCTATTATATTTTTGATGAAACCCATTCGTATACTTTAACAAAATTTAACTTCTCTCCGAGAGAATTTCATCCCTACTGCTAAAAGTTTGACCGAACACAATTTTTATACTATACGATGGTCCCACCAAATCTCCACGCCACGTTCCCCCTTACACTAATGCTATTTAAAAATGCGAGATCACATTGAAATATCAATGAAATCTTTTATCGATGTGAGCTTTTTTTGAAGAACAGACCTATATTAGTGTGCCGTATTTAACGATGATTTCGTTGCATCTGACTCTTTTCGAATTTGCATGAGGGGGAAGGAGAAAAAAGATCTGATTTCACATTCACACCCATTGAATTTTAAGGCCTTCCCGAACCAACATGAAATTATAGCGAATCATTCGCAAAGACAGTTTTTGTTGCTGTCTAGCATTGTGTATCTTTTATATTTAGTATCTTTGCGAGTGATTTGCCACAAAGATAATTGTTTCTGTTTATAGGAGACAAATTCTTTGTTTTGGCAGTGTGAACACCAATTTAAAAACTCGATTTTTTTTTACTGAAATCTCGAGTTTCGCTTTGGTGGCAACATAGTATTATGGTCAAACAGAGTGGGCTCTTTTTTCAGTCACTTTTAGTTGTAAAAATCAACAATCTGAGCTTGAACATCGCGTTCTTTCCGTTTTCGTTTACTATGTCCCCTATTACACGGTTATTCCTTGCGTCTGACTCTTTTCGAACATAATAAGTGCGAAGGAGAAAAAAGATAAGTTGGAAGACCAGCTGCCCTGTGTGTTGAGGGTCAAGGTTTTCGTGACTGTTTTTGATTTTTCTTTTTAGCATTAAGGGTCCCCCAAACCAACGCGAAACATTCTCCGACGACGAGAAAGCATTCACAATAATACAAAATATGAAAGACACACAATGCTAAGCAACAACAAAAAACTATCTTTGCGAATGATTTGCTATGGTTTCGCGTTGGTTTGGGGGAGCCTTTATCCGTATTTTCGTATTTTTCGTAAGTTGACAGTACAAACCACTGCAATGAATTTCGCAATAAAAGCTAACGATCAATTTTACATCAAGCGTTGAGAATCACAGTGCAATAGCGCGTGCCTCAAAGAATGATTTTCAAAAAGAAATTCGAAAAAAGAGTTAGACGCAAAGAATCTTCGTAGAAATGTAAGACCCCACTTGACGAAACTGCACTTTAGCGGAACTGCACCGCAACTGAACTTCAAAATATTTTTTGCGGGGGAATTTTATACAAAAAATATTTTGAAGTTCAGTTCCGCTGAAGTGCAATTCCGTCGAGTGCGGTCTTAACTTTACAGGTGACTATTTGAAATGCCCCGTACGATACAGCACAAACCGCGACGTTTGAATTTTTGCTCGCACCGCCTGCCCGCGCTCTGTTTGTCAGTTTTCAGAAAGAAGATGAACAAGGCTTTTGAAAGACTGAAGCAAACAGATCGAACTGTCAGTTGAAAACAAAACCGCAACTACCTTCACTCGTCTACGTCAAATATTTGTATGGATGTATAATGCACACATTCAAACAAAAACTACCCTCTGATAAGTGACAGATAAACTTTCACCTGACCGAAAAGTTGTTTTTGTGACACGTCCGTCTTTTGAGGTGTGTTGTGATTTCCGTTTGTACAAAAGTTCATTTATATTTCCTCCAATTCCTGCCTTATAATGAAACACCTGCAATGTTTTCTTATCCTTGCGGTGACCATCACGATTGCTTTGGCACAAAGAGTAGTTCCAGGAGTTAATCCACAGCACTACCAACATCAACAACAATACCAACAGCAAGTGCCACAAATGCAATATGCTCAGCAAGGCCAAGTTCCACAAATGCAACCCATCCAACAGCAACAAATGCACCAGCAGCCTCCTATGCCTCAGCAGCCTATGGGTCAGCAGCCGATGATGCAGCAGCCCATGCACCAGCAGCCTATGATGCAACAACCGATGCAACAGCAACAGCAGCCAATACATCATCAACCCTTACAGCAGCCGCTCCAACACGATCCAAATGCCATACATCAGCAACAACATATGGGTGGCCATCAACAAGGTCACAGGCCACAAGTCCTCGACGCAGCTAACATCCAAGGTGATAAGGCACACATCCAAGATCACATCGAAGTGCCCCTAGACACCAGCAAGATGTCGGAGCAAGAGCTCCAATTCCACTACTTTAAAATGCACGATTCCGATCACAATAATAAGCTCGATGGATGTGAACTAATTAAATCTCTAATCCATTGGCACGAAAAAGGCAGCAAGGAAGACGCACATCAACACGAAGGAACCGGCCATCATGATAAGATTTTCTCTGACGAGGAATTAATCGCGTTAATAGATCCAATCCTTGAAATGGATGATACTGGCCGCGATGGATACATCGATTATCCAGAATTTATTAAGGCCCAACAGAAGGCTGCAGCTCAAACTAAGGTTGAAAAACCTTAAAGGAGTTTTAAACTCGCTTAAGTTAGTTGACTACTATTTTTTGTTTGTTTTATACTTAAATCATTTTCCAAGAAAATATTAAAAGAATACCTTGAATATTTTTTAAATGCATTTTGTTACAGTCAAAAAAAGATTACGTGGTTTTCTTTTCTTGAATTGGTAGTTATAGATACATATAATACTATGTTACCACCAAAACGAAATCCTAGATCTCGGTTGATACGTTTTGATATTTTAGATTGATGGAACAACATGGAAATCTCAATAAAAACTCTAGATTTCAACAAAATTTTAATGAGATCCTGCTCCACCAATTTTAAATCCCAAATATTTTCAGCTGAGATTTTAGATTTCAGTTTGGTGGGGGATAGTACCTATAAGAGGAAAAAAATTAAAGAAATGAGGGATTCCTATTATTTGTACTCCTTTTTTGAACGGCTATAAGACGACATGGCTCTATTGGTAATAATTTGCGTTTAAATGAAAGAAAAAATTCCCTTTCTCTCTGTTTTTCACCCTTCTCAGCATTTACTGAAAAGCCAATTGTCGCTTATAGAGTGGTCTCGATTTGTTTCGAAAATATTAGCCTGATTACGATTGTCGCTTGTTTTCGATAAACGACTTTTGTTGAAAGTTGATCATCGAAATCATTAATTGATACTTATGTCGATGATCGACTTGCGACAAGTCATTTATCGAAAGCAAACGACATTCGGCATGAGGACCGTTTTTGAAAAAAATTGTTGATTAAAATCAGTTTTACCAAGTTTAATGAATTTTATATTTTTTCACATGTGTTTTGGTTACAATCAAACACTTTGCCGCCCCTCCCCTCACATGAATATAAAACAAAATGAAGGTTTTGGATAATGCTAGAAAAATCTAATGGTCGCTTTCTTTTTTTTATAAACTTTTTAGCTACATAATGCCTGAAAAGGTCTTTTCAAAAGCAACTTGAGTTGGTCACTGCTTTTAATTTTGTCCAGTTTATATTTCTGAGGGCTCAGAGAATTTCCGCAGTTTTGCTGTCAAATACTAAGTAAAAAAATGTTTGCTCCGTCAGCTCAGTGAGCGCTCATGAAATATAAACTGAACAAATGAAATTCTAGACTTTATTGTCAGGGGTAACATGGAGCCCATATGTAGTTGTCTAGCATGCCTTTAGTAGAATGCGGTACTGGATGCAACAGCTGTTGTTTGACATTTCAATGTTTAAAGTGTAGTGGCGCCTTGCACGAATTTACAGAATTCTTTTTTTTAACAAATCCTTAAATTTGCATCAAATTCAAAATACCATGGCCACAGAAGAGCACAAAAAACTAGCAACTATCATCAAAGATGTCCACGAATCTCTTCGTGTGTTGAGCAAACAAATGGGACCAACAGAAGCCTGGGATCATCATGTACAAAACACAGACCGTCTGAAAGAATACGCTGAAGCAATGCGTAAATTAGCTACCATATGGGAAGACAACACAACCAATGTTGACCTGTTGGCACGGAGTAGAATCAAATGGACCATGGATTACTGTATGAGCTACTTTCTAGCAGATGGAATTCTGCTAGAAAAACGTGCCCGAGAGGAGAGACTCCGAGAATCATATGAATACGATAATACCCTATGTAAATATCACGAAGATACTAAACACCTTCGAGTTCTCGATGTTGGAAGTTGTTTTAATCCATTTAAAAATATGGAATACTTCGATGTGACGGCAATTGACTTGTGTCCAGCAACAGATACTGTGTTCGAAGGTGATTTTCTAAAAATAAATATCTCTCCCACAATCACGGAAATTTTACCAGTTAATGGCAAAATTCACAGTCTTCCAGCAAACTATTTCAATTGTGTTGTTTTTAGTTTACTATTGGAATATATTCCATCTTCTGATCAAAGATTACTATGCTGTCAAAATGCTTATGAGCTTTTGAAATTCGAAGGAATTCTTATTATCATTACACCCGATTCACAGCATGTGGGTAAAAATGCGGCGATTATGAAAAACTGGAGGTACACTCTGGCAACGCTCGGTTTTAATCGGATTAAATTTGAAAAACTTCCTCACATTGCATGTATGGTTTTTCGAAAATCTATTGATAATCGTTTGCCACAGAGATGGGCAGAGATACACAAGGAATCGTATATGAGTTTATCGATAGATATACCTCAAGACAACAAATAGTAATCATTTGTTCCTTCTAGAATATAAATAAAATAGTTTTCAAAAACGTTACTACTTTTGTCTTTTTTAAATACTTTTTTTTTCTCGGAAATCGGAATTCTGGGAAATCGTTTTGATGATCGATTGAAACACTGTGCTATGACATGTAAAGCTGTATCATCTCGATAGATCTACTCTGCAGCCAAGGGGATGTATGTATATACATATGTATGTAAAAAAGTAGAAATAAATAGCCCAAAGCCGCCATAAAATTTTGGTTTAGGATGTAGATGTATAACCAAAATTTGAGTATGAAGGTATATATGTAGGTAGATGTATCGTGATATCAAATACTTAAATTTGGCATGCCTATGGGTGAAGTGAGGGGTTAAAAAGGGCAAGGTCTCATATTCTAATTCCAGGATTATAACATTTAATTCATTTAAAAAAATATGTAAATGAGCTCTGCCATTTTTCCTAAGCAATTCCCGGTCCAATTAATAGAACTCAAGATATAACCATTTTATGTGAACCTTAACATCCCGTTTTTGGAGATTTAAAGCAAAACAAATCAACAACAAAAAGTCTCCAAAAAATTCCGATAAGGTTTGATTAAATAGCTTAAATCACGGCTCCTATTGATGGGATTATCAAGATAAGGATCTGTAGACTTAAGGAAATAGACAGAGCATCATATTTTAGAAGTGAATTGAAGTGTTGTTTTAACCTCTCACCCCTCCCAAAGGCTGAGAAAAGAACCTGCCATTCAATATCACGATACATGTACCTGTAAGTCCTCATACTCAGATTTTGATTATACATCCACTTTCAAAATTTGCTGTCGGCTCTTGTACTAAAAGGTAATGGATGGGAATAAAAGAAAACTTATTACGCAGGACCATCTTCAATTAATTTTAATGTGCCATGTGGTGTTTCTTTTGAGAGAACGCCCAGTTTGTCGAAAAGGAATTTTGTAAAGAAACAGAATTGCTCAGCAAAAGTTTTCAGTGTAGCTTTCAAATACTGAACAAAAAAATAGATCCACTGGCTCAGTTCTGGACTTTTTTTTTATCATCGTCATCATCGTGTCCTGTAATCCCGGCTGGGGCATAGGGCGAAAGCAAAAATACTCCATCCTTCACGGTCTGCTGCAAGGTACTTTAGCTGCAGCCACGTCTTTCTCTGGGATTCTGCTTCCGCTAAAGACAATTGATTTCCATGTTGTTCTTGGTCTTCCAATCCGCCGTGCACCCTGAGGATTCCATTCAAAGGACTGCTTTGCAATTTCATCGTTTGGTTTCCTCATTGTGTGAACAATCCAACGCCAACTGTTCCACTTCTCCAACTGGCGTTTCCTGTAGAATATTACGCTGCTGTGTGGAGCGGCATATGAGCATTATTTTTGTCTTTTTGCTGATTATTCTTAGACCACTCGACTCTCCCTTCACTTGCAGTGTTTGGCACATCCCGTTCAGCCCACTTTTTTATACCAAAGGAAAATTTAACATTAGTGTGTGTGTAACATGCAGTTACAAATATTCGATTTATTATATGTAATATATTAGCACATTACAAAAAATGATATCTTTTAAAGAATAGTCACATTGTATGAATAAAATCAGCAATAAGAATTTACTTTATTTAGCATTAATTTATAATAATAATATTTTATTTTTAGTTTGTAAATTTAAAAGTACACACAAAACTTAAATTATAATAATCAAACCTTATTTTCTAAATAATTATCTACAAACTTGTATTGCAAAAAGGACTTCAATCAAAAACAGAGAATGTAGAAGTTATTGACGCAAAATCTTAAACACAAAAAACCGTCTCTAAATAAGTTTATATATATCAGCCAAGGGGTTACCCCTTGAAAGATGCATCTTGTATTTTATGGAATTTTGTTTAACTTCTGCTACACCAGACATTTCTTGCTACATTTACAGCTTCTCATTGTGGAACTTTACATATACTAATTTTGTATCTTTCTACTTTCACAGTGCTACTGGCCACAACTATAGCTACACCATTCTGTTTGGCTAGTAAAGCAAAGTTGCTATAGCTGCAAGCCAATAAATAAATTAGGGGCATGAAGGTTTCTGGAAAACTTGTAACTATAGGAACTTTCAATTTTTGAAATATGTAATTTACATTATGATAAATATAAAGATGAACCTACTTAGTTTTCACTCCAAGCTGAGTATTGATATTTTCTCCCCTTTTTGCGTTAACTGTTTTTTTGAAAATATTTTTATTATAGTTTGTGTTTTTAACGAATTTTTTATACTTCTTTATGGGCAATTTATATATGTGGTTGGTCACTGCAGTCTTCAGAGCAATACTTTAACTCGTTCTGGAGCATAGAGCAGCAACATTTCGGTTTGCTGCATGGTGATTTAGCTGTGCCCACGTTTGAATATAAATGGAATGAGCTTCGTACAGTACAGTTGACCTCCAAGTGTTACTTGGTCTTCCAACCCGCCTTACACCCTGAGGATTCCACAGAAAGGCCTGCTTCGCTATGTTGGCTGATGAGTTTTCTATTCTACAGCTAACATTACTTATGATTTTTGGCCAACGAATCTTTAGAATGTATTGAAGAGAACGGCTTATAAAAGCCCGCTTAGCGAAGCATTTCCAGGTTTTACAGGCGTAGAGAAGGACGGATTTTACGTTGGACTTAAAGTGTTTCAGCTTGTCAAATTTAGGTGGACTTAATTAAAATTAGCTATAGTTACGTTAAATGCTAATCTAACTCATTGATATTATTTTTGACCATAATTTTTTCTTTAAAATTATCTTCTTTATTAAATGCCAACACTAGTTTATTTTTTTTTAATTATGTAGTTAAAAGTTAGACAAGGGATCGCATATAACTGACGGCTTTAGAGACGGTTTTATTGATTTAAGAAGGACTGTTTTAGAATTTAAGCCATTATTTTAAAGTTCACATTACTTATTTATTAGTAATCATCTGTTTTGGTTGATATAATATTTTTTTATACTCCCTTGGCAAAGCATTTAATTCAACTCACTCCGGAGATAAACATATCTCTTCTTCATCTTTCCTTCTGCCAAATTTAATTTAAATCAGTCTAATTGGATAACGTTTGAGTTAAGAAAGGAAGATAAAGAGCACCACTTTAACATTTTTGTTATTGGGATTAAACAAATGTTATGTAGTGAAACCTATTCAGCTGGATGAGAATTATAAATTTTGTGCAGCTGCTTGGCGGTTCTCCTCCCATTCTTTGCGGTGCATTTTTTTGCGATGGGAATGCATATTAGCGTTTGAATTGAAAGTTTTAGGACAATAAGGACATGTGTACAGAACTTCTCCAGTGTGGGTGGTCATATGTTCCTAGCATTAAAAATAAAAACAATATGGAAACAACGAAAAACTGTAGCGGCTTTGGTATAACACTCACCCTTAATCCACTGGCTTTTTTAAATGCCTTTTCACACATAGGACACTTGTGATTACGCGCACATCTGTGTACATAATAGTAATGCCTTTGTAACGCAGGTTCATTTGGGGCAGTTTTACCACAAATGATGCACACATGGGGTACATTCAAATCGGCATGCTTGGCACTAATATGCCTCTTGAGGCAATATTTGTTTTTCAATTTTGCTCCACACTTGTCACATTGTTCCCCGGGTATTGGAATACCAGCATGCTCCAGCAAATGCCTTTGGAAAGCCTCTCGACCACGTATTGACTTGCCGCATTGGTCGCAGATTTTTCCATAAGTGTTCTGGTGGACGTTATTCATGTGCGCTTTTAGTGTGTAATTCGATGAAAAGCTGCAAGTTAGAAATTTAAAAAATTGAGACCATCCTTAAGAAGGTATGTTTATCAGTCGAACTTACAGTTTATTGCATTCCTCACAGGGGAACTTCCGCTCTTCTTCGGGTATGTGAATATGCATATGACGCGTCAGCAGTATTTCTTTGGAGAAACTTTTTTTGCACTGGTCGCACTGATGAGTGCGCTGGTTCTCTTCGATATGCATATCCATGTGAACCTCCAAACATCGTCGATCGGCTAAGACTTTGCTGCATTTCTTACACTTGAAACGCTCCGGATCTAAATGAGTATGAATATGGTCAACGAGAATACTTTTACTGTGGAATTTTTTGTCACAACACGACGCATATCCTCGCTTGCTATGCTGAGTGCGATAGTGTTTTCGAAGAACAGAGAAGTTTGGCAGATTAATGAGACAAATGCTGCAAGATAGCTTCATGTGTTCCTGTATGATGTCATCGTACTCCTGTGAAAGTTGTTTTCTTTTGACTAGTTCCTCAGAGACTTGCTTAGGCGTTGTTTTTCTGGGAGTTCCTTTAAGCGGACGACCTCTTTTTTTTCCAGCATTTGCCAGTTCTTTTGAGTTGGTGTCTTTTTTTCGTTTTTTATCTTTTTGTGTATCTTCTTCATCATCATCATCGTCATCATCCAAATCATCATCATCGTTGTTATTATCGCCATCTGAGTTTTGATCTTGCCATTCTGCCGATGATTCCGGATCATCATTACTAGATGTAAGATTTGGTTTTGTTTTACAAGTTTTCTTTAAGACAGCAAGAGGAACCTCTGAGTCTGAGTCGTCTATTTTTTGTGAGGCAGTAGAATCCTGCTTTTCCTGCGTGGTTTCTTCACTTTTAGCCTTTGGCTCAGGGTTCAAAGCGTTGTCCAGTAATGGCAAGGAGCTTTCAACGTCGTCTTTTATGTCATCTTCTACTTTAACGTCTATTAAGAGAATTTTTGTTTGAGTAAAAAATGAGGAAACAAGATTTGAAGAATTTTTCGCTATCATCTATTGATACCACTGGTTCTTCTTACCTGCAATCCAAGACAAGTGAGCTTCTTCAACTTGTTTAAAGAATTTGTGAAATGAATGCAAAGCATTCCAACAGGGAGAACAGATGAGTCTTGAATTTTTGTCATCTTTATTTGGCTTTTTAGCAAAGTAGTAATTATTATTGATATTGAATCTTTTTTTGTATGTAAATCTTCATGCCTTACCTGAATCCAGAAGTGTTTGCTAATTATGCTACCTATATTTAAATTAAGTCCTTCTTCGCTGAATATATCGATTGTTTGATCAAGACAATTATTGACACATAAAATGCAAAGCATTTTGTTATAACTTATAAATAATATAAAATATATTTATTTAATAAATAAGGAAAACCTTTGTTGTTTGGATACTTTTTTTGTATCGTTTTGTTTATTCTGACAGTTTTGTCAGCGAGTCGCTGCAGTGATGCCAAAACTCAGGTTTGATGTTAGGCCCGTTCAACGTTATTAATGTTAAATTCCTTACAACAAAAAAATCGAATCTGTTTAGAAAAAAATCGATTTGTTTAGAAGAAAAGATCAATTTTTCTAAACAAATCAAATCTTTCGTTTTTAGCAAGATTTACACAGACTTTCACACACACTAGTAAGATTTGACATTTCTCTGGAGTTGAAAGTTTTGTTCTGCGGTGTTTTACAAATACTCAAAAGTGTTTCTCGTTCGTTTAAATAAATTAAAAACAAATATATCTCTTAAAAGTTTTTAATTCATCAAATGGCAGTGCATAATTAATAAGAAGTGATAAAAATATCAATGAACTTCGATTTCAAGTGTCCAAAGTCGATTGATGTTATGAAGCGCGTGCTCGCCGACGTGTTCCTCATTTGATGTGTTTTTTGATGGATTTTGGATTTTTTTTTTAACTTAAATGGACGCACAACAATTTTTGTCTATTTCTGCTACTATTCCCGGAAATATATTTGTTTTTAATCGTATTAAATGACGCGTAAGTCGGAATGCATTTTTGAGTATTTGTATGCCCATTAATTTGTTTACTTTTTGCCTCAAAATTTATGTCAATGGCCAACACACACAATCACATAAAAAAATTGATTTTTTTTACAAATTCTTTTCAACACAAAAAAGAAATCGATCTCCAATTGTTGAAAGGAATTCGACATAAGATATTAAAGTTTTTTCAGTCAAACAAAAATTATCGACTGATTATATTTATGAATTTCTAGGTATTTCATGCTCACCAATCTGAAAAATAGTTCCAAGTGTTAGTTATGTTGCAGCGAATAACTCACAAATAGTTTGCTAAATTCAAAATAAAGGTATTTGACCCTGAGACCGAAGATTGAGGTGGGTACTGGGGCCCGATTCTGTTTCTGTGAAAAAGGTTCGCTTCAAAAGGGCATATCTTGAGTTATATTGATCGGATCGTTAAAATTAAAGCTTGTGGATTAAACAAAAATGACCGAGCACCATTGCCCATTTCTAAAAATAAATTGACTTGATGGTACTCATGAAATAGCAAATGGAAAACACACTATTTTCAATTTCTCATCCCCACGACGACGGGTGCCAAAAAAATACTGCCAGACTTTTGTATTCGATATCAAGAATCATGCACCTTCAAACCTTCATACCTACTCATTTTAGTTATGCGTTCACCCACAAAATTTGCTGCTAACTCTTGAGTCTATTACTACGTTTACATGTAGTGTTGAAGCGAGCTTGAAGCTTGCTTCAACTCCTTCTATACCTGGCTCGAGTTGAAATGAGCTTGATTCGACTCGACACCGCTCGGGGAGCTGAGTCGAGTCGAAATTTGTGACGAAAAACCTGGGTCGAGGAGTTGGCTTTACAGATAATACATTTTGGTCTGTTTATTTGTATGTTTGTCTTCAAATATAGTTTTGTTTAAATAGATACGTGTAGTAAAGTACTCGTGTTAATTCAATCATATTTTTTTTGCATTGAAATTAATACATTAATGCCATTAATTTTTCTAGAATCTCAATATCATTTCAACTCAACTCTAAATGGAGGACTCAACTCGAGTAACGAAAAGCCTGGGTTGAATATTCGACCCTATTTCAACTCGAGCTCTCGATTCTGCTGGCAAACGTAGTATATGTTGATAGGATCGTTTATTCACTTTATCGAAAAGTTAAACAAGCCTTAACAAATTTATTCGCATTCGCAGGTCGCAACGTCAAGAAACAACCAATTTTTCAACGTTTCTAAACTAATGAAACAAGAAGTGAGAACCATGAGTCTGTCGTGTTTTCTTCGACCCTCCTACTTAGAATAAAAAATATAAAGAAGCGCCATTGTTGGAAAAATCTGCGGCATTTTTCATATTAGTGTTTGCTATCACAAACACAAATGCACTCCAACAGGGATGGAGTGATTTTTAATTGCAACTTATTAGGACACCATAACAATATTTTTTTAGTTTCTGAACTTATTTTTTTTCTCAGCGGTATGTTTAAGAAAATACTTATTTTTTTTATGATAACCGTCTAGGGCACCAATGGACTTAGTTTAATTTACGCATTGTCATGAATAAAGGCTCTCCGAATGTGGCCTTACTTTATCCACTTTCAGAATGGTCATCCATTTTTCCTTA
The DNA here is from genome assembly GCA_963921185.1 of Dasysyrphus tricinctus. Taxonomy (NCBI): domain Eukaryota; kingdom Metazoa; phylum Arthropoda; class Insecta; order Diptera; family Syrphidae; genus Dasysyrphus; species Dasysyrphus tricinctus. The sequence continues at coordinate 48,818,425 of OY992531.1, forward strand.
TACCACTCGACTTTCGGAAACCTTTAAAATTTTGTATTAGATTATTTTAAATATTTCTTTTCAAGCTAATAAAACAAATATTTTCTGGGCAAATTCCTGAATATACAAGTAAATTAACATTAAAAACATGAACAAATAATTTGACTACGAAACAATTCGAGCAAAATTCTGAAGATATATGTAGGCGTATGTTTACATAAATATACAAACACCAAACGAACAAAATCGATTTAATAACAAAAAAAATTCCGAATATAAAGGGAGCTTAGCGTACCTATAGTTGCGCCTTACACCAACACAAAAAAAAATACGTCCCTGTTTCACAGAATCGCAGTTTCACATTTCTTTTATACACAATAGACGCGTCTCACCAAATAAAATCTCTGAGGGCTCAGAGATTTTTTAAGTGGAACAAAAAATCTCACCTGAGCACTGAGATTTTTTCCGGAGATTACTGAGACGAAAATTTTTTGGATTCATTTCTCAATGTTCTATCTCAGCTAAAACAGCTGACAGCCAAATTGCAATTTCTCGGTGATGTGCAAATAGTAAATCGGTAAAAAAATACAAAATATAGGTGAAATGTTAACAAAAATGAAAATATATTGAACTTACAATTATTTTTCATTCATTTTATAAAATTTTGTGGTTAAACATTTAAATATTTTAAGCAATGTTGAAATTTTGTTTCCACAAATTCAGTACGAAAATTATAACACATGTTTTGTATACAGTCAATTCCGCTTAACTGCACTCCGCTTAACTGAAAAAATCGCTTATCTGAAACAAGAGATTAATAACGGAGCCTTTTTGAGCATTTTTGACACAAACTACTTCGCATAACTGAACTCCGGTTATATGAAAACTTCGCATAATTGAAACAACTATTTTCGTCTCAAATGCTAATTTTGCACTTATTCATCTTCGCATTAGTGAAACTACTATTGAACGCTGCAACTAAATCTTGAATTGAGCACACCCCTCGGATTTGGAATGTCAAAAACTCATTTCTTGTCAATCCGTCCCTGGAGGGTACGCAACCTTAAAAAATATTGCGCAATGTTGTGGAAAATAAACCAAAATAAATGTAATATGTTTTTTGTTAAATGAAATTTCATATATTTTGACGGAATTCCGCTTATTTGAAACAAGATTCAGTTATCCGAAGTTCGGTAAATTGAAAACTCCGCTTAACTGATACAAATATTCTGCAATTATCGTGTTCCAGTTAAGCGGAGTCGACTGTACAATTCCACGGAGAATCTTGTCCCACCAAAGCATTCCGCCTCCGTTTACTTGACATTGAGGGCTCAGTGAGATTTCAGTTGGTGAGACGCGCCTAATTATATCCGAAAAACCATGTGCAAGTTTTCAATTAATTAATATTACTCTTAGCCTTTTTAAATGTTAAATCATTTAAAATGTGTTTTATGATTGCTGACTAATTAAAATACAAAACAATTCACAACACTCTCTTTGAGAAAAATATAATAAAACTCACTTGTAAAAGGAAATGATTCTTATCCGCCTTCTTTTGTTTTTTTTTTACACAGTTTCGCATAGCACTTCATATTTTTTTATTTTTATAAGCAAATATACACACATTTCTTAGTAAATCACTGCAAACTTTTTTTTTTCAACAATTAATGATTTATTAATGTTTTTAGGCTTGTATCACTTTTTGTTTACTTTTTTTCTTCCATTCAGTCACCGATTTGACATTTCTAGTATTCAACTATGTGCCTCATTCACGTACACTGTATATGTGATATACAGTAGTTCCTTTACTTCTTTTTCTATGCCCTCCTACGATAACCCTGCACTTCTCTTTCCCACAAACTGTGTTAATACCAGGGATGTTGCGAATATCCGCATCCGCATCCGCAAATGCGGAGCTTCCGCACAGATTTGGACATCTGCATCTGCATCCGCATCCGCAATAATCAATGTGGATGTTCATGCGGATGCGAATGTAATACGAAACTCTGCGTAACCGCTTTGAATCAGAAAAGGCGGTAATATTTCTCTTTACTAAGTATAATGCTCCTATTTTAAACTTCACTTACTAATATAAATTCTGCTTAATACTTGTTTTTATCAATAAAAATGTTAATAATTACTTTATCATTGTTTTAATTCTTCGTTCATATACTTTTTTTTATATAAGATCTTAAATATCCGCATCCGCATCCGCAGATGTGAGCCTTCAAAAATCCGCATCCGCATTCACATCCGCGGATGTGAAAAAATCGGCATCCGCAACATCCCTGGTTAATACCGAACTCAAATTTCCAAATCTAAGGCTAAAAATTTAGAAAATTACTCCTCCCGCCTGAACGGGGAGAAATAGACCCCCTACGATACTTTTTTTGTCTGAATCTAATCTATACCATTAAAGCGATCCAGTTCTTCTTAGTTCGTATCAAATTTATTATCGCTTCATACTTACCTATTGTATTTTTTTTAGAATATACTATGTAGTTTGAAAAGTAACTAGTAACTATCGCACTTAAACACTTTAGTTTAATGAAAATCAAAATAAAAACAGTCAACCGTATTTTTTTTTAATGTGTGTAAATCGTGAGTTATCCAGGTATCCTGCGCAACTAGGATTTATAATTTTGACAAAAATGTTTCCCACAGTTCACACATTCTCTGAATAGGATTTCTCAAAATTGAGGTATGACATGATGTATGTACATAATGTATAACTCTAAAGAGTAATATTTTCGTGAAGAAAAACCAAAAACTAACGTACACCGTTCTAATAAACAAAAATAAAGTTTCTTATGTTATAATACAATAAAACATCTGAAATATTCTTACACATAACACTAATTTTATTGAAAACGTATTTTCAATATTCTCCATTCAAAATTTTTAAAAATAATACACAAACAAAAAAATTATATTGTAGCTCAATGCTTAAAATTTACTGCTGCTGGTTGTTCTCCTCGGTGGCATTTGCGTTAGCACTTGCTCCCATGTGAGGATGCCTTCGGTTTTCTTCCCATTCTTTGCGATGCATTTTTTTACGATGAGAATGCATGTTGGCGTTTGAATTAAATGTTTTCGGACAATGTGGACATGTGTAAAGAACTTCTCCAGTATGAGTTGTCATGTGTTCCTAAAATGTAACAAACAAAAAAAAAACATTGAAATATCAATTTAAAGAGAGCTTTCGATACAAATATATATATATTTTTTTTTAACTTTGGAATCTGAAAATTTAGAACGTTCAGAAAATGAAAAAAAGCGACAATAACAGCAGAAATACAAAAGATGACTTTTCTTGAACATTGAAGCATTAAGATTACATTGATATGAAAATTTCAAGATGTGACCTTTTCGAAATTGGTAATCCAATTAATAACTTAAAATCTCAATCACATTTTTGTATTTATTTAAAAGGGACAACTATTCACATTTCATACATTAGTTTAGTTTTACTTCTTTTAACTTAAGTGATAAATAGGTTTGTTATTCAGGCAGATAATGTAGATAATAGTAAAACGTTTAATTAATTTATGCCTTGAGCACATACTCAAAGTTTTGGCTACCAAAAATTGAACCTAGCAGGTTAACAAGTGTAACTAAAGTACACGTTACAAACCCAACATTCAATACTTACCTTCAATCCTGCAGCCTTTTTAAAGGCCTTATCACACATGGGACACTTGTGACTACGCTCACACTTGTGCACATAATAGTAATGCCTTTGTAGCGCAGGCGCATTCGGTGCTACTTTGCCACAAATATTACACACATGAGGCACACTCGTTTCTGCATGCATTGCATTCATGTGCCTCTTGAGGCCATATTTGTTCTTGAGTTTAGCTCCGCACTTCTCACATTGTACAGTGGGAATAGGAACACCAGCATGTTCCAACAAATGCCTTTGGAATGCTTCCCGTCCACGAATCGACTTGCCACACTGATCGCAGAATTTGGCATATGCATTCTGGTGCACGTTGTTGACATGTGCACGCAGAGTGTAATTCGATGGAAAGCTGCAAGTTAGAAATTTAAAACATTATAACAACACATCTATGAGAAAAACTGCGAAGCATTCTTACAACTTGTTGCATTCTTCGCAGGGAAACTTTCGCTCCTCCTGAGGTATGTGAATATGCATGTGACGCGTCAGCAGGGGTTTCTTGAAGAAACTCTTGTTACACTGATCACACTGATAGATACGTTGTTTCTCTTCACTGTGTATATTCATGTGAACCTCCAAGCATCGACGATCAGCAAGCACCTTGTCACATTTGTCACACTTGAAATGTTCTGGATTCAAGTGTGTGTAAATGTGATCAACGAGCACACCCCGTTTAAGGAATTTTTTGCTACAGCAAAAAGCATATCCTCGCTCGTTGTGCTTGCAACGATAGTGCTTCTTTAGTGCAAAGAAGTTTGTCAAAGCTAACTGACAAATATTACACGTCAGTTTCATGTGCTTTTGTATGATGTCGTCGTACTCATGTGAGAGTTTTCGCTTTTTGATTTGCTCTTCGGTAATTATTTTCCGAGATGCATCTTTGGGAGTGCCTTTGAGGGGTCTACCGCGTTTCTTGCCAGTTTGCGATTTTCGAATGGGCATTATTTTTTGTTTTACTTCAAATTCGCTATCTTCTTCGTCATCATCACCATCTTCATTTGTATGATTATCGTCTTGCCATTCTGCTGATGATTCCTGATCATCATTACTGGAAGTTATTGTTGTTTTTGTTCTGCGTTTGTTTTTCGAGTGAGTTTTTGTAAAGTTTGCAAGTGGAATCTCAGAGTCATCGGTATCACTTGAATAAATAAGTGCATATTCCTCCTGTTCTTCGATATCGTGGTCGTCAGGTTTTAAGTCGATCTCAGAAGTGTGTTCGATTAATGGCAAGCAAATTTCTCCATCATCTTTCACCTCCAGCTTAACGGCTATAATTTGGAATTAAGTCCGAAATGAATAACTTTTCTATACTTTATTCATTTTTCAAACTATCACTTTAATTAAAACAAAAAATAATGTTTTTGTAGGCCTTAAATCTAATTCGGAAAAAAATGCGTTCGTCTTCTGTAGCGACAGCAAAAATGCCCGTTAAATAATTCCCCAAAGTTTTTGTGAGAAACCAAACTTTTCCGAAGGATTTCCATTTGCTTAATTCGAAACCGAACATAAATAAATAAATTAGGTGGCACAACAGCTCGTGGAGAACCATGGCCTACTGACTTACAACTCTAAACAATTCCTGTGTGTGTGTGTTGTTGGCAGGAATGGAAGGGACCTAGTTTTTTGACGATTCCGAACGGCTAGATGAGAAACACTTTTTATGACAAGTACACTCTTGGAGGATTTGTCAGTTCCTCGTAAGAGGCAGTACCTCGAATAAAACATTTCTGTTTTAGATGGCACGGCTGGGAATCGAACCCACACCTTCGAAATGACAGTCCTACGCACTAAATATCATGCCACGAGGTACTACCGAATCCGAGCACATGGAAAGTTTAATTTGGTTTAAGTACAACAAAAAAAAAAAAAAAATATGAAAATTTGACCAGTGTTATAATATGACAACACCAACAACCGAGTTTCGTTGAAAATCGCTTCAATTATGTCAGATGGTCAGAAAGCTAAGTAGCCGGGATATTTCTTTATTAAAACATAAAAAAAACGCACCCCATGTTTTGGTGACTGATTCATCATCTTCAAGTCCTGTCACCCCGATTGGGCATAGGGGTGACTGTTGGGCGAAACGCATTTTGGAGTTGAGCTCATTTGAACTTTTAGTTATTCAATTATGTTTATTCAGTCGGAGCGATCCTCACAGAAGAATTATCTTTAATATTCTATCGTATTTATTTCGAATAGTTATCTAGGGCCCAACTAAGCTTATAAACTGAAATAAAACTAGGGCTGATTGAGGATTCTGTGATTAAAAGTGGGAACCACTAACGTTTGATCCTACTTTCAAATATATTATCTACCACTTATTATAAGCATTGAAAAGAACTTTTGAACAATTCGAAAGTAGAATAAGTTTTATAGTAGGGCCCCTGAAGCCAGCAAAAACACTTATTTTTTGTATTGAGATAATTCTCACCATCATCCTTTACTCTTCATAACTAGGTACCTGTATTTGAATAATCTCCATTGGAATCATATTTATCTATCAATCGAACTTCTACTTCAACAGCTATTTCATCATTTTCTGGCTTCAAGTCCTCCTCTGGCAAAGTAGTTGCTGTTAGCATAGACAAGTGCGCCTCTTCAACTTGTTTGTAGAATTTGTGAAATGAATCCAAGGCATTCCAACAGGATCCACAGATGTATCTTGCATTTTCATCGTTTTTGTTTGGCTTTTTTTTGTTTGTTTATTATTAAAAGTAGAAATAAATCAACAAAATTGGTTAGTTAATAAACTTCGAATAAGTATTTTGTTGTTTTTCTTGTTTACCAGCATCCAAAAGTGTTTGCCAATTACACTACAAACATTCAGGGCAAATCCTTCTTCACTAAATATGTCGATTATTTGATCCGGAAAATTTACGCATAAAATGCAAAGCATTTTGTTTTGTACAGTTTGAATATTTTTTTAATAATTAATATTAGTAAAAATATAAGTAAGATTTATTTGCAATTTATTATTCCCATTTAATAAAATAAAAATTCTTGTCAAAAGCAGTTTTGTTGACCGACGACGTTTTGTTTGACAGTGTAGCTGTCATTCGCATATAAGTTTCAGTGATGCCAATAGTCCAGTTTTTTGTGGTCATAAATTAATAAAAGCTGGATACACACGTCCGCCGCAGATATTTCGAGTTTATTAAATACGTGGAAAATTAATGTAAAATTGTTTAGGCGCCAGTTATAGCTATCATTGAAACTCATCATTGAAAATTTCAATAGGGGTATTCATGCAACTGCGTAAAACACTAGATAAATTTACGATTTGGTTAATTTTATCTTTTGGTTAATGAACTGTCAAATTTTGTATGGGAAATGGTTTACGCAATTTGGTTATTTTTATCCAAGGATTTAGCTGCGGAAAATTAACCAAATATTTGGTTAACTTATCCAAACGTCATTGTGACTTTTAGAGATTGAATTAGGCGTGTTTGTGACTTCTAGAATTAGGCATGTTTAGGAACATGATACAAATGATATCTCGGAGGACTAAAAAAGCTCTGAATGTGTTCTGTAATTATTGCATTGCAATTAGTTGGTGATAAAAGTTGTGAATTAAAACGTAGTTTACACAAAAAAAAATAATTAGAAGAACTACATTTACTCAACGATTAAAGGCTCTGCCCAACCAACGCGAAATTATAGAGAAGCATTCACAAATACAGTTTTTTGGTCAACGAATGATTCGCACTGGTTTGGAAGATTCTAAATAGTCGGAAGATGTTACAAAAAAAAGAGGTTTTTTGTCACTTGAGTTGAGTTGAAATGGTATTGAAATTCCAGCAAAATGAATGGCATTGATGTATTTATTTCAATGCAAAACAGATATAATTGAATTAACAGGAGTACTTACTACACGTATCTATTAAAACAAATATATATTTGTACACATACATGCAAATAAACAGACCATAATGCACTATCTGTAAAATCAACTCCTCGACCCAAGCCAAACGCGCCCAAATATTTGACGTTTAACGAACAGCTGATTCAATTACACAGCATTTAACCAAATTAATAAAATGGTCGTTCATGCAAACTTTTGCGTAAACTTATCATTTTACACAATTTGTAAACTTACGACGTTGCATGAATACCCTTAATGATTGATTTTGAGACGCTTAGGAAGTAAAATCATTTATTGTTTTGATGGACAGATAAATCTCAAGACTCAATTAATATTTCTAGCCATTCCACATAAAACGACTTTTCTTGTTTCAATGATTGAACTACCTTACCAATGATTATTGAAAAATTAAAAGAATATTTGTGGAAAGTTGGGCCTATTTGAAATTTTTTTTACTAGAAATATTAATTAAGTCTTGAGCATTTATCGTTCATTAAAATAATAGATGATTTTGCTTTCTAAAAGCCTCAAAATCAATCATTAAAGTTTTCAATGATGAGTTTCAATGATAACTATAAGGCGCCAGTTATAGCTATCATTGAAACTCATCATTGAAAATTTTAATGATTGATTTTGAGACGTTTAGGAGGCAAAATCATTTATTATTTTGAGGGACGATCAAAGCTTAGGACTTAATTAATATTTCTAGTCAAAAAAAATGTTCAAATAGGCCCAACTTTCCACAAAAATCGACTTTAAATTTTTCAATGACCATTGGTAAGGTAGTTCAATCATTGAAATAAGAAAAGTCTTTTTATGTGGAAAGTTGGGCCTATTTGAAAATTTTTTTTGGCTAAAAATATTAATTAGGTCTTTAGCTTTATTTTTCCATCAAAAGAATAAATGATTTTACTTCCTAAAAGTCTCAAAAATCATTGAAAATTTTAATGATTGATTTTGAGACGTTTAGGAGGCAAAATCATTTATTATTTTGAGGGACGATCAAAGCTTAGGACTTAATTAATATTTCTAGTCAAAAAAAAAATTTCAAATAGGCCCAACTTTCCACAAAAATTGACTTTTAATTTTTCAATGATCATTGGTAAGGTAGTTCAATCATTGAAATAAGAAACGTCTTTTTATGTGGAAAGTTGGGCCTATTTGAAAATTTTTTTTGGCTAAAAATATTATAAGGTCTTTAGCTTTATTTTTTCATCAAAAGAATAAATGATTTTACTTCCTAAACGTCTCAAAATCAATCATTAAAATTTTCAATGATGAGTTTCAATGATAGCTATAACTGGCACCTTAGGGTAGTCATATGAAAAGTACATGATCCGTAATATACATGTAATTGCGGATTGTTACTTCTGTCTAATTACGTTCACTTTTACTTTATTTGTAGATGAGGTGCCCGCGATCCGTAGTTCAGGAATTTTAACTAACTAATTTCGGTGGGTTCAGTTAAGTATACAGTTCCCTTTCTCACCACCAAGTTTATTTTTATTCAAAAGAGCTTCAAGCAGTTACCAGTTCCTATGCGAAATAAAATCAAAATTATCAAACCAATTTTCAACCTACTCTCTGCATAAAATTCAGCCTTATTATGAGTTTCACGTGAACAATATTCCACCCGGAAAAATTAACATTACACTTTTCGCCTATTGTGGCCTTCACCCGAAAAATGAAATTTCCCCTTTTTGTGAGTACCCATTTCGGGCTAAATGTATAGTAATTAAGATCTTAAATTATGACTCATTTCTTGAAGGTTAACAAAAGATAAACAGGTTGTGCTGGTGCCCTTTGCGCAAGTTTTTTGTTTATTTTAAGCCAAGAGAAGTTCGGGCGAAACTTATAATAGCGTTAAAAATTCCGCGGGAACAAAAACTTTTCGGGTGAAATATTTTCCGGGCGAAACTCATAATAAGGCTGATTGTATGGTTTTTAAGGCGAATCATTTTTGTCTTCGGCACCCATTGAATTATTAATTTACGTTTAATCAATAAGCTGGTCAATTGTTTCACGTGAAATTCTGCACATAGAATAGGTGGCCATTTGTATTAAAAATTTAGATTTTTTGCAAACTATGCTTTAGCTGAGGTTCAACGATGATTCAAGGTTTAATTATCCGATGAGGCAATTAGATGCTTGAACCATGAATCGTTAAACTGAGTTAATTTACCGAAATCGGTGAGCTTAAATTGCTGAACCACGTTTGTACAACTGGATCTTATGCTATGTTCCCACCAAAATGAAATCCAAGATTTTGGTTGAAAAATTTTGATATTTTGATAGGAATTTAAACGAAATCTCAATCGAAATCAAGATTTCAACGAAATCTCAATGAAATTCTGCTCCACCAATTTGAAATCTCAATTATTTTGCTGATTTCGTTTTGGTGGGAACATAGCATTACGTAAGATACAATATAAAATTTATAATACAAAAATTGAGGCGTTCATGAAACATTTGTTGTAAACTTTATGATTTAACGATTATTAAGTTAATGTACGTATTCTTCTTTTTGGCGATTAGCCTGCAGCTTAAATAAAATGTTGCATAATTGCTCTTTAAGCTTCTTGGAACTTAAGAAATTTAAAACAATATGCAAGTCATAGAAAACTGCATTAAAAAAAAAAAAAAAACAAATCGCTGGAACAATTTTCTTAAACATACAGGGTGTGTCACCTAACTCGTTCTCGATATTTTTGAGGATAGTTTTTGGAATAATTCTAAAAACAAAATTGTATGGGAAAAAATTCTATCTCCCCCTTGAGGCAGGAGTGACAATTTCTGAAAAATTAACTTGAAAATGAAAGAAAAATTTGCCTTCTTTTAATTTTTTTTAACAAGTTCTTTAAATGAACAGTTTTGGAGAAATTAACGGCCAATTTCTTCACAGAGTCCTAACGTTGGTACCGGTGTTAGTCCTAAAGTTAGTACTCAAATCAGTATTTCTTATTTCTTCAAACACACAAGTATGAATAAATGAGAGATATTAATTTGAGTATCAACCTTAGGACTAGGACCGGTACTAACGTTAGAACTCTGTGAAGAAATTGGCTGTAAGCTTCAGTCAATATTTTGAAAAAAAAAATATCTTTTTTTATTTCAAGTTGATTTTTTTTTTCAAAATTTTGAGTGATTAAGCTTAACTGTTTTTTTTAATAGGTACTGAAAACCGGTTTCAAAATTTTTTTAAAATATTTAATTAATGTTGAATTCCTTACAACCATTTCAAACCAACTTTTTTTTTTGCTGTAAGGAATACACAAAAAATAAAATTTTTTCCGTGGCCAAACCATATGTTAGATCACTACCATGTTTTACGTATTTTCACCTTGGTAAACTGACTTCTTTTGGCAATGTATTTTTTAACAAAAAGGTTTAACTTTTCTTGGGATTGTTGCATTGAGATTATTTGTATCTAATATTCTCCTGAAAGTTTCCACACTTACGCCTTAATTTATCGGATTTTTTATCTCAGTAGCAGGCAAGTGGGATAAGGCCTTCGAACAACTCAAGATCCTACCAACCGATTTTGGGGACAAAATATTTTTTTTGTCCCGGTTTTCAGGTTTTTCTTTAAAATTCTTCGCATTTAAAATTATTTTTGCCGAGACTGTGTGTTTTTAAATTAATATATTTAGGGTTTGTTTCACAATGTCTGATTTGTTATTCGACAATTAAATTATCCGGAAGTTAAATCCTCCCATTAACGAACTTTGTGTTTCACAATGATCAGAGTATTAAAATAATGTGTCAATTAGTTATTCGAAAGTTATTCCAGTTTTCCAGACAAAATAATTTTGACAGAATGAAAATATTCAGAATAATAATTAATAAACATCATCAAAATTCAACCGAGACTTCGAAAGAAATTGCAACAAGAGATTTTTGGTGAAGATCATAACATGCCTGCTGCATGTAGTGGTACCATACTGCGAAAAAGTGCATCAGAAGTACAATGTTTTTGAAAATCTAATTTCATCAGAAAGAAAATTGCTTTAGTGAGGGTAGGCTAACCACTTCAAACTCATAACACCTTGAACTTTGACGCCCTCTCTCTATTCGTGGTTCCAAAACGACGGACAAACGCTCCTGAAAATATTTGTTTTGGGTGTTCAAACGTAAAGTGGTGACTCCTTGTTCCTTTAGTGCGAGTATGCGTATGAAAGACGTTAAAGTGCCCCACAAACCACTGCAGATTTATCGCATTTTGCGGCAGTTAATCAAATCGTTTTTTCGTTATTCATAAATTCATATATGTATGTACATGTACAATGTACATATATTTATAGGAACTCTGGTAGTCCAAATCTTTCGATTTTTATATAGTTTGAGAGGTTGGATTAGTTTTGTAGAAATTCTTGTAGCGACTTTAATTGCATCTATCAGGGTTGGAAGGTTTGAACTTTGACCCGTCCGCTACATCTTAAGATGAAACAAAAAACCATCATATTTATGTGGTGTTTCGGAGAAACATGATAACTCAATTTGAAAATGTCCACTTTACATCGAGCTAGAGCCTAAACGGGTGCACGAATTTCTTTTAAATTTGAAACATAATTTGACGAAGAGCATGTTCATATTTTCATAACTAATCCAAATTTGAAGAAAATCGGTAAACTCGTGTCGCTATAAGCGATGTAAAGTGGACGTAAAGATGCAGATTTTAAAATGATGTTATCATGTTCCTACCAAACACCATACAGATTTATTTGTTTTAAAGGTCACACTCGCATCTGTGAATGATTTAATTGCCAGTTAAGTTTGATAATCGGTACTTCATCTGGCCATTAAAATACTCAGAACTTTAATTACTAGTACAGAGTACACAAGTTTTTCGGTTAACCCGTTTTCATCTTGATGAACACTTTTCCGAGAAAATTTAAAAATAAGTTAAAAAAATTAATATAGCCCACGATGGGAATGAAAACGTCACACAAACAAAATTGGTTTTAAGTATTTGAGTTTCGGATCTATCTTCCTGAAAAAATCACTCACGACAACTCGACAACTTCAAAATTGAATCGTTTTTTTTTTTTAAACTAATCTTTAACTTTCGTAATGGATAAATTTGATTTCAGATTCTTTATTGGTTAATAGGTTCATTTAACATGTATAGAACCATTAACACAATCATAATACACAATTCCCGAGATTCATCTGCTAATTTTTAATTTGTAGGCAAAACAAGGGAACTATTTATTTGATATACTTTTCGCCTTGTTTTCAACATTATAAGAATCAAGTTTTTTTCAACTTGAAGTCAGGTTATTTCAAGTTATAAATATTTTAAACAAAACTAAACTTGTTCTAAAGGTGTAAAAATAAAATAAAATAAAATAACGAACGGAAGGAATTCGAAGATTCAATGTCGTCGATTTTTTTTTCTAAAATGTACGAGGTTTGGGATACAATTTTGTTTAGAAAATAATTTGTATTCCTACTTTCACATACCTTAAGCCCACCAGTCTTTTTAAATGCTTTATCACACATAGGACACTTGTATTTACGTTCCATTTTGTGCATATAGGAAATATGCCGTTGCAATGCAGCAGCACTTGGTGCAACTTTTCCACACTCATTGCATATATGCTTGACATCTTGTTCGGGATGCATTGATTCCATGTGTCGCTTCAATCCATATTTGCTCGTTAATTTAACATTGCATTTTTCACAAGGAACCATTGGCTGCGTAATACCATCATGTTCCAATTGATGACGTCGAAATGCATCCGGCCGGCGGAAAGATTTCCCACACTGATCGCAGATCCTCGTGTATGCAGCATTGTGAACATTGTTCACATGAGTGCGTAAGATGTCTTGTGTTGAGAAACTGTAATAATAGAGAATAACATTTTTGTACGTCCTTTAAAAAAAAGACAAAAGCAGCAAAAAGATATCATTACAATTTGTCACAATCAGGACACTTGATGTTGCGTTCGGAAATGTGCGTTTGCAAGTGACGTGTCAAGAGTGGTCTGGTGTAGAAACTCAACGTACATTGATCGCATTGATATATCCGTTGTTTTTCTGTATCATGAGTTAGCATGTGACTGTCCAGGCCTTTTCTGTTGGCCAACACCCTTCCACATTGTTCACACTTAAAGTACTCTGGATTTTGATGTGTGCATATGTGATCCACGAGAACACCGCGTTTACGGAACTTTTTGGTACAGCAAACCACATATCCACATTCGTTGTGTTTATATCGAAAATGTCTTTTGAGAGCGGCAAAGTTAATAAATATATCATGACATATGGCACATGAAAGCTTCATATTTTTAGCAATTATTTCATCAAATTCTTGCATGCGCTTTCTTTTCAAATTTTGTTCCCCAGAGTTTCGTGGTTTCTTACAAGGAGATCTGGATTCACCCTTTCTCGGTCGACCACGCTTTTTGATTTCCTTTGAGGGTTCTCTCGACTTTTTTGCCTTCGTTGTCCTGTCTTCATAGTCACTATCTTCTTCGGTGTTGTCCGAGTTATCTTCCTCGTTTTGCCAATCTGCTGAATTGCATCCGTCAGCTTCGATATTGTCAAAGCTTTTGTCATCTTCACTAGAAGAATCATTGTGAGCGTTTGGTTTTTCTACAGATTTACGACTTCTTGTAGAGCTAGCAGGTGGAGCTTCTAAGCTAACCGCCTTCGATTCTGTGGAGTGCGTTTCATTTTCATTATGTTCTGGAGCATGATAATCATCCGCATTCAGACGAATTTCAGTGTCTTCTTTGACTTCTAGTTTAATATCTGTAGAAAAATTGCTTTGCATTGAATATAAGCCGAATAGAAAAAAACACAAAACCAATGCGAACAAGAGTTCAAAAGAATACTTCTATTCTCAGGGATGCGAGATTTAAGTGTTATTAAAATGTACCTGCGGTATGTCATTTAACATTCATTCATCGATGGGAAGAGGCACCCGAATTCCTCAACAAGAATTAAATTGATTTCATTGGACGAACTTGCTCGAAGACCACAACTTAAGTATAATAATTCTTAAGGAAGCTGGATAAATATACATTTTTTTTAATGAACACTTCATATCTCGCAACCTGCAACTCTTCGTCAATCGGCTTTGTTGTAGTAATTCCTACCTGAATCCAGAAATTCCGATGCTATTTCTTCATCAGGAGCAACATTTGACTGAGCGAATTGAACAAAAACATTCTCCAACTTTAACTCCTCATCATTTTCAATTACTTTTAGCCGACTGACATGGGCTTCCTCAACTTGCACGTAGAACTCATGAAAGGAACTTAATTCTGCCCAACAAGATGTGCAAATGACTTTTCCATTTATATCGTTTGCATTTGGCTATGATGGATAATTTTGAGCATTAATTTTATATTTTAAAGTTAAATTTGTATTTGATTTGTTTACCTGAAGCCAAAAATGTTTTACGATAATTTCATTAATGTTGAGAGCCCTTCCTTCTTCTTCAAATATATTTATAACAGTTTCTGCACTTGACACACACAATACACATAACACTTCTTCCATTTGCAGGATAAATTAAAATTATAAATAATGTATTTTGTTCAATAATTCAAAAGAAATAAAATTAACAATTATTTTTTTTTGTTTAGAACGGCGGCGGTGTGTTTGACTTTTCTCGTTCTTTTTGTGGTTGTCAAAAAATTATTTGAGAAAGCATACACTTTTTTAGTGATGCCAAACTTATTTTTAATTTCATTATTATTTTATTAATGGGGGTTTCCATTGGTAAAAAAATCCATTTATTTTGATTTGGATCTGCCAAAATCAGCATTTGGACAGATCCAAATAAATTTTTAATAGAAAAAGGAAGCTTTTTTAAATGAATCGGTAAATTCATGAAGCTAATATTACACTACCAAAATTGGACAAAGGGATGCAAATTGTTACGAATAATGAGATACACGTGAAATTACACAAATACATTCACAAAAAAAAAATCAATTTGAAAATGAATTCCATTGGCAACGAAAAAAATCAAATTTTCGATTGAAATCTGAATTTACCAATAAAAAAATCGCATTTTATTGCCTACATATTTTTTTTGCAAAACAAAATTTTTTTTTTAATTTAATAAAATATTAGATGCTCAGTAAAGTTGCAAAATCATGGTAAGGAAAGGAAAGTTTACGATTTTTATATGAAATGAAGAAGAGGAGAGTTTGTCGTAAACGACGCAAGTGAAGATGGTATACATATTAGTGCAGTCATTATATATATACACTAAAACTTTTTTGCTGAGTTGTTTATGGTGTTGGGGCCAGTTATGGCGATCAGGAAAATCCATCAGGAAAAGTTTAAACAGTATAAAACTGAATATTTTTTCCTGATGGTCGTTTATGGCGAAAAAGAAAAATTTGTCAGTTGGCAGGCTGAAAAGCATACGAAATTTTTTTTCGTCCACAATTATGTCAGTGGAACAGGAAAAAATTGGAACTCAAATAATAGAATCGATTTGTTCCATTTTGTTTGATATGCCGATCAACTGGCACGAAAAATGAATTTACATCAGGAAAATACATAAATACAAAAACACAAAATAATTAATCAATTGAAAATTTTACTTGTTTGCCATTTTTTGAGTTAATTTTTATTGATTATTGTAGCATGTTTCAAATCGAATGAAAGTATCGTAATCCATTTGAAACTTTTTCCTGATCGCTATAACTTGCCCCTAAGTAAACAGTTCATCGACATTATGTAGTTTATTATACAATGTATTGTTCATTGTAATGGTGAATAATTATGTCTATTTGGGTACTTCCCAAAACTACGAATTAAGTCCATAGTTCTGTCAAAGATCATATAAAAAAAATGAAATTGTACTAAAATTTCTAGAAAATCGTAATTTTCGGAAGTAAACGAACACACTGATTATCCCTATCAGAAATTTGTTTAAGACAACTTAATTTATGAATCAGTGTACATTAGGGTGGTACTTAAAAATTGGTCATCGCGGATGGGCCTACATCGGCTCTAAATGAAGAAAAAAAAAAATTCTTAATTTTTTCAGATTTCTTTATAGTCGCTGTAGGGGTAAATAAAAATGTCCCCCTTTTTAGTAGTCAAGAAAAAAAATTTATAAGAGGGGGGTAATATCTCACCCCGCTTGGACGGGAGGGGCAATTTAAAAAAATAACTGCATTAAATAGAAAAAAAGTAATTAAAAAACAACGGCAAAACTTGTAGTGATGTTAAATAGCTTTTTGGAAAGTCAGAAGTCCATTCATACGGTTTGTTTTGAAAGTCAAATTTTTTGATGAACAGTTTTGGCAAAAATTGTTTCAAACTCAACATTTTGAAGAAAAATTTTTTTTTCAAAATTTTAGGTTTGAAAACAGTTTTTGGTGAAATTTTTAATTCAAAGAACTTTATTTGAAATTAAACTATAAAAATGGACATCTGTCTTTCCAAAAAGCTACATAACATCACTGTAAGTGTTGCCGTTATTTTTGAATTAATTTTTTTCTATTTTATGCAATTATTTTATTAAATTGCCCCTCCCGTCCAAGCGAGGGGAGATATTACCCCCCTCCCGTAGGATTTTTTCTTTTCTAATTCCCACCTACATGCTCTGAGTTTTTTGTCGAATTTCCTAGTATGCAAAATAAAAAGAGGACATTTAATTTACCCCTACAGCGACACTATAGGGGATGAAAATAAAAATCTGAACAAAATTTGGGATTTATTTTTCCTCATTTAGAGCCAATTTAGGCCCATCCAAACAAAAAAAATCATTTATTTCTTTAGATTTTTAGATTAGATTAGATTTTCAAAAATGAGGGCAACTTTGAAAAACATTTTATTTAAAAACAAAGGTCACATCCGGCTCGTAGGATGAGTGAGCATCTGAAATACCTTAGAATGCGATACTTTTGCAAATTACCAACTTTGGATAGGTATTCCGTATTTATGACGAAGCTATCACCACCCGTGTCATAATGCACTGACAAACGATACCGCGGGAACCACAATGGTATCGTACCGGCAATATCGTCATCAGGGAATTCCGCAAGTGGTACCGACAACAAAATGCTGAATCAATAAGTAGCGGCAACGATTGGCGTTAATAGAATTAATTACGAAATGTAAAATAATAAAATAAACGGCATTACAATGTGCATAGACAATATTTAAATACAACACTAGAAATTGTTAAGATCCATTTATGTAAGAACAATTTATAGTATTTTACTGCAGCAAAAAAATACAAATGTAATAAGAAATTAAATATAGAAATTAATCTTGTAAATAACATGAAATTAGGTTAAGATTTTTGTATAAATAGGATGTTGATTTATGAATAAAGTATCAGTCAATCAGGGATTTGAATAGTCAATCAGTAAATCAATAAATTGATTCAATAAGTGCATCAGAAGACAACACTATTTTATTATGAAAGCCGCAAGTCACAAAAAGATGGAAGGGTAAACTTAATTAATCTTTTACAATTCTAGGTAAAAAAACAAACTCGCAGAGGTTCTTTTGAACCTCCCACTAAGCCGAGCGGCCAGAATAGACGAGTTGGCCGCCAGAGGCCGTAAAAAACAAACTGGAATCCGAGCATTAGGAAGGACTCTCCCTCCTAACCATCCACTTAATTCCAAGGTATCACCCAGCGCCAGCGCTCAGCAAAGGAGCCGGCTTTCAGTGAGGAAAAAATTATCATACAACAAATTTACGTTCCGGAAATAAGTAAAAATACAAGTAATTCATAATAGCACAAGTATTTTGCCACTATGAATATAATGATTTTGAAAAGTATTTAGAAATGATTTAAAACTCACCCGGAGCCTTTGTGCAGTTTTGAATGCCTTATCTTCACAGATATTACACTTATGGACCCGTTCCATTGAATGCATGTATTGCATGTGTCGTTTAAGTCCATAACCAGTAGATGAAACTTTCCCGCATAGTTTACAAACATTCACAACTTCAACTTTGGGATGTTGATACTTCATATGAGTGTGTAAGGTTGATGAATCTGACAAATAAGTGCCGCACTTTGGACATTGGACACGCTGCTTTACAAAACCTAAATGTTCTCGCTTCTGATGTGCAATGAGACTCTGTTTGCTATGACAAACTTTGCCACATTGTTCACATATTTGATCAATGCGTGGTTTGATGTGTGTTTTGGAATGTTTTTCCAATTTGGCAATGGAAGAAAACATTTTAGCACATTTCGGGCACTTATGAATACGCTCTTGGGTAATATGCGATTGCGTGTGATTCTTGTAACTTTTTTTGTTGGCCAAAACTCGACCGCATTTTTGACACTTATACAAATCTGGATTTTTATGCAGCAGCAAATGATGGACCAAGGAAAAGCGACTGGTCCATTCCCTTTCGCAGCATTTAACATAACCGTTTTGTTTGTGGGCCTTTTTAAAGTGCTCTTTGACGCAGAAGAAATTTTCAAGAGGCTTTGAGCAGATATTGCACTTGAGTTCCATATTTTGTTTGATGAAACCATCGAATTCCTTGCACGGCATTAGTTTTTTATTTGAGCCATCAGTTGTTGTCGATGAAACTTTCACCTTGGCTTTTTTCTTAGGTGTTTTGTATTCACTGTCAGAGTCTGAGCCACTATCAGATTCAGATTCTTGTTGCTGGTGTCCGTTGTCTTGGGCTGACGCATCGTTATCCGAGTCCGAATTATTACCACTATTTCCTCCTTCATCCTTATCGTCTTTAACATACTTTGCTTGATTACTTATCTGGAAGAGAGGAATTTCAGACTCCGAATCGGAACTAAGGGCTTTTTGAGTTTCATCATCCTTTGTCACAGTATTATTGAGATGGATTGATACTATTTCAGCTGTTTCTACAGTTTCTGGCAACTCAACTTTAGTTTCTTCGGAATTTTCTACTTTTACAACTACATAGGGGATTCATAGTTACAACAAGTCGAAGTTATCATAAGCCATTATTTACCTGGTGTGAAAAAATCTGAAAATACTTCGAAATGATTCGATTCAGGATCACTTTCTTCAATGGGAAGTTTTAGACATGTTGTAAGCTTGGTGTGAGCTTCTTCAATAGTTTGATAGAATTTATGAAATGATTCTACAGTTTTCCAACATGAACAGCAAATAGCTTTCGAATTGTTATCTTCCGTACTTGGCTAGTATATAATACATTTTTGTTTAATTTTTCTAAAGTTTTTTGTTCCCATAAATTTTTTTACCTTTATCCAAAAGTGCTTCGTTATGATGTTGCTTATGTTTAGATTAATGCCGTTTTCGTCAAATATATTAAGCATTTCATCTGATACTGATATGCACAGTATGCAAAGCATTTTGATTAAATAAAATATATTTCTTACTTGGAATTAATTATTTTGTTTTAAAAAATAAAAGAATTTTGAGAAATGCAGAAATTTGTTGATGTTATGCTTTTTGACAGTTCCTAACGAAACGTACGCACCATTTTTTTTGTCGTAAATCAAAAACAGTGATGCCAGTCCCTTGTTTACAGGTGCAATAGGTGTTTTTTTGTGCACGTATCGTGTCTTCGCTTTAATTTTTAAACCGTAAATTTGCATGTAAGGCCTAGTTTACAGTTCTCGTGCACAAAAAAAAATCTTTACAAAATCTCGTAAAATTAAATTGTTTGCATGATTGGCTTACAGCCATTGCCATGCAAACATCAATAACTTTAATATGAATAATTTTCTTTCAAGCCGTCATTTGGAATACGAAGACACAGTTACAAATTTCATCGTATCTTTTTCTGTCAAATCTATAACGAAAAAAGTATTTCTATCTTATGCACTTCTCTGTTCTCTTAAAAAACACAAGAAAATTGAGAGAATCACGCTGTTTTTAACAGAAATGGTAAGGTGGTTAGAGCATCGATAATATATTTTTCATTCACAAAACCAGAATCGCTTATTTGTGCCAAATGAATCGAAAAAGTGTAAGCAGCGAATATGAAAACGATTTGTTCAATTCACTTTTTCCCAGAACCAAAATCGGCCCCCTGGTCAAACAGGGATGACGTTTTCGTTTGTGCGAACAATTTGCTGCATGTAACTTTAAAAACGAAAAATTCGTTCGTGCGTTCCAAAGAACATAAACGACAGCTATTTACTTCACGTTTCATAATTGAGTACCATATAATACGTTGTTTTCAGGCAAGGCAGACAGATAAATGACACTGAGTGCAAAAGTGGTGTAAGCCACTTTTTGTTTACCAAATTTTTCATCTTGAATCGATCTTAACTACTATATAGATAATTACAGCGCTATCAATAAAAACCCCTTATTCTACCATTATTCCACGATTTTACTAAACCATGGAATAAAAGTTAAACCACAGGTTAAAATTTCTCATAAAAAAAAGTTTATGTTCGTGGAATAGTAAAGTGAAGTTTAACCGTGTGAGGCCTGTTAAGAATCTTTAAATTTGTACCAAGTTTCGGAAGCTTGGGTTGTTTTCCGTATGGGTTTTGACATTTTAAAATTTCAAGTTACCAAACATACCTAAGAACGTTATTGTCCTTTACCTAAGAATTTTTTGTTTATGTCTATCTCAATTATTATTAGGTATTAGGGAAAATTTAATTAAAAAGAGGAAAAGAAGCGAGAGTTGGAGCACCAACGACGAAGTAAGTTCATACAAATTTACCAAACCATTTATAAATAACCTTTTGCCTTATATTCTTCAGAATCTAATGAAATCATTGAGCATAGAAACAAAATTTAATAGAAAATGTAGATCTTTTGATACCAACGCCAGTAAAAAAAAGAGTTTGCTGCTTATTCCTTCGCTAAACCATCTGCTTCGGTGGTTTAGCATAGTAAACGTCACATAGCAGGCATTTATTTTATTAGTAACAATTTTCACTTAATCCATGGAATAAGGCTAACCTTTCACTATTTCGCGTTTTTTAATTTGGCTGTTAGAGATTAAAAAGAATTTAGTTTTGGAAAGCATTAATGAATTTAGAATGATAATGGCTTCTGATGCATTAATGTAACAATTATAAGACAAAGGTGTCACTTTTGTAAGGCAAAAAAAAAAATGCGTTTACGAACACACCACCTTCACTCACGGTCTCAAATATTCACGAAGATTGAATCTCAATCTATATATAAATAGGCTTAAATAAATTTTGTGGTACCATTTTCTCAAAAAGTATTTGACCGATTTGGATAAATTGTATGTGGTTGGAAAGCTATAGTCGCGGGGGATGTGCGAATCACAGAATTAAAAACTATAGGTCCATTTTAGCCAAGATCCATTTTACACTGCCGCTCACTGTGCACATTCAGAAAAATTTAATTAAAAAAAAATTGATGTTTGCTTCAATTTTCAAATTTATAGCTAGCTTTCATTTTTTGAGTGGT
Organism: Dasysyrphus tricinctus; assembly: GCA_963921185.1. Taxonomy (NCBI): domain Eukaryota; kingdom Metazoa; phylum Arthropoda; class Insecta; order Diptera; family Syrphidae; genus Dasysyrphus; species Dasysyrphus tricinctus. Next base: position 48,840,302 of record OY992531.1, read on the forward strand.
GTCGAATTTCGACACGGGGTGGGGTAGCATTAAATACCCATCCTCAAATAATATAAAATATAGAAATAAAGATTTAAGACCAAGAAGAAATGATTTGTCAATAATCTTATAACAAAAGTCACGATAAGTGTTATTTGACTAAATTTATATTTCCATACAAATTACAACAGAATTGTTTTTTTTTATTTATTCTATTCGTATTTTTATTTTTCCAGGGGGCCAATTCAGGTTCTGTGAAGAAGTGAATCGAATAAATCGTTTTCACATTCGCTGCCAAGCACTGCTTTCATTTTTTCGATTCATTTGCCACAAATAAGCGATTCTGGTTCTGTGAATGAAAACTATAGTAGCTGCGTTTTATTCCTCGCGTTCCGATGTTTATTCGCTATTTTATCTAGTTATCCCAAGAATTTTGAATCATGAATGAATCAGCTGTTTTTTAACAAGGGATTACAACACAAAGCTATCCGGATAACTGAGAATAACCATCGGAACGTGCCCATTATCTCTGAGTCTGGGTCGAGGTTATCTTTTAACATGTATTACAAAAACAACATGGGAGATAGGTTTCTATCGAGGTTAATTTCAATAAAACAGATAGAGGCTTTCACTCTGACCGGCAGAGGGCTATTTACCATTGTGAATGATGTCAGCGGTTTGTCAGCAGTGTTCGGAATAGAGAGGAAAAGAGACAAGTGCTTACATGAAAAACAGATAAACATAAAAATAAAGAGACTGATATACAGCACTGCTTTTGCACTAATTCACATCGTTTTATTTTCACGAGGTGAACCATATGGGTTATGAGCGATAATAAAACGCGGCTATTATCGATGCTCGAACCACCTTACCATTTCTCTTGAAAACAGCATGATTCTATCATTTTCTTGTGTTTTTTAAGAGAACAGAGAAATGCATGAGATAGGAACACTCTTTTCTTTATGGATTTGACAGAGAAAGAAATTTGATTGCATTTGTCGTTGTTTGTTCGTATTCATGCTTTCATTTTGGATATTCACTTCCAAATGACAGCGTGAAAGCAAATTATTCATATGAAAGTTTTTGATGTTTGGTTTCACATTTTCACAGAACGAGAATCGGAATTAGTGTGAAAGGGTGAAAAGTTTTTCGATTCGCTTCTTCACAGAACCAGTACCTACGTTCTGTAACTCTCGCATCGATAAAATCAGTCGGGAAACGTTGAAAAATGGGACAAAACTCATGCATTTTGTTTCAGTTTTTATCGTTTCTCGACCAGTTTTTTCGATGCGAGAGTTACAGAACGTAGGCACAGAATTGGCCCCCAGGCCTAGAGATGTGTGCCTCGCTTTTCATCACATTTTACCATTTATGAAAAGCCACCATATAAAAAAAAGAATAATTACTTTGTTATGAATCAAGACGACTATAACTAAAAATGATACTTATATTTTCCTTAATTAATTGTGTATCCTAGATTATATATTTATTTATACTTTTCCACCACTTTTCTGTGTTCGACTATTCACCACCATCTGCATCTATTTCATCTCTAAAAGCGCCTCTACACTATCCCACAAAGTATTAACACATGTCAGAATAAAGTGGGAAGAAATTTCATACGACTGCCAAATTTGTGTGATGTAACTGACTTTCATATTTTGCTTCCACACTTCCATACAAAAATCAGTTTCACATAACCTCAAACGCCCAAGTGGGATAGAAAGTGTGATGGTTTTAGAACCGATCCTTAATATTTTCATGTATTAACACATGTCAAATCGTGTCGGATGCGCTGTCAAGTTGTGTGTGATGAATTTCATATTTTGTTTCCACACTATTATACATGATTTCTTCCCACTTTTTTGACATGTATTAATACTCAGTGGGATAGTGTGGAACGACCATTATCAAATTCACAGCACCTAAAAGTAGGCAATGAAAAACAAAACAGAGGCTCTCAAACGTATGCAAACCAAAAAATTAAATAGAATTTAATAGAATTAGCTTTCGCACAATTTCTTTCGTTTTTGAAAAACGAACCTTGGCTTTCGTTTATTACAGAATATGGCCCCAGAAGGCGGGCGGACCGGAGCGTCAATTTTTTAGTGGGAAAGTAAGAACGCAAAGAAAAACACAAAAAATAATTTTGTTTGTAAATTTACGAAAACCGCGTCTGTTTGACCATATATTTTATTTATTTTTTTATTCAAATTAATTTTTTTTAAAAAGATTTTGATATGCAATGTTATTTATACATTTTGGAAGTTTTTCTATTCAAATACATTCAGGCGATAATGTGAAAATTCTAAATCCAAAAATTCGTTTTAAGGGAGGTACTGTTTATTATAGTTGCCCAGTGTACAATTATTTTGCAATTAATAGTAGACCGTACCAATTTTAGCAGATAGAAAACATTTGATCAAAATCGAAGCATCTGGTTTAAAAAAAAGAAGAGATTTTGCTTTAAGTGCCTCTACACTATCTGCAAAATTGGTGTGCAGAAAATGTTTTGCATCCAAATAAACAGTTTCACCATAACCTCAAACACCCAAATGTGGTGGAATATTATGACGATCTAATGTCGTTTTTCATTGTTGAAAAGATTTGATTTTTTTGCGAAAAGATTTGCATTTATTATACTTTTTCATGTTTTATTCAAAAAAAGATGAGATCTGAAGAAGAAAGATGCGATCTTCTTAAGTTTGAGAGATTTGATCTGCATTCACTAATACATGCAAACACTTTCCTGTCAAACAGCAAATCGCAGTTGGGCATATTTTTTTGTTTTGCATTATTTTTGTACGACATGCTACGGATGTTTATTTGTATCCGTGTATGTGTGCTATGTGTGTAATTGAATCTACTGAAAAGTACGCCCAGGTGTTTCATTCAAGACAGCAATAATTCTTGATTTAAAAATCAAATCTTTCAGATTTCAATGAAAAACGACATAAGAAACATTTCTTAAAAATTTCATTAATACATGTCAAATTGTGCAAGACATGCATACATACGCTTTCAATTTGTTTGCGATGAAATTCAAATTTTGTTTCTACACTCAATGGGATATAAACACAGCCAAAAAAGCATGATGAGAATCATGTATACTAAAAGTTTCTTCGTGTGAAAGGGCACTTAGTGCGAGGAAACTGATGTTTTATGATAATACATACTCACAACCTTTCCCAAGCCCATTAAAAAAAAGCAACCCCTAACATATTTGTATGTATTTTTCTGATTAACAGTTTTCGTGACAAATTAACCAATAATACCAAATTCTATCAGAGGACCACTATTTTTAATTGATTTTCCGCTAATTTTACCTTTTTATTCTGAAAATATAGTCACACTTGCATACAAATTACTTAAACTTTTTTCACGGTTTAAGTGGCATTTGATTAAGAATTAAGTAAGAAGTAAATTTAAAAGATGCGTCATTATGCTTATGTAGATTAAATCAAGTTCAATTTTTCCGTTTGATACACCACAACTTTCCTTTTTATCTTCAATTTCCTTCCATGCTAAATATTTGTATAGACTCTTCATCTGATATCTGTGGTGTTTGGTAGAAACATGATAAATGTTGAAATTTATTTGCGTCCACATAATATCGAGCAGGTGCTTTAACGAGTAAACTGATTTTCTTTAAAATTGGAGTATTTATGAACACATTCTTTAAAAAATAATGTTTTTGAAAAAATCGTTTCAAGCTCTAGCACAGCTCTAGAGAAGACGCAAATTAATTTTTGGAGTTATAATATTTATGCCAAACACCAAAGATACTTATATAAATAAAATAAATTGGGTGGCGCAACAGCTCATGGAGAACCAGGGCCTAGTGACTTACAACTCACAACCATTCCTGTGTGCGTGTTTGTTGGCAGGAATGGAGGGGACCTACAGTTTTTTGCCGAATCCGAACGGCTGAATGAGAAGCACTTTTTCATGACAAGTATGTATACTCTTGGAGGATTTGTCGGTTCCCCGCAAGAGGCAGTACCTCGTATAAAACATTTCTGTTTTCAGGTGGCACGGCTGGGAATCGAACCCACACCTTCGGCATGACAGTCCTACGCACTAACCATCGAGCCACGAGGTACCACTCCCAAAGATACTTATTAATTATTAGAAAAACAAAAAATCGTTTATAATATGCGTGTTCAGGAAAATGAGATCTCTGACGACTCAATGTCAAAAACTGAGCAAGCGAATCCAATATTTTCTTTCCTCAGTTATTTGACAGCAAAATTTCTGAGGAATCTTGTTCACGAGACTGAGATTGCTGAGGGCTCTGAGATCTCATTTTCCTGAACTCACCTAATGAATTTAAGGAATCTACGATATTCTGCTGAATCCAAACGGTCAAGATGAGAAGGACTTTTGCAAAAGATATTCTTGTAGGATTTACCACTCTATCCAAGTGGCAAAAAAGTATTTTAGGTTGTATTCAACTAAATTTCAGATTCAAACCCGTACTTCCAGAGTGATTGTTCAACGCACTTACCATTACGTTAAGTGGTACCTGCCAAAATTATTGTTAACAAATATTTTTAGACATAGATATTCCCCAATCCAATATTCGTGCTATCGTGACAAAAAAATCTACAGAGTTTTTCCAAACGTCGAAGGGAGCGTGAATAACGGTCGCAAGTTCTCTCGGAATTTATTGGCATCGAAAATGAATATTCCATGGCCACTGAGCTACCAAATTCGAGCCCGCAAGGAACAGTGGAACATTTTTGGCATTTCCAATTTAGGAAGATGGGAGAAATTCTTTGGGAAATTTTATCCACGATAGCCCCCAATTATTTATCAAGGTACTCGTCGATTAAATGCCCACAATCAAAACAAAATTCAGGAGAACAACGAAAACAATAGATAACTTATTTTTATTCTTTCGAAGACCTAAGATTTTAGTCAATTGATGACAACGCAAATAGAAAAAAATAGCAATTAAAAACACTTTTAATTTGGGTAAATTCAGACATCTAGAAATAGAATAGTGACCGTAAATGCCTGGGAGAAATGTATTAGAACGAAATATTGGGCGAATAACATTTGGATATACATATTCATAATGATACACAAATAAAAACTTGTAAAGAACAGTTCTTCTTATTCTTACCCTGAGCATCTGTGCTGTCTTGAATGCCTTGTCCTCACATATAGTACACTTATGTACACGTTCCATTGTGTGCATATATTTTATATGTCGCTTGAGTCCATACGCCGTCGCCGAAATCTTCCCACAAATATTACAAGAATGCACAACTTTAACTTTCGGATGAAGATGTTTTGTATGAAACTTCAATGTTGATAAATCTGCCAGATAAACTCCACATTTTGGACATTGCACACGTTGCTTTACAAAACCCAAATGCTCTCGCTTCTGATGCGCTCTGAGAATCTGCTTGCTGTGATAAACTTTACCACATTGATCACATATTTGATCAGTGTCAATTCTGAAGTGTGTTTTTAAATGCCTCTGTAATTTGGGCAAGGACGAAAACAATTTCTTGCAATTCACGCACTTGTGTACTGCTTCTTGCATCACATGCGATTTCATGTGATTTTTAAAAGACTTCTTATTGGCCAATACTCGACTGCATTTTTGACACTTGAATAAATCAGGATTTTGATGCAGTAGCAAGTGATGCACCAAGGAAAAACGACTGGTCCATTGCCTATCGCAGCAGGTAACAAAACCATCTGTTTTGTGGACTTTTTTAAAGTGCTCTTTAAGGCAGAAGAAGTTATCCAGGTTTATTGTGCAAATATTGCAAACAAGTTCCATATGTTTCTTAATAAAACCATCGAATTCTTTGCAAGGCATTCCAAATTTCCCATAGTCTTTAGCTTTCGATAAAACTTTTACTTTGGCTTTTTTCTTAGGTGCTGCATAATCACTGTCACTGGCATCGTCTTTGTCTTGTGTTAAGGAGGCATTATCTAAGTCGGATGCATTGCTACTACTTTCTTCATATTTATCTTCTTTTATAGAACTTTGACAAAGTTTAATAAGAGGAACTTCTGACTCAGAGTCGGAATTCAGAAGATCTCTTTCTTCGTCGTTATTTTCCACAGCATTAATTGGCTGGATTAATGTTGTTTCTCCTATTTCTGCCACATCGAATTCTCCTATCTCATCGGAATTTTCTTGTTTTACAACTACAAAAAGGACATTAAAAATTTCAACAAGTGGTGACTTTCATTGCATTTTAAAGAAGTTTACCTGTTGTAAACAAGTCTGAAAAAGACTCGTAATGAGTCGATTCATCGTTATCATGTTTAAGGTATTTAAGTCTATTGTGGGCTTCTTCAATTGATTTATAAAAAGCATGGAATGATTCTAATGCGTTCCAACATGAATAGCAAATGGAATTGGCATTGTTGTCTTCCGCATTCGGCTATTATTTACAATAAATTTGGATAAACTTTTAATATTGTTTTGTTTTTGTTGATCGAAGTATTTTTTACCTGCAGCCAAAAGTGCTTTGTTATGATGTTGCTGATGTTTAAGTTGATGGCGGTTTGGTCGAATATGTGTAGCATTTCATCTGATTCCGATATACACAATATGCAAATCATTTTAGATTAAACAATTCAATTTTTATTTAATTCGAAGAACTTTTAAAAAAATAATGCACAATTTGTTTATGTTGGGCTTTTTCGTTTTGACAGTTCACTTTAAGCAGGCGCATGACATATTAAGCAATGATACCAAGGCAACTAAAGAATTTGCAAGAAACAAATTAGCCAGTTTATATTTCAGAGATCTCAGCTCAGAGGGCTGTTTTCAAAAATAAAACTGGGACTGAAATTTTGTTGGATTCTCTTGTTCAATTAGAGCCTGATTACACGATTCGTTTTTTCGTTCGTTTCGTTTTATATTTTTAAATCACTTCTTGTTCAAATGTATACCTACCTATTTAATTATGAAAATCAATTTTTAATCTCATTATTTAAATTTTATAAGCATTCCCCACCTCTACTCATTTGTCAAATCATAAATGTCAAAGTTCAACCGGAAAATGTCTTGAAATTTTCATACGAACTTTCGTCTTTCCGTTCCCCCTACGTTTCTACACCCCTCACCCAATGTGTCAAAAAGACGAAACACGTAACGTCCGAAAAAACGAATCGTGTAATCAGGCTTTTATTATATCTGTTCCTTAACTTTGAATTTCTGTCTATTTCTGCGCATTTTAGTTCAAATTCTGTCAAAGTTCATATAAAAAATTTGTTGACACAAGTTTGGACTAAAAATCACAGATTGAAAGTAAAGGATCAGACCTATTTTTTGTAGCAGTAAATTAAATAAGAAAAGAAAAGTTGTTTTGACTTGGATGTGAGAGATCCTAAATTTTTAATTCTCTTGCTATGTCAAAGAATGGAGGAAAATTACCGAGCGCTCTTGAAATAAAACTGGCTAGGGTCGGTTCCAAAATCATCACGCATTCTATCACGCCTGGGTTCTGAGCTCATTCAGCGCACAATTTTTATAACGTATTCTGCAATTAAATTGCCTGGCTTTTCCAAAAAAAATTTTGATGGGGTAAAATATATAAATACACATTAGCACTAGACACACACAAGTGAAAAAAAGACATATTGCAGTAAATTGTGAATTTGCCAAGGGCAAACGCTTAAGTTCCATATCCTCACTTTTAACTTCCTTTCAATGCCTTTAACATGTGCTGCGACTTGCGAAAAAATTTGTTCAGGTAATTCCAAGCACAAATATAAACTAAATCTTGTTTTAACTTTTCGACAAATTTACAATTTTGAAAAGGAAACACGGCCTTAAATTAGTTTAAACTGCTAAAATTCACGTTTTTATATAGTCTTCAAGACCAACAAAATATTTTCGGCAAGCTGTCAGACGCTAATTCGTAATCCAGAACAACGACGCATTCCACAAAGCTACGAATGAAAAGTCCGCTCGAATTTGACCTCACATTTTTTTAAGCACCCATTGGTTTATTTTTTATGAAAATTCACGTCTGTTGGCGACCAAACAAATTACTCATGTGAAAGAAATGACAAAATTCTCGACCATTCGCAATTCGCAGCTAACATGCAAGGCACTTTACCAATGAAAAATGATCCGTCATGCGAAAAAAATTAACGTAAAGTGCAGGGCACTTCGCGAATAGCGAACTGCAAATTGCGAATAGTCACTAATGTTGACATTTCTTTCACTTGGGTGGTCGCCGGTAGACGCGAATAGTAATATAAAATAAGGGTGGTACAAAAATTTGAGGTTAAATTCGAGCGAATTTTTCATTCGCAAATTTGTGGATTGCGTCCGTTGTGGATTGTATTTGATAATTCGCAGGAAATATCTTTTTACAATTTAAACTAATTTAAGGCCATGTTTTCCTTCAAATATTAAAGATAGGATAATTTATTCACTTTGTTGAACAGTTAAAACAAGCTATTATATTGTTGATATTTGCGCTTGAAATTGCCTAAACAAATTTATTCGCATTTGCAGTTCGGAGCTCATGTAAAAGGCACTTAAGTGCCGATTAAAATACCGGCAGATCTTGGATCGTTTTCAAGATGAAGTCATGATTGGTAAGAAAATTGGAGAATATGATAACAGGCCTTTGTTTTTACATTACTGACAAAAGATAGTACAAAATAACGGTAAGGCGTGAATTTACATATGGACGACTGTTATTTCTTAAGCCTAGTACGCTGCTGATGCGAAACGAAAAATCCCATACAAAAATGACACAACGAAATCATAAACTAAAAATTTAGTTCTACTTTTCGTTCTGCAGTACGCTGTTCAATGAACGAAATTGAAAATTGTTGCATACTTTTTGGAGAAGTCTACACTCTTTTTTCGCACACAATTAATTACCCAGGCCATTTATTGTGTGCGGAAAAATGACATTTGTGTTTTTTCGTGTGTATTTTTTGTTGTTTCTTTGCTTCCAGCGTAGCTGTGTTCAGTTGGATTTGTTTTGATTTTTTGAATTGGAGTAACTGTCAATGAATATTTTTTCGCTGCGTTTTCGTAAGCATTTCGTTGTCTTGTTGGAGACCCACTAAAAATTTCGTTTCGCATCAGCAGCGTACTAGGCTTTAAATATTAAAAATTATCAGTAAAACGTGATCAACCTTTTAGCATTTACAATTTTCCTGTTTTGATCTGAAAATTTGACACAATCATGCAACAAGCCAAAAACGAAGTTTCATTAATTTGAGTACATTTTATCATATCACTTTTGTTATTCTGTGGTTTCTGCAAAACATGTAAAGACCACTCTTGGGGTCCAGAACGATTTGTATGTTTCTACTGAGAACTTAACAATATTCTTTCTAGGACCCAAATACAAATGTTTAACTAAGTTCGAGGAATAAAGATTAAAAAAACAAAAAATCTATTCGTCTTACTTAATCTAAACTTTCTTGCTTTCGATGAGAATATTTGAAAGTATGCAACACTTTGACTTACCCTGAGTATCTGGGCTGTCTTGAATGCTTTGTCCTCACATATAGTACACTTATGTACACGCTCCATTGTGTGCATATATTGTATGTGCCTCTTCAGTCCATATGCAGTTGCCGATATTTTCCCACAAATCGTGCAAGCATTTACAACTTTAGTTTTTGGATGTTGATACTTCATATGAAAATGTAAAGTTGATGAGTCCGACAAATATTTCCCGCACTTCGTACATTGTGCTTTTTGCTTTACAAAGCCCATATGCTCTCTCTTCTGATGGGCACTCAGACTCTGCTTGCTGTGGCAAACTTTACCACACTGTTCACATATTTGATCGGTGTGTGTTCGAATGTGTGATTTTAAATGTTTCTCCAATTTCGGAATGGACGAAAACATTTTCTTGCATTTTGGGCACTGATGAATGCGTTCCTGGATCACATGCGATTGCATGTGACGTTTAAAAGACCTCTTATTGGCCAATACTCGACCGCATTTTGCACACTTATATAGATCTGGGTCTTGATGCAGTAGTAAATGATGTACAAGGGAAAAACGGCTGGTCCATTGCTTATCGCAGCAGATTACAAAAGGATCTGTTTTGTGAATTTTTTTGAAGTGCTCTTTAAGGCAGAAGAAGTTCTCAAGGGGTTTGGTACACAAACTGCATGAAAGTTCCATATTTTTCTTAATAAAACTATCGAATTCTTTACAGGGTATTGTATGTTTTCCTAAATTATTAGTCTTCGACGAATATTTTACTTTAGCTTTCTTCTTTGGTGCATTGTAGTCGCTGTCGCTGTCGCTCTCGGAATCGAAGTTCTGTTGTTGATTGTCGTTGTCTTGGGCGAAGGAAGCGTCTTCCGATTCAGTTTCATTGTCTTTGCTTTCGTCATACGTTTCGTCTTTCAAGGAGCTTCTGCGATTACTTAACTTGACGAGAGGAACTTCCGACTCAGTGTCAGAATTCAGAAAGTCATCCTCCTCGTCAATTTTTGCAAAGACTTCAATAGGTTGGGCTGCTTCTGGGATTTCGGGCAGCTCATGTTTGGTAGTTTCTTCAGAATGTTCTTGTTTAACAACTACAAAAGGGCACTCACATTTTCAAAAACATTCCTGGTTTAATAAATGTACAAATTACCTGTTGGAAACAATTCAGGAAGGGTCTCAAAATGAGTCGATTCATGGCCACTTTCCTTATCGGGTAGTTTAAGGCATGCTGTAAGTTTAGCGTGGGCCTCTTCGACAGTTTTATAAAACTTATGAAATGATTCTACCATATCCCAACACGACCAGCATATAGCTTTGGCATTGTTCATTTCAGCATTTGGCTATTATTAAATTTGATTAAAATTTTTGTATTCATTTTTGTTTTCTTCATTCAGATTTTACCTGCAACCAAAAGTGCTTCGTTATAATCTTGCTGATATTAAGATTCATGCCATTTTCATCGAATATGTTTAGCATTTGACCTGACGTTAAAGTACAGAGTATGCACAACATTTTAGTTTGGACAAAAATGATTGCTTGATTCCTTTTAATTTATGTTTTGTTTATTTAAAATAAATTAAAGTATTTACAAAAATGAAGTGCACTAATCTGTTGATGTTATGCTTTTTGACAGTTCGTACCAAAATGTATGCGACTACCGGTGATGCCAAAATATTTAAAAATACGACTGTTCTTTATCTTTCTGCTTTAACAAATAAATCGCGGGCTGGCGGTGCGGGCAACTTATGCCCGCCCCGTTTCTGTATTGTTCAGGGGCCCTACTATGTAACTTTGTTCTACTTTCGAATCCATTCGAAAGTTCTTTTCAATGCTTATTATAAGTGGTAATATGTATGAAAGTGGGATCAAATTTTAGTGCTTCCGACTTTTTGCTATAGAATCTTCAATAAGCGCTGTTTTGTTTCCGTTCATAAGCGCTAGCTAAAGAATTAGCGAGCTGAGATTTTGCGAATTCGAATGGTTTTATTGTAGAATCGAGGTACATAGTTGGGCCCCAGATACATTTTGAGTATGGTTCTTACATGCTGGCTCCACTAGACATGAACGATGTCCAACATCCAAACCACAATCCAATCAGCAAACTGATTTGTATGGATATGTCACTGCACGGACATGGATTTTTGAGACTCCATTGTTTTTTTTTTAAACATGTTCATAATCCAACCATGGCTCATGCCCAGTGGAGCCACCATGTTAAGTGCCTCTCCACCATCTCACAAAGTAATAACACAATGTCAGGATAAAGTGAGGAGGAATTTCATACGACTGCCAAATTTGTATGATGAAAATGATTTTCATATATTGCTTCAACACTTGAATCCACACAAATCAGTTTCACCATACATAACCAAACCTCAAACAAACTAATGAATTGGAATAGGCATGTTGGAAAATGAGATCTCAGAGCCCTCAGCTAAATTTTCTTTGTCAAAAATTGAGCAAGAGAGTGCAAAAATTTGTTTCCTCAGTAATTTTACAGAGAAATTCTGCTGAGGAATCATGTTCACGAAACTAAGCATCGCTCAGGGCTAATGTGTGATTGTTTAAGAACAAATCCTGAATATTTTCATGTACATATAAACACATGTGAAATCGTATAGGATGCGCTTTCAAATTGTGTGTGATGAAATTTCATTTTTGGTTTCCAACAATTATACATGATTTTCTTCACTTTTTTGACATGTTTAAATACTCAATGGGATAGTGGGGAAAGGGTATTATTATGGCCTTTTCGATTGGCAATTCGGAATAACTCAGCGATCCGGAACGCCAATAAAACAAACAGGCACATGTAGTTTGATTCTGAAGTTTTATGTCGTTTTCCATTGGTTTCACTCAAGAAGACACTCATTCTGAATCCAATGGAACAGTGCTTGTTACTTCTACTCAATTCTGAAGTTTTGTCCCTATATTAGTGCATCATTAAACAGAAACTTTTTGCTGGTACGCAAAAAGTGAAATTAAAAACAATAGTGAATCCACCCCTAACTTACAAATTATAATTTTTCTATTTGTTTTTCTTAATTCGTTCATTAAATTATATTAAATTCTTTGTTTTCGAGTGCACAATTGATTAAAATGGAATGTTAAAAAAATATGAAGTTGCGCTGCAGTTTGTTTTGACATTTGAGTGAATTTTTGTTGAAGTTTCGTGTTGCATGTATTAGTGCTTCTGAGTGTCTTCTGAATTCAAATCAAGAATCAATTTTCTCTCCTCAGAATCGTAAGAAGAGTATTTTTTGTGCCAATGAAACGGTTTCAGAAGCGTTCCGGACGATTCTGGACGCTTCCGGACGTCCAATGGAAAACAGCATTAGTATCCCTGTATTTGTGCAACTTCACATGCGGATGGAAATAGTTCTTCACATTTGGCAGCTTGGCGGAAACAAATATGAACAAGTATGATAATTTTTTAATAAAGAAAATGGGGAAATAATATTCTAAAATAATTGTGTGAAATTTACTTATTTTTAGCTAAAAAATTACTTTTTACAATATTTGACAACTACGTGTTTGAATGTGTGAGTAGTTCTGGTTTCGATTCTGGAATTAAATCCAGAATCGTTTTCTGTTCTTTTCAGGAGAAGAACTGTCATTCTGAATGCCAATAGAACACTTTCAGAAGGGTTTACACGCATTCCGAACGCTTCTGGATTGCCAATCGAAAAGGCCATTAATTTCGGAATATAAATATGTAATAAAGCCCAGTAGTATCACAGTACGGATATTAAAGGTAATATCATTAGAGTTTTGATTTTTGTTTCTTCTGCGCATATATCAAAATTTGTGTCAAATGTCAGTATTTGTTGTTGTTTTTACGTGTGTTTAAGTCATCACACTCCCAGCCATTTTTATTTCTGATAATTTCAATTTTAATTTGTTGTTGTTTTTACGTGTGTTTTCTTCCTCACTCGCACAGCCATTTTTTATTTTCGACTGACAACCTGCGCAGTATAATACCTTAGATTTGTGTACTGTGCAGTAGTATAAGTAGTACCTCGTGGCATAATGCTCAGTGCGTTGTACTGTCATGCCGAAAGTCTGGGTTCGATTCCCAGCCGCTACCACCTAAAAACAAAAATGTCTTTTTCCGAGGTACTGCCTCTTGCGAGGAACTGACAAATCATCCAAGAGTATGTATCTTTGTCATGAAAAGTGCTTCCCATCTAGCCGTTCGGACTCGGCAAAAAATTGTAGGTCCCCTCCATTCCTGCCAACAACACGCACACAGGAATGGTTGAGAGTTCGAAGTCACTAGGACCTGGTTCTCCTCGAGCTGTACCGCCACCTTATTTATTTTAATTTTTTTTTTATTTAATAAAACCCAGTACGCAGTTAGCGCTAAATTTTTCGATCTCACATTTCTCTCCAAATACCATCTAAGACCCAAGCAAAATTATGAAATAAGATTTCGGTGGCGAATACATCACGAAAACAGCTGTTCCCTGAAAAGGAATTTTACTCAAACATTTCAAAGAATCTCATTAATGAAATAAGAGATTTTTCTCTTTGAAATTGATTAATCCTTTGTCCTCGAACATTTCGCGCCTTCCATATTCACAAGAAAAAATGACATAAATCTCGAGAATAAAATACTCTTTAAGAATTTGGCTCGAGAATTAAATGTACCAGTCAATTATTTCACTCTTGACAGAAGACCGCGTACAAAATTTTTTTTTTTACATAGCTGTAGCTGTGTAGCTTGTGGCTAAAATGATTGGCAAATTGCACTTAACACACCATTTATTCTACTCCGGGAATAAAAAGAGAAGGTACATTCAAAATGTTTCAGAATGAAAAAAAAGTGTGTGTGTCAGCTCCGACGCACGACTGGAGTTTCCTCCTTCAGATCGATTGTCTAAATAGGAATTTTATCAGAGAATATCAAATAAAGAGACCAATCCTTTGTACGTTTCACCCTCCAAAACATCTTTGTTTACATCGTTGTATTCATTTCATTTCGTTTCGAAGAATAGATGTGAATTGCAACAACAACAAGACCTGTGCTTAATGACGAGTTGATTCTATTGTGTAAGTTTTTCACTGCTTTTCACTAATACTTTGCAAATCTAATATATCAGCAGTTTGCTTATCGCTTCAGCTTGTAGGCAAATCAAATTGACGGCTGAGGATTGGCTTCTTTATTTGATCTCTGATCATTTCGTACTTTTTCAAGCGAGTGCGAGTGAGAAAAAAAATGCATTTCAATTTCTATTTCTGGTGCAGGACTGCAACTTTACTGCAATTGCAGTAGATTTACTGCATTTTGTTCTCAAAATCAATCTGCTGCCTTAAAATAAAATCTAATGCACTTGATTTTAGGAACAAAATTACCCTTCACGTCTTAATAATAATATGATATGTTTAATTTATAGCTATTTTGTTTGTTCTTTTTATGTTTTGAAGAAAAACAAATATTATATGTATTTTATTTATCAGTTTTGTTCGAATGACATATTTAGTTTTTTGAAAAAAAAAAAAAATAAAAAAAATATTTACTGAGAAAATATTGAATCTACTGCACTTTTTTTTAAATATACTGCAAACATTTTCTGAGAAGTTGCAACCCTGTATCTGGTGTCGCTTTTTCGTTTCATAGTCATTCCTTCAGCAGATTTTACTCCTCATCATTAGGTCTGTTTCTTTACTCGCCCACGGGATCCCAAAGTATCCCAAATCTACCCAAAACGTGTTTCTTTACTATTTTCTGGCACAAAAATTCCAGAGCTTTCGACTGTTTTTCATTTCCCCTCCTGCAAGAATCTACCCGAACATTTTAGTTACTGCACTTTCTTGCTTGTCAAACAAGAAATCAGCTGATCGAAAAATTTTAAATTAAATTTTTTAGTAGCGTACATAAAATGGTTTTTATTTAATTAAATTAAATGAAAATGATACAATGGAGACACATTTAAAGTAAATTGTTTCTCCTTGTCCTTTAATGGAGCCCAAAATGATAAGTGCATGTAAAAAGAATTGAAATTGCATAATTTTGTATGCGGTGAGCCTACAAGCAATGAGGTTAAATAGGAAATTTGAACCGCAACAAACCAAGAAACATCCCAAATGCGTTTCTTTACTTTTAATTTCTGGTTAAACATTACAACAACAACATCAAAAAGCTAAATCCCAAACTTTTTTCCGAACTTTTTACCAAACTTTATCCCAAAAGTAAAGAAACAGACCTATTGTAACTATATCCACTCTGAGAATACTATTCTCATGAAACACGATTTTGTAGGTTGACATTTGGTCGATAGGTTCGCTGTGATCGCCTTACCGAGATCCCTTAACAAAAATTTAGGATTACATTTGGACGCATAAATGACCACGAGCTTTTTTACTTCATGAGAATACCATAGAATTTATATACAATGTCCTCATATTTTTACTTGCGATATACATAGGTACTATAGGGCAAGTTTTGGATTCGTGCAAAAAAAAAATTTCGAGATAACAATCAAACATGACATTACGATGATAGAGAACACGAAAAAAGTGGGTGGCACAATTCTGTGTCTGTCTGTCTGTTTGTCCGTACCTCAACCTACAGCCTAAACCACTGAAGCGATTTTCTTCAAATTTTGAACTTAAGGTTTTTTTGTAACTCTCCAGAGTGGAAATTGAAAAATTTTTTTAGCTCAAAAAATAACGGTACTTGCCATACAACCGTTAAAGAAAAGCTTATTTATCTCAAAAACGGCTCCAACGATTTTGATAAAAAAAAATCAGTGTATTACTGTAGATATGATGTACCTTTTAGTAAGAAAAAAAATCACCAAAAACATTTATTAACGGTACCTGCCATATAACGGTTTTTTTGATTTTTGGTTTTCTCATTAACCGCTCATCCGATCTAAATAAAATTTTTTTCACAAAAGCTTTGTTAGAATATAAATAAACTGCATACCAAAATTTTTGAAAAAATAAATTTTGGATTTTTAAAAAAAGATTCAAAATTTTTTTTTGAAAATTCAATATTTCAAAAACGGGTTGATGAATTAATTTGAATTTTCAGTTTTAAATGTATATTAATATATACTCAAAATTGGGATACCAATTTCTTTTTTGAAAATTGTTACAAAAATTTTATATATAAAAAATTAATTTTTAAGAAAACGGCTCCAACGATTTTAAATTTTTTTTTTGTATATATTCATATTTTTTCAAGTAATCAAGTGGCATACTTTTTTTTGAGCTCTAAGTTATTTATCACACTGTTTATACAATTAATAGAACGATTTAAATGCTTTTTATACTTTTTCTATAATTACTTGAATATTTTTTAAAGTTCTTAAGTCCCACACAACTTGAACATAAGAGCAAGTACGTGCGATCCAGTCGTGCATTTTATTTTCATACCGGGGGCTATTTATAAAAAAATATTCTTAAGGAGTAAACTCCAATAGACTCCAAAAACAGAATGGTTAATCTGGAGGAGTTTGTTGAATAACAGAACGCTATTTGCTTATTCCGAGTATTCAGAATTAATAAAGAAACTCACCCATCGTGCCGTTCAAACAGAAGACGGGCAAGTAAACGCAACGGGCAAATTCAAGTTTAAAGGCTCTCCAAAGCCGATGCGAAACATTAGCTGACGAGTTTTTTTTTTTTTGCACGTACCGTTATTTTTCGAGCTAAGAAATATCGAGTTTCGACGACAGTTTTTTTTCGGCAAGTCCCGTTATTTTCGAGCTAAGAAATATCGAGTTTCCATCACCAAAAGCTTAAAGGTAAAAATTTGAAGAATATCGCTTTGGTGTAGGTAAGGCTCTAGGTGGAGATACAGACAGTCAGGGAGAATTGTGGGATTTACTACATAATACATACATATAATAAAACCGACGATATTATTTTGTATAAATTAGCTAAAATAGCTTCTTCTTAATGGCCACCGCTCTCTTAATTTTAAACTTTCTAGATTATTATGTAGTTTACCAGGGATCATGGCTCTGGACCACTTGACTTAATCCGGCAGATTCAAATCAGGACTACTGGAGGGCCACTTGTCAGCTCTTATGAACTCAGGAGCATGCTGCCAAAACTACTCTTCATAGAACTTAGCTTTGTGAGCTGTAGCCGAGTCCGTTTGAAGTACAAAGTGCTTTTATAAGAATAAGCTGTAATTTAAGAGCTCCACTCCTTTCTCCAGAATGTCTTCGTGATACTGTTTAGCCCTTGTGTTGACCTCCTTGAATCCTGTGTGTCATTTTTATGGTTTGTATCCTACTTCATCAAAAAGGATTATTTTGCTTTCTCTGGACCCTAGGAATCTTCCTCTTAGCGTCTTAAAGAGTTCTTCGCGTATATCCACTCATTTTATTTGTTGTAATTGTAACTGTAAGTGTCCTATTTTTAAGCTCATTGTTCACTTTTTATAATAAATTTCATAACAAGTGATTGCAAATGAACTCATCATGATCATCATCGTGTCCTGTAACCCCGGCTGGGGCATAGGGCGTCAACAAAACGTCTCCATCCTTCACGGTCTGCTGCAAGGTACTTTAGCTGTGTCCACGTCTTTCTCTGGGATTCTGCTTCCGCTAAGACAGTTGATTTCCATGTTGTTCTTGGTCTTCCAACCATCCGTGCACTCTGAGGATTCCATTCAAAGGACTGCTTTGCAATTTCAATGTTTGGTCTCCTCAGTGTGTGAACAATCCAACGCCATTTACGCTTTCTTATGTCGACGTCCAGCCGCTCTTGACTTGTCCTGCGCCACAATTCCTCATTTGATATTATTTGTGGCCAGCGAATCTTTAGGATGTGGCGAAGACAGCGATTCACAAAAGCCTGCAATTTCTTTCAAATGATAGACGTGACTTTCCAGGTTTCACAAGCATATATAACGGATTTGACATTGGATTCGAAGAATCTCAACTTAGTGCGTAAGGAGATTTGACTTTCCAGATTGGGGACAGAGTACCGAAAGCAGCACGAGCTTTATTTATTCTACTTTTAACGTCCAGATCCGTACCACCGTTTGCAGAAACAAATGAACTACACATAAGGAAATATACAATAAGTAACATTTGTAACAGAACTTATTGCACGACTACGTACATGTAGACACACACCTAATAGCTTTTGAGATATTAAACTTAGGACATCTAATCTGCCTACCTTAACACCTGGCGAACAGGTGTAAAATTTCACGTAATTTTTTTACATCGATTTATTTAAATGCCTATTAGTCGAAGGGAAAAAGTGTGCATTCAAGAAATTTTTAGCTTGTAATTTCGAACAATTGTTGTCATAGGTCAAACTCTCTGTAGTTTGTCCCTAGAAGAAAGAAAGCGACAAAATTTTCCAAAAACTACTCAGGCAAACACATGATATTTGAAAACTTCGCTGCTCTCCATCTTCTCAGGGACAAACTATAAAGAGTTTGACCTATGACGACAAATGTTCAAAATTAAAATTTCTTGTAAGCACACTTTTTCCCCCGACCAATAGGCATTGAAATAAATCGATAAAAAATTTTACACCTGTTTGTCAGGTGTTTAGGTAGGCAGAAAAGAGGTTCTTGGTTCAACACCTCAAAGGCTATTTATTATATTACTTACAATTTTACGCATGATTTTTTTATGTCGTTGGCTCTTAGAATATTAGGTAGCTCAGTAAATTTTATCATTCGTAAACTTTGATTTGATATAGGCACTTTAAATTTCGATACAAACAATAGTTTTTGACCTACAACACGAAACTCCATCTCTCTGCCGTAAGTTAATGAGCTTTTAAATCTTCTTACCTTCAAAGTAACAGCTCTCTTAAAGGCCTTTTCACACAACGAGCATTTGAAATCACGTTTATATTTGTGCATAAACGTAACATGTCGTTTCAATGCCGCTTCATTTGTTGCTATGGTTCCACAAACATTGCAAACGTGTTCTCGGGTGTCTTCTGAATGTTGATATCTTATGTGATGGCGTAGTCCATGTTTGGTTGAAAGTTTGACACTACATTTTGGACATTCAAAATATTGTTGTGGTTTATTTGAGTGTTTCATTTGGTGTCGGAGAAAAGTTTCTTGATCACAAGAGACCTTGCCGCATTGCTCACAAATTTTTTTATATCGACCTTTATGAACACCGTAGATGTGCGTGTTCAATGAACAT
This sequence comes from Dasysyrphus tricinctus, assembly GCA_963921185.1. NCBI lineage: Eukaryota > Metazoa > Arthropoda > Insecta > Diptera > Syrphidae > Dasysyrphus > Dasysyrphus tricinctus. The sequence goes on from OY992531.1 coordinate 48,859,871, forward strand.
TTCGAAGCAAAACTATGGAGAAAAAATCGGAGAAATTTTAAGACCTCAAACCAAATTGAATGTAAATAACTTACAGCTTATCACATTCTTCACATTTAAATTTCCGATCTAACGTGTGTATATCCAACACATGACGATTAAAGACCTCTTTCCGGTAGAAGGTCTTTTCGCATTGATCACATTGGAAAGCTTGTTTTTTATCGTGAACAACCATGTGTTTTCTTAAATTAAGGCGACACGACAAGACTTTGGAACATACAACACATGTAAAGTAGTTGGGCAGCTTGTGCAATACAATGTGGTCCACCAATCGACAACGAAGTTCGAATTTTTTGTCACAACAAGTTACAAAGGGTTTTACTGTATGTTTGTCTTTGAAATGCGCCTGGAGGGTTGCAAAATCATTCATTGGAATGCGACATATCTCGCATGTTAGTTCCGTATTCAATTTGATAAATTTATCCAATTCATCGTGGCTAATTGGCTTTGTAACAGTTTCTTCGCCAAAGCAAGTGGCTAGCCATTCTCCTTCGTGGATGTGGATTTTTGGTTTATTGGTTTGTTTACCTTTGTCAACCGACTTTGTAGCAGAATTCTTTTCTAAACTTTCTTCTTTATGTTGCAGTTGTTCGGTTAACTTTGATAAGGGAATTTCTGAATCAGAATCCTCTGGGTCCATCTGATCTCCCACATATTCAATTTCATCAAATTTTACTTCAAATTCTACAGGACATTTAATATTTTCTTCGACGGCATCCACATCGAGTGACTTGATATTAGATTCATCATTTAATTCAATTTTAATGCCTACACAGATCAGGAATAAACTATAAAATATTTCGCAGTTTTTTTAAATCAAGTTTGCCAAACCTGGATACAGGATGTCATCATTTCCATCCAAAAGACAATCATTTAATTCGCCTTCGCCTTCCAAATTTTGTTCAATCGAAGGGATTACTTTGTTAAGCATGCCATGGGCTTCCTCGATTTCTTGATAGAATTTGTGAAATGATTGTAATTGTTTCCAGCACGATGAACATATTAAGTTAAAATTAGTATCGTCTTCATTTGGCTTTGTAAATAATAAAGTAGGAAAATTATAAACAAAGTAATTTTATATTTGTTGCTCTGCTGGTTATGTGTTCATTACCTGAAGCCAGAAGTGTTTGTTTATGATGCTTTTGATGTCCAGACGAAGCCCATGCTCTCCGTATATGGCTATTGATTTGTTTGACTGTTTTAAACACAAAATACAATGCATTTTTCACTATTTAGTAAAAGTAATTTAAGAACATTATATTTTTTCAACAAATTTGTTTACAAATTTTTACACACATGCACTTGCCTTCTGTTTTTGGCAGACAGCTGATTCCAAAAACGACACAAGACAAGTGATGCCAAGTTGCGCCAGAACATAATAGGCGCGTCCCAAGGACTGATCACATTCTCGGAAAATCGGAATTATTTACCAGAATTGGTTTCATATCTCAACTTGTATATTCTCACGTAATTTCTATATTTTCTTGCCATCAAAAACTTTATTATTTATAACAATATAAAGTTGATTTACTATAATACAAGAAATTAACAGCACTAGCTACCAGAAACTTTTGGATAGAAATTATAAAACTAGTTGGTATAATAATTTTCAGGTAATATGGATATTAAGGGTATTCATAACAGCGTAAAGTCGTCGTAAACCTAGTAAAGTTTAAGTCCCAGTTGTACAAACATGGTTCAAATTTTGATCCGTAGTTCAACAATTATTAATCCTCGCGTTCCAATGTTTATTCGCTATGCTATCTAGCTATCCCAAACATTTTGAGATAACTTGAGTTGTTGTTGCTTCAGCTGTTATCAGCTGTTTTTTAACAAGGGATTACAACAACACAAAGCTATCCGGATAACTGAGAATAACCAGCGGAACGTGCCCAATGACTGATTTCGGAGCAATTACTGAGGCGCAATTCACACAGAAGTGACTTATGGCACTGTTGTGGTTCTGGCCTGCTTCGGGCGTGGAGTGGATGTGATGAGCTCTATTCACACAGAATGGTTATTAATCTGACTATTTCTTGCAAACTAATGGCAGATAGAAATAAAATGCACGACTGGATCGCACGTACTTGCTCTTATGTTCAAGTTGTGTGGGGCTTAAGAACTTTAAAAAATATTCAAGTAATTATAGAAAAAGTATAAAAAGCATTTAAATCGTTCTTTTAATTGTATAAACAGTCTGATAAATAACTTAGAGCTCAAAAAAAAGTATGCCATTTGATTACTTGAAAAAATATGAATATATGCAAAAAAAAAATTTAAAATCGTTGGAGCCGTTTTCTTAAAAATTAATTTTTTGTATACAAAATTTTTGTAACATTTTTCAAAAAAAAAAATTGGTATGCCAATTTTTAGTATATATTAATATACATTTAAAACTGACATTTCAAAATAATTCATCAACCCGTTTTTGAAATATTGAATTTTTAAAAAAAAATTTGAATCTTTTTTTAAAAATCCAAAATTTATTTTTTCCAAAATTTTGGTATGCAGTATTATTAATATTCCAACAAAGCTTTTGTGCAAAAAATTTCAATGAAATCAGATGAGCGGTTAATGAGAAAATCAAAAAAACCGTTATATGGCAGGTACCGTTAATAAATGTTTTTGGTGATTTTTTTTCTTACTGAAAGGTACATCATATCTACAATAATACACTGATTTTTTTTTATTAAAATCGTTGGAGCCGTTCTTGAGATAAATAAGCTTTTCCTTAACGGTTGTATGGCAAGTACCGTTATTTTTTGAGCTAAAAAATAAATTCCAATTTTCCCTCTGGAGAGTTACAAAAAAAACCTTAAGTTCAAAATTTGAAGAAAATCGCTTCAGTGGTTTAGGCTGTAGGTTGAGGTACAGACAGACAGACAGACAGATAGACAGACAGACAGAATTTTGCCACCCACTTTTTTCGTGTTCTCTATCATCGTAATATCATGTTTGATTGTTATCTCAATTTTTTTTTTTGCAAGAATCCAAAACTTGCCCTATAGTACCTATATCGCAAGTAAAAATATGAATGTAACTTCGAGGATAATGGTGTTAGCCGAAATTGGTTTTCACTTCTCCCTAGATAAGCTCCTCGGATCACATATCACGGAATCTGAGACCATTTGAATGTATAGTTGGCTCTACCAGACCGTTTAAAAAATTCAAAATTCAAAGTGAAAAACGCTTTATTTAAAGAATCTGGCAGGGCGAATTTAACACTCAAATGATCTCAGATTCCGTGATATGGGATCCGCGGAGCTTATCTAGGGCGGGGTGAAAAACAATTTCGGCTAACACGATTATCCTCGAAGTTGCATTCATATTTTTTTTTCGATGCACTGTTACTCGCAAAGGCCCCAGTTGTGGACTGCAAGACTTTGATTTTTTGAATAGCCTTCAATGAAGCTTTCGACGCCTATACTTCTTTTTTTGCTATCGTTCACACCCAAAATCTGCTGTGGGCTCTTAGTCTATTAACATGTATATCTGTGGTGTTTGGGAGAAACATGATAACTCCATTTTAAAATTAGCGTCCTTACTTCCACTTTACATCGAGCTAGAACCTAAACGGGTGCATCGATTTTCTTCAAATTTGGAACATAATTTGACAATAAACATGTTCATAACTATTCTAAATTTGAAGAAAATCGGTAAACTCGTTTGGCTTCTAGCTTGATGTGAAGTGGACGTAAAGACGCAAATTTAAAAATGGAGTTATCATGTTTCTCCCAAACACCACAGATATGTATTTGTCGTCTACAAGTTGATTAAAATGAAAAATTATGAGCAAACAATTAAGTTTTGTTATTAACATTTACATGTTTGCACATTTCAACTAGTACACATTTTACGACACATAAAGCATTAAAATAAAAATGGCCTAAGACTTCGCGTCAAAACTAAGAACACAGTTGTAAAATATTTATAAAAAACTAATTTTAATAAAAAAAAACTTGACTAATATTTCTTTGGCCTTTGCTTAGCCTTCAAAACCGTTTCTAGTCTTCTGGGCAAGGATTGCAGAGCTCGACCTGTTATTTCAGCATCAATATATTACTCCATTCCTTCGTTAGTACTTCTCGGAGGACACATTTCCTGGAAATATTCCTCTGGCGTATTTTCCCGTACGTCCGGAGATTGTGGAGGATGATATAATTGTCTCTGGGTCCTAAACAGAAAGCATTCCTTAACTAGACGAGATGTATGTTTGGGGTCGTTGTCTGGTTTGAAACGTCTCAAATGCGTAAGAGTAGGTACTGACAAGATTGTTTTTCAAGATGTTCAGATAAGCAAAGGAGAATAGGACAAAACGGTCTACAAGACCAATAAGAACGAGACATATGTCGTCGGAAAGGTATTTTTATGTACTACAATAGTTACTATGGGGGCTTACTTCAAATCACTGTGTGAAAAAAGTTATTCGCTGAATAGGATAGTGCTCTGGTGCATTCTAGAATGAATAAAGTATATTTAGTATAGAGAAAATTTATGAAAACTGGTTTAACCAATAACGACAATATATATGTCATTGGAAAGGTATTTTCATTACCTACAATATCTTCATATTAGTTCGGTTCAAATCACTGTGTGAAAAAAGTTATTCGTTAACTAATGAAATATTGTGGTTCATTTTAATGTGGAAAAATTTATTTTTTTTTAGTATGGGCAAAAAGGGTGATGGCAAGTTCAACCAATAACAACGGGACGTATGTTGTTGGAAAGGAAATTTTATGTACTACAATAGTCAATACGGCAGCTTAACTCAAATCACTGTGTGAAAAAAGTTATTCGCTAATTGTTACCCATGCTCCATACATTTTATCTGTGCTAAAATTCCCTAAAACAGCGAATAACTATTTCCACACAGTGATTTTAAAGAGGTTGTTATGGTAACTATTATTGTTCATAAAAGTACCTTTTCAACGACATGCATCTTAATAGTACTGGTAAGACCAGTCTGTATACATTTTTTCCAGACTTAATGGTACTAAAACAAAACGTTGGTTAACGAATAACTTTTTTCACACAGTGATTTGAAATGAGCTGCCATAGCGACTATTGTAGCGCATAAAAATACCATTCCAACGACATACGTCTCGTTGTTATTGGTTCCTAGACCACCTTCCATACATTTTTGCCGATTGTCCTTTGTTGTTTCATTGTATTATCAATTAACAAATTCCAAAATTCTATTTTTAACCACAAGCACTATACCGACAATAATCTACTAGCTCATCGTCAACGTCTATTGTTTCATTGCTTTCACAAAACTGTTTTCTTTTCAGAGCGAAGAGAGTATAGTTAAATATCGTAAGTGTGCTTTCGTTTTCGACGCGTGATTTAAGATGGATTTTTGTTATAGTTCTACTGTTTTCCCCCATTTCAGTTGAAACGTACAGATCTTATCAAAATTATGCTGATTTTAATTCTGAACACTAGAAACTGCATTTTTCATAAGCATTGTTAATATGTTCGATTATTAAAAAAAAAACAAATGCACTTAGTTTCACGCACTGTATAACAATTCTGTTTCAGATACTGATCATGCGGCCCGCAGGTCCAGGGCGTGGGAGGCACTCTCGGAGGTACTCCGGATACCCAATTTATATCATGCTTTGGTGGCATATTATTTTAATTGCGGTAAAAAAAAACACTTTGCTCAAAACTTAACAATTTACTTACCTTCAAAGTTAGAGCTCTTTTGAAAGCTTTCTCACACACCGGACACTTATGATCACGTTTTCTCTTGTGCATAAAAGTAATGTGACGCCGCAATGCAAATATTGTATTAGTTATGATTCCGCATTCTGTACAAACGTGTTCACGTGTTTCATCGGGATGCTGAGATTGCATATGTTTACGTAGACCATTTTTGTCAACAAGTTTTATACCACATTTGGGACACTCCACGTGATACTTTGCCACATTGTTCGCAAATTTTCTTATAGCCACCTTTATGAACACCGTAGATATGTTGGCCAAGAGAAAATTTCGACGTAAAGCTAAATAAAAAATATTACAAGAACCTTAGAATAAAATTTAAAAAAAATCGCTGGTGAAACAACTTACAGTTTATCACATTTTTCACATTTAAATTTTCGATCTAAAACGTGTGTATCCATGTGACGGTCAAGAAGTTGCTTCCGGTAGAAAGTCTTATCGCATTTGTCGCATTGGAAATCGTATTTCTTATCATGCACAATCATGTGCTTTCTTAGGTTTTCTCGAGAAGACAAGAGCTTGGAGCAGATCACACATGTAAAGTAGCCAGGTAGCTTATGTAACAAAATGTGATCTACTAAACGGCTACGTAGTGAGAACTTCTTATCACAACAAGTCACAAAAGTCTTACCACTATGGGTATCTTTGAAATGCTTTTGGAGAGCTAAGAAGTCTTTCATTGGTATTCGACATATTTCGCACGTAAGCTCAATATTGATCTGGATAAACTTATCCAACTCTTTGTGACTTATCGGCTTATCGGTGGTTTCCTCGCCAAAACAGGTGGCAAGCCATTTCCCATCTTGGATATGCACCTTTTGGTCTTCGGTTTTTTTACTTTGGTCCGATTTCGAGTTAGAATTACATTCAGGATTTGCCTTTTCTTCTCGGCGATGTTTGGTCAGCATAGAGAGGGGGATTTCAGAATCCGAATCCTCCAAATCTTCTTTATCAAATTCATCTTGGTCATGTTTTACCTCCACTTCTACCGGGCATCTTATATTTTCGTCGGCAGTTTCGAGCTCAGGTCGTTCATTATTGGTTTCCTCTTTCAATTCAACTTTTATTGCTAAAATATTAATAACCGAGCTTAAAATATGTTATTTAATAGCAATATCTTTTTTACAGCACAGACCTTGATACAGGATACCGCTATAATCATCCAGATAATTATCACTTGAATTGGCTTCCACTTCCAATTCTTGATCTTCATCATTGGCAGGTTTAATTTTCATATGCGAACAATGGGCTGCTTCGATTTCTTCATAGAATTTATGAAATGATTCCAATGATGTCCAGCAAGTACTACATATCAAATTCGAACTCGTATCGTCTTCATTTGGCTTTTTAAATAATTAAAACATTTTTGTTTATACAATTCGTTTACTACTTTTCTTCTGTTTGTTGTCCTTACCTGAAGCCAAAAGTGTTTAGCTATGATGTCTTTGATATTAAGGTAACGTCCAGTCTCTTCGAATATATTTATTGGCACATTCGGGTTTTTTAAACACAAAATGCACTGCATTTTAATTGTATTGCTTAAATAAATTAATTTTGTTTTCCCGTGTTAGAATTTTCTTTTAACAAATTTGTTGACGAAATGGAATTAGACACAAACAACTCACAACCACTTGACAGCTGATTTTAAAAAAAGTGGTGCCAATATCATTGGAACATGGAACAGGCTAAACGGTGTTCATACATTTTGTAAAATTTTCAGACATCACAATTTAAATAACAGCGATTCTCTATAACCAAGAATAGACCCATGTTTCTTTACTTCCCAAGAATACTAATTTTAGACCAAAGTTCATATCGATACCTTCCTAAGGGCCAGTTTTTCAGTGCGAAATCATCCAAGTCAAACCAGAGTTAACTCCAAAAACGTGTTTTTCAGTCAATTGAAATCGAAAGTTAACTCGTCTAATTTGGCGAGTTAACTCAGGCACCAAATTGAGGGTGTTTTTAGTTGTGGCGCCATCTCGATTTCGATATTGAAAGTTATTGTCAGTGCAATTCGTTGTGGCACCATCTCTATTCCTTTGCGTAAAAGGCGTAGAAGGGTGATATTCATAGTGTCGCACATCGTTGGCCTCAGAATTTTGACAGCTGAAAGATAAAGTTAATCCTCAACTGAAAAACTGTTCCTGAGTTAACTCAGGGTTAATTTATTTTCAGGATTAGCTAACTCTGATTTAACTCAGAGTAAAGCCTGAACTGAAAAACTGGCCCTAAGAATACAAAAAAGTAAAGTGGGTTAAAATTCGTAAGAAATTGGAGCTTTGAGAAGTAAACGAACAGCCTAGATTATGTCAATTCAGTTTAATCACTTAAATGCAATATCATATCCAATATTAGCTGCATTTTATTTTTCTCGAGATCTGATCTGGATTAGATTTGCATACGAAAATACAAGTATTACAAAAACAACACAAAATCCAACTTTGATTTTGGATTTCGATTTACAAATCCATTCTAACCACACACCCTTAGCATTTTCTTGCAAAAATTTGTTTCTCCTCTGACGTGTAGATGGCTTTTTTGTGTTGAAAATAAGGAGAATAGAGAAGAGAAAAAATACAGAAGCAAAAGGATGAAAAGAGATAAGTATATAACACTCTTGCCGCACTGGGATCCAGTTTGTTTTATTATGATAATCTAATCCGAATCAGATTTGGGGGATAATAAAATGCAGCTATACCATCCATACTAAGCTAAATAACAATCGAAACCCATGGTTTAGAGCTTAATCACCCTTATTACGATAGTCGTTTTACTAAAACGCCAGAAAAACGACAAGGCTCCAGAAACGACAATTGGCGTTTGAATGAAACTAATGGCATTTTCGATCTAATCCGAATCAGATTTGGGGGATAATAAAATGCAGCTATACCATCCATACTAAGCTAAATAACAATCGAAACCCATGGTTTAGAGCTTAATCACCCTTATTACGATAGTCGTTTTACTAAAACGCCAGAAAAACGACAAGGCTCCAGAAACGACAATTGGCGTTTGAATGAAACTAATGGCCTTTTCGATTGGCAATCCGGAATAGCGATTCGATACGTGTGAACGCTTCTCATTTCGATTCTGAAATCAATTTCAGAACAATTTTCTGAACTGTCATTCTGTCCCCAATCGAAACGGCCATAAAAGTTATGTGTTCTCTCCGCTCTTCACTACTCTCACCACTTTAGCGGTAGTCATTTTACGGACACGCCAAATGTCGCTTCTAGAGCCGTGTCGTTTCACTGGCGTTTTATCTATAATAAAATGAAGTTCTCATAATAACCTTTTCAACCATGTATGACACATTCGTGTTGAGGAGGTAGGTCAGCACCCAATGCAGAATTGCATTATTTTTCATATATCGTATGACACATTCGTGTTGAGAAATGGACCAGCTCCCATAAATTTTTGCTCATTCTCCTTTAGAAAACTTTGTTACCGATATTTGTAAACAAAATAAATAGGTTCTACAAATTTTATAAAAAAAATTAAATTTTTGTACTTACCTTCAGTGTAAGAGCCCTCTTAAAAGCTTTATCGCACATTGTACACTTGTGTTCACGCTGATATTTATGAACAAAATTCATATGACGTTTAAGAGCTTGCAAATTTTTAACTGTGATTCCGCACAAAATGCAATTTTGTTCAATTGAATCTTCTAGATGTTGAAACTTATTATGTTTCTGTAGGATTTTCTTACTCGACAATCTAGCTCCACATATTTTGCATTCAAAAAATGGTTTCGGTTCATTTGTATGTTTCAATAGATGTCGAACAAATGTCTCCTTCTCACGAAATACTTGCCCGCATTGTTCACAAATTTTTTTATAATGATGCATATTGTATGCGTGTTGCTTAAGGCGGTATTCTGTTGCGTAGCTATTGAAAAGCAAATAATTCTTTTTTGAGGAATGATTAAAAAAACAAAAGTAGTAATCAATCAATAGGAAATCAAGCAACTTACAACTTATCACATTCGTTACATTTAAATGGTTTTTCAACGAAGTGTACTTCCTGATGACGTTCAAGGGCAGGCTTACTGCAGAAGCTTTTATTGCATTTGTCGCAGTGGTAAATGAAATTCTTATTGTGTATTGACAAATGCTCTTTCAGATTACGGCGAGATGGCCAAACTTTCGAGCATATTACACACTTAAAGTATTCAGGTATCTTGTGGACTAAACTGTGATCGATTATATGAGCACGGTACTTAAGTTTCTTCCCACAACAAGAAACAAAAGGTTTAATTTTATCATGAAATTTTACGAAGTGCGGATGGAGCGATGCGAATTCGTCTAAAGGCGTTTGACAAACTCCACATAAAAGATCTATGTTCTGCTTTAAATATTTGTCTAGTTCTTCAGAGTTAATTGGTTTTGAATAAGTTTCTTCTGCATAGCAAGTGGCAAGCCATTTGCCTTCGTGAATATGAAGTTTTTCATCTGTCGTATCTTTACTCTCAGAAATCAATTTGGGAGTTGTGTTTAATTTCTTTGGAGGTTTATCTTTTTGTCGTATTTTTTTGGGTGCTCCGATGTTGGTCTTTTTAGAAGATCTATTTTTGTTTTGCCATTGTTTGGCCCCTGTCACGGTTGTATCCTCATTTTGAATAAGTTTGGATAATTCAGATAAAGGAATTTCCGACTCTGAGTCCGATTTTATATCAAAATTTCCTTCGGTTTGAACTAATATTTCTAAAGGATTTATATGACATTGTAGTTCCGTTGCAAAATGTGTTGATTCATAGACTTCAACTTTAATATCTACAAGAAGTTATTCAAAGTTAAAAAAAAGATCCTAAAATTTTAATTTATGTTGATGTCTAACCTTCACCCGAATACATGTTATTGTCACTGAAATGATTATCATTGGACATGGTTCCTCCTGCTTCTTGGATATCATCTTCTGCAACTGCAGGTTTTATTTCTTGAAACGAACAATGGGCTTCTTTTATTTCTTCGTAAAATTTATGAAATGCATCAACTGATATCCAACATGATGAACATATCAATCTGGAGTTATCATCTTCTTGATTTGGCTAAATACAAGTTCGATAAGTGGCAGAATAGTTTTTGATTTTCAGTTTTTTTTTAATCCTTACCTCGAGCCAAAAATGTTTCGAAATGATACATTTTATATCTAGATTGAGACCATGTTCGGAAAACATATCAATGGGATTGTTTGGTATTTTTAAGCAAAGAATGCACTTCATTTTACGGAATAATAATTTAGCAACTTTTAATTGTTGAATACAGAAAAATTCGTGAGGAGCAACAAATAGTGAACAAAATTCTTGCGGCAGTCCATCAATTTTGTTGACAAACACAAGAACTGACAGAAGAATTTGAAAACAAAAATTGACATCGAAAAGTGATGCCAGACTTGTTCTGCTGGCTAAGTCTAGTTTATATTTCGGAGATCTCTATGCGTTCTCAGAACAATCACTATACTTGTGTTGAATTCCTTTCAACCAAAAACCGATTCTGTTTAGAAGAAAAATTTATTTTTCTAGCCAAATGAAATCTTTCGCTTTTAGCAAGATTTATACGGACTTTCAAACACACTAGCAAGATTTGACATTGAAAGTTTTGTTCCGCGTTGTTTAATAAATATTGAAAAGTATTTCTCATTCGTATAAACTGATTAAAAACAAATATTGGCGTTTTTCTTTTTTAACTCAAAATAATTGAAATATTATTATCTGAGCCTTCTGATTTTGTGTTCTGAATCTGATTTGATCTGCTCTGAGTTAAAATAGAAAAACGCCATATATCTCTAAGAAGTATTTTAATTCACCAAATGGCAGTGCATAATTATTAAGAAGTGATAAAAATATCAATGAACTTCGATATCAAATGTCCAAAGTCGATTGAAAATCGCACACATAAAATCAACTCGTCATTCAGCACAGGTCTTGTTGTTGTTGCAAATCACATCTATTCTTCGACACGAAATGAAATTACAAATACAACAATGTAAACAAATGGGTTTTGGAGGGTGAAACTCCTCGCGTTCCAATGTTTATTCGCTATGCTATCTAGCTATCCTAAAAATTTTGAGATAACTTGAGTTGTTGTTGCGTCAGCTGTTATCAGCTGTTTTTTAACAAGGGATTACAACAACACAAAGCTATCCGGATAACTGAGAATAGCCAGCGGAACGTGCCCACTAACGAAGGATTGGCTTCTTTATTTGATATTCTCTGGCCAGCACTAGTGTCCAAATGTAATCCTAATTTTTGTTAAGAGATCTCGGTAAGGCGATCACAGCGAACCTATCGACCAAATGTCAACCTATAAAATCGTGTTGCATTAAGAATACTATAGATTGTATATACAATGGTCTGAGCATGGCTCATAGCTTCATGTTGCTTTAAAAAAAAAGGGATAACAAAATTGTGTGGATTCCCTTGCTTAAGCTTTGACTAATAGACCAGTCATATAGTTTATCCTATAGTTTATTCCAATATAATAATAGCCATCCCCTCAAATTTCAATCAAATCTGTTCAGCCATTTGAGCGTGATTGACGAACAAACATCCAAACAAACAAACTTTCACATTTATAATATTAGCATTGTATATCCAATCTATAGTATTCTCATGAAACACGATTTTGTAGGTAGACATTTGGTCGATAGGTTCGGTGTGATCGCCTTACCGAGATCCCTTAACAAAAATTAGTATTACATTTGGACGCATAGATGGCCACGAGCTTTTTTTCTTCATGAGAATACTATAGAATTTATATACAATGGTATTAGTAAGAGTAAGATAGTAAGATATATATATAGTAAGATTAGTAAGATAAGATAGATTATAAAATCACTAAAATTTCAATTAAATTTAACTATAAGAGCAAATCCGTGTATTTTGTTATTTAATTTTGATTTTTAAACAAAAATTTATATTTCGGCTCTGCTCAATCGATATCACATTCGAGTTCAAGCTCGTTAACTCGAACTCAGATATCGTGCTCATCATTTAGCATACGACCTAATGAGTTTTACAGCTGATCTTTTTAGTTCAATTAAAAATTTAATGTAATTTTCTAGTTTTATTTTGTTTAATGTAATTTTCTAGTTTTATTTTGTTTCACATTGTGAAAAATAAAGGAATATGTATTCAATATAAACGTTAAAAATCTTTTTTTACTGAAAAATATCTCAGTCGGTTTTGTTATAAATATGTGGTGTTTGGGGGAAACATGATAACTCCATTTTAAAATTTTCGTCTTTACGTCCACTTTACATCGAGCTAGTGCCTAAACGGGTGCACCGATTTCCTTCAAATTTGAAACACATGTAATTTGACAAAGAACATGTTCATAACCAAATTCGAAGAAAATCGGTAAACTCGTTTCGCTTCTAGTTCGATTTGAAGTAGACGGAAAGATGCAAATTTTAAAATAGAGCTATAATGTTTCTACCAAACACTACAGAAGTATGTAGGAACTATTGGTATCAGTTTTAAGCAATGCCTCCAATAAAACAACTTTTCAAACTTTCGAAATTAACTGCCGCAGGTGACTTAAGTCGCAAGCCCCAAAGTAGACCCACATCCGACATCGACTCTTGGCACAAAAAATATTTTACTGGAGATTTTCCGAAGAGAATTTTCTTTCTCGATTTTAAGTCATAGTAATTTTTGTCAATGACGAGACGTTATGCTAGCAGTAACTTTCAAATATTTTTTAAATCACAGAAGAATCCATTACTCACATTGCTCTTTTTTAAATCAGTCTTACTTTCATAGCGAATCCGACACCAATTATATTTTTCAAACTTTACAAATTAAGTACTTACCTTGAGTCTTAGAGCTCTCTTAAAAGCTTTTTCACACATCGTACACTTATAGCGTGGTTCTTCAGTATGCATATAGGTAACATGACGATGCAGTGCATGGGCAGTTGTCGATTGGAGGCCGCAATAATTACAAAAATATTTCTTATCATCTTTTGGATGTTGAAATTTCTTGTGCCGCCTCAAGCCGTCTCTGGTCGCAAGTCTAGTGCCACATATTTCGCATGGAAAAAATTCTCTTTCTGCATTAGAATGCTCAAACTGATGGCGTCGAAAAGCCGGTTGATCTCGACAAACTTTGCCACACAATTCGCAAACTACATTAGTGCAACCGATTTTATGGGTGTCGTAGATGTGTTGTTTGAGCGAAAATTTCGAAGCAAAGCTAAATGTTGATGATTTAGAAAAAAAGACACAAAATACTATTGTAGAGATACTTACAGCTTGTCGCAATGACTACACTCAATAGTACGCTCCGAGTAGTCAACATGAACATCTTTATGACGATCAAGATTTATTTTCCGATGAAAGCTTTTGTCACAACCAGGGCATTGATAGACGAGATTCTTGTTATGTATCTTCTGATGTTCAATTAGAGTTTTGCGACCCGTCAGAACTTTAGAGCAAAGAATACATGTAAAGTAATTGGGCAACTTATGCAGCAAAATATGATCAGCCAAAGGAGCACGCAGGTAGAATTTCTTTTCACAACAAGTAACGTATGCCTTTCCGGCATTATGGTCTTTCTGGAAGTGTAACTGGAGAGCTGTGAAATTAGCCATAGGACTAAGACACAAGTCACATGATATTTCCAAATTTTGTTTGATAAATTTATCAAACTCTTCGTGACTAATTCGTTTATCGGTGGTTTCCTCGCCATAGGAAGTGGCAAGCCATACCCCATCTTTGATATGAAATACATCTTCACCAGGTTTAATATTTTTGAATCTAAAGCGATTTGTATTCGAGCTATTACATTCCAATTTTTTGTTTTCTTGCTTTATTTTGTATCGTTTACAAAGCTGAGAAATTGGAATTTCCGACTCGGAGTCATATTTTATATCTTCCTCCGCTTTATCAGTTTCAGCTTTTGTTTTAAGAGGGTCGTTGGCAATGCCATCTTGGTCGAATTGCAATGGTTGGTCGTTTGAGTCTTCATTGACTTCAATTTTTATCCCTGTGCTTAAAAAGCTGTTATGTTCATTCAAATTATCGCCCATAGTGATCGTTTTTTCTATTTTATTATTTTCCTTTGATGGATTTGGATTAAGTTCAAGAAACTTATGTGCTGTTTCTACTTCTTTGTAAAAAGTATTGAAAGAATCAAGGGAGTCCCAACAAGAAGAACATATCGAATTAGCATAGGAATCTTCAGCACATGGCTAAGTAAAAACAGTAATACATAAGAATTTATTGCTTTGGGTATCAGTTTCATTGTAGTTTTTAGTTTGGTTTACCTTGAACCAAAAATGTTTTGAGATAACCCCTTTGATGTCAAAATTAAGACCAATTTCTCCGAATATGTCAATTGATTCAATGGGTGGTTTCAAACACAATATGCAAAGCATTTTTTCTTTCCATTAAGTTGATTTTAACAAATTCAATATTTACTTGAGTCGTGTTTTTTTTATAGAAAAAGGAACCAAGATACGAGGACTCCAGGAGATATGACTGGATGGATTTGGATTCCAGATTTTGTTTACATACAATTTTTGACATAAAACATCTGAGACCAAAAAAGTGACAAGTGATGCCAAAACTGCCTTAAAAAAAAGGGTACTTGTTGAATAAATTTCATTACGCACTGAACTTTTTAAAAGGTATGTTTGCTTTGATCATTTCTCAATTTCAACAAGTTTTTCGACTGGTTTTTTATATAAAACATGTGTTTTTACGAAAACCTGAGATTCCAAGCTATCCTAAAAATTTTAGGATACGAAGCTATGGAAGATTCAAACAACATTTGGCCAGTTTATATTTCTGAGATCTCAGAGGGCTCAGAGGACTCTGAAATATAAACACGATTCCTCACAAAAATTCCTCACATTTCCCCTTAAAAACTGAGACTGAAATTTTTTGGATTCGCTTGCTCAATTATATTTTGTCGCAGTTAATTATGTTAATATTACTGAATAATTAAAAGAAAAGACGGATCAACTTTTTGTGTCTGCTCATCGCTAACGTTTTATTTCAAGTAAGTATAATATAAAGATATACAAAAGTAAAAGATACAAAAGAATATAGAGACAATATTCAATAGGTCTGTTCAATAAGATAATATTTAATGGGCATGTTCCATTCAGATATAATAGGCATGTTCAACACGCTTCCTCCCACTAATATTATTTTTATTATTAAGTTTATTTTACATTCATCATTTCTCTAAATTTTACAAACTTAGCTTTACACAATGATTTAGTTAAGATATCGGCTATATTATTTTCGGATTCAATTTTTATAACAGTAATATTTCCATTATAATAATTTTCATTTACAAAGTGATACTGTACTTCAATGTGTTTAGATTTTTTAGAAAAATTACCAGATTGAGCAATAAGTAATGCTCCTGAATTATCTTCATATATTTTAATTGGTTTATTTAACTTCAAATTAAATACTTCCTCAATCATATTACATATAAAATTAACATCAGTTACAGCCTCAGAGAGTGCTATATTTTCAGCAAATGTTGATGACTTTGTTACGGAATTTTGTTTATGGGATTTCCAGTATATGACATTTCCAAAAAATTGTATAACATATCCTGAAGTAGATTTTCTGTCAACAATATCACCTGCCCAGTCTGCGTCTACTACGCAATCTAAGACATCTGCTTTTTCATTTTTGTGATACGTTAGCTTTAAATCTTTCGAAAAATATAAATATTTCAAAACTCGAAGAGCATACTTAAAGTGTGTTTCATTATAGCTATTTTGGAATCTACTCAAATAGTTAATACTGAAAGCTATATCTGGTCTAGTTCCTGTACTTACAAAAAGTAGTTCACCTATTAAGTTTCTGTATTGTACGCTAGTGCTCACTATTTCTGCAGGTTCTAGCTTTAAATTAATCTCCATTGGCGTTTTATATAACTTTGCATTTTGCAAATTGTACTTTACTGCTAAAGATTCAATAAATTTTTGTTGACTTAATGTCATTGTGTTTCTTTTCTGATCATATTCGATATCTATTCCAATATAGTTTTTGACTTTACCTAAATCTTTCATTTTAAATCTTTTTGATAACTTTTGTTTAGTTTCATAAATATTTTTATCATTCAAACTACAGATTAACATATCATCAACGAATAACAATATGTACGTATATTCATTCTTATCATATTTTACATATAAACAATAATCATTATTACTCCTTTTAAAATTTAATTCTTCCATAAATTTATTAAAACATTCACACCAAGATCTGGGACTTTCTCTCAAACCATATAGAGATTTTTCCAATTTTAAAACTCTATTTGTCCCATCTTCATAGCCTTGTGGTTGATTAATGAAAACTTCAGAAACAATTTTTCCATTTAGAAAGGCTGTTTCGACATCCATTTGTTCAATCAGATAACCGTTTTGGCAGCAAAACGCTAGTAACAATTTTAAAGTTTGCATTTTTGCAACTGGTGAATAAATATTATCTACATACTCTTCCTGTTGATAACCCCTTACAACTAACCTGGCTTTATAAATATTTTCATTTTTCTTTTTAAAAATCCATTTTACATCTATCACCTTTCTATCTTTTGGTTTTTCAACTGCTTTCCAAGTTTCATTTTTTTCTAAGCTTTCCATTTCGCTATCCATAGCTTTCTTCCAATATTTAAATTCACTACTTTGCATCGCTTCCTCAAATGTACTAGGTGCCAAAGTATTGCAATAATTTACATAAATGTCATCAACAAAATCTTCATTGTAATAACGGCTATTAGGTTTTCTAATTCTCGACCTCAGGTATTCTTACAAAAACTTTACTCCCATATTGTCTTAAATAGTTTACTTTAGGTCGTTCGTTAAAAAATATTTCATATGGAGTTTTTCTTTCTATTGTATTTGCTAGACTTCTATTTTTCAAATAAGCTGCTGCTTTAACTATTTCTGGCCAATACATCCTGTTAACTTTTGCCTCCTCCAACAAACACCTTGACACGTCCATTATTGACCTATTGTACCTCTCGGCCACTCCATTTAGTTCATGTACATATGGTGGACAAGGAACAATACGAATACCTTTATCTCTAGCAAATTTTTGAACGTTTGAATTTATGTAGGTACTCTTTACCATTGTCACATCAAAGTCATAATTCTTTTTCCTGTTAAATTCTCTACAAGGTTCACATAGTCTACAAAGCAATTATAGACTTCTGACTTTGACTTTATACAATAAACTTTTGCAAGCTTACTGTAATCATCGATGAACGTTAAAAAATATATTTCGCCGTGATTTCCTACTGTTGAGTGCGGGCCGTTTACATCCGTATGCACAATTTCTAAAATACTCTTAGCTTGCTTTCTGTCATTCTTAAATGGCACGTTGTGCATTTTGCTTTTTATACATATGGCACATTTCATAAATTCCGACTCAAGTTCTTTTGGCAGACCTTCTAATAATTCATTTTTACATAGAATATTTAAATAGTTAAAGTTTATGCGACCTAAGATACGATGCCATTTTTCTTTCAAAGAAATTTTATCTGTTTTAATATGTTTAGTAAGGTTTGAACTAATGTCTTTATTATTTTTATATATATTAATAAAACTCGTCATGTAATATAAATTATTTTGTTTTTTAGCTGTAGCAATAACTGTATTATTTTTGTTATAAATCTTGGATATGTCATCATAGGAAATAATTGTATTTGTCTTTGTAACTTTAGAATAGCTTATCAAATTTTGCTTCATATCTTCTACATAAAATACATTCAATAAAGTTATCTCATTTGTATAGTTATATACTTCAAAATAAGTAACTATCTTACCTATTTTTGTTGCTTTTAGTTCTCTACCATCACCTAATTTTACTTTGATAGGTTTTTTTAAATCAATATATTCGCTAAAATAATTATAGTTATTATCAATGTGGTCTGTACATCCACTGTCCAATATCCACTTAATAATATTTGTATCTTTTGAACATTCATTTACCTCCGTTAAGTTCACCTGCGTCACAAAACTATTACCGTCGATATGTGATGAATCTTGACTTGACACATGAGCAGCACCTCAATATCTGCCTCTGCCTCTAAAACCTCCACGACGACTCCTTGACCACCCTCGTGACGATCCACCTCTACTATGTTGCCCAGCAGCACCAAACCGATTGCAATCATTCTGATAATGACCGGGGTTTCCACACTTGAAACACTTTCCTTTTAAGCCCGTAGAAAACGCGTTTGATGATTTGGAAGAAACGTCTTCTACTTCGGAGCGATTATTTTCCAATGACTTCATCTTTATTTTACTTTTCAAGTAGTCGACAGTTCGCTCAGTTTCAGGCAAAACATCCAGTAGATCACCTATGTAGCTATATGACTTTGGTAGCGCCTTCAGCATATAGCGCAATTTTTCCTGTTCGGAGATTTTTGCTCCAGCACCTTTAAGCTCGTTCACTGCCTTCTCAAAGGAATCAAAAAATGATGTAACCTCTTCAAATTCTTTCAGTTTTATATTTTCGAGGTTGTTTCTACATATGATTTGAAGCGCTGTTGATTCCTTCAAATACATCTGGTCAAATTTTTCATTATTTTAAAAGCCGAGTCCAAATCGGCAATATACTCAAGTTGTTTGTTTGTAATGGCGCTGTATATGTAGTTTGTTGCCTTTATATCTGATCCTTCCCAATCCTTATCCGATTCCATCCTCTCTCTTGTCACAACAAACTTGCATTTCTTAAACTCCAAAAATTTAAGAATTCTGATTTTCCAGTTCTGATACTCACACCCGTCGAAAATCGGATTTGTTATATCATCGACCCTCATGAACGCCATTTTGTGTGTCTGAGATAAAAATATTCACTTAAAAAAAACTTTTTAGGTACTCAACTGACCAGAGTTTTGTTTAATAATGTTTTTTTTTGATTTTCTTTTTCTTCTATGTTTTAGTTATTTCTTATTACACTTAAACCAAATTCTGCTACCATGTTAATATTACTGAATAATTAAAAGAAAAGACGGATCAACTTTTTGTGTCTGCTCATCGCTAACGTTTTATTTCAAGTAAGTATAATATAAAGATATACAAAAGTAAAAGATACAAAAGAATATAGAGACAATATTCAATAGGTCTGTTCAATAAGATAATATTTAATGGGCATGTTCCATTCAGATATAATAGGCATGTTCAACAAATTACATAAGAAGAAAAAAAAAAGAGAGATGTATTGACTTCTATTTGAGGAAACCTGTTTATATTTTATCCTCCGGCTCTGTCAAAGAAAGGAGAAAAATTATTGAGCGCTCAAAAAATATAAACTGGCCAATTAATTTCTAATCTTCAAGATTTACGAAATATATTTGTATGGTAAATCTTCGATATTTAAAGAAGATTTGAGGTAAATCTTATTAAATCTCAGATTAGCGTTATGCCATGTTCCCACCAAAACGAAATCCGAGATTTCAGTTAAAAAAAATCGAGTTTTCAAATTGGTGGTGCAGAATTTCATTGAGATTTCGTTGAAATTGAGAATTTTTATTGAGATTTCGTTGAAATTTCTATGAAACCTTGTTCCAAAATGAAATCCAGATTTCAACTGAAATCTTGGATTTCATTTTGGTGGGAACATAGCATTAGGTGGAAATCTAGTATTACGACCAATTACGACGACCTTACGCTGTTGCATGAATACCTTTAATATTTATTTGTGGTAAGTCAAATTGTTCATATGGTATATGGATCCTTTTTATATAAATAATCACCGTTTTTATTTTAGGAAATGGAAGAAAAAAAAAAAAATGTTGGTGGTTGGTGTCAAAAAAACTGGAATGTCAAACGGAATAGTGCACTATTTAGGTTTGTTGGTTGAGTTCTGAAGTCACCACGGGGTGACTGGCCAGCAAATTCTGTGTTTTTTTAGACCTAGGGTCACCCTGAACTCGCCCTGAAGTAGAACTAGGTTTTTTGCTAGGGCCAGTTTAGGTAAAGAATAAACAGCCAAAGTGGCATTAGCTCTGAAGCTTATTTTGCTGTGCATTCAATATTCACATGCTGCAGATAATTCTATTTTTTTTAAAGTACAAATTATAGGAATGCACAAATTTACTTTAATAGGTGCAATAGGCGTAGTAAAATTGTAAAATTTTATTTTGATCCCCATCAGATCATGATAAATAAAACACACAGGATCTTTTATGCTACATTTCCACCTAGCGCTAATCTGAGATTTAATGAGATTAACCTTAAATCTCCTTTAAATCTCGTAGATTTACCATACAAATTTATTTCGTAAATCTTGAAGATTAGAAATTAATCTTGTTAAATCTTCCTAGGACAAATAGTTTTACAAATCGAACTAACCTATTTTTACATGGTGCTGAACGATTCATTCGAGACTCGCATTCAGTTCTTCATTGTTTCACACGAATCAAACATTCTGTCTCATTCGCACTTCATAAGAAAAATTGGAACGCCATTTGCATTCTTGAAGGTACTGTCAAATTTAATCTTTTTTAAATCTTTTTGTGCGGTAGAAACACCAAAAAGATTTATTAAATCTAATCTGAGATAAACCTTTGATGGAAACATAGCATTAGTGACAGGAGTGCTATACTCGTCTCTTTTTACCTTATGTTTGTTTATTTTTCATGTGTCTGTTGCCTCTTTTCCTTGCACTACTGAGATACATTCACAATAGTAATTTTTGGTTCATGGAAATTAATCCAGATAAAAAGCAGGATCCCATGTTGTTTTTGTAATTACATGTTAAAAATTGATCCGGACCAGATCATGTGGATAATAAAATGCGGCTAATAGCTGCATTTTATTATCTTCATGATCTGATCCGGATCAGATCATGATAAATAAAACAGACAGGATCTTAGTTATATATCCGTGTCTTTTTGCCTTATGTTTGTGTATTTTTCACGTGTCTGTTGCCTCTTTTCTTGGTACTATTGAGACACATTCACAATAGTAATTTTTGGATCATTGAAATAGATTCAGATAAAAAGCAGGATCCCATGTAGTTTTTGTAATCACGTGTTAGAAATTGATTCGGATCAGATCATGTGGATAATAAAATGCGGCTAATAACAAAATAAATACACTGAGTTACAAAAAAAGTGGCGCAGTCATGATTTTTGATAAGTTGTAATCATTTTGATAGTATGCCGCTATGTTTCTGCAGAGCTTTATTTTTTCAGTTTTTTTTTTTTTTTTAATGAAGGACTTATTTTAATGTTTTTTTTTTTGTTTAATGAAGTACTTATTTTAATGTTAATAAACAAAACTGTATTAAAAAAAAAACGATTTTTTAAATCACCTAAAAATATTGCAAAATTTCAAGGTGCGCCACTTTTTTTGTAACTCAGTGTAGAAAACGAAAAATGTGGTTTGTTTTTCAAAACAAATTTTTGTTTCTTTTTTATCTCTACAACACAATTGAAGACTCTTTGGTGTTTTTTGAGAACCAACAACCATGCAACAGCCTAAAGTCGTCGTAAACGTTGTTAAGTTTAAAACTTCGTAGTTCTGTCACAATTTGTATGGAAAATTTGACAGATTTACGAAGTTTAAAACTTTACCACGTTTACCACGACTTAACGCTGTTGCATGAATACCCTTATTATTTTTTTAAAGCAATTAAAAGACTAGTCCACTAATTGGCAAATAACCAAACAAAACGTCAGGTAAATGGATTAGTCTATTATATAGTTGCTTTAAGAAATAATGATCAAATAAGCTCAAAGAAAACACACAATAAGGGTATTCATGCAACAGCGTGAAGTCGTCGTAAATGTAGTAAAGTTGCAAACTTCGTAAATCTGTCAAATTTTCCATACAAATTGTGACAGAATTACGAAAATTTAAAGTTTACAACGTTTACGACAGCTTTATGCTGTTGTATGAATACCCTTAATATTAAATAATAAGGGTATTCATTTATAAGCGTAAAGTTGTCGTAAACGTAGTAAAGTTGTAAACTTCATAAACCTGTCTAATTTTCCATAAAAAATTTTACAGATTTATGAATTTTAAAACTTTACTACGTTTACGACGGCCTTACGTTGTTGTATGAATAGGTACCCTTAATATTTTTTTGATCAATCAAAATTAAAACTAATAAAACGTGAATTGTTCGGTGTGACTGGGTTTCGAGTTTTTGAAAAGTTTTCGCCGAAAACCTGTTTCGGGGTTCGGTGTGAAAGTTAATAGCCTATAGATTAGAGGCTCTCAAAAAATATCATTTAATTATTTAGATGGGTAATACTGGTGACGTCTTGGTAAAGGTACTTTTTGTATTCTATTCTAAAAATCTGAACGGTATGGGCCAAAAGTTAAACTTTCCTTAACATTCTGTTCAAATCAACCAAAAAGATGTATTGTGGTACTGGTACATAAAACAACATAAAAACTAAAAGCTTGCAGTCATTAAAAATGCAAGTGTTCTAGAATTTTTCTCATACCGAATGAGGTTCCAAAAGACGGAGAATGGAACACATTCTTCGTTATATTCATTACCACCCTACTATAGCTTCAGGACCGGAATTAACTTTTTTGGGCCCTAGGCCTATAGAATAAATAGTGCCCTAGTTTTTATTTCCTTGAACTTAAAAACTAATCAAATCAGAAAAATAAAATAAAAGGTTCATTATAAGCTAACGAAGTTTAGAATGAAGAAAGATCAAAATTGGGAAATCTATTTTGAAAAAAATTGAAAAAGTGGTACATTTTTATTAGTTATAAAAATGGATTTATGATTTGATTTGACTGTTGAATTCAATACATTAATATTTTTGTACAATATTTTAAATGTAATAAATTGTCTACATACATGAATTGAGAAATAGTTGAAAAACATATTAATGAGATATAGATACAAAACAATGGGACATAGAAATTTTTGATCAGAAGGACAGACTGGCATGAAGTTGATATCAACGCGTGGCACAAGACAAACGGCAATAGCCGTTTCCAAGTAGAACAATTTGAAAGTTTGACTGGTAATAAGTCTGTGCGTGTAGGTACTCACACAAAACAAATTCATGATCGTGTACAAAAAAGTGCAGTTTTCGGTGGAAGAGAACGCTCACGAGAGAGTAAAGAATTTCCCCTTGAAAACTTGACAGACTGCCAAATTTAGCCCAAAAAGTACGCGAACAAGTTTAATATTTAGTTATTGAAAAGAGTTGTCAAAATTTTTTGTAAAAAAAGATTAAGAGAATATTTTTCCTTCAAAACTAAATTGAAAAAAATGCATTCGTAGGGGAAACAGGAACCGATAAACCGAATTGACACCTTATTCATATCGAAAAATAATAACTTAATATGGATAAAACTCACGATATCTAATTTGATTTTCCAATCCTTTCCAAAAGTATCCAGATTTATTCCTTGTCTATTCTAAAAGTAAATTATGCCCTATATGAATTGTCCGGCTGAAAATGATGTATATCTGTTGGAGATTTTTCATTGAATCCACATTATGAAGTTAATGGTAGTTTGGATTCAGTTATTTAATTTTGTTTGACTTTAAGTTGGTGCCCCCTTTACGGTGATGCCCTAGGCCTAGGCCTAGTCAGCCTTATGGAAAATTCAGCCATGTATAGCTTACATCATTTTGCATAAATTTAAAGTTAATTTAAAATACCTGCTTAAGAATTTCCTCCCAGTTTCCTTGTGCTACGAATTAATTTTTCAAATCCCTTCACAACAGTCACACAAGCCCATTTTTTTAAAGGCCATTGTCTAGACTCTAGACAATTACACCCATTTCAATTTGAAAACGTAACAAACCAGGTACCTATAGAAGAAAAAAAAAAAAAAAAAAAACAATTTCCAACTTTAATCAACGCTCTTGTAATGTTACACTCTACGGAAATATCTTCTCATCAAGAATTTCGACATGTACCAACGTTGTTAGATTTCGAAAATTACAAAAAAAAAAACTTCCTTCGAGGTGAAATGGCCAACAAAAACAAAAAGAGGCCGAATTTCGATCCTGCGCAGAATTTTATTCGGCTTTCATTTGTTTTGTTATGCATCAAAATATACTCAACATTCTTCAGTTTTCTAGACGAATTCAATTTTAAAATGTTCAATGTTGTATGCCATTTGGTGCTCAAATGAACACCACCAAGAGAAAGTCATAGAACTTCAAATAATACAAGTTGACCTAGATTAAAGGCTAACTTAACTAAACTAGCACAACCCAACAGAATGGCCGGGTTAAGATAGGTCATGGATTGTACACTTTTATGATGTTCGAAACGCACGTGCTTTTGTGAATACCATGTGTTCGTATATTGTGGAGTTGAGCTCAAATTTCCCCAGGGACAATACTCTCAGGGAATTTTAGAATAAAGTAAGAGTAAAGAAAACTCAGTAGTTGAGTTAGTTTGAATTTCATTTGAGAAGATGTTTGACTCAGACAGAGCTATTTTTTGGGAGATGATATAATAAGGGTATTTATGCAACAGCGTAAGCTCGTCGTTATCGTTGTAAAGTTTTAAACTTCGTAAATCTGTCAAATTTTCCATACAAATTGTGACAGAATTACGAAGTTTTAAACTTTACAACGATTACGACGAGCTGTTGCATGAATACCCATAATATAAAGTTTATATTTAATAAAAGTATTCCATTTTAGTAGGATCATCAACAGTATTTATTTAACCAAATCAATGGGTTGTTTCTCAGATGGCATGTTAGTTAGCGGTAGCTCTGCAAGAGGTTGATGGTATAAAATTCGTATCTTAAAGGGTCAGTTGTACAATAGCGGTTCAAGCTTTGATCCGTGGTTCAGCAATTTTAAATCACCGATTTCAGTGGATTAAGTGAGGTTCAACGATGCCTGAACATGAAATCGGCTAATATCACAACCTTTAATCTTGAACCATCGTTGAACCTCGATTGGATCTCGATTGTTATAATTAAAATCATATTTCCATACTCACTCAACTAAATACCTTTACCTACCAAAGCATTAAAAGATCTGTAATTAATACCACAACTTAGAGGTCAAGCATTTGAAACACCCCTGAGTTAGGTATATCAAAAATTTAATTCTCCTACTTCCTCCCCCAATTTACTTTTTAGGGAGAAGAATTTCCCTCCAACTTTGCAGAAACAAGCACCAAAGAACCACTAACAGAATACACCTTCTCCCATACTCCTCTTATATCAACGTGGTATTCGTTAAGAAATTTATCTTCAGTTTCAGGTCAATCACTCCCAGGAATGGACACTGTGGGGAGGGGGAAGATGGTGGAATTAAAACTTATTCTGTATAAGAGAAAAAGAACATGAAATTCTATTATAATTGCATTAATATTTAAATTAAGCTTTTAATATAGGTACAAAGTTAACAAAGGAAGATGGAAGTTGTTAATATTAATTGCTATTCTCAGTCAAAAGGTCAAATGTTAATAATAACTTATTAATCCGGACTTTAAAGATGAGGCAATTATTATTATAGTTTTGATTTGTTGTATTGGACAAGTAATTTTTATGAAATTTTAAATATTAATAAAGGGTCTATACAGAATTAAAAAAAAATAGTTTATAACTAGAAGGAAGCCACTGAAATAGGAAACACATAAGGCCATTGGTTGGTACACTAGAGGTTTAAAACAAAATATTCTATAACGATGTTTAGAAGCTTGAGATTTGCTAGCTCAAACTTCTAGTGACGCAGTTTTAAGTTCAAATCAAATCATCAAATAAAAATAACAACAAACTACTAAGCCGTGTACTAAAATTGAAAAAAAAGACTTTCTTATCGATTATTTTAGATAACTTCAAAATTAGCTTAAAAATAAAAAAAATCAATTCAATCCACTGAATTTAAAAATGCAAAAAACGAGCTTTTTGTAATACTTAAAACACAGGTTTTCCATAATTAAATTACTCTCCCCCCCCCCGAGTGAAACCCGCACCTGGTCATACCAAAATAACATTTAAGTTAAGCCTCAGTTGAAGTCGTAAGGAAAATGCACGAATTTTCCACTTCAAGGTCTATTGAAAATGTGTGCTTTTATAGGACGCACAATTCGATGCGATTTGTTCAAGCGGGTAACTCCTTCGTGTGTGGCATTTTTAATGGTAAATTTCATGTCGACGAGACGGTGGTGCGGTGCGGTAGTTGCTTATATCAAAGAAGTGTTTAGTTGATTTGGCTATTCTCACAAGATTATACCAAATGTAGAGTGTCTTGATCTCCTCCTTAAAAATATAGAGAGGTTTAATGAACATAATAAAGAGAAAAATAAAGGTACAAATGGATTGCACGTTTTTGCTCTTATAACTCAAAACCATCTGGGCAAATCCATGATAATTCACTTTAAATTTGGGAGAGTTTTACGAACTTTTTTTATTAAAAGTTTAATACTTTTATTAATATAAATGAAACAATATATAAACTCTATAAATAGTAATTATTTCAACTCCTAGGACAAAATAATTTTTTTTTGTTGGCTACTCACGTCACCATTTTCGGGCATGGGTTTTGTGGCAATACTTTGCACATTTTATAAAAATTAAACAAATCAATAAAACTGAGCTGCGGTTTGCTTAATTATTTCACGAATATGTCAGGCTATTTATAACTATAACACAAACTTTAAATTACTGAAAATAGTTTATACAAATTCAAAAAAATACATTGGTAATTCACGTTACAGAAAGTCGGTAACTCACGTTATTTCACGTTTTCAAGTTAAAACTTTAGGGTTAATCCGCTTATAATTTTATTTTATTTTCAACCATATGTCTATTACTTTTAGAATATTTTTCTGTTCTAATTTTAAAACTAGCGAACAATGGGAGGGGGTGAGATAAATTTTCCATTTTTCTATCTTCATGTCCACTTTTTCATGGAATTAACCATCTTAGAATTTTCTTTTATTTTAGAATAAAAATAATAATGAATAATTATACAAGTACATAATGGTGATACCAGCAAAAAGAGCTAACGGGATAGAAAGAACTCTTTAGAGTTGCGTTTTCTATAAAAGTCAAGGATTGTTGGGCTCAATGATGTGTACATTGTAATAAGTAAAGTTATTGTTAAAGTCAAATACTATTTATTATATTTATTTCAGATTAAAATCGATGAAAAAATTGTAGCAATTGTATTTTAAAATTTTAGATTCAAAATAGCTTTAAATAGTCTTTAGTCCTACAAATTGGCGATTCGTTCGGCAATCTGTTTTGGACTCATCAGTAAGTAGTGAGGGCCTTTGTTATACGTAATTTGTATTAAGTTCAATTTAACAAGTCAAATCCTTAATGCTAAGTATTCAACTTGGCTGATTTATTTCTGTAAAATTCTGTATATAGAATTTGTATTATAGACCGAGAGCCCACAGCAGATTTTGGGTGTGATTGATAGCAAAAAAAGAGGTATGGGCGTCGAAAGCTTCATTAAAGACTATTCAAAAAATCAAAGTCTTGCAGTTCACAACTGGGGCCTTTGCGAGAAACAGTGCATCGAAAAAAAAATATGAATGCAACTTCGAAATTAATCTTTTAAGCCGAAATTGTTTTTCACTCCTCCCTAGAAAAGCTCCTCAGATTACATATCACGGAAACTGAGACCAATTAGTTCGCTCTACCAGACAGACCGTTTGAAAAATTCAAAATTCTAAGTGAAAAACGGCATTTTTAAACAGTCTGGCAGGGCAAATTAAACACTCAAATGATCTCAGATTCCGTGATATGGCATCCGCGGAGCTTATCTAGGGAGGGGTGAAAACCAATTTCGGCTAACACGATTATCCTCGAAGTTGCATTCATATTTTTTTTTCGATGCACTGTGTCTCGCAAAGGCCCCAGTTGTGGACTGCAAGACTTTGATTTTTTGAATAGTCTTCAATGAAGCTTTCGACGCCCATACCTCTTTTTTTTGCTATCAATCACATCCAAAATCTGCAGCGGGCTCTTAGTCTATTAGATATACACCTTCTTTTTAAAATTTTAATAAAGAATAATTTTCAATATAAATTTAGTTTGGCGTTCTAGCTTTCTTTGAATATATTGTTATAAAAGTTCCGGCTTAAGAACTCAAGATCAAAGCTTTTAGCTTTTTAAATCGACGATTTTAAAAGATTTTAATTTTATTACTAACGATGTATGTATGTACATTAGGGTGGTCGTTAAAAAAAAGGTCATCGAGGATGAGCCTACATCGGCTCTTAATGAAGAAAAAAAAAATTCACTAATTTTTTCAGATTTTTATTTTCATCCCCTATAGTCGCTGTAGGGGTAAATTAAATTTCCCCTTTTTTTTGCATACTAGGAAATTCAAGTTAAATCTACCAAAAAAATCAGAGCATATAAGTGGGAAGTAGACAAGAGAAATATCCTACGGGAGAGGGGTGATATCTCCCCCCTCTTGGATGGGTATGGCAATTTAATAAAATAATTTCATAAAATAGAAAAAAAAAATTAAAAAACAACGGCAATACTTGCAGTAATGTTTAATAGCTTTTTAGAAAGCCAGAAGTCCATTAACATATATTTGTTTTCAAATTAAGTTTTTTTGAAGAACAATTTTGGCAAAAAATTGTTTCAAAATCAACATTTTGAAGAACAAATTATTTTTTTTTCAAAATTTTAGGTTTGAAAACAGTTTTTGCTGAAGTTGTTTATTCAACGAACTTTATTTAAAAATTAACTACAAAAATGGAGTTCTGGCTTTTCAAAAAGCTAAAAAACATTACTGTAAGTGTTGTTGTCCAAGTGGGGGAGGTATTACCTCCCTCCTGCAGTATTTTTATCTTGTCTACTTTCCACCTACATGCTCTGAATATTTTTGACATATTTTACGCGAGTTTCTAAAAAAAGGGAAATTTAATTAACCCCTACAGCGATTATAGAGCTGATTTAGCCCCATCCAAATATAAAAATAAAAAAAACCTCCAAGAGTTTACTTGTCATGAATAAGTGCTTCTCATCTAGCCGTTCGGACTCGGCAAAAAATTATAGGTCCCCTCCATTCCTGCCAACAACACGCACACAGGAATGGTTGAAAGTTGTAACTCACAAGGCCCTGGTTCTCCACGATCTGTTGCACCACCGAATTTATTTTTATTTATCGTTATTGGTATGAGCTTTTAAAAAGAAATAAAAATTAGAAAAGGACGTTGGTAGTGGTTACGAGGTAGTGGCTTTTGTAATGCTTGCTCAAGGCACCCATTGGGTTCAGTGCCCTGCGCATTTGCACCTCTTGCACGTATAGCTTGTCCGGTCCTATGTGTATATAATATAATAAGGCAAGTTTTGTTTTCGTAAACAAAATTAAGTCGGGATTTAGATCAGACTTGTCAGTACGATAATACGGATGTAACAAGTGGGCTTTACAGTGTCTGTTCAGCTGAATCCAAATGACTTCATCGATTTTCTTCAAATTGAGTAGATATGAGTATTAAGTGATATGTTTGGTCATTCCCTTAAACATTTTTATCACTTTAATTTCTTAGAACGAAAAATAACGGTACCTGGGTGATTCCGTGCCAACTGTGATACATTGTGTCCAGTGCTTTTTTTGTTATTTATGTAAAATGTTCGTATTTGTTTCTGGTTTGATTTGAGTAAATGGCTATTTACTACAATCTACAGTCGATATCATGATTAAATTTGCTACTTATTCCACATGACTTGGAAAGGTATAGTCCAAATGTCAGTACCATGGCATGTCCGTTCCTTGCTTTTTCAATTAAATCTCCTTTTTTCTAATGAAATACTTCGTTGAAAAGAAAAGTTTGAAAGCAATACTTACTTGACAAAATTTTGCAAAAATTAAGACAAAATACTTATTGCTGACTAAAATAATCATGTAAATATAAAGGCTCTCCCAAGCCAACGCAAAAAAAAAAAGAAGTAGCAATGTCAAGAGGTCAAAACATAACAAGCAATAAAGAACCTCAACAAAAATATGGTCAAAGAGACAGAGAACAAATTACAAATAAGAAAAGAGAAAAAATGTCACTTATCATCTTTTCCAGTTTTTGTACATTCCACCATATTTTTTGTTTCTTAAAAGTTCTAGCAAAATGCTTTTACAGATTTGATACTCTGACTTAATGATACTCCGAGAAATGAAGTTATAATTTTTGAAATGTTTTTCGATGTGCTAAAATAAGAAGTCTTCGCAAATGAAAATAAAATGTATACTAAGCAACTATTAACCTAACCTTCTCTAGAACTTTTTTTTTTATTTTGAATCATTTCATTATTAGCTGCTTGGATTTAAATAAATTGTGTAAACTAAATTGTCCAAAAAGTAAAAATAATATTGCGCAGCAAAATTTTCAAAAAAAATTATTTTGTGCATTAAAAAAAATTTCGAAATAATTTTTCTTAAAATTCGATGTTTCAAAATTGGGTCTTTTTTTTGGAAATTTATTTTTAATCTGCATATTAAAGAAATCTTATAATATCAAAATTTTTGCTTAAAAATGTTTTGATTAAAATTTTATACATATACAAATATAAAAAAAATAATTTGTTGGTTTAAAATACTCCAAGAAATCAAGTTTTTGTTATTAATTTTCAATTTCCTCAAAAATTTCAAAACACATAAGTAAACGATACTCTACGGGCCAGTTTTTCAGTGCGATATCATCCTAGTATCGGGGTTAAGAAAAAAATCAAATGAAATCCGAGTTAGCCCACCTAAAGGGCCCAGCCCATAGAATCCGTTGCGTCCGTTGCGGCGACGGAGCTATTGATGTTGCCGGATGCGACGGATTGAGGTAGCCCAATGAATGCGTTGACGTTCACATAATAAGCAGTTGAAATTCAAACACACACACATAACCACTTGAAATTCAAACACACACACATGACAACCACTTGAAATTCAAGCACACACACATAAAAACCACTTAAAATTCAAACACACACAAAAAAGTTCCTGTCAACGCATCTGCCGGAGAGAAAAAGTTAAAAGTTCGGCTACTCTGTCCGTTGCGTCCGACGCTTGCGTTGCTATTGGCCCAGTTCCCATAAGAAAACATGTATTTTATCAGTTGAATGCGTCGCCACAACGGACGCAACGGATTCTATGGGTCGGGGTCTTAATTTGCGGTGAGTTACCCCTGTGACACCATCTCGATTTCAATAGTGATAGTTATTGAAAGCGCAATTTTCCTTCAGCCACCATCTCTATTTCGATAGTGGGTGACGGAGAATGGTGATAGATTTTTGACAGCTAAAAGATAAAGTTAATCCCCAACTGAAAAACTGTTCCTGAGTTAACTCGGGGTTAGCTTATATCCAGGATTAGGTAAGTCTGATTTAACGCAGGGTGAGCACTGCACTGAAAAACATGGCTCTAAGTGATTGATTAGATATTAGAAAATAGGAAGAATTGGCATTGAATGCCTATACAAACACAATTGATAAATACTTAACTTATTTAAGGTATGGTCAAGGAGCCGTTAGCCATATGGTTCTTGTTACTTGTAATTAAGTTACCATATCTTTGTTTCTGTAGATTTAGAAAGTTTAAGAAATTTGTATTAAATGTTGACAGACTTTGCCATACAATACTAAAAAAATTTCTGATTCATCTTAATAATTTTGCTATCAAATTAGTCGACGTATTTCTACTAACATAAAACATTTATGACTGTGATGAAAACAAAATTTTCCTTATAGGTGATGCAAAAAAAAAAAACAATCAAATTTGAGTGATGGTAGATTATTTTGGTGCTGCAAAACGTTTAAGTGAAGCAACTCTCATTTTGCTCCAAAAATCACTGATATTTTTTCTGTATTTGAATAAAGGGCTCTTTAATATTTGTTTGTGTTTGAGTTAAGAATAGTTTTGCCTACCAAAGAGCGTGTTGAACCTGTTCGGATGCTGTCATCCCTAGTTGGGAACGAAGCTTTTCCATAAAATCAAGTTTTTTAACATTCTCCAGAGTTAAATTTAAGGGAAGCTTACATCTTTCATTCACTCTTCAAATCGGATTGGCTCTTTGATAACTGAAGCTGCAAAAAATAACTTAATGATATTGCTTGAATGGAGCTTAAACGATGTCAGAAAAAGTGACGACAGGCTTATTTTGATGAGTTACATGTAGTTAGGTGCTGTATCAGGGAGTCAAAACTGGTGTTTAAGAAATAATCTCGAGGTGCTTTTTGGAATAGTTTCATAAGCACGAACTATTGAACTATTTTACTAATATATCAATTACCAAGGTTTCAAATGCTTAGCCATTTCAAAGCCTTGAACTAGTAAGTCAAAAGTGCATGTCAATATGAAGAAGCACAAAAAGGCGCAGGGTTAAAAGTGCATAAGCCAAAAGTCCATAATGGACTTTTGGCCCCCTTGGGTGGGTTAAAAGTCCATAAATGCCGCACAAAAAGAGGTTCATTACACTTTCCCTAATAGTGTCTGAACTTAGAAAAGACTTGAAAAACAGCCAAACAACTTTTTCGATCTGTAGAAATAAATATATCCACAGAATATCTTAAAAATTATTAATATACCGCCCAAGGTCATTATTTTTACCATGACCTCATACACTCAAATTTATTGTAATAAAAGTAGCTGTTTATGAACCTTTCCTTAAAACGTCCAGCTATACAATACACGTGACATGTCAAATTGTGTGAAATGGACAGTCAAGTTGTGTGAGCTTAGCAGCCCAATATTTTACTATGGGATTTCAAATTAAGTTTCCACACAATTATACTAATATGATTTTTGTTCACATGTTTTAGAAATCTGTTAAGCAATCACTACGTGAGATACTATGGAAGCACTTTCATTGTAAGCAGCCTCCATGAAAACTTGAATTGTGTTGTAAGCGCAACAAAAAAAAAAACAAACTCATTCCCTGACCAAGAATTCATGTTTTATTATTTTTCGCCCTTTTGCAAATAAATAAAATCATACAAAAAATATTCCACATACGCCCTGGTGACCCAATACATTAAGTGTGTTTAAGTGTATTTCTTACAACCTCAATTGAAGTAACATGTATCCAGTAACACTTTAAGAATTTCCTTGCAAACAAATTGACCTTATTCACTGCAAAACATGAAGAAAACTGACATGGTGTTGCTTTTATTTTATTTAAAGAAAACAACCTATTTCTAACAACAATTCATAACACTACCGACCAACAAAAAACAAAAACTCCAAAAAACATTCTGCGCATTGCAACCAAAATTCCCACTCAAAATTCTCCTTAAAATATGCAATAATCGAGGCTCTCTTTTTCGATCTTCGAAAGTTCGCTTTCACAACATCGCAGCCAAATTGTCGCCCTCGTATCAAATCAAACCGAACATCATCATTCAGTTGCATCGAGTTCTTGTTAGATGTTGGTTGTGTTTTGATATTCGTATCTCTTTCCACGTGCGTTTCTAAAAATTTATCTAGTTTCAAGTTTTTCCTCACTCGTTATCTCTCGCTCTCTCTATCTGTTTCTCTCGGTACGCGAAATTCTATTTTCTTTATCACACCAATGAAAAACAATCGGACTTTGGGCATCTCTAATAAGTAAAATCACATTCGCATTCATTCTCCCATATATTGCATAGAGGCGAGAGCTGTCAAACTGAAATAAGAAAAAAATCTCATGTCGTTGTGCAGCAGTACTAATAGAATTTTGATTTTGTTTTCTTATTTGTTTGTCATTTTCCGTCGAGTCGTGTTGTTCGTGTCGTACGCAACTGTCACATTTGTGTAATTAGTAATTTTGTGTTGAGAGAAAAACGGATAAAAAACAAGATTTACACCAAATAACGAGGTACACATAATTCGGTGATTACTCTTTGGCTGTCATAATTCTTTGTTGTTGTGTTATTTACTTCCTTTTCTTCAAATGAATCGGAAAATGCATCTGAAATCCGCTGTCAAACAAAAATTCGGTCTATGTGGTGCATTGTGCAGTGCAGTGCTGTGCGCATTTTGATTTTGCTGTGGTCGTTGATGATGACAGAATGAAAATCGTTCTCAAGTGTCAAACACGCGTCAGAAAATTGAAGAAAAAAGTTGCGAAATAGCAGAAATCCAGAAATTCATAGATCCAAAATCAGGAACAAACAGTCGATCGTTGGATGTGTTTGACGTCGTCGTCGTCGTCACTGTTATCGCTGTCGTCGTTGTTGTTGCTTATTTCTGGTTTGAGTGCACTTTAGTGTTGTGTTTTTGTTTAGTGAATTTTGTCAATGAAACATTCAAGTGTCTAGTCTCTGACCTTTGGATGAATGCATCTCTTCCTCTCTCTTGGAGGTCACTTTTCAAGTGCAAATTGTGTGTGGAGTGGATAAGGAATAGTCTGTATTTCCTTGTTTTAAGTGATTTTGGTGCTATGGGAATAATTCACATTTATCGATAGTCTCTGTCTGCAGTGTGCTTATATTATTCGGGTCAAGGTACTCGAAATCGGTGCTGAGTTTTGAGTATTTTTTCATTAAAATAAAAAAAAAATATTTGCAATATCTGGTTAGTGTTTACAAATGTGTGTGTGTTTTTTTAAAACATCAAGTTGTATCAGATTAATACCAAAAATAATCATCCCAAAGAAATAGCTCAACTCAAAGCTATAGCTCAGAATCAGAACTACGGAAACAGAAGCATAATAATGTCTGTGTTTTACGGTCTGGAATACATCAATTAATAAATAGACCAATAAGAAAACAGATTTTCGATAAATAATTTCTACGCTGCCGGTGCCCGAAGTATAAAAAGGTAAGTACTAACGTGGGGGTAGAGTATGAAAAATTAAGGGGTCTCAAGTCTCGTGGCTGTAGGTTGATGGGGTTAAAAGAGTGAAGGGCGATTTCTGGAATGAATTCATTCTTTTTATTAGTGTTGCTAGTTGCCAGCAATCTACTTCGAATCGATTCTTGTTGTTTAATTTACTTTTTATTTCTTTTTAATTTATCCATCCCACGTTCAAGTCTATTTTATTTGCAAAAAAGATGGATAGTGATTTTTTTTTGAATTAAAGGAATTCGTATTCAGTTGGTAGGTATTTGAGTTTTCAGTTTTCTTTTCCGTTTGGAAATTTAAACTTGAAATTAGATAAACAAAAAAAATAGCAAGGGAAGCATAATTCAATTTTGTATGAAATATGATAAGTAGAGGTTTTAAAGAAAAGGTTAGTAGAATAGGAGGTAAGCAGAAGATATGACGATACTCTGGAATTTTTGTAAGTGTCATAAATGTAAACCAATATTTTAGACAAAAAAGAAAGAAAAATAGACAGTCCAGTCAGAGTTATTTAATTATTATGCATGTACATAAATATGTACTGTATCTACATACAGAGAGTGCCAAAAGTGAGTAGGTATACACCCATATCATTTCTGGAGTTACATGGGATTTAAACCAAAAAATAAACGCGTTAAGTATGGAACATGTTTAGTTTTTATAAACAAAAAAAATGCATTAGTTTTATTTTGAATAGGTACCTATATTTATTTTGATTTATTGCTTTTTAATGAAACTTTAGTTTTTTACTATTGGGATGCAATTTTTATTTACATATTTGTTTTCATGTAACTCCAGAAATCATATTTTCTGTTTACTCAGTTTTGACGCTCACTGTAAGTACAGAGGTATTCATTTTTACTTGCTCTATAGATTGGCTTTGTGTTACAAAATATACCTACCTAATGTACATATACATATATGTCAGCTTTATTCAAACTTAGCATCATGAGATAATGGACTAACTAGAAAGGTGGTTTTCATTATACTGTCCTTTCCACGCTTTGTAAGGGAAAGCAGACAAATTCCATACAAACTGAATAATCACCAAGATCAAGATCAGTGATTAAAGATGCAATTCAAGTATTATGATAATATTTTTGACTAAATATGTAGATATATCCGATTAAATACGGACGTAATTATTTTCCACAAAACTCATATTGGAATCTTAAACTTACACTTTTATCCCTCAAACAAAAATTTGAATCACTTCAATCCACTTTTTTTGCTTCGAGAAATCGTTATATAGGTACCTACCTACTTTTTAGTTTTCACCTTACTACCTACCTATACCTACCTACTTAATACAAAATATTCCACTATTATTCAGTTTAACTCCGGAAAAATCTAGACACGGAGGTTTTCCAAAATCTAATTCGTTCCTTTTCTCTCACATTATCATGAAGCTTTTATTTTATTAAATTACTTGAGCATCATTCCATTCATTAGCTACTAAATAAAAAAGATTTTGGACCAATTTTTCAAAAATTAGTTAGAAGGCAGTTAGTAGGTACCTATACTTAACGGCATTTTCTTCACTATTGCTCAACTTGAGAGATATCCCTGGGATATTACTTGCATCAGCATATTAGATAAGTTCAATTTGATCTTTGATTTTGCTCGGTAAAAGGGACAAAAAACTATTTTTATAAATATGTATCTCGAAAACCGTTAATTTTTTCAAAAGATTTAAATCCAAGCTCATGAAATTATACGGAAGAAAGATAACACAGCTCAACAAAATAAAAAATTATTTTTGTGTCTGGGTTCATTTCATGATTTTTTAATTCGTCATGCTCCAAAATAAGGGAAAAATACCCACAACCCCCCCAAAGTTTGCTTTTGTAGAGTTGGTAGTCAAAATACCGTTACCATAGTTTTCATAGAAATAATAAATGTTTGCTTTAATATATTCTTTAAAAGAGCAGAGAGGAGGGGAATTGTTACGCCCATTTGGTATCTCTAAGGTATATTTGTGTCACAAACTACACACATTTTTATTTCAATATTCAAGGACGTTAAAATGTTATTAAGAATGTGTCGAAGTGATGCTATTGCATTTTGCTATATATGTGGTTATTTTATCAAAATTCACACTATTATCATTTTTGAAAATATGTTAAGAAACTCAAAATACATGCAGGATGTCTCTAAGATTGAATATTCTGCACGGTCATTTAGAAGAAAATTTAAAAACTTCATTGCGAGCATACTCAGAAGAAAAAGGAAAACATTTTAACTAGGACTTTATGGACTTCGAGAGTAATCGTCATTACCAAGGTCAATAAAATGAAACAATGATGGGAAATTATTCTATAGGTTTAATTTCAGAACAGCACATTCCAAAATCAGTGTGTTTGTTGATAAAAATTACCGTTTTAATGTTTGGTACCAAACACTAAACAAAAAAATGAAGAAAAAAAGAGTTTTTGTTACTTTCAATTTTGTCAAAAATTAAAATACATAAAACCATATAGTTTTTAAACTTTCACTTAAGATTAGTGAATGCATTGAATATTGAAAACAGAAGAATAACTTTTCACGTAAAATTAAGAAAATTTTAATTTAAACAAAAAATAATATTATTGATTTTTTGAGTTCAAAATTCTGAGTTTGAAAATTAATTAAAAAAAACTATTCATGGAAATTACTTAATTTAAAAATTAAATTAAAGAATGGTGTATAAGCTTTAAAAAAATATATACCGTGATATTTTGGTGCTGCCGTTGTTTTTCAATATTTTTTTTTCTAGTTTAAGTAACTTTTTAAAGAAAATTACCCCTCCTGCCTAAACAGGGGAACATAGACACCCCTTCTTATGTTTCTTTTTTTTTGTTTAGAACCAGCCTACACGCTGTAGCGTTTTGGTGTATCCTAGTCTTTTATGTTAGAATATCTATATTAATTGATTCTAACATAGCACATTTTCATGAATTTTCAAATAATGTGCTCCTGACTACAAAAGCAAACTTTTTCAAACAAGACAATTTTTTATTTAATAAGTAATATCATAGACTAACTAATAATAAAGACAGGCCGCTTCATATAAAGAAAAAGGACCCTATTTGAGATTGCCTCCACTTAGATTGCCTCCACCTCAAACATGTTTTGTACTTGGCGAGAAAAGCTTTTGCTCTATATGAAGCTTTCAAGTTGCATCGAACTGAAATTCATTTCACCACTATCGCAAGTGTACCTGTTTTTGTTGTTGGTTTTTGGGTATTTTGTATTTTGTCTGTTTTTTTTTTTGCAATTAATGAAGGTTGTGAAGCAGTGGTGGTAGTTTTTTTGTCTTCATAGTTTGCTCAACTTAAATTTTGCTTGTGTGTTTGTATATGTAGGTACTTCAGGTAGGTATATTTATTTCATTCTTGTCGATCTTGGCAAGAATTTTCGTTTTTGCAGGAAAAATTTGTTCTTTGGAGGATTTCTCTGTTTTCACGTTTGGGGGTGGATGTGAAGAATATATGAGGTTTCTGAAGCAATGGCAGACTTGGTGGCGGTTGTTTGTGTTTGCCATTTTTTGCTCTCATTTATCCTTTTTTGTGCGCTTGCTTGTGTTCTTTTGCATATACATTCATAAATATAATTTCGATCTTCTAGTAATGACATAAGAATTTTCGTTTTTGGTGGTTTCGAGGATTTCTATACAGCATTATGAAGGATTATTTGTTTATTTTATGTATTTATTTGTTCAGTACCGAAATAAAAAAAATGTAAAAAAAATACAGATGAATAACATACCTTTATTTGTTTTATTGCAAAAATAAGCTTACCGAGTTGAGAAGTATGTTGTATGTTCGCAAAAGATGTGTATAACATTCCAAAATAGCCATATTTTCACTCTAAACGAATTTGCACTTCTTATAGTAATTTATCATGTTCATTTGAATCATTATAATTTTAAAAATATAATCCTTGTTATATTATCATTCATTTCATACCTCAAAAAAGAATTACTGAAGTTATAAACCATTTCCGGAGAGCTTATTCGTGATATTCCAAATCCTGTATTTGTACCTAGTTTGCAAAATTTTGGGTTGAGTCATGTTCAAAAATCGATATAACATCAGGTGGTTAACCTAGAAATATGTCTGATACACCAAAATAACCTGTTATTAATCAAAATTATTATAAAATACAAATTTTTAAAATCGTATTTAAAATGAGAACATTATTGTAAATGGAGTGAAAGTTTGCTTTTAAACCTTTCGAAACCTCTCAAGTTTCAACTACTCAAACTAAATGCAAATATAATTTTAACACGCTTTGAAAATTTAAGATTTTTTCAAATTTCTTCAGATACCTACCTAATTTCTGAAAAACGAGGCAGCAATTCTCGACTTATAGGTATAGAATTTAATGCAGCGGGATCGACATTTTTTGTTTGCTTAACCTCGAAAATGATCAAAATACAAATTTGCTTGCAATTGATTAATAAATTGAAACTTAATTGTGGAGCTTGTGAGCAACACACATATAAACATACTCGTAGGTATATGTATATTCAAATTTTAGTTTGGTTTTGCAAAATAGAATTTTGGAAAAATAAAATCATTTGGTGGGTGCGGTCAACAAATATAAACTATATAATTCGCTGGTAGGAGGTGGAGGATTAATTTAGCAGTTTTTGAATGTATGTATGTAAATATCTTAAAGAATACATTATCTATGCTTTCTGTTTGAAAATGTTATTTATTAGATATTTTAAGCTTATATTAAGAATCTGCATCTTCTCAAAATTCAAGTAAACTTTTTATTTTCTAGGCACATGTACTCGAAGTAGTGGTATTTTCTCTCTTAACCAAGTTGCACCTTTTACAATAATTTCATCATCATCATCATCATCGTGTCCTGTAACCCCGGCTGGGGCATAGGGCGTCACAATAATTTCATATTCAATCGAAATATTAATATTTTTATAAAAATATTAATATTTTATATTATCTTTTAGTTGATACCTCATTTGTTAGAAAAAATAGAATTACTGAAGTTATGTATAAGCCATTTTCGGAGAGCTTGTGAATGATTTTCCAAATCACGAATTTTATCGATACTTGTGAGCAATAATGTACAGCAATGTTTTATATATATGTACATATGACAACTTTTCTTAGAACTTCCTGAAAAAGTTCAATATAAACATTATACATTATTCTATTAATATTTCCGTTTGACCCTGAAGACATAGTTAGACTTCGATATACATATAAAGGCAAGAAAAATAAAAATACACAATGCGTTTTATTGAACTTTTATGAAGCAAAACAAAAGGTGATATTAAATCTAATTTTAATATTATATTATATTATTATATTCTTAGGACTTCATGAATAAAACCATCTGGTGGGGGGGGTGGTTGAAATATATAACCCATATAGTTTGCCATAAGGAGGATCAATTAAGTAGTTTCTTAATATAAGACTTTTTAAAAAGACATTTAAATTTTGAAAACAGAGAACCTTTTTTTATTTAATTAAAATGATTTATTTAAATAATTGAGGTAAATTGTTAGCGCACTTCTCAAACAGATCTTTGCTTATAAAAGTTGGCATGTAGATAGAAATTCAGTTTCAATCAGTACAAAAATTGAAAAATGATTCGTAGTTTGCTCTTAATTTGCTATCCCAGTCCAAAAAGTTCATTTTTATGTTTTTCAATGATTTTGTTTATTACAATTTAGCTTTTAAGGATAGATAATTTTTGTCTTTATCTTGCCTTTTTTGTTTTCTCGGTAGTTTCTTTTTTGTTGCATTTTTTACATTGTTTCTGTAGTTTTAGTTTTTTGTCGGCAGTATTTTTCTCATTAATTTCAAGTTTGCTAAGTGGTTTTAATTTTGTTATATTTTAAATTCAGTTAAATCAATCACAACAAAAACATAAATGCTAAAAAAAGAGCCAAGTTCTTATATGTACAAGAAACCTGTGCGTGAAAAGTCAGCAAAAAAAAGTAATGAGATCTAAAATATATGCCAAGTTTTAAGTTCATGAAGTTTAATATAAAATATCTTAAGTAAAGTAATATCGAAACAATTCCAAATTATGACAGAAATTTGGTATTTAATGATTACTGATTAAAATTTGGTGGATTTACTTGGCAAGGTGCCCTATGATAATTAACATGTTCCTTTTAAAATACTGTTTGTTGAATGAGCAATTGCTTTGAACAAAAAGGTCACAAATTTTAGAGGAATGTACATTATGTACGAGTATGTTCAATGGTTGTTCTCATTTCAATTCAACTGGAGTAACCATTCTCTTATTTATGCACCATTTATTTATGCAATATTTTTTTTATTTATTTTTTTTTTCATTTTTGTTACTCTATTTTCTTTTTACGTTTTTATTTCTTTTTTTTACAGTTTTAATTTTTTATTTTTTATTATTTTTAATTTATTTTTTTGTTTTTGTAATTTTTTTAAAAATAATATTTAAGCATTTGAGCTTCTGATGATTTTTAATTTCAACTCTTATTTTTAATATATAAAAACGATAAATTCGATGAAATTTTATTATTTATATTTTTATAAAAGTTGTAATAGTTGGAATGAATATGAAATTATTGTATGAGGCGTAACTTGGTTTATAGAGAAAATATCAATTCTTTCAAGCAAATTTTCCTGAAAATCAATAGTAAGCTTTAATATTAAGAAATAAAATGAATCTTAAACGAAGTACAGAATCTTAGATTATGCTTTAAATATCCAATAATAGTATTTTCGAATAGAAAGAACAGAAAATGGATTTTTAAAGATAATTTACATACATTCAAAAACTGCTAAATTAATCCTCCACCTCCTACCAGCGAATTATATAGTTCATGTCTGTTGATCACACCCACCAATTGATTTCAGTTTTCCATCCTAACTAAAATTTGAATATACTCGTACATATACGAGTATGTTTATGTGTATTGCAGTTAAGTTTCAATTTATTAATCAATTGCAAGCAAATTTGTATTTTGATCATTTTCATTTTCACTTAGCAAAACAAAAAAAAAATCAAAAAAATCTCGATCCCACTGCATTAAATTCTATATAAGTCGAGAAATAATGCTGCTTTGTTTTTCAGAAATTTGGTTGGTATCTGTATCTGAAGAAATTTTTAAACAATCTTTAAAAAAGCATGCTTAAATTATATTAGCATTTAGTTTGAGTAGTTGAGAAGTTTCGAAAGGTATAAAAGCAAGCTTTCACTCCATTAACAATAATGTTCTCATTCTAAATACGATTTTAAAAATTTGTATTTTATAATAATTTTGTTAATAACAGGTTATATTGGTGTATCAGACATATTTCTAGGT
Source organism: Dasysyrphus tricinctus (assembly GCA_963921185.1). NCBI lineage: Eukaryota > Metazoa > Arthropoda > Insecta > Diptera > Syrphidae > Dasysyrphus > Dasysyrphus tricinctus. The sequence continues at coordinate 48,902,649 of OY992531.1, forward strand.
TAACCACATGATTCTATATCGATTTTTGAACATTACTCAACCTAAAATTTTGCAAACTAGGTACAAATACAGGATTTGGAATATCACGAATAAGCTCTCCGGAAATGGTTTATAACTTCAGTAATTCTTTTTTGAGGTATGAAATGAATGATAATATAACAAGGATTATATTTTTAAAATTATAATGATTCAAATGAACATGATAAATTACTATAAGAAGTGCAAATTCGTTTAGAGTGAAAATATGGCTATTTTGGAATGTTATACACATCTTTTGCGAACATACAACATACTTCTCAACTCGGTAAGCTTATTTTTGCAATAAAACAAATAAAGGTATGTTATTCATCTGTATTTTTTTAACATTTTTTTTATTTCGGTACTGAACAAATAAATACATAAAATAAACAAATAATCCTTCATAATGCTGTATAGAAATCCTCGAAACCACCAAAAACGAAAATTCTTATGTCATTACTAGAAGATCGAAATTATATTTATGAATGTATATGCAAAAGAACACAAGCAAGCGCACAAAAAAGGATAAATGAGAGCAAAAAATGGCAAACACAAACAACCGCCACCAAGTCTGCCATTGCTTCAGAAACCTCATATATTCTTCACATCCACCCCCAAACGTGAAAACAGAGAAATCCTCCAAAGAACAAATTTTTCCTGCAAAAACGAAAATTCTTGCCAAGATCGACAAGAATGAAATAAATATACCTACCTGAAGTACCTACATATACAAACACACAAGCAAAATTTAAGTTGAGCAAACTATGAAGACAAAAAAACTACCACCACTGCTTCACAACCTTCATTAATTGCAAAAAAAAAAACAGACAAAATACAAAATACCCAAAAACCAACAACAAAAACAGGTACACTTGCGATAGTGGTGAAATGAATTTCAGTTCGATGCAACTTGAAAGCTTCATATAGAGCAAAAGCTTTTCTCGCCAAGTACAAAACATGTTTGAGGTGGAGGCAATCTAAGTGGAGGCAATCTCAAATAGGGTCCTTTTTCTTTATATGAAGCGGCCTGTCTTTATTATTAGTTAGTCTATGGTAATATGTAAGGAATAAGGAAATCGTATGCAGAACCCAGGCACAAAATTTGTGTTGACCAGTGTAATCTTTCTTGTTTTCTAAGTATGTATTTCCAAAAATATTTGTTTGTCACTACGGTCAAAATCAAAAGTCAATTTTTGAAACGCTATAACTTTTAGACTTCATTGGTACCTCATGATTTAGACTGTATGAAAGTTTCTGGTTCCTCAATTATTCGTTGTAAAATTAAATTCGAACGAGTTATTAGAAAACAAATACACAACTCACACCCTTTTTTGATAAAACGGCCTTCTCCTTACCTTTTCAGCCCAAAAACTTTATTTTATAATAAGGAGATGGACCCGAATACAAATTGTGCAAAAATTATTGTCCATCGATAAATGAAGTTTTGATAAGTTTTTCAACTAAATTGGCAATGAAGGTAAAGTAAAACGGAACTCTCCATCGAAGTTCAGTTTTCTAAGAATTATTATTTCCTAATTTTACCATTTTTGTTGTCTAATTCTCCTGGGTTACTGGTACGTGGTCCGAAGAAAGAAGTGGTTTCACGTTGCAGTTGTGGTTCCATTAGTTGGTAGGACTTAGATAGAGATAGCTTCACAGCAAGGAAAACTATCGAAAAGACACATGTAAACAAAATATAATAGCAACATTTTAAATAATATGTAAATTAGGTTCATCGAGTCACCTTGGAGTCACCTCAAGCCTTTTTTTGAAAACTCTGAACTCGTCCTAACCAGCAAATTCTGTGTTTTTTGACACCTAGGGTCGCTCTGAACTCCTCCTGAAGTAGATCTATGTAGGTTTCTTGCTGGGACGAGTTGAGGTAAAAAATCAATTGTCAGAAATGCCCCAAAGCATTTTTTACTTTAATAGTAACAAATAGAAATAGAAAATGGAAGCTGCAGTTTGTTTCTATTAATAAAAAAAAAAAATTTGATTCTTGCTTATTTCATAATTGAGAACCCTTTGCTGTTTTTGACAATTCTTGTGGTTGTCAAGAAAACTTGGGTCAACTCTAGGTTAACTTCAACGAGCGAACCTATTAAAATTGTATATCTCAATGAAATTTTTTTTACACACGTCAAGTACTCTGAATCTCGGGGCCCCTATATCTCGGGGACTCTATATCTGGGGGGCCCATATCATTGATACGGCTGATACCGCGGTAGCTACGCTACTGATCTGGATGTACCCAGGTGATTTTGTTGCAAGTCTTATGTTTAAACACCAATCCCACCCAGTACAAGACGATTAGCGTTACAAAAATCGACCAGCAAATCGCCATTTTCATTCCGTGACCCCAAGCCATTTTTCCCCATCACGCGTTCCAGACCGTAGTTGTCTGATCCAACTGGGGCATTGAGATCTCCCATGACAATTATGATGTCGGCTCGACGGCTCTCAGAACATCTCTGTAAACTGAGTTAAGATGAGTGTAGAAAACTGTTCTGTCTTCCTTGGTCGCTTAATTTGTGGGGCGTAGCTCTGAATTATTGTGACATTACGAATTTTTAAACGGAACCTTGCTGTCATTATTCTTGCAGAAATGGGCACCCAGGAAATAAGACTATGCCTCGCATCTTCGTTCGATATAATTTCGATACCATGCAGTCTTTGGCCACCCTCACTTACATTCTTTCCGGAATACAGCATTCTTGTTTGGCCAGTGGCAGATCTGTATTCAGTTGTTCCTCTACACTTAGTTTTGCTAATGCCCAGAATACTGATCTTTAAGCGAAGCATTTCACGCTCAACCTGCTCGTATCTACATTTTCTGTATAAGGATTGAACTTTCCATGCTCCAATTTCCGTACGTATGCGGTAGCCAAAAGTAAAATTTGCGGTTCTTGAAAGACTTCTTCTATTTTTTGAATCGTACATGAAAGATGTCGCACCCCCAAATCCAATGAGCAGCCGAATTTGCAGAAGGATTTTCCATTAAAAGATTACCTCTTGGGGACTCATTCCCAGTTGTTGTCATAGTTCATGTATTTGCATATGTCCTTCTACCATGGTGTTTTTCGAGATACGATTAATAACATACATAAGCTCGGATTTGACAGGCACACCCGCCTTTTGTATGATCAATTCAATTCAATTTCTTTTATTGAACATAATATATACAATCTGGCTTATAACTAATATGATACTATGATAAATTTACATTTGTTGGCACATAGGGGGCCTAACGTTACACAATGTCTTAAGTTTAACAAATTATAGATATATAAATTACATGTCAAAAAATTTAAATTAAAAGTCGGCTGACTTAATCCTCCTCAGGGTGTTCATTCCCGGTTGTCAATGGTGTTTTTGGTGTAGGTTGGGGGAAGTTTTGGTGTTTAGCCACGGTAGAAGGCTGACCCAATGTCAGCGTAGAACGAGACTGCTTCCTCGTTGTCCATGATTATGTTGTCATCAAGTGTTTCCATTACACTGAGGTACCTTGGGGGAAGTTTTGGTGTTTAGCCACGGTAGAAGGCTGACCCAATGTCAGCGTAGAACGAAACTGCTTCCTCGTTGTCCATGATTATGTTGTCATCAAGTGTTTCCATTACACTGAGGTACCCTGGCTTGGATTCGGGTGGTCGATGATGTTCCGTACTAGTCTCTTCGCTGAAAGGACTAGGTATTTGTTCAGCGGGATTATGTTGGCTTCGGAGTAGAGATGTTCGTTCCTGTAGTGTTTCCGCCGCTGCCGGTCGAAGTACAGTCCGGTGCAAATTCTGAGAATCTTCCTTTCGAATACTTGAAGCTCCTTCATGGCTGTCTTGGAGATTGAAAACCAGACTGGGAAGGAGTAGCTGATGATAGGTCGTAAGAGCTGCTTGTAGATCAGTAACTTCGTTGGTTGGCTTAGTCCTTTTCTTTTCTTCATCAATGGATGTAGACGGTGAAAGGCCCAGCTGGCTTTTTTGAGTACATTTCTTGAGTGCGGGTTGAACCTTAGCAACTCATTGAACTGGACTCCCAGGTACTTCACATTCTTTTTGGCAGCTATGATGGGAGTCAGGGAGTCTCAAGACCAGATTTCTGCAGTTGGCTGCGGTGCGAAGACCTCTACCAGTTGAAGGCCTCCTGAAGCAGACAAGTTCCGACTTGGAAGTGTTGATTCGGATGCCCCATTTCGTGTAGAAATTGAAGAGTCTGTTGATGTGGGCCTCTACTTGTCGGACGGCGATAAACGGTGACATTGATGATGCATAGGTGAGCGAGTCGTCGGCATATAGCAGGTTCTCGCATCCAATTGGGACAGGTTGGTCGGATGTCATCAGGCTGTAGAGGAAGGGGCCAAGTTTTGAACCTTGGCGACTCCGGCTCTGATATTCTTCATGTTTGACTTACAATTGTCTAGTTGTACGAAAAATTTCCTGAAAGAAAGAAAAGAAAAAAGAATTTTTGTTAGTGGCAGTGGTACCTGTAATAGATGAAGTTTATGTATTAAGGCTTCTATCCAAACGCTATCAAATGCTTTCTCGACATCTAGAAAGCATCCGACAGTGACACGATTACTGTTGAGGGAGGTGGTGATATCGTGTCCTTTTGTATGATCGAACACATAACTGATCGAGGCTGCCCAGTAGGGAAAACAGACACTTTTTGTAGCCACCAAATATGGGTTACAGACGCCACTTGCTACTGCCATTGGCCATTGAAGATAGGCTACCTCCGCCACCAGACTATCATGCCGTTGACCACAACCTGCAGCTCTTCCGCCTTCTGGGGGCTTTTAACCATCCCACGTACAAGTTTGTGCCCTGACCAGCATCGCTGGGTTGTCTGCTTATCCCGGCATCCATTCGGTCCTTCTGCCCGTTAGCTTTACCCACCGTCTTCCACGGGGAGTTGTGCATAGGGATTTTCCTTTCATTGAGCCTAGGGCCATAGTGGCATCGAAGCACTCTCCAGTACTTTAGAGAGCTAGGTTAACATTTAATATACAAAAACTGAAGGGGAGGGAGCGCATCGCCAAGCTCTCAGCTGTGAACGGGAGCGGATCGGGGGTCTTTTCCACCAGCCAGCGTAACCTATTTGATGAAAAAAATGTCTGTAATCACCCGAACACATTTGGGCTCTATTTCTTTATATTGCAGTTGTTTTTGGCATTTTTCCTATTTTAATATTTTAATTTTGTATATAGGACATTGTTTAATTTTTATAAAAAAAAAAGCGAAATGTGGAAACATCACCAAAAATGAGAAGACAAATTGCGACTACAATTTTTCAGTGTTTTTTTGGGCGCTATTTCCTCCAAATCGATTTGGGCGCTTTTCCTTGGGCTCTATTTCCTAACGCCATATTATGAATGAGAAGTGACTTCAAGGTAGGTATTGTTTCTATAACTAAAAAGTTCACATTTACGAAATATAAGCACATCATAACAAAATATGTAAAAAAGCCCCTTAAACACTTTGAAACTCATTTATGTACCTACACATCTTTCATACGTATAACTCAGTACCTTTTATAAAAAAACAAACCTTCTTTTATATAAAAAACAAACTTTGTCAAACAAAATATGTTTTAGAATTTATAATTTTCAATTTCTTTTACCTTTATAACTCTCCTTTTATGAATCCAGAAGATCTATAGAACACACAAAGTTAAACCAGTAAACAAATCCCAATATACCAAAGTTACAGCATAATTTAGATTTTTTTTTTATTTTGCTTACTCAAAAGATAAAACATCCTTACACAAAAAAATAAATATAAAGTTAAAGGTCCTTGACTGATGCAAAGAGAGAGAGAGAGGAAGCAAAAGAAAGAAATGTAGAAGAAAAACTTGAATGCATTTAAAAGTGAACATCCACTTGAAAAAAATACGGACTTTTTCAAGAAATAACAATGCATATTTGATGGAGAAAATGTACCTACCTTTCTTTTTTTCGTAATTTGAAGAACATTATTGCTTCAACAGGAGCAGACTACGAAATAATTCAAGATCTTAAAATTTCCACTAAATTGATGTTATAGAATACAAATAAGTGGATTATATTTTAAAATTCCTTGATCATCCATGGGTTTCTTGATTTAAAATTAAAAAAAAATATTTGAACTTGAGATTTGAACTTCGTTGCACAAAATAATTTAAAATAAAACACCACAATAAATTTACGATTTAAATTGATGTCGTTTTCATTTGGTTATCGGAGCTTTTTTACTCCGTTTTGATTCAAATAATGGAAAAAACAAATTCATCTTCCCAAATTTACTAATCTTGGGTAGGTTTAAAGACAACCGCTGCCTAATGAAATGGAATTGCTTTTTAAAAGTAATTTCTTTAAGTAGGTAATTTCTCAGAAGATAATCAAAACACAGATTTCATCATTTTTGGTTTCGTACGACTTTTTTTTTAAGTTAGCAAACATACGCCTTACCTTAAGACTCTCATATTAATTCCCTGGTTCAGTAATTTTATTTTGAGTTTACTTCCAGGATAAAGTTAACTTGAACCTGGAATTTTTCGAACTAGGAATTCTTGATTTATTTTATAGAAAAGTGTTTTCTAGTCGAAATACACATTCTTATCCTTCCTGCCCTTCCATCTTAAATATTCAGCAATAGCAAAACAAATTTATTGCAATGAGATTACATTTCAAAGTTGTAGTATACGATATAAACTATGCACTTCAAAAATTCTTGAACATGAAGAAAAGCGACGACATTTCAATATAAACAAATGCCATATTTTCTCTCACTCTTTGATAAACCGAAAATATTTACCTTTGTGCCAATCTCTTTGACGTTTTCCAACTGAAATATCTGATTTTATTTTTCACTGAAGTATATTTTTTTGAAGAACCCTCTTCAATGATATTAATGTTAAGCTTTACTTGTTGGCTATTTGATTTAGATGACTATACAAATTGATATAAATCAATTACTATAAACACTCTTTATACCACTTTTTCTATAGGTACCTATTTCATGAGTGGGTTGTTGCAAATTGATTGGAAAATCAATTCAACCAAAGATAAAGAGGCTCATTAATATTGCCAATTTTGAGATCTTCAACATTGATATTGATTTGTTTTTTTTTTTTTGTTTTGTTTCACTTTGAATTAGTAAACAAAAATGCTTATTAGCTTGAAGAACTTATTTTGAAAAATGTTGAAAACAAAACTAAACTTAATTTATTTAAATGCTTTAAGAAGATAATGAGAACATTTTCAATGTGAGAATAAAAAAATAATGAAATATGTACTTCGACTAGTTTATTGATATTTCAAACGTGTTTTTCTTGAATAATATTTTAGCTATTTTTTCGCATTAATTTTCACTTTAATTACGTAATGAAAATAAATTGTAAAACATTAATTTACTGGTTAGCAGTGCTTTAATAATTACCTTTTTTAATTTATCCACAATATTTAACAAAAGGTATGTCTATATTTTCATTCTATAGACAAACGCAAACAAAAAACAATAATCGTTTATTAAAATATTTATTTTGGTTTACTCACCTAAAATAATAACTAAATGTTATGAAATCAGAATTGAAAGCTAATTACGATTGCTCATATTAATAAATGAAATGATTTAAATACATGTACATACATATGTATGTATAATGAATGTAGTATTTATATTGACTTCATTGGAAAATAAATTAAATTAAAAATGATATAAGTTTGATAAAAATGATTGTTGGTGGAAATTGTTATGAGAAGATATGAATTGATTTAACGAATTTGTATGGAATTTTTACTATACATTATGAAAGACCCGAGGAATTCAAAGAGCTTTCGTGTCAATTCTGAATTTTGTTTGCATTATATATCTACTGAATTTTCAAAAACTATCGAAATCTTTTCAAAAATGGACATATTTTTTTCTGTCAGAGTTAATCATCAAATACTCTGCATAACTTGAAGGGCTACTTTGTTTTTTTTTAATAAAGCTTTTAAAAATTATTTGGCTTATAGTTGCCAGAAGGTATTTCCGAATGTTTAGAATCTGCGTATTGGGGTTCAACAAGGCTCTATTTTGGGACCTATATTATTTTGCTTTTTATCAACGGTTTACCAAATGTTTATTCGAATGTTTCGATTGAGTATACCTATATGCTAATGATGTGTGAATTCATTTGTCTCGTCTAATTGGCTTGTAGGAGGATCTTATTTGTAGGATGAATGAGAACCTCCTAAAAATTTGCGTCTGCTGTTGGTACCATAACAATGGACTAACCCTCAACTTAAATATGTAATATTAAAGCCCCCAATTGATCATGGTATCTAAGAACCAGATTAATAATTTGCTTTTACCGTGTACAAATATCTTCTTCTTTTTATTTAAATTTTGCAGTATTACCTTTTAATACATTAGGTATTGTAATGCTACATTTCCACCTAGCGCTTATCTGAGATTTAATGAGATTAACCGTAAATCTCCTTTAAATCTCGTAGATTTACCATACAAATTTATTTCGTAAATCTTGAAGATTAGAAATTAATCTTGTTAAATCTTCCTAGAACAAATAGTTTTACAAATCGAACTTATCTATTTTAACATGGTGCTGAACGATTCATTCGAGACTCGCATTCAGTTCTTCATTGTTTCACACGAATCAAACATTCTGTCTCATTCGCACTTCATAAGAAAAATTGGAAAGCCATTTGCATTTTTGAAGGTGCTGTCAAATTTAATCTTTTTTAAATCTTTTTGTGCGGTGGAAATACCAAAAAGATTTATTAAATCTAATCTGAGATAAACCTTTGGTGGAAACATAGCATAATACTACATTTCCACCTAGCACTAATCTGAGATTTAATAAGATTTACCTCAAATCTCCTTCGAATCTCGAAGATTTACCATACAAATTTATTACGTAAATCTTGAAGATTAGAAAGAAATCTTGTTAAATCTTCCTAGGACAAATGATTTTTTTTTTTTAGATTTAGATTTATTATTATATAAGTAAAAACACCATTTGCATTTTTAAAGGTGCTGTCAAATTTAATCATTTTTAAATCTTTTTGTGCGGTGGAAACACCAAACAGATTTATTTAATCTAAACTGATGTAAACCTTTTGATGGAAACATAGCATAAGGCTGGTCATACATGAGGGAGCCATCCGATCCATTTGGCTCAGTTGGATTGCAGATTGGCTGAAAATTCAAATGGACCGGTGTCCGATTCACCCCATACACAACCGTTTTTGAATCGACACGGGGCATTTTGGCACTTAATATATCCCCTTTCACACGAAGAAACAAGTTGCTGGAGATTTTTTTGACGTTTTCTTTTAATCTCCTTAAAAAATCTCTTGTACCTTTCACACGAGGAAACAAATCTCCAGGCAATTTTTGAAATTTCCTTTGAAAGCCTATTGATTGAACACACCTAAACCTAGATGTTGAAGGAAATGTTAAAAAATCTCTTCAAGTCCTCGACCAGGGAGATTTTGTTCGCCCCTTTTTCCTCCTGCCCTTCTCACCAAGGAACTAAAAGTTGCTGGCAACTCACTTTCATCGTGTGAAAGGGCTCTATCCGACCATGTAACCATACTTTAAGGTGGCTACTATAAAAGATTATGGGCCAGTTTGTTCATAGTGGGTTAAATCTGCAATTTGATTATAACTGATTTTGTGAACAAACAATATTTGACTATCACAGATTCATTACTATGGATTAAATAGTAATGAATCTGTGATAGTCAAATATTGTTTGTTCACTCAGTTTTCAGTTCGATTAATGCTATGTTTCCACCTAAGGTTTATCTCAGTTTAGATTAAATAAATCTTTTTGGTGTTTCGACCGCACAAAAAGATTTAAAAAAGATTAAATCTGACAAAACTTTCAAAAATGCAAATGGCACTTCAATTTTTTTTATGAAGTGCGAAAAAGACAGAATGTTTTATTCGTGTCAAACAATGAAGAACTGAATCGAGTCTCGAATGAATCGTTCAGCACCATGTTAAAATAGGTTAGTTCGATTTGTAAAACTATTTGTCCTAGGAAGATTTAATAAGATTAATTTATAGTATCCAAAATTTCCAGAATTAACGAAATATATTTGTATAGTAAATCTTCAAGATTTAAAAAGATTTGAGGCAAATCTTTTTAAATCTCAGATTACCGTTAGGTGGAAATGTAGCATAATAAATCATTGTGTTTCCAATAATCTTTCCATTTTCCAGTCTATCTGTCAAATCGATTATCAGACGTAGTACCTATGTCATTAACTTAGTTTAGTGTGAGTGAGCTTCCGAAAGAAACACTTTTTGTGTACAAAAACACAAAATATAATTTTGTGTTTAGTTTAATGGCTGCTTTACAATGCCGCGTTGAAAGATTTGCCTGTCAACGCAAAAGTTCAGGCATATGAATTTCTGCTTAATGTTTACAATGACGCGTTGAGTATTATGTTACGATTTTGCATCCATTAGTAGGTACACAAACCAACGAAACGTAAGCGGCTGCAACGCGAAAGTAGAGATAATTCAACTTTTGCGTGCGTTTTGACATTTCGATTTCAATTTAGGTATGTGGCCATCTTGTGTTGAAAATAGTTTGAATTTTTTTGCTCGATTTATCTCGGCGCGGCCGTAACGCTTGTTCAATGTAACGTACGCGTCGCGAACGCGAACGCGTCATTGTAAAACAGCCATAAGATTATTTTCTGTTAAATTACTATACAGTGCCTACGTTCTGTAACTCTCGCATCGAAAAAACTGGTCGAGAAACGATGAAAACTGAAAAAAAAATGCATGAGTTTTGTTCCATTCTTCAACGTTTCTCGACTGATTTTATCGATGCGAGAGTTACAGAACGTAGGTCCAGATTACCTTTCCACGCGAAATTTGTTTTTAATTCAATACGGCTGATTGATTTTTGTTTCGCAACCTTTCCAAAATATGTTAGTTAAACTGTAGGTAGTGCTGGCATTTTGTGAAACATAGTGATGGGATTTTTTTCCCAGTTGTAGTTTTTCTATACATTTTGATAAAGCCTTGCAAAAAAGCATTTCTTTTTGGATAATAAATAAAATAACTACAACTAGTAGTAAAATATTTACAAATTATTTTTGTTTTGCAAGATGGACGATGTTTGGTTTTCTCTTCGTTCGTAGGAATTGAATAGATTTTGTTTCTCTTCTCCATACCTACGCTTTGAGAATCGGCAGTGCCACTACCAATGATGAATAAATAAATTTCCAGAAAATCTTTGATTAAATCGCGCTAGTAAACCAGAATGGGCGAATTAGTGATTTCTCCAATTAAGTGCTCAAATCATGGATTCTCCGTTTAAAATTTTCATGAACAAACACATTCAATGATAATCACGTGGAATAATCCTTTAAGTTTACAAGGTGTGAACAAACTGGCCCTGAGTCTTACTTGTACACTGGTTTTAAATAAATTGAATTGAACTGAATTGAATTGAATTGAATTGAATTGATTGATTGGTTGGATTGAATTGAACTGAAATGAATTTAATTGAATTGAATTGAATTGAATTTAATTGAATTTAATTGTGTTCAAACCAATCGATGGCTTTTGGAATAATATAGGAGTGAAAATGAAGTGCAAAACGAGTATACCTATCATCCAATTGAAAACTACATGAGATTTGTGCACTCCTTTTCATTGTTATAAATTTAGATTTTGCATTCAAAGTTATTGGCTGCTGTCAAGCTTATACTCAAAGCAATCTAGAAACGTTTGTGTTGCTGTAATTATTTGTGCAAATACAGCTGTTGGCAACAAAGAAAGCCCAAATGATCCTAAAAATTTTAGGTAATTTATCCTGTGAGAAATGTCAACAAACTCTGACTGAAGACATGATTTTATAGCAAAATGAAACCTATCTAGTTTTGATCCTTCAAAAACATAGAGCCTGCTTACCACGATTTGTTTCATCTTTCGTCTTTTGACAGGTACCTACCATCGTGATTACGCACAACGAAAAAAATCCATTCGTGATTTTGACGTTCAAAAAATTTGAGGTTCATTTATTGGAAAATAGGCAGTAATAATAACTTCGTGTTCAAATTTATACTTATTGAATTATGAAAAACAATTTTTAATCTCACTATTTAAATTTTTTAAGCATCCCCCGCCTCTACTCATTTGTCAAATCATAAACGTTAAAGTTCAGCCGGAAAAAATCTTAAAATTTTCATACGTGCTTTCGTTACTTCATTCCCCCTATATTTCTACACCCCTCACCCAATGTGTCAAAAAGACGAAAAACGAAACGACCAAAAAAACGAATCGTGTAATCAGGCTCATACATGGATGCAAAGCTATCCAAGTGAAACTTGAACGCGGCCTTTCACTTTGACGTTTGACATACGTCATTTATTTTAGGGATGATACAGAAATCGATCTTCAGTTTTTAGGTAGCGTTCAGATTTTTAGTTTTTCAATGGCTCCATTCAAATAAGACACCAAGCAGACGATTAAAGATTTTTAATTCAAATTGTTCTCTGGTCCTTCTTCGGAAATGGACTCATCTCAACTTTCATAATCAAGATGTCGTTTTACGTATATGACCCTTCCAGACATTTAAAATTCAGGATCTATCTTTAAAATGACTCCAGGCTCTGTTGCTTGGATTACAGTCGATAATTCTGTCTGAACTCATGATTTGTTTATTCTTTTTTTTTTATTTTACAATATTTAATAACTTAGTCCCACTTACTGCAAAAAAAAGAAAATTGTCAACCATCTAAAAGTCGTTTCAATTCCAATTCATCATCAAAGCAGCAGTCTTTTAAGCATAGCACCAACAACAGTTACCATCATAGCGAAGCTATGACCACCAATATTTCTTTGCAATAGTAAATAATTAATGTTTTCTATTACATTATAATATAAATAAAACTCATGAATAAGTACTTTTAATCCTAACATAAAAATCATTGTAGTCTTTTTCTATTCAATGGAATTAAATTCAGTTAATGAATCTGCCTTAAGTCGGTGTAATAACGTTTACGACTGCAACAATGTGTGAATGCAGCGTATTATGTAGTTTAATGCCTTTTACTTTTTATTGTTTCTTGCGTTCGTTTTTATGGAAGTTGTCATCCTTCATCCGCATCAGCAATAAAAAAACAGGACAGATAAAATATTGCGTTGTTGCGCATAAGGAACAAGTATTTTAAAGTAATTGCTTGTATTTGTATTTTTCCACCTCTATACAACCCTTTTCAAATTAATATTTGAATAGTCACGCTGTTGTAGAGAACAAACACAAAAACACGTCTGGTTGATTTTTTTTCATCTGCAAACTATACACTTCCAAATTCATCAACACATTTACTAAAAAAAAAAACAAAAATAAACTTACAAAAACAGACGTTTGCTAAGACAGTGGTAGGGTAAATTTGCTCACACCAATTTTCGAGTTTTGAACAAACCTTCAACAAAAATTCAAAATCATCTCAAAGTTCGTTTCATGTTAAAATTCCACAACAACTGTTGCGAAACTATAGATAAGCAGAGACAAAGGTCTCTAACATTGACATAGGCCCTCAACTTCTAATACCAGTTTTTACAAGAAAAAAAAAAAAAAAAACAGTTTGTTCGAGAACCGTCAGAAATGGGGGAAAAGCCTTTGGAAATAAAAAGGACAAATTGATGCTACACACATATTTATGTATTCAAATCAGATATACAATCTTCCCCTATTCAGAAAATCTGTTTAATCCATCCACCACATACCACCAAGAAGACAAACTGGCACTTGAGTGGCACTACTGGATTCCCTGCCTTAAATTATGTAAAGTTTTTATTTTTGCATAAGCAGAGCCGCAACTATGGGGTTCTGCGCCTTTGGTGGTGTTAAAGAACTTTTCGGTTTAGTTTTGGATGAAATTATGATATATTAGATGTTTGGTGAGACTTTCTTACTACAGACTCTTACTACCGGCTCTTGATCAGCATGAACTTGCATGATAGTGCGAAAACTACAACAATTCGTTACTGGCCGATAAATTAGATTCATATGCTAAACAATAATTAACGAAAGATTTTTGATATTTGCCACGAGATTTTTAATTTTGGATTATAGTGGTGCTGGTCGTGTTTTCCCGCCCGAATCGAACCTCTCCACCATTGCCTGCCCTCAAAATTTGTTTTGGAAATCTGCCATATTTATCAAAATTCTGTAATAATTCAATTTGAGGTGCTATGGTTTTGGGCAAATTCACATGGTGCATCAAGATGAGATTAACGTTTCGTTCCATTGTGATGATGTATGCAATTAACGGAAGTGATATCACGTCATCTGCACTTCAGAGTAGATTGCTTTAGAATCACGAGTATCTACTCACATGATTTTAAAGTGCCCCAATGTACGATGAAATAGAAATTAGTATTTGTAAAAGCGCAACAAGCCTTAATAAACCTTTAAAAGTATGCAATATACAACCCGCATTCTATCTTGTATTATAACAGTTTTGATTTGCTTCACAACTCATCATTATAAGTTAAATCCTGAAACCATCGGGGGTGATTGAATGTCAAAAATAGACTAGAAAAAATTCAGAAGCCGCTAGTGAAAAATGTTAAATATTTAATTGCAACTAAATTATTAAGAGATCTAATAATAGATGTAGTTCCAGACAAAATTGATCATCGAGAGAATGAGTTCAAAAAATTTTTAAATTTAGCTTTCCATATGAATTGAGCTAATTTGGAAATCGGTAGGTACCATAAAAAAACCTTAATGAATACGGTGGTGGTTTAAAAAATAGTATAGGTATACCTAACCAACAAACTTATTTAAAAGAAGACACATGCAAAAGCGGTGATTTTTATGCTTTTAATATTTTTGTTTTTAAAGGAATCTAATATGCTGGTTTCCGGAAGTTAGCAAAACTTATATAAATAAAATGCACGACTGGGTCGCACGTACTTGCTCTTATTTATGTTCAAGACATTGTGGGCTTAAGAAAATTGTATATACATAGGTAAAAACATGGAAATTATGAGAGTTGCTAAGTGTAAAATTTTATAGTTTTCGGTAGTAGATCGTATAGAAAAAGTTTAATCAAAATCGTAGGAGTCGTTTTTGAGAAAAAAAAAATATTTTCCTTGGCGGTTTTTTAACTTTTATATGGAAGGTACCGTTATTTTTTCATAAATGTTAAATTTTTTCTTAAAATATTTTAGAAAATACTAAAAAACTCTTAAGTATCGAGTTTCCAAAAAATCGATCATGTCGTTTTCGGAATATTTGAAAAAATATTTTTTTCAAAAATGTTGGTACACAAAACTATTTATATTTTTTGGAAGCTTCTGTATAACAAAAAATATTAAAATCGGTCGTACCGTTTTGTAGAAAATCAAAAATTAAAAAAATGGTTCTTTTGGAGGTACTATTAATAACCATTTTTGAAAAATGATTTTCCACCCTGGGAAGCCTTTACTAAAATAAATGTATTGAATTTTTTTAAGAAAAGTTGTCGAGCCGTTTTTGAGAAAAAAGCGATTTTGTAAAATTGATCAAAGAAATTGTATGGCAGGTACCATTTATTTTGGTTCTAAAAAAAATGAAAAAACGTGTGGGCTCACTGCGATTGAATATTTAAGAAAGCCACAATACTATACTAAGCTGTAACACGTTCCGACACTACTTAAAGTCAGTGTTCATATTTTTTTTTGTCAGGGATGAGGATTTAAAACACGGGTTGTAAGACGATATATATGTATGTATGTATATTAGGAAGGTCCTTAAATTGGACATAATCTTGGTTAGCCCTATTAGATTCAAAACATTGAAAAACAATTTTACTAATTTTTCAGATTTTTATTTTACCCTCTTCGTCTCCCTCTTTTCACTTACAGCGCTATTAATAAAAAAACGCTTATTCTACATTTATTCCACGGTTTTACTAAACCATGGAATAAGAGTTAAGCCACAGGTTAAAATTTTTCATTAAAAAAAGTTAATGTTCGTGGAATAGTAAAGTGACGTTTACCGTTCGAGGTCTGTTAAGTATCTTGAAATTTATACTAAGTTTCGGAAGCTTGGGCTTTTTTCCGTATGGGTTTTGACATTTTAAATTTTCAAGTTACCAAACATACCTAAGAATTTTCTTGTTTAGGGAAAATTTAATTAAAAAGAGGAAAAGAAGCTAGAGTTGGAGCACCAACGACAAAGTAAGTTCATAAAAATTAACCAAACCATTTCTAAATAACCTTTTGCTTTACAGCCAATTCCGCTTAACTGCACTCCATTTAACTGAAAACCTCGCTTATCTGAAACAAGAAATTTATAACGGAGCCTTTTTGAGCATTTTTCACACAAACTACTCCGCATAACTGAACTTCGGTTATATGAAAACTTCGCATAATTGAAACAAATATTTTCGTCTCAAATGCTAATTTTGCACTTATTCAACTTCGCATAAGTGAAACTACCATTAAACGCTGCCACTAAATCTTGAATCGAGCACACCCCTCGGATTTTGGAATGTCAAAAACTCATTTCTTGTCAATCCGTCCCTGGAGGATACGTAAGACGTAACCTTAAAAAATATTGACCAATGTTGTGGAAATTAACCCAAAATAAATGATATATTTAAGTTGGGTCTTGTGTGAGAATGGAAATTCACACACAAGTGCAGTACATGCTGCGCATTATACATCAATTTATATTGAATAATTTTGAATGAACAACAATAACTTGTATGTGTTACCACCAAGTTTATAGGCTGGAGTTATAGCTATTTCACGAGAGCCACCTCAATCATCAGACCCCTTTAGTGGTGCTTAGTCTGGTTATACTCGTATTAATTGAAAAACTCTTTGCCGTCATATGGGAGCGAACCATGAACCTTGCGATTCAGAGGCCGATGCACTACACACCGCGCCACTGAAGCCACATGGTTAGCTCTATCCCAATGCAGGTTTCGTTGTTTATCAATTGCAACAGCGACAAGCATTTTTATTAGCACACACAAGCTTGTAATTGTTCAGTCGGTTTCTTTCTTTTTTCCCCATTCTACCTGAGCGTCGAACTTGTCGAGTTGTAGAAGCTGAGCAAGGTCAAAGATTCTCGAGTTTAACTCCAGATGAGTCCTGAAACCAAAGGGCGCTTCACTTCCTAAACCTTCCCAATCCTTATCCATCCTTGTCCCTCGTCGGCACGGCGAATAGCTGTCCAACGTTATCCCCCTCGGAGGCACGGCGAAAAAGCTGTTCATCGAGGTTTCCTCCATGTCGGTACGGCGTATCGCTGTTCGACGTGTTTTCCTAAACACATTAATCCTTTCCTTGACAGTACGGCGAATGGCTGTCTGCCACTCTTTCTTATCATATTCCCTTCCTCACCCACTCCAACTTTCCTATTGGGCTGGATCTAAGGTGTTATACGACCCGTGCCGATGATCAGCCTGGCTGGGGGCCCAATTAAAAATACTAGCTCAGTCGTTAACGGAGTATCCGATTTTTGGCTCTTTACGGATCAGCTTGCCTTCTCTGCATACACGAATCCCTGTGTAGAGTGACCACCCTTTATTCGATACTCGTGGGTCCAAAATTTAATGTCAAAACAAAACAAAACAAACAAACAAAAAACCGTAGAAGAAGAAAAAGAATTTAAGACCGGTTACTCTTCTAAACCGGGCAGCAGTACGGCGACAAAGCTGTTTGCTGTTACTCCTGGGGCTGGTGTCGGTGGGGAGGCTGTGGCATGTCATGGCCCCTCATCTGATACTAATCTCAGTGAGAGTAGTGATGTGGTAGTAATACCTAATTTTAGTAGTGGGATGGGGGTTGTGAATAACGATCCCACCACTACCAGAGATAATGCAGCTCTCCCGAGTACGTCTCGAGGGGGAGCCCGGCTTAGTGTTGCCAGGGTTGTGAAAAACGGTCCTCCTACCGCTGGGGTGGGTTCTCTCCCGAGACCATCGCGCGAGAGTCGTCGAAATAGACCGTCGAAGGGTGGCTATAGGGTCAGGCGGTCAGCTGCTAGGCTCCTCAAGACCCTCGGTAATAAACCGGTGGTCGAAGGGATGCCGGAGCAGGACTCCTGGATCAAATGGGCCCAGAGTATTCTAGCGAATGCGCAGACCAGCGACGACTTCACGTCGAAGCGTAATAGGTCTCTGGATGAAACCGTTCCGGTGCCCAAGCATTCCAAAGTGCATAACGCCAGCACTCTCCATTCCGGAGGATCCAGATCCTATAGCGACACTCTCAAAAACAAAAACAAGATTGTAGTTGCGGTTATCGACAGGAGTGATATTGATGGTACGATTTCTCCTGATCAATGGCAGGTGGTCAGAATGAAGCTCTCGGCAGGCTTCTTGAGTCTCATGAAGGATAATCCGGGACCACCTCCTCTCACAGGCGATGGCGGTTGGCATCAAGTGCATGTCAAACTAATCGTCTGTGAGGATCAGAGATCGTGCGATCTGTATAAGCTTGCTGTCAGTAGGTTAGGCGAGGTCTGGCCAGGTGCGAAGCTCGAAGTTGTTGCTAGGGAAGACATCCCGTGCAGACCTAGAGCCCGCATCTGGATACCAGCTAAGCCTTCTTGCATGGAGGAAATACTCCAGATAGTCAAGCTGAGCAACCCCTCATTACCGACTCATGACTGGAAAGTCGCAAAGCTTGAGGAGGTAAGGGGTCCTTATAGAAGCACGATTATCGTGATCAATAAGGATTCCCTTGCCCCCTTAGCGCAGACCAAAGGCATGATTCGGTATGGGTTCGATTCGATCTCGCTGAAGGTTAATAAAAAAGACGAGGTTGACGCGGAACGCGTCCCTCTGTTAAACACTGAAGCTGTGTCCGTGGTAGAGGACCCTGGTGCATCCATCACCTTTCCATTGATGGGTGATGAGGAATCGAGGTCATCCTCGATCACGGTACAGTCTTCTACTAATGTCGATAGTCTAACCGATATGGAGACCGAAGACTTCATCAACCTTGTTCCCTTGGGTGAGGATGAGCTTTTGGGCTCATCTTCGGAGGAACTCAACGAAACCGTGGTGGAGGTTGATCTGCCTAATTGTCCCACCAAGTTTATAGGCTGGAGTTATAGCTATTTCACGAGAGCCACCTCGATCATCAGACTCCTTTAACACTCCAGCCTATAAACTTGGTGGAAACACATACAAGTTGTTGTTGTTCATTCAAAATTATTCAATATAAATTGATGTATAATGCGCAGCATGTACTGCACTTGTGTGTGAATTTCCATTCTCACACAAGACCCAACTTAAATTGCAAATTAATTCTTGACCAGTGTCAACTCTTTCAACTCATCCCCCCCCCTTGTATGACCAACGAATTGTTGGCATACGAATCGGTGCATGGGGAAAAAAGAAAGAAACCGACTGAACAATAACAAGCTTGTGTGTGTTAATAAAAATGCTAGTCGCTGTTGCAATTGATAAACAACGAAACCTGCATTTGGATAGAG
Source organism: Dasysyrphus tricinctus (assembly GCA_963921185.1). Lineage (NCBI taxonomy): Eukaryota > Metazoa > Arthropoda > Insecta > Diptera > Syrphidae > Dasysyrphus > Dasysyrphus tricinctus. The sequence continues at coordinate 48,922,113 of OY992531.1, forward strand.
CTAACCATGTGGCTTCAGTGGCGCGGTGTGTAATGCATCGGCCTCTGAATCGCAAGGTTCATGGCTCGCTCCCATATGACGGCAAAGAGTTTTTCAATTAATACGAGCATAACCAGACTAAGCACCACTAAAGGAGTCTGATGATCGAGGTGGCTCTCGTGAAATAGCTATAACTCCAGCCTATAAACTTGGTGGTAACACATACAAGTTGTTGTTGTTCATTCAAAATTATTCAATAAATGATATATATTTTTTGTTCCATGTCAATAATTATATTTTGACGGAATTCCACTTATTTGAAACAAATTTCAATTACCCGAAGTTCGGTTAATTGAAAACTGCGCTTTACTGATACAAATATTCTGCAATTATCGTATTCCAGTTAAGCGGAGTCGACTGTATATTCTTCAGAACCTAATGAAATCATTGTGCATAGAAACAAAATGTTATTGAAAATGTAAACCTTTTGATATCAACGCCAATAAAATAAAATGCACGACTGGATCGCACGTACTTGCTCTTATGTTCAAGTTGTGTAGGGCTTAAGAACTTTAAAAAATATTCAAGTAATTATAGAAAAATTATAAAAAGCATTTAAATCGTTCTTTTAATTGTATAAACAGCCTGATAAATAACTTAGAGCTCAAAAAAAAGTATGCCATTTCATTACTTGAAAAAATATGAATATATGCAAAAAAAAATTTAAAATCGTTGGAGCCGTTTTCTTAAAAATTAATTTTTTATATATAAAATTTTTGCAACATTTTTCAAAAAAAAATTTGGTATGCCAATTTTAAGTATATATTAATATACATTTACAACTGAAATTTTAAAACAATTCATCAACCCGTTTTTGAAATATTGTATTTTCAAAAAAAAAATTTGAATATTTTTTTAAAAATCCAAAATTTATTTTTTTTTTTTTTTAATTTTGGTATGCAGTATTATTTATATTCTAACAAAGCTTTTGTGCAAAAAATTTCATTGAAATCGGATGAGCGGTTAATGAGAAAATCAAAAATCAAAAAAACCGTTATATGGCAGGTACCGTTAATAAATGTTTTTGGTGATTTTTTTTCTTTTTGAAAGGTATATCATATCTACAATAATACACTGATTTTTTTTTATCAAAATCGTTGGAGCCGTTCTTGAGATAAATAAGCTTTTCCTTAACGGTTTTATGGCAAGTACCGTTATTTTTTGAGCTAAAAAAAAATTTCAATTTTCCCTCTGGAGAGTTACAAAAAAACCTTAAGTTCAAAATTTGAAGAAAATCGCTTCAGTGGGTTAGGCTGTAGGTTGAGGTACATACAGACAGACAGACAGACAGACAGACAGACAGACAGAATTTTGCCACCCACTTTTTTCGTGTTCTCTATCATCGTAATATCATGTTTGATTGTTATCTCAAATTTTTTTTTTTGCAAGAATCCAAAACTTGCCCTATAGTACCTATATCGCAAGTAAAAAAAGAGTTTGCTGCTTATTCCTTCGCTAAACCATCAGCTTCGGTGGTTTAGCATAGTAAACGTCACATAGCAGAAATTTTGTTTTATTAATAACATTTTGCATTTAGTTCATGGAATAAGGCTAAACTTTCGCTATCCCTCGTTTTTTAATTTTGCAACAGCAAAATGAATAATGAAATTAATGAAATTTTAATAAATTTTTTGACAAAATTTGCTCCACCATGAAGTTCTTGCACGATTTTCTCTGAATCTATTGATTGCATGAAAAAAAGTATGTTAATCTTTTTTGTGTAGAATTACATAAGCTACAATCACAACAAAAACATAAATGTTAAAAAAGGAGCCAAGTTCTTATGTGTACAAGAAACCTGTGCGTAAAAAGTCAGCCAAAAAAAGTAATGAGATCTAAAATATATGCCAAGTTTTAAGTTCATGAAGTTTAATATCAAATATCTTAAGAAGAGTAATATCGAAACAATTCCAAATCATGACAGAAATTTGGTAGTTAATGATTACTGATTAAAATTTGGTGGGTTCACTGGTCAAGTTTTCATACATTTTAAATTTGTGATTAAGTAAGTATTTAAGAGAAAACTTGCCAAGTAAATCCACCAAATTTTAATCAGTAATCATTAACTACCAAATTTCTGTCATGATTTGGAATTGTTTCGATATTACTCTTCTTAAGATATTTGATATTAAACTTCATGAACTTAAAACTTGGCATATATTTTAGATCTCATTACTTTTTTTGGCTGACTTTTTACGCACAGGTTTCTTGTACACATAAGAACTTGGCTCCTTTTTTAACATTTATGTTTTTGTTGTGATTTCACTCCTTTTTGCAAAGATTTATTTTGCCAGGTGAAAGTAATAGCAATTCTGATAAAGTGGGTGGATGGCACCCCCCCCCCCCCCCTGAATGGACAATTCCAAATTTTCGATTTTTTTCCTTTCTAAATACTTCAAGTCCTACCGACCTACCAACTTTCATCGTTCTACAACAATCGATAGTGCTCCATATAATTTATAAGAATTTTTAAGAATGTGGGTGGATGCCACGCCCCCTGAATGCAAAATTCCAATTTTTCAATTTTTTCTTTCTTAGTACTTTAGCCCTACCGACCTACCAATTTTCATCGTTTTACAACAATCGGAAGTGCTTCATATAGTTTATAAGAATTTTTAAGAACAGGGGTCGATGCCACGCCCCCTGAACTGAAACTTCCAATTTTTCGATTGTGTTTTCTTCTAAATACTTCAAGGCATACCAACCTACCAATTTTCATCGTTCTACAACAATCGGAAGTGCTTCATATAATTTATAAGAATTTTTGAGAATGTGGGTGGATGCCACGCCCCCTGAACTGAAAATTCCAATTTTTCGATTTCTTTATTCTAAGTACTTCAAGGCGTACCGACCTACCAATTTTCATCGTTCTACAACAATCGGAAGTACTCCATGATTTATAAGAATTTTTAAGAATGTGGGTGGATACCACGCCCCCTGAATGCAAAATTCCAATTTTTCAATTTTTTTCTTTCCAAGTACCTTAAGCCCTACCGACCTACCAATTTTCATCGTTCTACAACAATCGGAAATGCTCCATATAATTTATAAGAATTTTTAAGAATGTGGGTGGATGCCACGCCCCCTGTATGGAAAATTCCAATTTTTCATTTTTTTTCTTTCTTAGTACTTCAAACCCTACCAACTTACCAATTTTCATTGTTCTACAACAATCGAAAGTGCTCCATATAATTTATAAGAGTTTTTAAAAAAGTGGGTGGATGCCACGCCCTCTGAATAGAAAATTGCAGATTTTCGATTTTTTCCTTTGTATGTACCACAAGGCCTACCGTTTTGCGAAATTTCAAGTTTCTACGATGTCGGGAAGTGCTCCATAATTTTGATGATCTGTCAGTGAGTCAGTCAGTCAGTGAGTCAATGAGTCAGTGAGTCAGTCAGTCAGTCAGTCAGTGAGTCAGTGAGTCAGTGAGTCAGTCAGTTACGGTTTTTGCGATTTTTGAAGTCCTATATCTTGGGAACTACTAATGCTAAAGAGTTGAAATTTGGTGAGCCACCTGTGTTTGATCAGTTCAGCAAATACTCCGAATTTGAAGTTTCTGACTTTATTGGTACTGAAGTTAGAGGGGGGTTGAAAATCGCCTGAGTTTGTTCCTGTAAAAAGGGTGTAGTGCCGCGAACTTGGCTGGGCACTACCGTGCCCTTTGATTTGTAGCTTCACTTTTTCTTCCAAAAAACTGATGGTTTAAGAGAAATTAAGAAAAAGCTGAATTTTTATATGTTAAAAAGCCAGACATACTAAAATGACTTCTTGAAAACGTTGCTAGCTCTAAGACTACTCAGGTTAGGATTTTCGTCACAAATTTCGCCTAAAGAGTTTATTGAAAACATGCACGCAAAAATATGAAAATATGCAATTAAATTACCTATGCTTTTATTACGAAAATATGCAAAATATGCACTAACGATTGATTTAAAGAAAATTTTATGATTCTTAAAGATATTTTGGTCTTAGGCTTCTAAATAGTATGAGAAGAAACATGAATTTGCATGGAAATCCCAGCAATATTCATGTGGTATTACAATGAAATAACTTATGGTGTAGTGTGTCGTGTCAGTTTTTACGACTGCCAGCCACTTTAATCGTAGTTGACCTTTGCGGTGCCTCAATTTTTTATCTCTCTCCTTTATTTTTATCTACACCGCCCTGCACAGTTTCTTACTTTCTTTGAAATACAATTTTTAAATTTATTGATTCAACCATAATAAATTCAATGCCTTTAGTAATGAGCTTGCAAATTTAAATTGCAATCAAATATAAAGGAGGGATTCCATTCCAATTTATTAATGAATAATGATTCAATTGAACTATAGGAAAAAGCTGTAATTTTTTGTTCGATATACATATTATATGTATAAAATGAATGCAATTATAATATTAAATCTATTGAGAAATGCATTCTGAATATATCTGAATCCTATTAAAAAATTACTTAATTGCATTAAAAAACTAATATTTTAAGTAGTCGGACATTAAATAAAATTCTTGCGCCCCTTAATTGTGACCGCCCTGATAAAAATAGTCTTACAACGCAGACCCGGCATTAATACTTCGTATATTCATTCCACTAAAAGCTTATGTGTGGTAAATTAATTCAAAAATTTATAGAGTAATGGAAATAAATTTAAGGAAATAAAATGAAAAGTTTTTTTTTTGTGTTAATTTTCTTTGCTAAAGATGAGCATAACATTACGACAAATTTGATGACCAATTTCATATAAAACGAATGGCTATACAAATTCTCATTTAAACTAACACACACAGGACTATAAAATTAAATAACAAGAAGATGACAAATTTACGATGTCCCTTTTGGCATAGTCATGTATATCCTTGAAATTTAATCGATTGACCGAGTAGAACAGATGTTGTGTTTTTGGTTCTTGGAATCAGTTCGTTACAAGAAAAAAAAAAAAAAAAAAAACAACAGCATGGTAAAGACAAAGGAGCATAGATAATGTGATTTTAATATTAAATTATTATGTAAAAGTATAAAAATGAATGGCTTAAAAAAAATGAGGCCATATACTTTTGGTATGCTATCTCTCATAACTTAAGCATTATCACATTAACGCGCTGATGTAAAGGGTGTTTTTTTTTTGTATCTGATGAAAACTTATCTAAAAAAAAATATATGTATACAAATTTTAAAAGCATTATGGAGGAGGAATGCAAATGGATTTTTCATTTTAAAGCCATCTGTCGTAGGCGAAATAAATGAAGGAGTTAAGTTCATTTGAACCTTTAAGGTCAGTTAATCCAGAAAATAAACCAACCCTGAGTTAACTCAGGTGCAGTTTTTCAGTTGGGAGTTAACTTTATCTTTTAGTTGTTAAAAATCTATTGAAATCGATGTGCAACTCTATGGATATCACCAGTTTTACGCCTTTCACAATTCACTATCGAGATCAGGATTCATTTAGTCCCCGAGTTAACTCAATATTTTTGGTGTAAGCTCAGCCTTAGCCCAGATGATTTTGCCCTGAAAAACTGGTCCTAAGTGAATTTCATTTAATCACTTCACGTTAAAAGAAAAAGTTTTCAAATTTTCTTCATCTTTTTAAATGTAACTGTACTCAATTATAGCTAGATTGTAGCAACATCTAATTTCTAGCTTGGGAGTCATTTTTGCATTCCTGTCGCTGAGACGCCATTTTGAAAAATGGCGCCCAATCTATTGTCCATCAGGAAACCGAAATCCCTGCATTTTTGTGGGAGAACCCTAATTTAATATTTGTGATTTACTTTTGGAATTCTAAGGATGTATTTTAAATTTAGTTCGAGAGTCATTTTCATAATCCTGTTGCTTGGACGCTATTTTCAAAAATGGCTCCCAATCTGTGGAAAATGGTAAAATAAAAAAAAATCGTAATTTACTTGGAAAATTTTCATGTTCAAAATAATGATTCATGTCTTTAAAGCAAAATTTTTAGTAGACGCAACTTCGGGTAAAATTTCAGTGTTGACACTTTTCAGGAACATACTTTTTTGATAATTTTTGATATTTTAAGCATTGAAAGAAGTAGCAGAAAAGCCTCTAGGGGCCACACGCGTGTTGGAAAATAAAAATTTATATTTTAAAAATAAATGTTGAGTAGACGCACTTTTGATTAAAATTTCAATGTTGCCACTTTTCAGGAACATATTTTGTATATATTAAAATGTGGGACTTTCTCTTTTTTTGTTAGTTTTTAACGTGGAAAAGTTGCGGAAACTCTTCTAGACGTCAAACGTGTTTTGGAAAAATAACGCCTGATGGTAAAATGTCAGTGTTGACACTTTTCGGAACATACTTTTTTTTATGTCAAAGGTTGGTGTTTCCATATTTTTGTAAATTTTTAATATTTTAAACACAAAAAAACTTGCAACTTTTTTCCCAACATGCGTTTGGCATCTGGAGTTATTTCCGCAACTTTTCTCACTTTTTACAAATTAAAAATTACCTACCAAAAAAGTGGAAATCCCACGCTTCGACATCAAAAAAAATTTGTTCCCTAAAAGTGGCATAGCTGAAATATCAACCGAATGTGCTTCTCCTCAACATCTATCTTTTACGATGTCTACCATGATTTTATAAATACGCGTTTGGCATCTGGAGGTATTTCCGCAACTTTTTTCATGTTCAAAATATAAAAAATTACCAAAAAATTGGAAGTCTCATGCTTTGATATAAAAAATCTATGTTCTCGAAAAGTGTCAACATTGAAATTTTACCCGAAGTAGCGTCTACTCGAAACCTTTCTTTTTAGACATAAATCGTTATTTTGATCGTGTAAATTTTCAAAGTAATTTACGAGTTGCTTTTTTTAATTTACTATTTTCCACTGATTGGGCGCCATTTTTGAAAATGACGTCCAAGCAACAGGATTATCAAAATGACTCCCAAGCTAAATTACATCCTTTGCATACCAAAAGAAACTTATAGTCCAAGAGCCAGCGCCAAAAAATGCTCTGAATTTATTAAAGCTGATATTTGGCCTATTGGTTAGAGAGGTTGTGTACACCCACATACTGCGGTCAGTCAAGCGAACTGTAGAACAGGCGTCTTAAATATGTAATCAAACTTGTATCACCACGATGGTGGTGCAATGAATTTATTAAGGCTGAAAATTGGTATATAGGTTACATATTACGTACAAATAACAGTACCGCCGGTCAGTCAGTCCATCGTTAGAACAGGGCTGGTCAGTCAGCGCCTTATGTGTCAAAAAATGGCATGAGTACGATAACTCAGGAGACAAAAAATAATAATGGAGCTTTGTAGAACATCTAGAAACAAGCATTTTTTACTTTAGGAGGGGGGGTCTATCTCCCCCCATTTGGGCGGGAGGGGCAATTTTCCAAAAAGAACCACTTAAAATGGAAAAAATATTTAAAAATAACGGTAATAGCTACGATTAAGTATTATAAGTTTTTTCAAAGCCAGAAGTCTCTTCTATTACCTTGTTTTTAAATCAAGAATTTTTTATGAATAGTTTTTGAAAAAACTAATTTCAAACTCAAAAGTATGGAAAAAAAAATGAAAAAAGAATACGTTTTATTGTATTTATTCCAAACTGTGGGACTACATACTAAATTTTTTTCTAATTATTTTGTGCTCTTATTAGTATTTAATCCAATACTGAAAACTAGACGGTTTTAAGTCTACTTTTTTTCGAGAAAATTGAAAATTACCAAACCAACTTTTTTTTAATTTTTATCTGTGGACTTTTTTTCTTTGAGATAAATTTACATACAAATGTTTAAGTTGCTCAAGAAAGTTGTTGCCATTGGCGCCTACCAGACGAGACTGGAATTTTTTAGATTTGCTTGCTCAATTATTTTTTGTCGCAGTAAATTACATAAGAAGAAAAGAAAAAGGGAGTTGTTTTGACTTAACGAAATAATATTTATTTTTTTAGATGCTCAATCGGACACCGACGAGTTTAATATTTCTGAAGATGAAAACGAAATGAACGGATTAGATGATTCGCAAGAAGAGTTTGATGAAAATTAATGATGTATAGTATGTTATATAATGAAGAAATATTCTTTTGTTTTTTGCTGGCTGACGCATGTTGTGGCGCCAATGTCAACAACTTTCTTGAGCAACTTGAGCATTTGTATGTAAATTTATCTCAAAGAAAAAAAGTCCACAGATAAAAATTAAGAAAAAAGTTGGTTTGGTAATTTTCAATTTTCTCGAAAACAAGTAGACTTAAACAGTCTAGTTTTCAGTATTGGATTAAATACTAATAATAGCAAAAAATAATGAGAAAAAAATTTAGTATGTAGTCCCACAGTTTGGAATAAATACAATAAACGTATTTTTTTTTCATTCTTTTTCCATACTTTTGAGTTTGAAATTAGTTTTTTCAAAAACTATTCATAGAAATTTCTTGATTTAAAAACAAGGTAATAGAAGAGACTTCTAGCTTTGAAAAAACTTATAATACTTAATCGTAGCTATTACTGTTATTTTAAAATATTTTTTTCCATTTTAAGTGGTTTTTTTTTGGAAAATCGCCCCTCCCGCCCAAATGGGGGGAGATAGACCCCCCTCCCAAAGTAAAAAATGCTTGTTTCTAGATGTTCTACAAATCTTCATTATTATTTTTTGTCTCCTGATTTATCGTACTCATGCCATTTTTTGACACATAAGCGCTGACTGACCAGCCCTGTTCTAACGATGGACTGACTGACCGGTGGTACTGTTATTTATACGTAATATGTAACCTATATACCAATTTTCAGCCTTAATAAATTCATTGCACCACCATCGTGGTGATACAAGTTTGATTACATATTTAAGACGCCTGTTCTACAGTTCGCTTGACTGACCGCAGTATGTGGGTGTACACAACCTCTCTAACCAATAGGCCAAATATCAGCTTTAATAAATTCAGAGCATTTTTTGGCGCTGGCTCTCCGTCTATTACAAATAAAAAACAAAAAGTGCTGGGATTTCGGTTTCCTGATAGATTGGGCGCCATTTTTTAAAATTCTTAATATGTAAGGAGTGAGTTGAAGGCCATACCTACTGCATCTGTCAAAAATAAGCTTTCACCCTTCGTGATATTTCGTCATGTGTTTGTTCATCAAAAAGAAAGGTCTTTAGTGCAACTAACTGGTTATTGGGGTGGGGAAGAAGATTCACCTTAAGGATTCACCACATGATCATTCAATGAATGTTGGCGAGGTTCATCCAGATTGATGCCTCGCAAATTTAGCAGTTCATTAACTATCGGGTCACCACTCATATTACACTGAACCAAATCTTGAATTAAATACAAAGAACAATTTTAAGACGTAATCAATTTTTTAAAAATTCAACCAATAGTGGGAAACCTTCAGTAAGGTATTATTTGGGTTAACAACAGGAATTGCTCTGACCTCTACGATAACAATTTTGTATGAATTTTGAAAACAAAATTTTTGCATTTTTTATATCAAACATTTTAATAAGAGAAGCATTAAAAAGTGAGTCCTTCACATATTCATTAAATCAAAATCAAATAATTTCAAGCTAAAACATTCTAAATCCGTCTGGAATTATTCTTTCCTTGAATATCATTTTAATCTTGAGCTTATAAATAATAAAGACAAAAACTTAACCTCCGATATAGCAATGTACGTACAACAAGCAGCCAACAAGCATGGTTCAGCAGTTGAAAAGCAAGTACTTTATAAAGGAGTTGATTCCTTGACTCACCATGGGTAGGAAATGTATGGTAGTATGGAGAGTGGTGGTGGATGTGACATTGGGACCATCAAATGTGTCGTCATGCATTTCAATCAATAAAAATGCCAACCAAGGTCACGCATAGTCACCCCATTTGTGTCTTGTGTGCATTTTGTCTTTCGAGATGGGGGGCGGTTGATAATGGCTTGAAAAATGGTATTTATATCTACTACATCTGTCTCAAATGGAATTTTGATATATTTATTATCACGTATATATGAGAATGGATACGATAGGTATCTGCACCAAGACAATGTGGTATGATGTTTATTTTTTGTGTGAAAAAAAAATAAACTTGTATTTTTCAAGTACATATACATCTCTTGTGAGTGTATACTTCCGACACTTCTTCCGTATCGTATTTTAACATCAATTTTGTATCCCCATCGTCTTACTCCAGGTTTTTCGCATTTTCCCCATTGACAATGACAATAAGGATATTGTATACTTTACTTGTGCTCTATAGTGTTAGGAAAACAAAACCTCATTTATGTAGAAACAGCAATCTAATCGAGTGGTATAGCATAATATGAGTATTTTTCTTTTATTTTTCTTTTCGATCACGTTGTGAATAATTTAGTGAATGTGATGCTTAATGAGATTCGCATTTCATTTCGCAAAATCATTAAAAATTAATAGGTAACTATAGCTGAATAAGAGAACAGGATTGGAATGGAATGGATAAACTATAGAAGATAATAACTTAATTATTGTAGTCTAAGAGCTTGCGTTGATTAATGATTATAACGATAGAAGATATTTTACTCATTCTACTATCTACTTTTGTATAAAAGGAAATGAAAATATTTGTCTCCTTTATTCAAGGCAAAATATACACTAGGAAAGCAGTTGATTAATTGCAAACTCTGAGTGCTATATCTGTAAACCACTTATAATATAAAAATACATACATATGTTTCACCTATGTACAAATTTGAAAATTAATTCAATGTTAAGTTGGGTTCATATTTAGAATACATTCACGTATCAAAATTTGCGTAGTGAAATTCTATACGCATATTATATTTTCAATTAAAAAAAATTATTGGAAATTTAAAAAAAAAATAGAAAATAATAATTTAACATCAGAGGCGGACGCAGGAAAAAAATTCGTGAGGGGGGAGTTATTTGGGGTGGGGAGGAAGATTCACCTTAAGGAGCCCACATGATCATTCAATTAATGTTGGCGAGGTTCATCCAGATTGATGTCTTGCAAATTTAGCAGTTCATTAACTATCGGTCACTATTCATATTACACTGAACCAAATCTTGTATTAAATACAAAGAACAATTTTAAGACGTAATCAATTTTGCAAAGATTTATTTTGCCAGGTGAAAGTCAAGCCCTACCGCTCTACAAAGTTTCATAATTCTACGACAACCGAAAGTGCTCCATACAGATAAAAGCAATTCTGATAAAGTGGGTGGATGGCACCCCCTTTGAATGGACAATTCCAATTCGATGCCACGCCCCCTGAACTGAAACTTCCAATTTTTCGATTTTTTTCTTCTAAGTACTTCAAGGCATACCGACCTACCTATTTTCATCGTTCTACAACAATCGGAAGTGCTTCATATAATTTATAAGAATTTTTGAGAATGTGGGTGGATGCCACGCCCCCTGAACTGAAACTTTCAATTTTTCGATTGTTTTCCTTTCTAAGTACTTCAAGTCCTACCGACCTACCAATTTTCATCGTTCTACAACAATCGGAAGTGCTCCATATAATTTATAAGAATTTTTAAGAATGTGGGTGGATGCCACGCCCCCTGTATGGAAAATTCCGATTTTTCAATTTTTTTATTTCTAAGTACCTCAAACCCTACCGACTTACCAATTTTCATTGTTCTACAACAATCGAAAGGGCTCCATATAATTTATAGAATATTTAAGAAAGTGGGTGGATGCCACGCCCCCTGAATAGAAAATTGCAGATTTTCGATTTTTTTCTTTGTATGTACCACAAGGCCTATCGTTGTGCGAAATTTCAAGTTTCTACGATGTCGGGAAGTGCTCCATAATTTTGATTATCTGTCAGTCAGTGAGTCAGTGATTCAGTCAGTTACGGTTTTTGCGATTTTTGAAGTCCTATATCTTGGAAACTACTAATGCTAAAGAGTTGAAATTTGGTGAGCCACCTGTGTTTAATCAGCTCAGCAAATACTGCGAATTTGAAGTTTCTGACTTTATTGATACTGAAGTTAGAGGGGGGTTGAAAATCGCCAGAGTTTGTTCCTGTAAAAAGGGTGTAGTGTCGCGAACTTGGCTATGGACACTACCGTGCCCTTTGATCGGTAGAATTACGGATTTTATTTTTCTGTATAAAATGTACTCTTTTACACCAGCTCTGAGGTTGATTACTAGGTGGGTTTTTCTTGAGTGGAGTCCCCTAGGAATATTAGAAAACAGTTCTAAAAATATATATCCCGGGAATTACTTAAAGGTTTTGGGAAAGCTCCCCATCGATTCGAGCCCCACTACATTAATCATACGGGGTAGAAGGCCACAAAACATGGCATTTCGTTTATACAGGGTGATTCGTATAAAATGAGACAAAAAGCTAGAGTGGGTACGGTGGGATGAGAGAAGAAAAAAATCGTATGGGACGGGGGGTGGGGGTTCTATTCTCCCCCGTTTAGCCGGAAAGGGCAATTTTTTAACAAATTGACTTAAAGCAGAAAACCGATTATAAAAAACGACGGTAACACTTACAATGCCATATCGTCCCCCTTATGCCAGAAAAAATGAATGTGCTAATTTAATTTTTTCGAAGTGGTTAGCTAATTTTCAAAATGTATCGGTATTTAATGACAGTATTACAGTATTGTTAATGTGCGTAAATCGAAGAAAATATAATATTTAAAAATATCAGTTAAACTTTTTGTTGAATTAACACCCTGTTTTCATCTAATAAAACTTTCAAAAACTGTGTTACAATATTTTCATTTTTACACATTCATGTTTCTGGCAAAAGGGAAACTATTTTATATCTTTTTGTAAACCAAAAATGCATTCTTTTATTTTAATTTAAAATAAAGTCGTTTGAGTGAACAGTTTTAAAAAAAATTAATTTTTAAACTCAAAACTTTGAAAACAAAATTGAACAAAAATATTAAAGTATTTTTCTTTTCAAAACTTTATGTAACTAAGTACTCTTTTTTGTTTTAGAAATTCAATGGTTTTCTGTTTTTGACTATAAATTAATAAGAACATTAGGTAAGTTTTGAAAACAAATGTAGTACTTTTTTTTTTTATTTGTAGTTTGAAAATAATTTTTTCAAAAACTGCTCATTCAAACAACTTTATTTAAAATTAAAAGAAAAGAAGGGATTTTTGGTTTTAAAAAAGGTATAGTATGGCATTGTTAGTGTTACCGTTGTTTTTTAATATTTATGTTTCTGTTTTAAGGCAATTTCTTAGAAAATTGCACTGAGCCATTGTATATCCAATCTATAGTATTCTCATGAAACACGATTTTGTAGGTAGACATTTGGTCGATAGGTTCGCTGTGATCGCCTTACCGAGATCCCTTAACAAAAATTAGTATTACATTTGGACGCATAGATGGCCACGAGCTTTTTTTCTCCATGAGAATACTATGGATTTTATATACAATGACTGAGCATTGAGATTTTTTTCGGAGAACACTGAGACGCAAAATTTTGTCGATTAATTTCTCAATGTTCTTTTTCACAAAAAACTGCTGTTCGTTTTACAACCAAATTGCAATTCAATTTTTTGGTGATTTGCAAATTCGAAAACGACGGAGTTTTTTAGACAAATGAAAATAAATTGAATTTGCTTTTATTTTTCATTAATTTTAAAAAGTTTTGTGCTTTCACAATTAACATTTTAAGTGAAGTTGAAATTTTACATACTAGTACGTCCAGCCCTCGAAACTCGAGTGCTAATAACACTATTGTCTAGTTGGCAAAATTCTAGAAAATCGTTCAAGAATCGATCACCAAAATGATTCGATTGTTTCAATCAATCGATACAATTTGACTCAAATTTAAAAATAATAAAATTTGGATTGATTAAAAAAGCTAAAAAAAAAACGAAATTTTCAGTTTTTACTGCTCCGGAAAAAGGTGATTTTATGTCAATTGGTTGACATTTGGATCGTAATACACTTTTATGTGAAAATATAGTTCGGCCCTTATCCATCAAGTTATCAACTGTCAAATTTCATTGACGGATGGCTACGATTTCAATGGATTAAAAAACCTATACAAATAAAAATTTTTGATGAATTTTTACTGCTCCAAAAAAAGATGATTTTAAGGCAGTTGAGTGACATTTGGATCAAAATATACCTTATATAGTTTGTCCCCTATATTTCAAGCCATCAACTGTCAAATTCCAATGACGGATGGCTACGATGTCGATAGATTAAAAAGCCTCTAAGAAATCTGAAATTCTTGATGAATTTTCAATGCTCCAGAAAAAGTTGATTTTAAGGCGATTTGGAGCCGGTTTGTTAAGCTTAACGCATAGAATTCTCGACACTCAACTTAAAAGTGGATAAAACTGTGTTACCGGGCGTGTAGTAGACACTAAAATTTTACTTGTCAACGCGTTGACAGCTCATAGCAAAAGTGACGTTTGCATAAAATTGGGGCTAAGCTGAACCAAGAGAAGTGTCATTTGCATGCGATTTATCGATTACAAAGTCATTCACGCAGGTAAATTACAACCTCTTCGGGCTAATTTAAACGAAGAGAATTATCAGCGCTTAACTTAAATGCAGAGAAAAACTGTGTTACTGATGTGAATAACACAACAAACCTTTCAGTTATACGCGCATTGAAAACTTATGGCTTTTTTGTAAGCATGGATGAAATCGCTCAGAGAAAACAGAGCTGTTATCGATCACTTATGACTGACTGACAGTCAGCCTGATAAAAAAGTGTGACAATTTATAGCAAACATTGACGTTTGCATAAAATTTTTCGATAGCAAAATGAGCCAGGGTATTTGCATACGATTTTTGGATGTACTCCAACATAAAGTAAACAGGAATAATTTGCATCGTTTAAAGGCAGTTTTGAGCGTCGAGCAGGACTGAACTACTTTTCTGCAGCACTGAACGCTGTCATCGACATTCCAATAATCTTTCCAGTCAGTGCAGTGCTGGAAAATTGGTTGGTTGGTACGTTTGGTTTTGTCCAAATAAAAACAGACTATAAATGAACGATATTACTAATAACAATTAAAAACAAATTAAACAAAGGAATAAAACAAAACAAAAGTGTAGGGAAATATATCATCATAATAATAATAAGGGGTTTGAATTTTAAAGTGAAAATGTAAAATTAGGTGTTGCTTGGCTCTCACTCGCACTTATTGTGCAATTTTCTTTTATTGTTTTTGGTTTTTGTGGTGCAATTATTTAATAAATTTTTGCATTCTGCACTTTATGTGCCTTCGGCTTTTGTAGACCGCGTAAATTGTACCACAAGATTCGTGTTTGCCGTTTTATTATATCTGATCTATACAATTGAAGGGAATGAAAAAAAAAAACGTTTCTAAGAGTAATCTTCCATGTACAGTTGATAAATGAATTAAATAAATGAAATGAAATGAAAAATTTTTCGGCACAGCCCAATAAATATAAGTCTTAAAATACTGTTATAGATTGCTGAAAAGCATTATGAGATATTAAGATGTTATAATTAAAAAAAAAGCAAGTGTCTCACTGTTCACAGGCTTTCATTCGTGTTCATCTTTGCGTATTCAAAAACAGACAAATTATAAATCTCCCGGATAAGCGAAGAAGGTTTGAACACCTAAGCATTCATTTATTTTGGAAAAATCAAATAACTTTGATATCTAAATTTGAATTTTATTTATTTAAAACTGCGCATTAATAATGTGAATTATTGTAAAAACGATCCATTTTAGCTACAAAACGAGTTTTCGCATAAGAAATTAGCATTTAAAAAGCTACAATTTCTTGCACTAGGTAAAGGAATAATAGGTACTTTTCTTATTATCATTCGGTAATTTTACTTAGCGGAAAATTAAATATTCAAAAACTTTGGAGTTGCAAAATTGAGGTGTGCGCAATAACTAAGCATTTAATTTGGTACAAATTCATAAAAATTTTCACTACGAGCTTCAGTCTTATTTTAGCGATAAATTTTAAAAACCTTCAAAGTCTGATTTGTAATATCTTTTAATTCAACTGTATTGATTTAGACACGTCCAACTTCAACTTCTTATAAGAAAATGGGTTTATAGTGCTACACTAATGATTAAGTGTTAATAGTTCCGGAAAAGTAAGAGAACTGTACCAATAGTTAATTGTTGTCACGCTAAGACCTTAAAAATAAGTTGTCTATAATTTTAGGCCAATCTGTTTAACTCAATAACATACTAAAATAAAGTTTTGACAACGCACTAAATCGGCAAAAATTTTGCGCCCTTATTTTCTTCTATGTCTTAATTAATATGAAATAAAAGCTCGCTACAAGAATCGCCTTTTGGTTTGGTGCTTAGATAAGAATATAATAAAGATGACATTTCATCGCGGTAATGCTACCTTCAAGGCTATCAGAAATATGATCCTTAACTAATTTAAGGTAAAATTTCTTAGAATAATAACTACTCTGTGGTTAAAAGAGGTATAAAATTTCTATCTGTAATTATTGCCTTTTAATTTTATATCTCCATAAATTCAACCCTTGATATAATGTTTCAAACATTAATTCTGACAAAAAAAAAAAAATACTCAGATTTATATGGAAATTGCGGGATGGACGAGACCATTCACTTGAACGTTGTAATTATATGTCATGGTGCGAGCAAAGACAAATATAATGCTGTTAAATCCTTTAATTCAAAGAGCCAAGAGTTAATATAAATGTTGGCCGTGCTCTTACATCAATTTAAGTTAATGAAATGCCAACACAGAGCAAAATCCTTTGAAATGTAAATAATATGAATCACTTACTGCGCATATAACTGCTGCTGATGATGAAATATTTTATGTGAAATGCTTAATTGAGTCTTAACTCTTAAACCTTTCAGTATAAGGCTTTACGTTTGTTGTTGTTATTTTTTCATATTGAAACAGATTTTTATCTGTAAAAGTAAACAGCGAATGCAAATATCAATATTATGTTACCCAGGCTTTTATGTAAAATGCTTACTAGGTAAATAGTAAGTGAAAATACTGAGTTAAAAAAAAGATTACATGCAAAATGAAAATACGACTGAATTGCAAATGGTACTCGTCCTTAAGCCTCAATGTCAACAAAGTGCCTTAATATTGTAGATTGTAAGCCAAGCGTTTTTTTTTTGTTTTAAAATTATGTTGGAGTGAAATAAGGTAGTAAGTACTTTGGTCAGTCTCCTTGGAGGAGGTCTTGGGATCAAATTTGAGTTGAAGTCACTTAAAAAAACAACTGTTTTAAAGACTGCTTCTTCCGAGGAAGTGACTTCTGTCATAAAAATGTTTTTTTTTTTTTTTTTTTTTTTTTTTCCGTGGGTAGGTGCAAAACCTGCATCAGGCTCTATGAGGACCGAAAAACGCGTGCTCATAGAAGTGTGAGATTCTTACTACACTAAAACCACCTCCACTTCCCGATTGCAACTAAGTTGAAACTTATCTAGCAATTTATTTTTAACGAAGTTAAGTAACGTGTTGCAGGTAACTTTCCGGTGAAAGTTCCTGCTTATTCCGCGATTTTAAAGCGGTTTTCCGTTCACCGCACCAAGTCGGAAGGTTTTGTTCTTTGCAGACGGCGTACTAAATTCGACTCGTCAAGAATGTCAATAATCGTTGGATTAGCGTGATCTAATAGCCGATTTCTATGTTTTCGCGCGAAACTCTTTATTTCGTCTCGAACCGTTGGAATCCCGAGATCCCTGTGAAAATCTTCGTTTCTTATATACCATGGTGCATTTACAAATGACCTAAGCAATTTATTTTCAAACGTTTGTAAGTTATTTAAATTTGTATCGCAGGTACAACCCCAGAGTTGTATACCGTAAGTCCAGACAGGTTTAAGTACCTGCCTGTATAAAATCAAATTATTATCAATACTAAGCTTAGAATATTTACCGAGTAACCAGTTCATATCTCTTAATTTACTTTTTAGTTCTTCGCATTTCTTTTTTACGTGCGGCTTCCATTTTAATTTCGCGTCTAGAGTCATTCCCAAATATTTTGCCTCATTCGCAAATGAAACACGACCGGTATTTAGAAAGACGGGCAATCTATTTATTTTTTTATACGTAAAGTCCACGTGGACTGACTTTTGTTCATTGAGCGCTATTCGCCATGTTTTTGTCCACTCATTAACATTATTAAGAGCATTTTGTAATTTAATAGTAGCTTCGTTAATCGTTTTGCCTACTGCTAGTATTGCAGTATCATCAGCAAACGTTGCTACGATAGTGTCTTCTGTTTGAGGTATATCACGTGTAAATAGAAGGTACAGAACTGGACCTAAAACACTACCTTGTGGTACCCCAGCCACTATTTGTTTGAAATTAGAATATTCATTTCCGTGTCTTACACGAAAAAGTCTGTTTTCTAGATATTCGTTAAGAATTTTATAAAGTCCTACAGGCAGAACTTGTCGTAATTTGAATTTGAGGCCTTCGTGCCACACCTTGTCAAACGCTTGCGACACATCCAAAAAGACCGTCGAACAAATTTTCTTTTCTTCAGGAGCTCTCTCAATTACGTCAGTTATTCTATGCACTTGATCAATTGTTGAATGCTTGGTTCTAAATCCGAACTGATGTTCAGGTATTAATCGTTTCTCTTCTATTATAGGCTGCAGGCGCAGGAGTAGTATTCTTTCAAAAACTTTCGATATTATTGGAAGAAGTGAAATCGGTCTGTAAGAATTCTTTTCATGAGATGGTTTGTCAGGTTTCAAAACCATTATGACTTCCGCAACTTTCCATTGGCTTGGAACATATTCTAGCCTTAGAGCGGCATTTATTATATAAAGGAGGTTAATTAAGTAATCCTTTATGAGGAAGAATTTTTAATATTTCCGCTGTTATTAAGTCATACCCCGGAGCTTTATTAGACTTTAGCTTCTTTATTTCTCTGTTCAATTCAGCGAGCGTAGCATTTCTGGTTCTGTAGTTCTCACTTGAGCTAAAACTCATATTAATATTTCCATTGAGTGCTTGCCCATCAGAAGGTTTAAATGTTTCTTCCAGGTAATCGGCGAATACCGCCGCTTTCTCTTTGTCACTTTTAGCCCATTCGTTTTGGCTTTTCTTAATCGGGGGTACTGGAAGCTTTGGTTTTTTCGTTGTTTTTATAGCTTTCCAAAGTGAGTAGTTGGATTCTTTCCCAGCTGAGAAGCTTTCAAGGTAGTTTTCTACTTCACGGTTTTTGAAATCTGATATCGCTGTTTTTAGCATATTACACAAGCGATTTAAATGAGCTTTGTGTTGAGGAGCACGGGTTCGCTGCCATTTCTTACGTGCTTTTCGTTTATCTTTTATTAAGTCTTTTATTTCCTGCGGATATTTTATATCTTTATAGCGCGGCGTAACCCTTTGATAAGGTGTGTTATTCCACGCTGCCTTTTGTATTATATCAACAAAGGTATCTACTGCGTCTTCAAGCTCAAGAGGCGTTTGTAATGATACCCTCAATTCAACGTTGTCCTCGATATCTTTCTTAAATCCTTCCCAGTTGGTTTTACCGTTTGTTAACCTGGGTGGTTTTTCAATTTTGACAAGGCTTTGGCTCATAGTGAGTATGACTGCAGAATGATCTGAAAAGAGATCATGGCCTTCTGAGATTTCAATACGGTTAGAGGGTATTCCTTTTACCATAAACAAATCGATTAAGTCAGGTATTTTTGACGGATCAGTTGGCCAGTAAGTTGGCTTTCCGGTCGAATGGAAATCGCAATTATTTTCCATTCCTGCCTCATATAGCATTCGACCCTTTTGAGATATGCATCTTGAAGCCCAAAAGGTGTGCTTTGCATTAAAGTCGCCACCAACAATTAAGTTTGGGCTTAGCGACTTTATCAATGTCGTAAATTCACTCTTATCGATTTTGCAACGTGGAGGGCAATATATCGAAGAGATATTGAGAAGAATGTTTTTAGTTCTAACCTGAACACTACTCAATTGCATCGATTCTACCTCTATTTTTAGGCCTATTGAGTGTTCAATGCACTCTTTTATATATAACGATGATCCACCCCTTGCTTTATTTGAAGGATGAACAGCGTGGTAGTCAAGAAACCCGTGGATTTTAAGATTTGATTCATTTTTGGCATGCGTTTCTGATATCAAACATATGTCGATATCATTTTCCTGCATATACATCTCTAATTCTCCAAGTTTTTGCCATAATCCATTGGCATTCCACGTAAGAATTTTAAACTTTTCCATCATAAATTTTTTGAGAGAGATTTGGGTCGAAAACAATTTTCGAGCTTACTTAACCTATCAAAGATAAGTTTATTTGTGTCACATTGTTCCTCAAGTTTCGACAGAATTATTGAAAAGACTTTTGTAACCGGGTCTGTTTCAGCGTCGTTGTTTGCGGGTATATTTTTGGCCGCTATTTGGGCATACTTTTCTGCATTTCCTTGCTTTGATATATTCTCCGAAGGTATTGACACTATTTTCTTTTCCTTACGGATACTAGGTTTTGGAGCTTTACTAGATTTGGAAGTCTTGGGAATTACGGTTTCTATTTGCCTTTGTGGGTTTCTTTGTGTTTTGGCAGATTTTGATCGCCGCTTTTGTAATTCTTTAGCCACTTCGCAGCCTCTATAGTTTGCCGGGTGATTTCCATTACAATTAATGCACGTCGGTGGACTTTCACTTTTTCCGATGCAGTCAACGGTTAAATGCTTTCCGGCGCATTTCACACACCTTGGCTCTTTTTTGCAATAAGTTTGGGTATGATTGAATTCTTGACAGCGTTTACACTGAGGGACTAACCTTGTGCTCTTTCTTAGAGGTTCGATCTTAACTACGATGTTTAGAATTGTTTTGATTTTATAAATTTCATCTGGTTTTTCAATCTTATCGAACGAAAGTATAAATAGTGGAAGACCACGTTGTACCACTTTTGTTTCACCCTCTTTCGTCTGTTTTTCTCGTTTGACGATGTTCATTGCATCTAAGATTTTGAAGTTGCGCTCTTTTAGATCACTAATGATATCGTCTTTTGAACATGATGCGTGTAAGCCTCTTGCCACAACACGTAAGGGTCTTTCCGACTTATTTTCATAGGTATACCACTCTACTTTTTCTTCGTTTAGTTTTCGCGACAGAAGAC
This sequence comes from Dasysyrphus tricinctus, assembly GCA_963921185.1. Lineage (NCBI taxonomy): Eukaryota > Metazoa > Arthropoda > Insecta > Diptera > Syrphidae > Dasysyrphus > Dasysyrphus tricinctus. Next base: position 48,943,174 of record OY992531.1, read on the forward strand.
GATAACTTTCGGGGTCTTTCACACATACTTTCCATTTGTTGTTATTGAGCGAAATAACTTTAAAAGCTGATGGTAGTAATGCCTTTAATATGGTTTGCAATTTGTTATACTCCGCAATACCGATAACATTTATCGGTGGCGGGGGCCGTTCCTTAACAGGTTTTTCTTTAACTGGCGCATGTTTTGGTGAAACTATTATTTCAAAAGATGAGGCTGCCTCAGGTGAAGAGCCAGCTTTACGCTTTTTACTTAATCGTTTCTTTGAGGACTTTTCCGTTTCACGTGCTAGCTCTTCTTCGTCTGTTTCATATCTAGAATTATTGACTTGTGGCAAGCTAGCTTTGGAGTTTATTGGCGAATTTTTGCCTTTCAACATCTCATTTTCTTTTCGAAGAAGATCAACTTCTTTCTTTAGCTCTTGATAAAGTTCCATTACTTCATCAAGTCTTCGTCGAAGTTCGTTATTATCTTTTTCAAGATTTTCTGTTTTATCTGAGTCTTTTTTGGCGCGCGCTGGCGTGACGGGTGGACTCTTTTGCCCGAATTTAGATTGTTTTATACTCGATTTAGATGGTGGTGATCGAGATACCCTTGCACTTTTTAGGAAGGGATTTATTAAATGCAATAATTGGCTCTCCCCAGAATCCATAGAGCCGACCTCCGAAGAGGGTGGATTTTCCAGTGAACCTGGACTGCCACCTGGGGTACTATATCTTATTGTTTTGCTCATTGCATAGTTTTGTATACATCAATCTCAGTATACGGAGTTTGGATTTTATTCGCCTCTTACGACAGGCATGCCTACCTCGGGTATATTCTTGCCCCTTACCCGCAGGGGGTAAACTCCCACTTAAGCCGTTCTTATTACATAAATGGAAAATTGTAGGCCCTTCCATTCTTGAGGATAAACAACTCGCAAACAGGTATGAGGATTGTAAGTCACTGGGCCCTAGTTCTCCACAAACTGTTGCACCATCAAATTTATTTATTTATTTATTATAGTGGAATAAGTAATTTTAATTTTTACCTCACCATCCATTACCATCTTAAAAACGAGTACTTACTATATGAAACAGACAGGGTTTAGAACTGTTTTATATTATTTCATATCGTGTTTCAAATTCAGAATCACAAGAACCGAACATTTTCGGACACACAGTCAATTGAATGGAAAAATCAATGAGCACAAACACGTGATTCCTGATGGTTGTTTGGTTTGGTTCATTGCATTTGACTTAGACATATATTTCGTACAGAAACTACAAAACAACTCAAAGTGGTTCTTCATTTTGTAATGAATATTAAGCTGTGTGAGTTCAGAGGTTTCGACCCTTGTTGAACATATACATTTACCACGTTAACTTTCAACCATAAATTTTGGTTAAGCTCGTCGCACTGCGGTCTTATGGTTTTCCCTTGGACTGCAAAAATATTCAATCGATATATTTTTAAAGCTAACACAAACTTTAGAAAGCAAAAATGAAATAAAAAAATATCTCATCTAAAATTGCCAGCTTTGCAAAGTATATTTCTGTTTGATTACACCGAAAATGGTAAGTGTCCCTAGAGTGTAATTTGATCTGAAGTGTGTTTTTTTTTAATATTACCCAGCTAAAGGGGTTTCAATTATGCACACACTTATTCTGAAAGCAATGTTGCCAGATTAAAGGTAAGAGGTGTGTAAATATTGCTTTTATCAAAATTAATTCTTTTTAACTTTTAAAAAATGAAAGGAAAACAAATTTCAATTTTGTTTCTTTGACGTTTTTCGTTCGTTTTTGACGTATGTGCATGTGCTTTTCAAATTTTCACTTGTACTGCGTGCAAACAAGTCTTAAAATGAATCAGTGAAATTTGAAATCCTGTTTTTCCAAGAGTAGACATGAAATTCAGGGATAAATACATACATACATAATGAAGCTTTTCATAAATTAGTACTAAGAAAAAGAGGTCTTACCGAAGAGTTTACGAAAAAGGCTGCCTTATACATCTCGAGACATCAAAAAACAAATTGTATCATCATAAAATAAAACGGCAAACACGAATACAATCGATTATAAAAATTCCCTTTGAGAGACTAATGGAGAATGGTTGACCGCAATGCACGAAAGTACTATGGGCCAGAGATTTACATTTCGTGTCGAAGAATAGATGTGAATTAAAACAACAACAAGACCTGTGCTGAATGACGATTTGAACCTATGTGTGCGTTTTTTACTGTTCTTTACTAAAACTTTGCCAATCAAGTCCATCCAGCTGTTTGTTTCAGCTTATAGGCAAATCAAATTGGCATAACACGCTGCCGAATCCTATTGTAGAGGCATCGCAGAGGATTTTAAAGGGTTTTCTGAAAACTGGGTTAAGTAAAACGGGCGCCGAAGGTAAGGCAAGTTTTAATGCTTCGAAAGTTTCTAAAGCTTCTGGCGTGAATTTGAAGGCTTTAATTTTTTGAGGATTTCCGTCAAAGGAGTGGCTAACGAAGAATATTCACGGACGAATCGTCGGTACCATCCAGACAGCCCTAAAAATCTTCTCACCTGTCTTGCTGGTTTTGGTTCAGTTAAATCTGTAATTGCTGATACCTTATTAGAGTCTGTCTTGATGCACCCACCACCCACAATATAACCTAAAAACTTAAGTTCTCTAAGACAAAATTTAGATTTTTCCATGGTTAGCCTACAGCGTTGCTAGTTTTGACAGAACCGTTAGATGTTCCTCAAATGTTGACGAAACTACCAACTGATCGTTCATATAAACAAAAATATTTTGTCTGAATTCTTACGTTATCACCTTGTCCATGAACCTGCATAGCCGTTGAGCAGCATTACAGAGGACCAAGGTCATGACCGTGAATCGATAAAGGGGTCTGCCAGGCACAGTGAACGCCGTCTTTTCCCTTGACGCCTTTTTCAGCGGTATCTGCCAAAAGGCATCCTTCAGATCAACACTTCACACTTGAAATGAAATTTGTTTCTGACTGATGATGACTTAGCAGACCATCAACATGGTGAAGTGGATACGCATCGTTTTTCGTATAGCTTTGTTAACTTTCTTATAGAGTACATTCACATGCGATTTTACCCAGGCATCTGTACCAGGACAATAGGAGAGCTCCACTCGTGGATTAATTGAAGTTCAACCTTCAACTATTGTTCAGGAATTTAATTGGCTACTCCTACTATAACATGATTGAACCTTGAACCATCGCTGAACCCCAGTTATTTCGCTGAAATCAGCCCGTAAAAATATTTGAACCACGGATCAAAATTTAAACCACGTTTGTACAACAGGTGCTAAGGGTATTCATGCAACGTCGTAAAACACTAGAAAAGTTTAAGATTTGGTTAAGTTTAACATTTGAACTGTCAAATTTTGTATGGGAACTTATTCAAACGTCATTGCGACTTGTAGAACTAGGTGCGTTCCGAAATATGTTAGTCAACAAACGATTCACATAAGTCAGGGAGATCCTTAATTGCAGCAAGCTGTTGACAGCAGATGTCATAAACCAATGAAAAGTAGTTAATTTTCGTCAAGTTTCGTTAACTTTTGCTTTCGAAAGAGAAGAGTGATCCCGAGCTTACCCCACGGAAGTGAAACTGTCATTTTGTGAAATAGGAACGAAAAAAAGAGAGAGAGGAAATATTTTCTTCAAGTGGAATATAGCTCACTTCTCCCTTTGACTTTTAAGAAAGCTACTAATCCGTTGGCTTTTGACATTAGCTTTCAAGAGCTTCTGAATATTATAGTCTTACCTTAAACATTCAATTTAAAAATAGGTGTGTTTTGTTACTTTTGAAGCACGAAGTTTAAAAACTGTTTCATAGAAGGGAAAACTTGCCACAAAATTAAAAAATGCGTTAAACCATTTTTGTATCCACTTTTGTGTATAAAACGTCAAACATGACACACACTTTCAAACACAACAGACAAGTCGCACCTCCGGTACAATAACGACGTAATTGCACTTTTCTTAAATGTTGAGGAAACACGTTTAAAGTTTGCGTGCTTATTCAAAATACAATAACGCAATAAAATAGGCCTACAGAATCGACTTAAAGAGTCCTAAAAATAGCTGATTATTCAGTGAGTTAGATTTCATATTATTACCTTTTATATCTTTCACCAGCTTCTTTTTTGAGCTTTTGGAGGGTTTGAGGACCCTCAATTGTGTCATTTTTGATCCAGGAATTAATTTTTTTTTGACAGTTGAGTCGTTCTTACTCTAAATTAATAGGCATTTTAGAATTTAAACCACGCTTCTTAAATGTATTCAAAAATGTATGCTTATTTAAAAGGCTGTTGTAAAATGTCTCATAATATCGAGGAACAATGTTTGTTTTTATTAAGTGAAGGAGGTCTTCCTTCTTTCTGTTTGGAATTGGAATTTTGCATGTGTAGGCTGGCGTTAGCTTAATATTTTCAAATAGTTTGATGTTTATAGCTCGTCCACGGCCTCGAATTGGAGCAAGGATCCACTCTCCTTCGAAGGAAGTCTTGTATTTGTAGGTTTCCTATCCTTCTTCAACTGTAACCATTTTCAACGCCGAAATTTTAATTTGGTCGTTGTTCGAGTTTTTTGTTAGGTTAAAGGACATTTCATCGGTCAACAATTTTAGGTCTACAAAGTCCTTCAATTTCAATTACTTGGTACGGAGGCCCCTTTTTCCGAACACTTCGAATAAGTGATATATACGTGATATATACAAACAAACTGTAAATTAAAGAGCACTTAAAACAAACAAACAAAAAACTCAGAAACAACGACGCAAAGTGCTGTTATGTCATTGTTGCCCTAAGATACACACTCATTTACTGACCTTTCGTACGTTACGGCGCGGCGTTCTAATGACTTTGCACAACTACTATTTACAAAGTATCGCGCGCAACTGACAATTATGTCTTTGTTGCATTGAAAAGTTTTTTTGTTTCAGCTTTTGTGGCGCGCAAAGTACAATTACGTCTTTCTTGCTCCGAAAAGTTTTATAGACTCAGCTTTTGTGTCAAACAAAAAAGTGGCCTCTTTTGGACACTAGCAAAGATACAATTACGTCGATTTTACTACGTATAAAACTTGAAATTTGGGACATTATGTCATTTTTAACTCAATTTCATAAAAAACTGCAATTACGTCGTTATTGTACCGGAGGTGCGAAGTCTTAAAAAAACAAAAAATATATAGACGTGGGTTTGACAGTTCTTTACTTCCTGCAAATAGAAATTTGAGAAGCAGAAATTTATAAGATTTTTCATGGAGGGTAACTTTCTTGCCCTCTCATTGTATTTTCTTGTTGCAGCTTTTTGGAGTTAACAAACAGGAATTTGTGAAAAGAAGTACGACGTTGTATGAATTCATACGAAATTTCAGTAACCAAACAGACCTTAATAACTTCGACATCCGAACACGTCTAATCTGTTACACACCTAATCTATCAAATAAATTTCTGACGTTTAACAGATTCAATAGGTCTGTTTGTTATCTTGAAATTTCTTGCAAATTTTCACAAATTCTCACAAATTTTCACAAATTCCTTTTTGTTAACTCAAAAAAGTTGCATCAAGAGAGCGAAATGAGAGAGCAAATAATTTTCCCTTCGTTAGAAAACTTGCGAATTTCTGCTACACATATTTCTGTAAACACGAAGTGTTACAACTACTGTCAAAAATCGTGGTGGTCAGTTTCTGTTTTTGTCACAGAGTTGCCACTAATCGGAAAATTTTCCGAAGTAGGTTTTAAAAAAAAAGCAGTATATTCAGTTATCTTACAGAAGACTGCGTATTCCAATTTTTACTTTCATTTAAAAAAAAGAAGAACAAAAGAAATTAAAAATAACATAAAATAATTAAATATGCCGTCACGATTGTTATCAAAGCAAACCAACAGCCGGAGCCGTAAGAATAGAATTGAAAAATTATTGGACTGAGTTTTGATGGATGATAACTTACTTTTTCGAGAAATAACAGTGCAGTAGGCTCAATTTAAAAGTAGTAGATTTGTTTTTACGAAAAGAGTGCATTAGATCGAATGAAATCATGGCAAAGTGGCAACACCGTTTATATACAAAAATGACGCTTCTGACAAAAAGTAGTGCAGTTCATGGTTCAATGCGTTTGTTAACTTTTTTCAAATTTCCCCAACTTTGATAGAATTGTCCCCTCTTCTCAAAATTTGACAGGTTTTACACATTTTTTTGTAAAAAGATACCAAACTAACCTAATTACACAGCATTCAACCAAATCAATGGGCGCGTTTGGCTATGGACTTTTCTATAAAGCTTTTCCTTATACTGGTACCCATGTCAAATATGGCAAAACTTGTTTCCCAGAAAATAATAAAAACTTTGTTAAAATAAACATTCGCTTTGTTTGCAATAGAAAATACATAAAATATTCTTCATTGATTTTGGGAGAAAGAGAGCTAGACTAGTGTTGATGACATTGCCTCTCGTTACCCGAAAATCGTGGAAACAAGTGGGAAATACATAACAATGATTCTAGAAATCTAGATTTATAAAATATAAAACATAATAATGCGATGCCACACCAGCTGCGTCATAAAAGAAGATATGCATAAGAACATGTATAATATAAGTATACCAACCAGTTAACCTAGTTTTGAATTTTAATTTTCAGCAATTTTACAAAAAAAAAAACCCCTTCATCTGGCAACAACGACGACGAAAAGTAGTTTGCTGTTCATCTTTCGAACTGCAATTTTAATCACTTTTATCGGTTTTCGATGGATTCCTGAATAAAATACTGACTATCAAAACTTTGCTCAAAACTTCGTGACCGATATCATTTAATGCAAAACTCTTGGAACTTTTATAAACTTAGATATTCATGTTCCTGCTTCCGCTTCCCCCATCATTAACATCAAATAAATTGTGGCTCTCCAGCAGTGGCAAGTTTTTCCGACGGGCACGACCGATGACGATGACGACGACTGATGTTGCTCGTTATTTTATGAATTAATTACATTACACCCCGTCCGTCGTGTCGTCGCATCATTCCTAACTCGTCCAGCCAGCAAACAAATCAGTCGTGTGGCGGTTTGGCGCGTGATTATCGCCATAATAATCGCCTTAATGAGCATGCAGCACAAGCACCCATATCGCCTCCACACGAAAAGTGAAAGATCTAACGGATTCTGTACAGGAAACCACGAGACGGTTAATTATTGCCGATAGTTAAGATGTCGGTTGTAAAATATATATGGTTTTTGCATTTACATGAGCTCAAAGATGTGTTTTTTTTTTCGCTGCGAGTGAAGCAGGCGTTTAACACGTGTAAATTACTGCTGTATATAGGGTTTGTTTGTACCTGGCACATGAGTAATTAAGATTCAGAAGTGCGAAGGTGAAAATTTTGCATTTCAAGCTGTTGAAAACAGACTAAAGAGATTTTGTGGCTTCTATACGATGACGTGAGTTTCAGAATTTCCTTCCTCTTGTTCATTGGAACATAATACAACGTTATAAACATGATGCTATATAGGAACTTGGAAACATAATAATCAAAAGATGGAAATGTTACAAAATAATATAAATATAAGACAAAGACAATGCAGCCAAAATGTTGAAAAAACTTTTTGTAAATAGCACTTAAGTGTAAGTAAAACGTCAAAAGTTTTGTAGGAAGTCTTAAGGCAAACTTAAATTAAGTTTGCCCAAAAAAAAAAAGTTTTTGAAATGTGAGCAAAGTGTAGGCTGCAGAATTATATAAGATGTAATGTTGTTTTTTTGTTCTGTTTCCGGTAATGTGGTTATTCTAGCAGAATATAAAACATGAAGATAAAATTTCTCTTAACATATAATAATGAACTCTTGGAAAAACTTCTATTATTTGTATTTTGTGGTTTTCACTATGCATGTTGGATGGCAGACCTATAAATGTGGCTCGTTAAGAAATTGAAATTGTTAAGAAGAACAAAAGAACATCAGAACTAAAATTATGCATGCGAATGATAAAACTAATTACTATGACGGAAAAGTTTAAGAAAATCAAAAGAAAATTACACATTTTTGAGAATTTAAAGCTTGAGTTGGTTGAGATAGTTTTTAATGCTTCTTTTAATTTGATTTATGTATTTGAAATTTTTGTTTTGCTTCTGTAAGCGTATTTTATGAATCCACCACTAAATTCATGGTTTCAATCAAGCTACAGGTGTTTTGAAAATAAGTGTTATGGCAAGTCAGAAAAATGTAGTTTTTTCATTTTTGAAGTTTTAAATTAGATCCCTAAAACCGCATGTCATCATTATTGAAACGTGAGAACAAAAACTTTAAGTTTTATTATAAGTGCAGATGGAGGAACATACATTTTTTATCGTTAAAAATATGTACATACATACGTCTGGCTGTATAATTCGATTGACATCTTGGACCAAAAAGATGGTGTGGAACGCGGCGAATGAATACAACATTGAGAAACAATGGTTTCACCAACAGTCTGGAAGTTATCAAAGAACTTACATGAGCTTCTCTAGCTGCATTGTATCCAAGGTGTGAACCGAATGTGTGGTGGCTAAGTATCAAGTTTTTGTTTTTGGCATGTTATCTGTTATTTTTGAAAAAGACGAGGTGTGGCTACGGGGGCAAGATCCCCCCTACATCCGGCGAGTTGAGCTGAGCACCACGAGCATGCCATCGCCTCCGTAGCGGACATTCTACCCATACCTCCTCCTCTCCTACTTTATCCTGACCCAATCCCAGCTTTTCTTTCCTTTTTCTCTAATCTATTTTTATTCAGATTCCTACTCTCAATTCCCAAACACCTCCTTTTTGCCTCATTTCAAATGACCATTTGTAGTAGGTTTGAGATGATGTGAATTATAAAATTCGAATGAGATTCTTTGAGCGCAAAGGACTGGCAAGTTGTCATCGCTCGGCTTGAACTCGCTGGAAGTGTGTGGGATCTTGTCCTCGCTACTCATACTCGACTACCACAAAACATGCCATAAGACCAAAAAAATAATTTAAGTCAATGAAAGATTGATTTAAATGAAGACATCGGACGGACGTTACCCCCAGAGGGTGCTGCGTTGTAATCAGCGTAGCCTTAAAGGATTTTCAGTTTTTGCCAGGGTGCTGAAAAAGAGAGGGTGGTGGATGAACCCTTAATGGACCAGCCTACTGTACTAAGGCAACAAGGACCTGGCCCTCTGGGTTCGGGGGTTGTATCGTCGGTTATAAGATGGTATGAAGTATGATGAAAAGAAAAAAAAATGCGACATTTATAACAGCTGTGATGAAAGACTGCACATTGGAGAGTATGGCACTTTCGGCGGATTAGTTGGCAGACACAGCCTCCACGAGGAGACAAATGATAACAGCCCCGACTAATAGATTTTCCAGAAGCTTGAAATGCGGTAAAATGTAGCACTAGGTTTCCACGGGTAAGAATCCACTAAGCAACCTAGTACTCTCCAAATGGTCGATACGATAACCAAATCGACTGTGCGCTAATCGAAGGAAGATACGTCTCTTACATCTAAGACGTGCGTACTTTTCGAAGGGCAAACATCGACTTCTGAGCAAGAATCTCTCCGCTGTGCTTTCCAGTGGTCTCAGTATCGCGATATAATCAAAGAGACACCCGAAATCAAACAAAAAGGCTTATACATTTTCGAAAAATAAACCATGGTAAGAGGATGGATGCGTGCAACTGAAAATGATGACAGAAGAAGTATGTACATACAAATATGCTGCAGCGGAAAAGAAGTGAAACGAGAGAGGAGTATTGAGCAAGGAGAAGAGAGAAAAAGCAAAGGCCCTGTGTAGAAAGAAAAGGGCATACACAGCCTCCCGGCTCAAGGAGATAGAAAAGTCTTGCGATCGAAACAACACCCGGAAGTTTAAAAAAAAGCAACTTGCTGCTGGTTTTGGTACCGGAACGTAGTCTCTTCAAAACAGTGAAGGTAACCGATGACCTAGTCACCGAAACACAGGGAATAGTAGATGTATTCATGCAGCACTTCCAGGCATCAAGAAGAGCTACAAATAGGACAAGAAAAGAACCCAATCCAGTCCCATCACCCAGTATAGGAGCATTCCATGAAAAAGAGGAACTCTCAGCTATTTAAAAATATTTGAATTTTTGATTTCAATGTACGTTTATAGCTAAACCTGTGAACTTATTTGCTTCAAATTTGGTACAGTGCATTATTATGTAATAGACTACATGGAAAATTCGAAATTTTGTTTAAGCTCCCCTTAAACGTCCAAAACCCGAGTGATTTATCTTCCAGTCTCTAAAATGCCTTACAAAAATAGACTGTGTTTTGATGTGAAACCGCCAAGCCCATACTTGGATTTTCGAATTCTCCCTGCATTCAAACTGACAAAAAAAGGATGGAGGACCGAATTCATAGCCTGTCAGAACACAGCCAGGTGCTTAGCGTTTAAATAAATACTAAAAATTACTACTAAATTGAACTCTGTCCGACACGTGACGTGGATTTGTCTGTACGTGACAAGACATTAAAAATGATTTTAAATATAACGATGTGCTTTTTAGATTCTTTTTCTCGCTTATACCAATTTTGATTCATTCTCATAATTTGGTTCTAACACATTTGTGATCGATGATCCATAGTTTCGCCGAAATTTGAACATTAAGATAGCAACCTGGAACATTGGTAGAATTTGCCCGTCCGTACGTGACAGCTCTTCTTATTTTTTTTTCTTAGACATTTAAAGGAATACCTTTAGAATTTTTGCATATAATAAGAGACTTATGTAAAAACTGTTACATAAAATTAATATATGACTTGTCTAAGTAACGTATCCAAAACTAGACGTTAAATGATAACATAAAATTAGTTGAATTTGTCCGTACGTGACCATGGAATGCTCTTATAGAAGAGGTAGACTTAGCTATAAAGAAGCTTAAGAGCAACAAGGTCACCGGGTCTGATGGCCTACCAATGAAGCTCTTCAAGCACGGAGTAGATATGTTGAAAGGGTGCATCATGCATCCAATCATCAACCAAGTTTCGGTGAAAGGAAGGTGCCCGATGACGGGTGTCCCATCTACAAAAAAAGGTGATCCTATGTGAACCATCGGGCATATCCGTGATTAACGTAGCATTAAATCCTATCCGACGTCTTGTATGGGTGCTTTAAGCCGTTTTGCAATGCAACGCCATGTAATCGGCATGTTCCAGTGAGGCTTTCAGCCAGGCAGTTAGACCATAGACCAAATTTTTACTCTCGGGGTAATTCTGGAAAAGCTAAATGAATTTTAAGGCGATACGCACATAGAATTCATATATGGTGATGGCTGAACCTATTCCATCTGGATCTAGTGACATAAGAAAATACGCGATGCATTGTGCAACTAGGGAAAAGCTCTTCCGAGTTATTTCAAACATGTTCGACAAGGAAATGCGATGTCATGTTATTTTTTTAATCTCGTTCTGGAGAAAAAAAAGTGCAGAGCAGGCGTTAACACTGATGGAACTATTTTCAACAGATCTGTCCAACTTCTAGGGTATATCGATGATATCGAAATCATCGGCCGCTTCCAACAGGTCGTCATAGAGTCTTTCACAGCAATTGTGGAACAGGTGAAACTTGTTGGTCTTGAAGTAAGCGAGGACAAGACCTAATACATGCTATCAATAAACAATGAAAGATCTGCCAACTGGCTAGAAAAAAACGTCACTGTTTATAGCAACAACTTCGAAGTAGTTAAGGTTTAAGGAATTCATCTGCCTCGAGTAAACATTAATCCCACGAACGACATCTTGGTGGAGATACAACGAAGAATTACCCTAGCAAACCGGTGATACTTCGGTTTGTCACAACTGGTGGGTCAAAAACTTCTCTCATGAAAGACGAAGCACACTATAAAACCCATACTGCCGATCCTGCTTTATGGCACCAAGTGGTGGGCGATAAGTAAAAAGAGAGAGCTGATATTGGGGCTCCTTCGAATGAAAAGTTCCTCGACGGATATTTGGTCCATGTCCCTCAAGTTAGCAGAGCAAGGTGAGCAGAACATATATTTTGTGATGGCATTATAAAGCGCTTATTAAATGCTAATTAAATGCCCAACAATTAAATTTAATGCTCAAGTACTTTTGGTAAAAATCAATGTTCTGCTAACTTGATTTAAAGTTAGCAGAACAATTTCCTAAAATGGTTAAAAAATTAAGTATGAAAATTGGGTTTGGTCTTATATTAATGAGCTATTTAAATGCTCTGCGAATCAAAAAAAAAAAATTGAAAAAAATTTGATTTTCACAAAAAAAATTTTTTGTCCACAATTTTGAAAAAAAAAATAAAATAATTTTTTCTTTTAGATTTTTCGATTCAAATCTTTTTGATTAGTTAAATGCTCGCCTAAATGCAATTAAATGCTCCAATTTCGAGACAATTTGCGAAGATCTGAGCCAAAAAAAAAAAATAATTCAATTTCCCATACATTTCCATGTTCTGCTAGCTTAAAATCGGTTTTTCTCAAAAAATTCAAACTTTTTCGATTCAAATCTTTTTGATTAGTTAAATGCTCGCCTAAATGCAATTAAATGCTCCAATTTCGAGACAATTTTCGAAGATCTGAGCCAAAAAAAAAAAAAATAATTCAATTTCCCATACATTTCCATGTTCTGCTAGCTAAAAATGGGTTTTTCTCAAAAAATTCAAACTTTTTCGATTCAAATCTTTTTGATTAGTTAAATGCTCGCCTAAATGCAATTAAATGCTCCAATTTCGAGACAATTTGCGAAGATCTGAGCCAAAAAAAAAAAAATAATTCAATTTCCCATACATTTCCATGTTCTGCTAGCTAAAAATGGGTTTTTCTCAAAAAATTCAAACTTTTTCGATTCAAATCTTTTTGATTAGTTAAATGCTCGCCTAAATGCAATTAAATGCTCCAATTTCGAGACAAATTGCGAAGATCTGAGTTAAAAAAAAAATAATTCAATTTCCCATACATTTCCATGTTCTGCTAGCTTAAAATCGGTTTTTCTCAAAAAATTCAAACTTTTTCGATTCAAATCTTTTTGATTAGTTAAATGCTCGCCTAAATGCAATTAAATGCTCCTATTTCGAGACAATTTGCGAAGATCTGAGCCAAAAAAAAAAAAATAATTCAATTTCCCATACATTTTCATGTTCTGCTAGCTAAAAATGGGTTTTTCTCAAAAAATTCAAACTTTTTCGATTCAAATCTTTTTGATTAGTTAAATGCTCGCCTAAATGCAATTAAATGCTCCAATTTCGAGACAATTTGCGAAGATCTGAGTTAAAAAAAAAATAATTCAATTTCCCATACATTTCCATGTTCTGCTAGCTTAAAATCGGTTTTTCTCAAAAAATTCAAACTTTTTCGATTCAAATCTTTTTGATTAGTTAAATGCTCGCCTAAATGCAATTAAATGCTCCAATTTCGAGACAATTTGCGAAGATCTGAGCCAAAAAAAAAAAAATAATTCAATTTCCCATACATTTCCATGTTCTGCTAGCTAAAAATGGGTTTTTCTCAAAAAATTCAAACTTTTTCGATTCAAATCTTTTTGATTAGTTAAATGCTCGCCTAAATGCAATTAAATGCTCCAATTTCGAGACAAATTGCGAAGATCTGAGTTAAAAAAAAAATAATTCAATTTCCCATACATTTCCATGTTCTGCTAGCTTAAAATCGGTTTTTCTCAAAAAATTCAAACTTTTTCGATTCAAATCTTTTTGATTAGTTAAATGCTCGCCTAAATGCAATTAAATGCTCCTATTTCGAGACAATTTGCGAAGATCTGAGCCAAAAAAAAAAAAATAATTCAATTTCCCATACATTTTCATGTTCTGCTAGCTAAAAATGGGTTTTTCTCAAAAAATTCAAACTTTTTCGATTCAAATCTTTTTGATTAGTTAAATGCTCGCCTAAATGCAATTAAATGCTCCAATTTCGAGACAATTTGCGAAGATCTGAGTTAAAAAAAAAATAATTCAATTTCCCATACATTTCCATGTTCTGCTAGCTTAAAATCGGTTTTTCTCAAAAAATTCAAACTGTTTCGATTCAAATCTTTTTGATAAATTGATTTAAATGCTCCAATTTAATTGTATTTAGGCGAGCATTTAACTAATCAAAAAGATTTGAATCGAAAAAGTTTGAATTTTTTGAGAAAAACCCATTTTTAGCTAGCAGAACATGGAAATGTATGGGAAATTGAATTATTTTTTTTTTTTTGGCTCAGATCTTCGCAAATTGTCTCGAAATTGGAGCATTTAATTGCATTTAGGCGAGCATTTAACTAATCAAAAAGATTTGAATCGAAAAAGTTTGAATTTTTTGAGAAAAACCGATTTTAAGCTAGCAGAACATGGAAATGTATGGGAAATTGAATTATTTTTTTTTTTTGGCTCAGATCTTCGAAAATTGTCTCGAAATTGGAGCATTTAATTGCATTTAGGCGAGCATTTAACTAATCAAAAAGATTTTAATCGAAAAAGTTTGAATTTTTTGAGAAAAACCGATTTTAAGCTAGCAGAACATGGAAATGTATGGGAAATTGAATAATTTTTTTTTTTAACTCAGATCTTCGCAAATTGTCTCGAAATTGGGGCATTTAATTGCATTTAGGCGAGCATTTAACTAATCAAAAAGATTTGAATCGAAAAAGTTTGAATTTTTTGCGAAAAACCGATTTTAAGCTAGCAGAACATGGAAATGTATGGGAAATTGAATAATTTTTTTTTTAACTCAGATCTTCGCAAATTGTCTCGAAATTGGAGCATTTAATTGCATTTAGGCGAGCATTTAACTAATCAAAAAGATTTGAATCGAAAAAGTTTGAATTTTTTGAGAAAAACCGATTTTAAGCTAGCAGAACATGGAAATGTATGGGAAATTGAATTATTTTTTTTTTAACTCAGATCTTCGCAAATTGTCTCGAAATTGGAGCATTTAATTGCATTTAGGCGAGCATTTAACTAATCAAAAAGATTTGAATCGAAAAAGTTTGAATTTTTTGAGAAAAACCCATTTTTAGCTCGCAGAACATGGAAATGTATGGGAAATTGAATTATTTTTTTTTTTTTGGCTCAGATCTTCGCAAATTGTCTCGAAATAGGAGCATTTAATTGCATTTAGGCGAGCATTTAACTAATCAAAAAGATTTGAATCGAAAAAGTTTGAATTTTTTGAGAAAAACCGATTTTAAGCTAGCAGAACATGGAAATGTATGGGAAATTGAATTATTTTTTTTTTTAACTCAGATCTTCGCAATTTGTCTCGAAATTGGAGCATTTAATTGCATTTAGGCGAGCATTTAACTAATCAAAAAGATTTGAATCGAAAAAGTTTGAATTTTTTGAGAAAAACCCATTTTTAGCTAGCAGAACATGGAAATGTATGGGAAATTGAATTATTTTTTTTTTTTGGCTCAGATCTTCGCAAATTGTCTCGAAATTGGAGCATTTAATTGCATTTAGGCGAGCATTTAACTAATCAAAAAGATTTGAATCGAAAAAGTTTGAATTTTTTGAGAAAAACCCATTTTTAGCTAGCAGAACATGGAAATGTATGGGAAATTGAATTATTTTTTTTTTTTTTGGCTCAGATCTTCGAAAATTGTCTCGAAATTGGAGCATTTAATTGCATTTAGGCGAGCATTTAACTAATCAAAAAGATTTGAATCGAAAAAGTTTGAATTTTTTGAGAAAAACCGATTTTAAGCTAGCAGAACATGGAAATGTATGGGAAATTGAATTATTTTTTTTTTTTGGCTCAGATCTTCGAAAATTGTCTCGAAATTAGAGCACTTAATTGCATTTAGGCGAGCATTTAACTAATCAAAAAGATTTGAATCGAAAAAGTTTGAATTTTTTGAGAAAAACCCATTTTTAGCTAGCAGAACATGGAAATGTATGGGAAATTGAATTATTTTTTTTTTTTTGGCTCAGATCTTCGCAAATTGTCTCGAAATTGGAGCATTTAATTGCATTTAGGCGAGCATTTAACTAATCAAAAAGATTTGAATCGAAAAAGTTTGAATTTTTTGAGAAAAACCGATTTTAAGCTAGCAGAACATGGAAATGTATGGGAAATTGAATTATTTTTTTTTTTTGGCTCAGATCTTCGAAAATTGTCTCGAAATTGGAGCATTTAATTGCATTTAGGCGAGCATTTAACTAATCAAAAAGATTTTAATCGAAAAAGTTTGAATTTTTTGAGAAAAACCGATTTTAAGCTAGCAGAACATGGAAATGTATGGGAAATTGAATAATTTTTTTTTTTAACTCAGATCTTCGCAAATTGTCTCGAAATTGGGGCATTTAATTGCATTTAGGCGAGCATTTAACTAATCAAAAAGATTTGAATCGAAAAAGTTTGAATTTTTTGCGAAAAACCGATTTTAAGCTAGCAGAACATGGAAATGTATGGGAAATTGAATAATTTTTTTTTTAACTCAGATCTTCGCAAATTGTCTCGAAATTGGAGCATTTAATTGCATTTAGGCGAGCATTTAACTAATCAAAAAGATTTGAATCGAAAAATTTTGAATTTTTTGCGAAAAACCGATTTTAAGCTAGCAGAACATGGAAATGTATGGGAAATTGAATTATTTTTTTTTTTTTGGCTCAGATCTTCGAAAATTGTCTCGAAATTGGAGCATATAATTGCATTTAGGCGAGCATTTAACTAATCAAAAAGATTTGAATCGAAAAAGTTTGAATTTTTTGAGAAAAACCGATTTTAAGCTAGCAGAACATGGAAATGTATGGGAAATTGAATAATTTTTTTTTTAACTCAGATCTTCGCAAATTGTCTCGAAATTGGAGCATTTAATTGCATTTAGGCGAGCATTTAACTAATCAAAAAGATTTGAATCGAAAAATTTTGAATTTTTTGCGAAAAACCGATTTTAAGCTAGCAGAACATGGAAATGTATGGGAAATTGAATTATTTTTTTTTTTTTGGCTCAGATCTTCGAAAATTGTCTCGAAATTGGAGCATTTAATTGCATTTAGGCGAGCATTTAACTAATCAAAAAGATTTGAATCGAAAAAGTTTGAATTTTTTGAGAAAAACCGATTTTAAGCTAGCAGAACATGGAAATGTATGGGAAATTGAATTATTTTTTTTTTTTTTGGCTCAGATCTTCGAAAATTGTCTCGAAATTGGAGCATTTAATTGCATTTAGGCGAGCATTTAACTAATCAAAAAGATTTGAATCGAAAAAGTTTGAATTTTTTGAGAAAAACCGATTTTAAGCTAGCAGAACATGGAAATGTATGGGAAATTGAATTATTTTTTTTTGGCTCAGATCTTTGAAAATTATTTCGAAATTGGAGCCATTTAATTGCATTTAGGCGAGAATTTAACTAATCAAAAAGATTTGAATCGAAAAAGTTTGAATTTTTTGAGAAAAACCGATTTTAAGCTAGCAGAACATGGAAATGTATGGGAAATTGAATTATTTTTTTTTTTTTTTGGCTCAGATCTTCGAAAATTGTCTCGAAATTGGAGCATTTAATTGCATTTAGGCGAGCATTTAACTAATCAAAAAGATTTGAATCGAAAAAGTTTGAATTTTTTGAGAAAAACCGATTTTAAGCTAGCAGAACATGGAAATGTATGGGAAATTGAATTATTTTTTTTCTTAACTCAGATCTTCGCAAATTGTCTCGAAATTGGGGCATTTAATTGCATTTAGGCGAGCATTTAACTAATCAAAAAAATTTGAATCGAAAAAGTTTGAATTTTTTGCGAAAAACCGATTTTAAACTAGCAGAACATGGAAATGTATGGGAAATTGAATTATTTTTTTTTTTTTGGCTCAGATCTTCGAAAATTGTCTCGAAATTGGAGCATATAATTGCATTTAGGCGAGCATTTAACTAATCAAGAAGATTTGAATCGAAAAAGTTTGAATTTTTTGAGAAAAACCGATTTTAAGCTAGCAGAACATGGAAATGTATGGGAAATAGAATAATTTTTTTTTGGCTCAGATCTTTGAAAATTATTTCGAAATTGGAGCATTTAATTGCATTTAGGCGAGAATTTAACTAATCAAAAAGATTTGAATCGAAAAAGTTTGAATTTTTTGAGAAAAACCGATTTTAAGCTAGCAGAACATGGAAATGTAGGTATGGGAAATTGAATTATTTTTTTTTTTTGACTCAGATCTTCGCAAATTGTTTCGAAATTGGAGCATTTAATTGCATTTAGGCGAGCATTTAACTAATCAAAAAGATTTGAATCGAAAAATCTAAAAGAAAAAATTATTTTATTTTTTTTTTTCAAAATTGTGGAAAAAATTTTTTTTTTGTGAAAATCAAATTTTTTTCAATTTTTTTTTTGATTCGCAGAGCATTTAAATAGCTCATTAATATAAGACCAAACCCAATTTTCATACTTAATTTTTTAACCATTTTAGGAAATTGTTCTGCTAACTTTAAATCAAGTTAGCAGTACATTGATTTTTACCAAAAGTACTTGAGCATTAAATTTAATTGTTGGGCATTTAATTAGCATTTAATAAGCGCTTTATAATGCCATCACAAAATATATGTTCTGCTCACCTTGCTCTGCTAACTTGAGGGACATATTTGGTCCTGCTAATAGAGGAGAAGATACAACCGCGAACTCTATAAGCTGTAACAAGATGTGGATGTGGCCCAGAAAATCAAAACACGTCGACTACATTGGCTTGGCCACATCGAGCGAATTGATAATAATGCTCCAGCGAAGAGAGTCTTTGAATCCCAGCCCCTAGGTTAAAGAGAGAACGAAGAAGACCAAACCTCCGACATAAGGACCAAACCGTGTGGGGAATGACAAAAAACGTTTTGTAATGAGTTTGTAGGAAATTGATTCAGACAGTTGGTTTATGTCCCCTTTCACTTGCGTATACAATGTGAATTGCGGTTTTCCTCCCCTTTGTCGTTTTACGGTGTACGGATACGGATACAAATATTTTACAAGCAAGAGCACGGCGATGGCGTCCAACTGCTCTAAATTACTGAACTTTAAGCGGCCTTACAAAATAATTGTGGTTCTTTAATCCAATTTTCCGTATTTTCAAAATTAAAAAACAAAAAAAAAAAAGTATTCCCGAGCGTATGGAAGTGGAATTAATCCACTCACTCAATTTCATTAATAAGCTCCTTAAATATTTCACTCTGACCCTTGTCTTATGTCTAATGTATGTGTCAGTCAGATAAATTCAAATCCATTTATAACCTTTTTCCAAAAAAAAAAAAAAAAAAAATAAACCCCAAAATGGTAGTAGTGCTATAAATTCATGCCATTCAACCGAACCAAACTTTTCACTTTTTGTCTCGAAAAATTATTATACTTCAGTAAAACCTATTCCTCTTTTGTTTATTTCCATATTAAAAGCACATTTTTATTCCTTATACGTCCTTTTTTCTTTTGTGTGTCCGTCAAATTAAGTCCCACCACGTTCCAACGACGACGCACGACGTAGTCATTAGCCTTTTTACACTTTTAAACAGAACACAACAACAAAAAAAAGCTGTTCAAATTTGTAAATTCTCTCCATCATGACTAGGACCAGTACATTACATAGCCTGCAGTATAAAGTTTCATCTTTGATAAAAAAAAAGAACAATGAATGTAACCCTTTTGGGTAGAACCAACCGACACGAAGCCACCGCGCCGCCCGCCCGACAATGGGGTGGGATACGAGTAGCATGGCATTTCCCTTTTCAAATTAAACTTTTATTTTAACACCATCATCCTTTTATCACACACCGCGAGATCGTGAAATATTTTCCACAATAAACAGCCGGGAAAGTTTCATTTTTATAAACTTTTTGAAATTTCCATGGAAACCGAGTTTGGAGAACCAAAGCCCGATGGGGAAATGACTTAATTTTTTCACCATTAAAAAAAAAAGCAAAATGTCTTTTTGTTTGTTCTTCAAGGCTGAAAATGAAGACGTTACCGGAACTTCACCTTTTCAAGTTTTTTTTTTTTTGTCTCAAATTCTTCAACTTTTTGTTGGTACTTCTGTAACTCCCTTTATGGATTAGTCTGTCGAATGTTATAGCCGAAATAAAACACTTCACTTCAACAAAAACGTTACCAACTGCCAGACTGATTCATCCTTTAAAGATGAACTTTATCTAAGGGTAATCCAATGTAGCACACAACAAAGAGAAAAAAAATCCTAAAGAGACGTAACTTCTCTATCAATCAGTAGAACTAAGCCCCCACGAAAAGTCAATTTCGATTTTTATTGCCTTTTGATCCGAAAGTGTTTCTCCTGATGCTTTCCCCCAGATTCAAGTCCTCCCTTATAGGCATAACCCATAACCTCACCCACATTTGGGGATAAAACATTTTGGTTCTTTGAAAGTCACTTAAGTCAAAAAAGAGGAATGTCGCTTGCTATCTTTCCGCAACGAAATACGATTTAAAGTTTCTATCTCTAAGCTCTAATAGGAACAGAGTTAGGGTGACGATGCTGTTGGTGAACGTGTCAAAAAGTGCGTGACATAAAAAGTTTACTGTTATTTGCTGGTTGGGTTAACCTGGGAAAAAAGCAGTAGAGCTACTGGTTTCAGTCTGCCATATTGTTAGGATGTCACATCCATCTTACTTTTTCCTTTCACACAGATGTTCTTCCAATATACGGGTCAGGGTCAGGGTTTTGAAAATAAATTTATCAAAAACTCTGTGTAAATTTATATATACAAACCCAAATCAGTGAATCCAAAGTCACATCACAAACTCTTATAAAAGCCAGCAGCTAATAAAATTTTAGACCCAATTCAAAAATAAATTCATGTGGTGGTTTTGGTTTATAAAAAAAAAATATGAGATAAGGCATTAATTCCATTCATCAAAAAATGAGAAAGGTTGACGTAAGTATGTTTAATGTACATGCGGCTGGCGGAGTTATTATTAAATTAAGATTCAATTGAGAAAATTTTGTATTGCAAAGGCTCAAAAAGAACAAATGCTGTGAATTAAATTAAATTAGGAAAACATTTCTTTTTTCAATTTGACAAATTTGTGACTAAATTGAGCTTAAATTCATAGAAAAGACTTAGTTGTAGGACACCCACCTTAAAACTGTTACGAATCAATTTTTTGGGAATCAATCTGCTCATAACTAAAGTATTTATTGGTTCAAAGTTTTGCTTAGTTAGTTACGTACTTCACCGACTCCGAATCCATGAAGGGTCTCGAGCACGCTACTTCCAGTCATTTAAACCATGCTTCTGGCATCTGTGATGACTTGGTCTTTAAATCGGAGGTTCGGTCTTCTTTGTTCTCTCGAGCCTGAGAGCTGGGATTCAAAGGCTCTCTTGGTTGGAGCATTATTGTCTATTCGCCCTCCTCACACAGGACCAAATATGTCGAAGAATGAAGGATCCCGAGCACGCTGCTTCAAGTCATCTAAGCCAGGCTTTCTTGCATCTGCGGCGGCGATGGCGTGGTCTTTAAATCGGAGGTTTGGTCTTCTTTATTCTCTCGAACCTGAGGGCTGGTATTCAAAACTCTCTTGGCTGGAGCACTATTGTCCATTTGCTCACCTCACACAAAGGACCAAATATACGTCGAAGAATATTGTCAGAAGCCCAGTATCAGCTCTCCCTTTTTTTTTATCGCCCAACACTCGGTGCCATAAAGCAGGACTGGAAGTATAAGGGTTTTAACGAGCATGCACTTTATTTTTCGTGTGTGGAGCTTTAAACCCATCTGCTGTACCAAACCGAAGTTACTCTGGTTTGCTAGAATAATTCTTCGTCAGATTTTCTAGGTATCGTTCGTGGGATTAATTTTTACTCCAAGGTAGGTGAACTCCTTAACTTCTTCAAAGTTGTTGCCATCAACAGTGACGTTTTGTCATAGCAGGTTAACAGATCTTCCATTGTTTGTTGATAGCATGCCTTGGTCTTGTCCTCGTTTACTTGAAGACCAACAAGTTTTGCCTGTTCTTTAATTGCCGTGAAAGCCTGTTGGGAACGGCTGAGGATGTCTATATAATCGACATTGAACAGATCTGTAAAAAATAGTGTCTTCAGCGTTAACGCACCCCTTACGCACTTTCAGAAAGAGATTGAAGAAATCAAATGATAGCGCCTCCCCTTGCAAAAACCTGTGCATGTTAAGAACAGTTCGGAAGAGCTTTTCCTTAGTTGCACATTGCTTCACGTTTTTTTTTTTCAATGTTACGCGAACCAGCTGGATCAGTTTTCCCGAGATCCCAAGCTCAGACATCGCCATATAGAGCTCGTTGCTCGTGGCAATGAATGCTTTCATATGCGTCTTTGAAGTCGATGAATAGATGGTGAGTCTCGACTTGAAATTCATTGGTCTTTTCTAGGTTTTGTCTAAGAGTGAATATTTGGTCTATTGTCAATCTGCCTGGCCGGAAGCAATACTGGCACTTGCTGATTATAGTGTTGCAGAAAGGTTTAAGATGCTCACACAGTATGTTGGAAAGGATTTTGTATTCTACATGTTATCAGGGATATGCCCCGATAGTTCTTCTTTTTGCATAGTATTAGATGGCTTTTTTTGTAGATGGGTCATATGGAGATGATTGAACAGTCACCGGGCATGCTTCCTTTCACCCGAACCCCTCGTGCTTGAAGCACTCTGCTGGTAAACCCAAAAATCCGACGGCCTTGTTGTTCTTGGGCTTTTATAAAGCTAAGTCTGCTCCTTATTGGTTAATGGTATTGGGTCTTCATTTATTAGAGCATAGTTTGCTGCTCGTCGTAGTTCTCGCTCTACCTGATACCCATTCAACAGCTGCTGGAAAAACTGTTTGAATGCATTTCAACTATTTCCTGTGCTTCGGTGACTAGACTACCTTCGACGTTTCGAAAAAAACTGCGTTTCAGTTTAAAAGCCAGCAGCCTGTTACTTGTCTTTTTTTATAAAGCTTCCGGTGTTGTTTCGATCTCGAGATTATTCGATCTCCTTGAGCTGCGTATACCCTCTTCTTTCAACGCTAGGTCTTCTTCTGCACTACAGCATATTTGCATGTCACTTTTTTTTTAACTTTAGGCATTCCTCATCATAAGACGCGTTCTTTTTTTTGTGGCTGGTAGCTAATTGTGGTTTCGGCTACGTCTTTGATGATATCGCGATACTGGGACCACTGTGTATGCTTTCGAGGCTGAGGTAAGCTCGTCGTAGTCAAAGGTATTCCCGAAGAAAGCAAGCTAAACTCTCGCTAAGAAAGTAAAAGAACTCGAAACAGTCCCCGGTTTTAATAATTAAAATTTTTATTTATAACTAAAATAAGAGGGGCTAACAATCTTTCAATGTTTTCTAATCTTATTATAAATAACACGGTATTTCATATACAACTAAGCTTGGTTCCTTAGAGCTAGAGGAGTAGACTCGGCCTACAATATTCATTTAGAAGAAGTGAACCAGGGAAAATACGGTAGGAATCTGATTCCAGCCCAAGGCTAGCCCAAGGAAGAATTACTTTGTTTGCCCAAGCTCTCACTCAGAAGGAGTAAGAAGGGAGTTTACGGTAGGAATCTGGTTCCAGCCCAAGGCCCAAGGGAGAATTATTTTTTTGGTCCAGCTCTCACTCAGAAGGAGCAAGAAGGGAGTTAACGGTAGGAATCTGATTCCAGCCCAAGGCTAACCCAAGCAAGAATTACTTTTTTGCCAAAACTCTCACTCAGGAGAAGCAAGAAGGGAGTTTACGGTAGGAATATGATTCCAGCCCAAGGCTAACCCAAGAGAGAATTACTTTTTTTTGCCCAAGCTCTCACTCAGAAGGAGCGAGTTTACGGTAGGAATCTGATTCCAGCCCAAGGCTAACCCAAGGGAGAATTACTTTTTTTGTCCAAGCTCTAACTCAGAAGGAGCAAGAAGGAAGTTTACAGCAGGAATCTGATTCCAGCCCAAGGCTAACCCAAGGGAGAATTACTTTTTTGCCCGAGCTCTCACTCATAAGGAGCAAGAAGGGAGTTTACAGTAGGAATCTGATTCCAGCCCAAGGCTAACCCAAGGGAAATTACTTTGATTATTTAACGGCGCAAGCCAAAAAGATTACCTTTAAATGGTTCACGAGTGCACCATGAAAAGTAACCTCAGCTTATCCAGAGTTGCTACACACCAAGATTAGCTGGAACCTTTATGCCTCCTAAAATTCCGTTTAAATAAAAATCGGAATTAGCACGAGTCAATAGGCTTCGGTTTTTTTGGAAATTCGTACCTCATCGTTATGATTTTTCTGCCACAAGATAGTGTGAACTGTAAGGAGGACGAATGTAAAAATCTTATGACGTTGATACCATCGATTCTGTTGATATGGGTATGTAGGTAGATATTTGATGGTTTGGCTATGCAGGGTGATGGTGTATATACATATAATGGTGATGTAGGGTGCTGGTAGTTGATGTTGATGGTAGTGGGTTTATTGTAAATGGACGGTGACGGATCAGTGATTAATTGTTGAGCGCTCGGTGTGGGGGAGGGGGAAGTGAAAGTGTAACACTTCGTTACAACTGATTGTTGGCATCGGGGGAAGGTGAATGCACAGTGGAGAGCTTCTCACTCAGGAGCTCTCTGCAAACTTAGAAGATTCCGGTGTGCCAGGGCGACAAACGTCAAATTTCTTCCTTAGGGTGGTTCGTAGCTTCTCTTAATTTGAAAGTCGAGCTCTTAGACTTGCTGCAAAAAGGAAATGGTCAGAGTCGACGTTAGGGGCGTGTCTTCCATCGTTGGCACAAGGTCGATTTGGTTGATGTGATCGACCATTTGGGAGCGCCATATTGTTTTGTATGAATTCTTGGCCCTGGAAACCTAGTGCTGTGATAAGTACACTATATAACGAGCTTCTGAAATGTCTATTAGTGTAAGGTGGTTATCATATGTCTTTTCGTAGAGCCTGTGTCTACCAACTGATCCACCGAAAGTATTTTCCTTTATAATTTGAGCATTGAGGTAACCGCCAGAAAAAATTTTACATCGTACTGATGCAAACTTTTCATTTTATTTTAAAAATTACTATCGCATCGAATTAAATAATACAATTTAACATTCCAAGCCTTAGAAATCTTATCTTCATAGCATTTGTCCCATAAAGAGGAATACTTTGAAAACGTAGGTAAACATTAAAAGTTGTCTCTTTTAATTTTGTGCTAGGACCACACTGTTTTCCCCATTCATTAACAGCCAAAAAGTATATATCTTGCAAAAATTCACCGACTACATTCCTAAACCATATTGCATTTCATTTTAAATTTATCTCCATCCAGCCACATTGTTATCGTTGACGGTTTCAATTTTCCTTGATAATTTGTGAAGATTCCTTGGAGCGAAATTTTCAAGTTATAATTTCTCCATAGTTACAATTTAAGCTCATATCCTTTTCATCATCTAATAAATAAAAAGAAAAAAATTAATTTTCACCAAAAACTAACCAACAAAAAAAAAAAAAACAAATTGAAAAACGTACACATAATTATAACACAAACTTTCAGTCCCTCAGCAGGGTCGATAAAATGAATTTCCATTTCCCTTATTTTATCTGGGCTTAAGTATAATTTTCTCATTCTTTCACTAACCCTCCATACCACTCTGTCTGTTGATTCTATACCAAAAAGCCCTAACTAACGAAATAAATTCAAATTATCTTAAATCAAATTTTCTACCTCTGGATTAAAATTGCAGAGCAAAGTTTACCTTTACTACTTTCCCTAACTTATCTTCTAACCATCAGACCACCCAGCGCCAGAGCGCCCACTAAATGATCTCACTATGACGTTTATTCATTTGTATGGAATCAGAAGAACCCATTAAGGTACGAACACACAGGGCACGTCCTCCAGACTAACTATACCAATTGCATTATGTGTGTACCCCAAGGCACGCTGGCGCTGGCACAATTCGAGCCTAACAATGTCGACCCTGAACTTCGCATCGTTACTTATTCCGCACTTTATCGCGCTTTTAGTTTTGTTTGCAGCAGAAAAAAAAAAACTTCAATGATAGTGACATTGAGCGTCGAAAATAATCGCACCCAAATCATGTTCGAATTTTCGAACATGGTGTTTGTTTGTTTGTTAACAATGGTGATGGATGATTATCTAAAATGGTGTTCATCGGCTTTTTATTGATGTACATCTAGTTAAAATATTATTTATTCTGTTGACATTTCGACGATTGTGCATTATTCGTGCAACACTCTTGTCAAAAGAGGAGGCGGATGTCACTTTTTTTTGAAAAGAAAATAAAGGATTCCTAAAACAGCGAAATCAGAACACACAAAAATAGGAACACGCTATTAAAACTAGGAACGGCAGTCATGCCTCATGCCACACAGTTAACGACGACAACGATTGAGGAAAGCGTTGTTAATGTAGAGTATTTTGAATAATGCCCTTGGTCCTGTTTCGTTTTTGCCTCTTTACAACCACTGCGGGTACTAAAACCTACTACTGGGAATGGCGCAAGAACATGGGTCTGATAAAGGGGCTTTGGCTATGACGATGGTGTTGGTGCTGGCATTGAGGGTACTTGCTCGTCATCATTTGGGTACACATGGATTGGTGGGTTAAAGTCTCGCAATAGGAATTGAAAGTGGGTCAATTTGCTGGTTTTAGTTGGCCTCTTTTTTATATAGTGAGTTGTTCGGTCAGTAGTAAAAATAAATTCGAAGCTTCGTATGTTATGTTATGTACATTGCTGGACAGAGTGCACACATATTATTTGACATTGATGTGTGGTGTTTTTTTTTGTATGTTGTATTTGGCGTGTTTGCAGTGAAATATAGAACTTCTCTTTGTGACATGCAAAGTAGGTAGACTTTTTGTGCTGTTAGTTCAGTCGTTTAGTCAGAAAGTTTGTGTTTTCTTTGTAAAGGTTCTGATTTTATTTATAGGTACAGATTTTTTTTTTTAGAATGAAGTGTTTATTTAGAGTTGTTTTAATTATATTCAAAGGAGGTGGTTTACTTAAGAAAATAATGAACACACATAGAGTTGTTTGATATCTTTCATAATATTAAAGTTTGCTTCAGGACTTTCTATACAAAGCTATAAATAATACCTTTCAAAATGTATTTGATTTAATTCTATCTATTTATAGGTATGCTCGGTTTGAAAAGCTTTTATTCAATTAAATTAATTAACTACCTACATATGCTCATGGTTTTACTTTACATAAGCAATTTGTTTGTGATAAGAGAATTTGTTATTGCAGGTTACAGCGATAGAAATAGAATATTTATATATTAATGAAAGAATTAAGTACATGTTTATTTTAGGTAATGCTTATTAAGGCCCACTTGCTGATATGAAACTTAAATGTTTAAGTTAAACATAAGCTCTAATGTGACAGTTTACGCAGGGAAAAAAGCAGAACATAAGCTTTTAAGAAGAACATAAATCCTTAAGATTCGTATCAACAAACGGGTCTTAGGCCCATTTGCTGATACGAAACTTAAATAATTTAAGTAGAACATAAGCGCTTGTGTGACAGTTTACGCAGAGGAAAAAGTAGAACACAAGCTTTTAAGTAGAACATAAATGCTTAAGTATCGTATCAGCAAACGGGTCTAAGACTCATATCGTTTTCGTTTGTGTTCACGATATGTTCAATTCTGTTTCTTTTAGTACCAAAGGATGTCCTGCACAGGTACATTTCTTATGTTTTTCATCGGCAGATTGGTTATTGAGCAAATTAAATTTTACAAAGAATTGCAAAAACAATTCCTTCTAATAAGTCAGTACTTTCGTGTTTTTTTCAGTGGTAATTTGTTGGGATAGTGTCATTTAAAAAAAGGCCCCCAGCAAGAAGCTTTATTCTGTCAATTTTTGCTGAACAGAATTAAAGCTTTTTAACAAGCTCAAAAAGTAAGAAAGAGGAAGAAGGAAATATGGATATCAGTGACAAGTGAAAACTATAAAATTAAAAAGCTCTTAGTTGTGATGTATGTATGTACATGTTGTCTAAGGCTGAGGTATGCTCACCGGGTCCAAGGGTTCAGGACAAAGTTTCGAAAACCTCGAAACTTCGTTGTTCCTTGAGTGATTTTAATGAAACTGACACAGCTGATAGCTAAGACAGAATTAAAAAGGAAAACAATTAATTTCAAAACAGTGTTTCAAGGAAAGTTTCAACATTTTAAAACTTTTTTCCTTGAGCGATTTCAACGAAATTGCCTCAGATGATGGCTGATAAAGAATAAAAAAAGAAGAATTTTCAAAATATGGTGTTTCAAAAAATGTCAACACTTTGCAACTTCACTGCTTGGGCGAATCCAGTAAAAATCACAATACAACTGGTAAAAATCTCAGATGGATCCGGTAAAAATCGCAGTAAAACTGGTAAAAATCTTAGTACTGCTGGTAAAAATCTCGGACGAATCCGGTAGACAACACAAAAAACTGTTAAAAATTTTGGACGAATCCGGTAAAATCACAGTAAAACTGGAAAAATCTCGGATGAGTCCCATTAAAATCGCAGTACAATCAGAGCTGTTAAGTAATTAAGCATATATGTACTTAAGTACAATTTAAGTACAAATACCTTGTACTTGAAATTTTTAAGTACCAGTACAATTCCTTGGTACTTGTACTTAAAAATTTCAAGTACCAGTACCGGTACCTGTACTGGTACTTTCATTCCACAAAACTACTTGAAATTTTTGTATTGATTACTTTTGTACTTATGAGCTGTACTTAAATACTTTTTAATTCCTTTTTAATTCCAAATGTACTTATAATTCCTTTTAATTACTTTTTCAAAACCAAAATCGCCGTGGTCGTCCAAACGTGGTTTTCAGGGTCGTGGTCATTGTATTCGTCTCGATCTTGTCTCACAGTGACCGTTTACACGGGGATCTGCTTCGTGGTTTTCTCGCTATGATGTGGCTTTGGTCTCGCCATGACATTTACACGTGGTTTTTGGCATTAAGCATGTTTTGCCGTCATCTCGCTTTGGTCTAGCTAAAGCCTCACCCAAGTTCTTTTTTTTACAAAATTAAATGTTTCAGAATTTAAAATAAGCTTAAAACGTGGTTCAAAAGTCCAGTCTTGGTTTCCAGTGCCGTGGTTATTGTTTTTGTCTTCCTGTAGTTCCGCCTTGCCAGTTTACATAGGGATTTGTGTCCTGGCTTTCTCGCTATGGTCTCGTTTAGAATGTTTTCCTTCATCTCGCTTTGGTCTCGCTTTGATCTCGCTTATGTCTCGCCAAAGTTATTTTTGTTCTAATAAATTTTTACAAAGATGTTAAAATAAGCTTGAAACATGGTTCAAATGTCCAATCGTGGCTTCCAGTATAATGGTGTGTTTGTCTTGCTGTGGTCTTGCCTTGTCGTTTCTCGCTATGCTCTCGCTTTCATCTCACTGTGGCATCTACACGTGGTTTTTGAAATTTAGTATATTTTGCCATCATATCGCTTTGCCATCAAATTTCTTTTTTTTTTCAAAATAATGATCATAATAAATAAAACAAACAGAATCTTAGTGACAATGGTGTTATATACCCATCGCTTTTTGGCTAAAGTTGTTTATTTTTCATGTGGTTGCTGTCTCTTTTCCTTGCACTCATAAAATTAATCACAATAGTAAATTAGTAAATAGCCTCCAAGCCACCAGAGTGAAACCCTATTTTTGGATCCTTGAAATGGATCAAGGACGATTCTCGGATGAGTCCGGTAGAGATCACAGTAAAACTGGTAAAAATCTTGGGTCCAATCCAGCGAAAATCACAGTAAAACTTGTAAAAATCTCCAAATAATCCGGTTAAAATCACAGTAAAGTAACAACTAGTAAAAATCTCCGAAAAATCCGGTAAAAATTATAGTGAAATTGGTAAAAATCTCAGTACAATTGGTAGACAACTCAGTTCAACGTGTACAAATTTCATACGAATTCGGTAGAAATCAAAGTGAAACTAGTAATAATCTCGATCGGATCCGGCTAAATCACAGTAAAGCTTTAGATGAATCTGGTAAAAATTACAGTACCAATCGTACTGTCCATATTCTCTTATTTAATTCTACTATACCAAGTTCTTGTTGTTGTTGTACTTCGGTAATGTCGTCTGTGTTCCCTACTAAAAGGGTATTTTAAGCATGGTCATGTGGAAAAAGGCACCATAGGAGATGTTCCATAGATCGTGATTGAGGCCCCAAGATTGAAATCCGGGGCTTCTCCTAAATAATTTTCTTTCTACATGTGTCTTCCATGGTCTCATATATCAGCTGTTGGTCCCTGAAATAGTCGTTCAAAATTCGCAAGTGATAGGGTGGGATGTCGCTTCACCTGGCTGAGTTAAAAGTGTTTCTGATGAAGTGCATCGATTAGTGCATCGATAAGTGGTATCTCCAAGCTCTTGAGAAATACACTTTCCTTTAAGCAGCTGTTGAACATGTTGTGGTATCTTGTGCCATTAACTTTATTATGCAAGGTTTACACGGATTATCTCAGCTCTTCTTCACTGAACGACGCGACGTGCATATACTGTCGTTGTTCCGATGCTGTGTTAGGCGGCCAGGCTTGGTGTGTTGGGAAGAGTATGTACCTACATTATGTGCGCCATCTTTTATTCGGCAAGGAATGGTTGTTGACGTTTTTTTTAGTTCAGTAGATTCTATGCTTTAAAATATTGAATTTTTAGATATGAATTGTTGAAAATTCTTGTCCCACAAAAAAGCTCAGTAGTATAGCTTCAAGTTTTAAAATTTTTTGAGGGTAAGAAATGTTGTCTTTATATTGACATCAGCGCTGTCAGTTGATACATTTTCACTGCCAATGGTTTCATATACTGCATCCTCCACCCATCAGATTCAAATTCCTTCATTGCTGGCAGATAAATTTAATTTCAAACGTGACTTAGACATGCCAATATAAATTCATCAACACTGTCTTGTTTGTGAAGCTTTAGATCAAGAGTTCAAAGAGATGAATCATTCTATTTATTCCATTCTGACTCTTTGTCAAACATTTTTCGATAACCCTCCATGCGACTTAATTCCTTCTCTTCGGGTTAAATGACTTCATATATTTTCAATTTCGGTTTCTTTTGAAGCAATTAGGTATGGCTTTCAAATAAAGACTTTTGGTAGAATATGTTGAGCAAATTAATCACATTGTGTTTCGTCAGCTGAATGAGTGTTTGTTTTTGGATAAGAAAAATACATGAAGGCGATAGCATTGTCCGTACTTTGCATGTCCTTTGAGCTTTAAATGGTTTGATGCATTTTCCTTTTCTACTTACAACAAAAATTCTGTGGAAGGTTATGTTTTGTCAAATATTTTTCACTAGATTTTTTGTTTTTTGAATGCCATAAGTTCGCATAGTCATGAAATTGTGAAAAGTCTAATTAACCTTAAGAACTAAGATTTGATGGAACCGATTTGTAAAAATGTCTGGTGTTATTGATGCCAATTGCGTTCTTAATTGCTTTATAAGAGAAATCTTAAAGTTATTTCAAATACTTTCTTGGAGTCTCCAATAATTAATGGTGCGGAATTTTGTGCTCTCCTGAAACACTGCAGCGAACTAAAAAGGTTACCTTTTGTCCTTTATCAGGAAGTACTCGTAAGTGCCAGTATCAATCAGCTTCTGGTCTTTCATTTTCTTTTTTTTTTTGTGAAATTTCAGGATGAAAGGATCAACTTGATTGGACTCACTACAAAGTTTCTCCCTTCAATCCGTGCCGTATCCTACGCATATTTGTATCCTATCCATTCACTGCTGATGGCGCATTGAAATACTGACCTTCTTTTTGAATTCCGTTAAGTGTCATAGCCTTTAACCTGATACCTGAGCACCAAGTAACGAAGTCGGTGCATGTATATCACGTTGCTTAAAAATCAATTGAAAAAGGTTTTTTTTCCATTTTTGGCTTTTTCAACGCTTTCTCAGTTCCCTGCTCAGTTTTAGTCGAATATGACGACATGATAAGAATGTAGAAGGTCGTTGCTTGAGCTAGTGGGGCCTTGAGGCAAAACTAAAAATATTTGGCCCTTTTTCTCAATTACTTCCTAAATGACAGAAACGAACTCATTAATTACTTTACATACTTTAAAACTATATTTGCCGTGCTTTTCGATAAGTTGTTTACACGATTAGATCCTCAGTGGAGAACATTATGTTCCAAAAAGTATGTGATACAATAGAGATGGATTAACTGGTAAATGGCTCGGTCGTGTATGGCCAGCGTTAGACTTTTTACCACTGACCATTTCACTACATTAATCTTTACAACTTTTAACGATTCCTGGACTCATAAGATCATGGATCTCCATTAAATGACAAAAAGTGTGAAGAGAAAAGCTGAAGCCGTTGGTCTTAAGATCAATACCACAAAAACCAAAATGATCTGTCTTGGAACTTTCTCATCTATACAAAAGGAGGTATTTCTGGACAACCAGTGAAGATGGTAGAGAGTTTTCAATACATTGGGAATATTGTCTCTACTGATGGCGGGACCGAACTAGATATAATCAGCCAAATCGGGAAAGCAAAAGTGGCGTTCGGAATGCTGTCCAAAATATGGAGAAACAACTCTATAAGCCTAAAGACCAAGCTACGACTGTTCCACTCCAATGTTGAATACGTGCTTCTTTATTGGTGCAGCACTTAGAAAGTAACACTCGCTGTCTCAAGAAAGCTGCAAACGTTCGCGAGGATTTGGGGATTTTCGGGTCTAACCGTATCTCGTGTGATGAACTTCATGAAATGGTCACGAGTGCAATGCGAGTCAAGCGATGCAATTGCACCCTCTCACGCAATGAAGCAGACGAGTGAGCCGAACTAGAAGTACTTGGCGAAGAACGGTCGAAAATGAATCATCACAACGGGGGAAGAGTTGCAGAGAGCTGATGTACATCTCCAAAAACTGTACACGATAACGCGTAAGAGTAGTGCATGCCCTATGCCCCGCAAAAAGAACCTCACGGACGTAAAAGGTCTGAGAAACTAAGTAAGTATTTCGGTCTAAGAAGTGCATTTTCAAAAAGTAGGCTGACAGGGTCTATTTTCAACTAAATTTCTTCTATGATATGTGCACTTAAGGCCTTGATTGGTAATTCGAAAGAACTTTGCGAACCAGAACGCTAACAAAACAGTCAGTCACATCCAATTTGATTCTGATGTTTTCGTATCTTTCGTTGTGTTTGAGCTTTAAAATGTCATCTTAAAAGTTTTGATATCTCCAATAGAAACATTTTTAGAGCTAAAATTATCTGCTCAAAAAATAACGATTTTCAAATGTTACAATGCAGCCAGTCCAACTGACAATATTGCTTCGCATTTCAGACATTAAAGTGTTATTTGTTTCTATAGCGCTCCTATTAAGCCTCTGATGGGAAGTAAATATCTTATTGGAGCATTACTGAATCCTTAAATACTTTCTGGTGCAAATTATATCAGCTTGATAGAAGCGATATACCAATGTTTCTTTAATATCTCTACATTGCTTTTATGAAATGACAACGAAGCTTTCGCTTCTGTAGTCATCCTGTAAAATTATTATACAATCTTTATTTCTTGTATTGGTATGTTTAAGTGCAGCCACAACCCATTTCTGCTATACTAGGGAAAACACAAACCACTTCTGGTATACTAAAGAGTATAGCCACAAACCAGCAGTGTGGAGAAAGTGCATAAGTTCTTTTTCATCGTAAATATATTCTTCCATGGCCGAGCGGTTAGCGTGGTGGACTTTCAGTGCGAGAGGACCATGGTTTGAATCCCACAGAAACCTTGTAATTTTTATAACTTAAATAATATCTAATAAATTCTAAGATTGCATTTCAGATCAAAACTTTAAAATATAATAAGGGTATTCATGCAACAGTGAAAAGTCGTCGTAAACGTGGTAAAGTTTTAAGCTTCGTAAATCTGTCAAATTTTCCATACAAATTGTGACAGAATTACGAAGTTTTAAACTTTACAACGTTTACGACGACATTACGCTGTTGCATGAATACCCATAATATCAGCAAATAAATAAATCAATTGTGAATTTTTTTTCTTATTTTTCCACCTTCTTTTATAAGATCTCTAAATTGAGTCCAGTAAGTGTTTTTTGGGGCAACTGAATCTACTCCATAAAGGTCCAATAGGAGCTTAAAAAGTGGGCCTTTTAAAGTTCGGACTATTAAATAATGCTTATATGATTGCAAGAAATGATTATGAGAAGCTTCTTTGGATTATTATAGGGGCAAAATTGTTAGTTGGGAGGAGGAGCTGATACATGTGAAAATTAAATAATGTCGGATTTCCTTTCTTGGAACCCTAAAAAATCAAATATCTTGGATGAATTAGCTTTTTCGGTTAGACGATATGAAACGAATGACTACAATAAATATTTTGGTCAGCTAAAAAAATATTTCTTCTTACAATACAGTGTCAAGCGCCATAACAATGCCATGTCCCACCAGACTGTGTGTCTGAAATATTATTCTTGTCCTCCGCCTATGGAGACAGACATTTATTAATAAACTTTCGAATACCTTTTCCGATACTGGAAAGAGACTTATTGATTGATTCGCAATGGAAGATACAATTATAAATGTGCTATCTGGACTTATAACTATGAAGTATATATGCCTATGTTGTACATAAACCTTTTGAAATTATTTATTATTAAAAAAGTTTATTTTTAGTCTGTTTTCTCCATTTTTGTCAATTTATTTTATTTAGCAATTCTCCTAGCAAAACTATATTCAGTTGAAAAGTTTCTTAGAGTTTATGCAGCTTTCAGTATTTATCATTCAACAAAAAACTACGCAAAAAGGAAATCATTTCAAATTAACTGTCAACATTTTTAAAGAAGGTTTTTGCCTAATGGTATTTTCTCATTAAAAAAGCATTTATTTCCAGTGTTGATTTTATAATCAACCTCCAACAATGTCAAAATATATAATTCAACTTTGCTCGGAAGTTAAATAAATTACTTTTATTACGTTGAATGTCATTTAGATGAGTTTTTAATAATAAACTCTCACAAAAATTACGTTTATAAACAAAATCGTAAAATCCCACAAACCTATCGTGTGCTGGAACCTATTAATGCTGAGATAATATACATATATAGCTACTCGTACTGTGAAAAAAGCTGAAGATTATGAAACACGATATTTTCCAATTTATTAGTTTATTAATGAATATTTGTTTAGTTGACAGCGTAGATGGGTATAAATCGTGTTAGGTGTGAACTAAAGTCCTTTCTTTTGGCGGATACCTAAATGATTTAATATTTTGAAGTCATCTTTCTTGCGGCATACAAGAAATCTATAGAGTGAGTTATGGTTTTTTGAAGAAAAAAAAACGAATTTGAAATTAAAATGAAACTAGAATTTGTTTTATCTCAATGTTTCGTTACGGTTTGATTCAACCCGGGTTGATTTTGATTCCTTGATAACTTGTCCAACATCGTGGGTCATCCGCCATATTGGAGTTACATAGAATGACGTTATATGAAAAATTTCCTCTCAATGGGTTAAGGACAATAACTGCTTTCAAATTCACTTCCAAGTTGAATCAACCAGGGTTGAGTTAGCCCGGGTTGAGTCAACCCGGTTTGAGTCAGCTCGGTTTTTGTAAACCCAGTTTGAGTCAATCCAAGTTGAGTCAACCCAACCAACAGCCTTTCTTATTCAAAAAGTTATGTTGGTACAGAAATCTAGCTTTTGATATGAATTCAAAAGATGAAAAATTGCCTATTGTGTGAAATAATTTTTGATTATGATCCTCAACTGGTAACTATTTTCTATGTCTACCCTGGAATTGACACTAGGAATTATCACAGCTTGATAACAGGATTCCAGACGAATGAAAAATGTTTTAAGTACTTACATACATATAAAGTTTTGCATCCCCCTCTTCAACAAACTAGTAAAAGAGTGACTTGGAAGAAAAAGCTAATTAGCTTTCTGAAAAATTTTCAGTCATCACGTATCATGTGATTTGTACTTGCGATACTATGGCAAGTTATGCATTCGTTAAAAAAAATCGAGCTCGAGATTTTGATCAAACTTGTCATTACGAAGATAGAGAAGACGAAAAAAGTTGGTCTCACAATTCTATCTGTCTGTCCGTTGAGCTAAAGCCTAAACAGCCAAATCGATTTTCTTCAAACTTGGTACATAGCGTTTTTTGGTCATTCCCCCCACATGTTTTTTTTCATTTTTTTAGAAGCAAAAATAACGGTACCTGCCATGCAATTTTGTTTAGCAATTTAACATAATCGTATTTTTCTCAAAAACGGCTCCACAACTTTTCTTAAAAAAATTGAATAAATTATTTTTAGTAAAGGTTTCCTTTGGGTGGAAAATTACTATTAAAAAAATGGTTATTAGTGGCACCTCCCAAAGAGCCATTTTTTTAATTTTTGATTTTCTTCAAAACGGTATGACTGATTTTAATAATTTTTTTATACAGAAGCTTCCAAATAATATAACGGCCATTCCAAAGTAACGGAGAAGACAATCGGACGCTTGTAGTAAAGTTTTTCTTGTTAAGAAATTAATATTTTTTCATGAAACTTTGTGGTTTTTAAGAATTCATCACAAAGTACACGACACAGAAGTTTCATCAAAAAATTATTAAATTTAGTAAATTTATACAAAAAAATAGACGGTAACGGAGAAGACACGTACGATTTAGAGATTTCCGACCATTGCCTTGAAGTTTAAAACTCTGCGCCGTCCATTAAGATATGAAGTTGATATTTTTTGCACACTTTCATAAAACCAACATTTATCAAAAACCATCCTTGGTTTAATGCCAAGTTTCATTGTACTATCAGAAAAAAATATGAAAGATGGTAACGGAGAAGACAGCTAATGGTAACGGAGAAGACACGTACGGTTAAAGATTTCTTTTTTGTTCACTTATATTGTAATTCGTATTTTTTAATTATTCTCATCAATGATAAAAGTGATTCAGGCAATGGAAAAACTGTTTATAAAATTTCATTGAAATCGGTTAACGTTAACACGTGATAGCGAGCAATTGAAATTATTCATTTAAAATACATGGGGTTTTCACAGTTTTTACTCAAAATATCAGCAAAATTGTAAAAGTTGATGGAAAATCTTTAAACTTGGCACATAAATTAACTACTGTAAAGAGTATCAAAAAAAAATATTTTCAATAGTTTTGTATAATATTAACCCCATCAAACAATTTAATTAAAAATCGTTGTTTTTGTGCATTTGTTGCTATATTAAATGGAGTAACTGTTATTTACAAAAATAAAAAAAATTTATTTGTATACTCCTTATGACATTTAGTATGTGTGCCAAGTTTAAAGTTTTTAAATCAACAATTACATTTTTACGGGCACTTTGAGTAAAAGAATGTGAAAACACCATGTATTTTATATGAAAAACTTCAAGTGCTCGCTAGCACGTGTAAACGTCAACCGATTTCAATGAAATTTAACAAATATTTTTTTAGTTACCTTGATCCATTTTAAGCATGGGGATCAAAGAAATTCAGACTTTAAAAAAAAAGTACCTATGAGTCGTTGAAATTTGGATGAGAAAGTGCAATTTTGTCTTCTCCGTTACCCTGTTTTAGTCAGTAAGACATGATTTAAAAATCTATAAAAAATCCACCATAATCTTTTTTCAAGTCTTGCTTTGTATGCGGAATAATTTTACAAACACTAATATAGTTCACCATTTATACCAACTTTTGTCATTTTTCGGTAACGGAGAAGACATAAAATGTTCAGTCATTTTGAGGCGTAATTCTATTTTTACAGCACTCCTATCAGAAAAATAGTTCCGAATTTAAGTAGTGTATTGAAAACACTTATAAAAACCTAGCTGCACACCGCCATTTGCATCACAATTTATAGAGAACTGAAAGGAGCAAAATTGCCGAAAAATGCCCAGGTACGAAAGATAAAGTATGAGCTTTTTTGATCACTTGCCTATTTTACAACAACAAGTAAAATTTTATATTTATAATTTTTTCGTTAACTCTAATACTCTAAATATTGGCATATTTAAATATATTTTTTTCCTTAATTTGAAATTGAGTTGCTTGGTTTCGAAATTTTTGGAATGGCCGATAAATAGTTTTGTGTACCAAAATTTGAAAAAAATATTTTTTTGGATTCTTAAAAAATGTTTCAAATTTTTGTTTGAAAATCAACGATATAATCGATTTTTTGAAACTCAATACTTATTTTACAAAAGTTAAAAAACCGCAAAAGAAAATATTTTGTTTTTCTCAAAAACGACTCCTACGATTTTGATTAAACTTTTTCCATATACTAAAACTAGTACGATCTACTACCAAAAACTGTAAAATTTTTCACTTGGCAACTAGTATTAATAGTACCCATCATAGAATGTTTTTTCTTATTTTGAATTTTCTCACTATCGGCTAAATGGATCTAGATTAATTTGTTTCATATATACATTTCGGATACGATTAAATAATATTGCATATAAAAATTTTCAAAAAAAAGTTTTTGAATTTTTAAAAAAAGTTTCAAATTTTTTTTTTGAAAATTCGATATCTCAAAAACGAGTTGACAACTTTTTTTAAATTTTATTTTTATCTGCACATAAATATATACCTACTTAAGATCTGCATTCCAAATTTTGTCCTTAAAAATGTTTTAAGAATTTTAGGTATAGGTGAATATTTCAAAATATTGATATTTCAGTCTCCTTCATTTTTGAACCGAAATAAGAGATTATATTATAAGTTTGTTAGTTGGATGGCTTAAAACAAACGGGTTCCAACATTCCCTCTAAAAAAAAAGTTAAAGAAATTACCATACCCGTTATCTCCATTTAAACACCCAAAATGTCATTCCCCTGACGTGTCCCCAGGTCTACTTACCACACTGCAATGAATTTTAGCAACGAAACTAAAAACGATTAAAAAAATCTAATGATGCAGTCTTTTTGATAAGATATGCACCCTCACTAAAAAATGGTTAATTTATTTTTACTCTTTACTTTGTTAAATAGGAGCTATTTAGTAAGTATTTTCTTATAACTACGATTTAATTCTCATAAAACACCCTTCGGAGTCATTCCCCTAACATCATTTTTTGTGTCATTCCCCTGATTTCAAGTTTTCATTATAATGATTGATTGAGTTTTGGAACTTCTAGAAGGATCAATAATATTGCATTTAAACATATTTTAAGTATTTTTAGTTGTTTTCAATTTTTTAACATTTTATTGTTCAAAATATCATAAAATAATGTAATTATTACTAAAAATGTCTAGTCTCGCAAAAACCTTGAACCACAAGAGCAATTTCGTGCG
Source organism: Dasysyrphus tricinctus (assembly GCA_963921185.1). Classification (NCBI taxonomy): domain Eukaryota; kingdom Metazoa; phylum Arthropoda; class Insecta; order Diptera; family Syrphidae; genus Dasysyrphus; species Dasysyrphus tricinctus. The sequence goes on from OY992531.1 coordinate 48,982,392, forward strand.
ACATAGTCGTGGATACTATTTTTAATGATAGCATTTGTTCTCTTTTTTCTTTATCCTCCTGAAACCATCCGCAAAATGAAATATCTATCTAATCACTGGAGTCATTCCTATGATACAAATTTCATTTCCCTGACTTAAAAAACCGTAAGAATTAATCAAATACTATGACCCCTCAGTCTCTTGAACATAAGAGCAAGTACCTATGTGCGACCCAGCCGTGCATTTTATTTCACTTGGTTGCTTTCTATCCGGTCAATGATTTTAAAAGATATTAGTTAAATGAAAATGTTAAAGATTTTGCAATTTTTACTTGCGATATAGGTACTATAGGGCAAGTTTTGGATTCGTGCAAAAAAAAAATTTCGAGATAACAATCAAACATGACATTACGATGATAGAGAACACGAAAAAAGTGGGTGGCAGAATTCTGTCTGTCTGTCTGTCTGTATGTACCTCAACCTACAGTCTAAACCACTGAAGCGATTTTCTTCAAATTTTGAACTTAAGGTTTTTTGTAACTCTCCAGAGGGGAAATTGATTTTTTTTTTAGCTCAAAAAATAACGGTACTTGCCATACAACCGTTAAGGAAAAGCTTATTTATCTCAAAAACGGCTCCAACGATTTTGATAAAAAAATCAGTGTATTATTATAGATATGATATACCTTTTAGTAAGAAAAAAAATCACCAAAAACATTTATTAACGGTACCTGCCATATAACGGTTTTTTTGATTTTTGATTTTCTCATTAACCGCTCATCCGATTTCAATGAAATTTTTTGCACAAAAGCTTTGTTAGAATATAAATGATACTGCATACCAAAATTTTTGAAAAAATAAATTTTGGATTTAAAAAAAAAGATTCAAATTTTTGTTTTCAAAATTCAATATTTCAAAAACGGGTTGATGAATTGTTTTGAAATTTCAGTTTTAAATGTATATTAATTTATACTCAATATTGGCATACCAAATTTTTTTTTTGAAAAATGTTACAAAAATTTTATATATAAAAAATTAATTTTTAAGAAAACGGCTGCAACGATTTTAAATTTTTTTTTTGAATATATTCATACTTTTTCAAGTAATCAAATGGCATACTTTTTTTTGAGCTCTAAGTTATTTATCAGGCTGTTTATACAATTAAAAGAACGATTTAAATGCTTTTTATACTTTTTCTATAATTACTTGAATATTTTTTAAAGTTCTTAAGCCCCACACAACTTGAACATAAGAGCAAGTACGTGCGATCCAGTCGTGCATTTTATTTGATATTAATTCACAATTCTTCACTGTCTTTGTTATCCATGTATGCACCGCTATTTTTATGTTGTTGATTGTTCTTGTAACCACAGAAAAGGCACTAATAGAAAATCGTAGTTAATAGACTTGAGTAGGGTGATGAGTTTTCTTCTGTCAAAGAAAAAAGAAAAATTATCTCACCTTCCAGTAGTTGTTTTCATTTTGTGTCTTTGACTTCTAATTATGCAATCACCATTTTTTTGACATTAAAAAGATTGCAATTTTTTTCCCCATTCACTTATCTGCAATCAGTTGAATGCAATCTTTTGAGAATTCAGTCTTTCTTTTTGTTTTAATTCTTTACATTCCCTTGCATTGATTTGGATTTTTTTTTACATTCTGGAAAGACAATCTTTTAATAAAAGTCATTAACCAGGTGGTTCTTTCTTTTTATCCCTATGCAAAATTAATATTTTAAGTGCAAACTCATACGACCTTAGGAACTGATTTTAATTTTATTGAATTAAATAAATAAAGAAACAATACTTTCATCAACCACTGTGTTTGAAGTATTTAGTTGTTAGTTTATGTCCTTAAGCCTAGTACGCTGCTGATGCGAAACGAAAAATCCCATACAAAAATGACACAGCGAAATCATAAACTAAAAATTTAGTTCTACTTTTCGTTCTGCAGTACGCTGTTCGATGAGCGAAATTGATAATTGTAGCAGATTATTTGGAGATGTCTACACTCTTTTTTCGCACTCAATTAATTACCCAGACCATTTATTGTGTGCGAAAAAATGACATTTGTGTTTTTTCGTGTGTTTTTTCGTGTTTATTTTTGTTGTTTCTTTCGTTACAGCATGGATGCTTGTGATTTTTTTGCATTTGCATTTGTTTTAATTTTTTGAATTTGTGCAACTGTCAATGAATATTTTTCCGCATCGTTTTCGTAAGCATTTCGTTGTCTTATTGGAGACCAACTAAAAATTTCGTTTCGCATCAGCAGCGTACTAGGCTTTAGTGAATTAAAATACCAATCCTATATTCGTGACCAGCAACAATTTTCCTGACTATACGACCTACGTTGTAGTCGTTCATGTCCTTGAAAACGATTTTCTTTTTTTGTTTCTTTTTTAAACTTCATTTTCATGTTCTTCCTTTTATTATTGCTTTAAAACTTTACTTAAATATGTTTATTATGTACCTGAATTGTTAAACTTTTACTTTTTTTTAAATTATTAAAGTGCTTTTTTATGAAGGTTCTAGGATGTCATGTTCTTTAGCTTAAACAATGTAATATTAGTTTTCAGAACAAAAAATGTATACTCGAACTAATTTTAAGACATTAAAACGAAAGTAAAATGAAAAAAAGCTTTTATGAGGGACTAAACTTCAACAACACGAAGGGCTATCTCATAAATTAAATAGCAATTATTTAATAAGTTTCCTTGTTCAGCTGTGAGTAGGTAAATTGAAAAAAGCAAAAAAGAGACTAATTATTTTTATCAATAAGTACCTACAAGAAAGTTTATTCTTTGTTGTTGTTGTTATTGTTTGTTTTGTTTTGTTTTGTTTTGTTTTGTTTTGTTTTGATGACGTTGTACGAAAAGTGCACTCAAGAACACACTTGTTGTTCTACATTACATACACGTTGCAACCAGCAATATTTTAGACACAGACGAAGACAACGTGGAATACAGTGGTTCAAGGTTGAAAATCATTTTCTAATGATTTCATGTTTCTGTATTATTTCTGTTAAAGAAAAAATATTTTATACAAGATTCTATAATAGAAAAGATTTTGATGTTTTATTTATAAATATCCTTCTTTCAACTATTCAAATACAAAAGTTGTTTTCAGATTTGTAAATATATGTTTTTTGTATTCTAAGTTTAAGGCCCATTTATTTAAGAAGAACGTTAATATACTTAAGTTTTGTATCAGCAAACGGATCTTAGTCGAATAAATATTATTTTCTCAAAGAACAACCTTTAAAAATGGGCGTGGCAAAAAAACTAATGAGGGTTTAATTTCTTAACAAAAAATTACCTACAAAATTTATTTTTGAATTTTTTTGACGAAGATTTTTCAATAGAAAAATCTCTTAGGGCATGTTATTGGGTGGAGGTCCTTCCTTTCAAAATCCTCATCACAAAATTGCATCGAATCTTGTATGAAAATTGGAATTTTTTGAAAATTGGAATTTTTGGACTTTTTTCAATACAACTTAAACCACTGTTTCCTGATTCTTACCATTTTAGAAAATAACATCAAATTAGTGTAGAGTACTTTGGGTTTATTTTAGATTTTTCTCACTTAAACTTGAACCATTGTATGTAGCTGCCACCACCGTCGCCGCCGCCGGCGGCCGATGGTAACGCATGGCACGTGAGTGTATATTTTTTTGAAGAGATGCGCCAGATCTTTAATTAGCATTTCACCTTTTGTCATTTTGTTTTCCCCTTGCAGTCTAGTAGTTGCATAGTTGTGTGGCAGATGCGAAGATTCACCTTGACATTATGCTCTTGAACGAATGAAAACACTTAGAATCTTTTTTGTACATATGTAGATATGGAGCAAATAGAGAACATTTATAGAATACTTTACTTATATAGTGGGATGTTTCTGAATGTCAACAATTATGATAGTTAGGCATTAGGCATATTGTGTAAGGAATGTTTCTACAAGAAGCATATTGTTGAATAAATTTCAATGAGTTCTAGTTCATAATTTATTGTTACAGCACCAATTAACAATGAAAAGTGTGAGAAATAAAGGGTGTTGACCAAAGTGCTAACTGCTTATGGGTTCGATATTTCAGGAATGTGAATTTTGACTTTGAATTTTTTGCATAAAATGATGAACAAAGAACTGGCTTGTTCCAGTTATGCATTCTATCAGAAATCCCTTGTTGAAATTCATGTGTTTAGCATATTAAACTGCATTTTACTCTTGTTAAAAATTATGTAGGGTCAGGTGATGACTTACAACTAAATAAGGATTTTTCGAAGACTAACACAGATATCTATTGGAAAGATTTAAACTGAATTCTTAATAAGACAATAAATTAGTAGTTTAGGGAATTGTAGTATCGGGAATTACTGTACATATGTAGGTATTTATATTGTCAGAAGTTTAGTATATCTAGTAACAATACATAACTAAATGTCTATTAAATAAAATATAAAAATATTATTATATCTGTGACTACAGAACTATACGGATGTCTTTAATTTTGAATACAACAGGAATAGTTGTAAATTTTTAGTTTTCAGCTCGCGGAATATGCAACCTCAAAAATAACTAAAAATAGGTTTTTTAAGTTTTATGACGGAGATATCTCAAAACCAGAGCTGATGGTGGAAAGCGGAATTCAGATTTTAACCCATATCCAAAAATTACATTTAAAACTAGTCATATCAGCCCGTGTCAAACACCGTGTTAAACTGTGTTAGTGATCAACTGAATGACATGCTTTTCTTGCGAATATCTCTCACATTGATTTTTGACCAAATTATGAAACCGCTAGAAGGCCAGATAAAAGAGACCAGGTAGTAGTAGACTGCTACATTACTATTGGCGGATACAAGGGGTGGGATCATGGGGGTCATGATAAGGGTCATTTGATGATTTTGTTAAAATTGCTGAAACGAAATTAAACTCAAAGTCAGCTAGTTTCAGTAGTTGGTCAGTCATTTGCATTTTAGTCGCAAACCTCAGATTCGCATTCAGCACCCCTGAAAACATTAGGCAGGAAAAAATTAGTACCTCCCCCACAATTTGCCCGCCTGGAGTCTTTTTGAGCACAAATTGACTATTGTACTATTTCTGGAATTGTGAGATTTTGATATTGGAGATTTTAATATGCGAGATTCTGGTTTATTTGCGAGATTTAATGTACATACATAGATGCGATTTTTTTTTTTAATTTTAAGATTATTGAAAAATGTGAGACTTCTGTATTCAAGATTTTTGGTTTGCGGTATTTTTTTAAGGCTCTCTCTTCATATTTTTTACACATTTTTTTGAGAATTCCTGTTTGTTAACTCAAAATAGGTTGCATCGACAGAGCGCAATGAGAGAGCAAATAATTTTCCCTCCGTTGAAAAACTTGCGAATGTTTTACAAGTAAGCAATTTTGTATCGTGTTTATCGACTAATATAAAAATCACAGCATGGATATACTGTGAATTTTATTATTCTAAGGGAATTTGGTTAAATTCAGACACTTAGAATTTCAAATTTCAAATGCCTGCGCTCAGGCATTTCTTCTGATTAATTGCTGTGATTTGTATACTAGTCGGTAAATATCGTGTAAAATTGCGTCTTAGGAAGTACAATAGTCATCTAACTGATGAGCCTAACTATCGTACCTGAGCGAAACGCAATTATGGAGTTGAACTCACTTGAACTTTTAACTTGAATTATAAATATTCAATCACTCCACTTAATCAGGGCCCAGATCACGTTACACGATTCGATTAAACGATCGTCGTTTTGATTGTATCTGTCTCTATTCACATCTAAAGGGAAATATAGAGAGAGTAATAGTCGACACGACGATCGTTCAATCGAATCGTGTTAGGTGATCTGGGCCCAGATAAATTTCTTTTCAAATTTTCTTCATATTTTATTATTATAAAAAGCCTGAGCGCATGCAATTCTAAGTGTCTGAATTTAACCAAATTCCCTTAGAATAGTAAAATTCACAGTATCTCCATGCTGTGATTTTTATATTTATTAGTTGGTAAAAATCGATACAAAATTGCGTCTTAGAAGGGTACGATAGTCATCGTATTATAACTGCTGCCAAAAAATTGTTCTGGTCAGTTTCTGTCACAGCGTTGCCACTAATAGGAAAATTTTCCAAAATAGGTTTTCAAAAAAAAAAAGCAGTAGGTATATTTTATTCAGTTTTCTTACACAAGTAATGCATATTCCAATTTTGACGTTTATTTTCAAAGTAGAAGAACAAAAGAAATTAATAATAACATAATATAATTAATTATGCTGTCACGATTGTTATCAAAGCAAACCAATAGCCGGAAGCTGTAAGAATAGAATTGAAAAATAAGGGGCCTGAATTTCGATGAATGATAATCTTATCTTTCGAAAAATAAAAGTACATTAGACTCGATTTAAAAGCAGTAGATTTGTTTCACGAAAAAGTGCATTGTATTTATTAAAATCATGGCAAAGTGGCAACGCCACCGTTTATACACAAAAAGAAGGCATTTGTTCGAGAGATCATGGAATGTCCGATCTTCAGTTTCTCAGTACCCTGAGGAGTATTTACAGTAAAAATTTCTATGTAAGTAGGCATATTTTTTTTTACATTAGGTATACTATAGGCTAGGTAAAACACTAATTACATATTTTTACTTGCGATACGATACTTGGGTACTATAAGGCAAGTTTTGGATTCGTGCAAAAAAAAAATTTGAGATAACAATCAAACATGATAGAGAACACCAAAAAAGTGGGTGGCATAATTCTGTCTGGTCGTCTACACAGCCTAAGCGGCTCGATTGATTTTCTTCAAACTTGGTACATAGTGGTTTTTGGTGACTATGCCCACACGTTTTTTTAAATTTTTTTTAGAACCAAAAATAACGGTACATGCCATACAATTTTTCTTAGCAATTTTACTTAACCGTATTTTTCTCAAAAACGGCTCGACAACTTTTCTTAAAAAAATTCAATAAATTTATTTTAGTGAAGGCTTCCTTTGGGTGAAAAACCATTTTTCAAAAATGGTTACTAATGGTAGGTACCTCCCAAAGAACCATTTTTTTAATTTGTGATTTTCTTCAAAATAGTACGACCGATTTCAATTATTGTTTTTATACAGAAGCTGCCAAAAAATATGAATAGCTTTGTGTACCAAAATTTTTGAAAAAAATATTTTTTAGGATTTCAAAAAAATGTTTCAATTTGTTTTTTGGAAAATCAAATATTTCGAAAACGACATGATTGATTTTTTTGAAACTCCATTTTTACTTTTTAAAAAATATTTAGAAAAAATTTTACATATATAAAAGAAACGGTACCTTCCATACAAAAGTTAAAAAACCGCAAAGGAAAATATTTTTTTGCTTAAAAACGACTCCTACGATTATGAATAAACTTTTAGCTTATACTAAAATTAGTACCTACGATCTACTACTAACAATTTTAAAATTTTACACTTAGCAGCTATTAAAAGTACCTTTCATAGAACGTATTTTTTATTTTGAATGTTCTCTCTAAACGGATTTATATGAATTTTTTTATATACAAATTTCTGGTGAGATTTAATAATATTGCATATTAAAATTTTCAAAAAAAAAGTTTTTGGATTTTTAAAAAGAGTTGCAAATTTTTTTTTTTGAAAATTCAATATCTCAAAAACGGGTTGACAATTTTTTTCAAATTTTGTTTTTATATACACATAAATATATACTTTAGATGTGCATACCAAAATTTGTTCTTAAAAATGTTTTAAGAATTTTATATATAAGAAAATAATTTTTTAAGAAACCGCTCCAACAATTTAAAGTTTTTTTTCCCCATACAATCTCAATCAAGAATTAAGATGGCATTCCTTTTTTTCACCTCAAACTGTCAAAAGAGTTGTTTTAGCCAATATAAATGTCGTATTTCATGCTTCTCTGTACATTTTTCTCTCATAATTTCCATGTTTGTATATACATATAATTTTCTTAAGCCCGCAGTGTCTTGAACATACGAGCAAATACGTGCGACCCAGTCGTGCATTTTATTTTTTCGTACAATACGTTACTAAGTTTTTGGCGCAAAAACTATGAAAACACTCTGTCGCCTGGCCTCAGTCCTCTTGCATTTTAATGATTGATTTTCTATCTGGAGGTCTCGGAAATGTTCAGTAAATGCTGCTTTTCTTTTAAAATAATATTATAAAATAAAAAGCACGACTTAATATCAAATTTAATATTTTTTTACATTCTTGGTACTTTTTTATGAAATTGCCCCTCCCGCCCAAACGGGGTGAGATAGGCCCCCCTCTCATAGTAAAAAAAGCGTCTGGCTTGGATTTTGCAACTGCAGAAATGTCGGGCTTTCTGGATTAAGATTGCTAAAAGGTTATAGAAGACAGTGAAAAAAAATTAACCGTACTAAAATGACTTCGAAAATAATTATTTTACCGTTATAAATGGCGTGTCTAAGGGAAAACACAACACCTCCCAACAGCCAGACGGCCCTCTGGCGAATCTAGGGGGTTAGAGAGAACATATATCAAAAAACTAGCCATACTAAAATGACTTCTAGAAAACGTTGCTAGCTCTTAGACTATTATGTCAACTTGATCTAGCTGCTACATGGTTTGGCAGAGCTGAGTAATAATGGTATGCAATTTGTAGAGAATTCATTATTGTTTAACTAGAAACCAAGGGTTTTGTAATTTTAAGCATAGTTTTTGAGTTATAAGCAAAAAAATTACGAAAAACTGGCCTGTGACTAAATCACTATTATAGCTTAAGCTATTGAGAAGCTTCTGTGGATTTTTTTTATCAAAATATAATAAGCCACTAATGAGTTAATTGAATCATTTTAAATATTTTATGGCTTTTCAATTTTCCAAAAATTGTGCAATTCATTGTTTTGCTTTTAATACGAAACTAATAAATATTGCAAATTAATTAAGTTCAGTTAATCTAGTGATAATAATCCTTTTAAAAGTGTTGTGTAGACATCACATCAAATCCGTTAAACATTACAATGTATTTGCATTTCAAAAACATTCAACCACAGTCGATATTTCCATTTCACTGATTTATCAAATTATTCTGCACTAGATTTCACCCTTTAGTGATTATTCCATAGCTATCTATTCTACATAGCATAGAAAGCCTTCATAATAGATGTATGCTTGATTTTATTAGTCCCAATAATTTCCAGAAACAATTACATATATCATTAAACATAAACATACCATTAAACACAAACAAAAATACCTATAGTGTTGGTACAGCTTTAAAGTAAAAAAAAATCCCTGGAAATGATAAGAACAACTCACAGCGCGAATGAGTTTTGTGGTTTTTTTTCGTAGAATTCATCCAGAAGCAATATAAATTTGTGAACCACAGCGATGAGTTTATGTTTGTGTATTTTTTTTTTGTAAAGAGATTTGGGGATTGAACCATTCAAAATTGTTATAATACTTCTTGGAAATTATTCAAAATTGGATTAAACATTACGTCTACTGTATACGTTAAGATTTGTACATCATATCACGCTAGATTAATCCACTCAAAAATGTTTCAAAGCCTATGGATGAAATTACAACTGCGGAAACATTTTTCGTTTTTCAAAGAAATTTTTTTATGAAACTCACACAAAGAACGAAGACAATGATATTTTGCTGATTTCCAACGATTTGGAAATTAGCTTGATTGCACACACACGCAAAGGGAAAAAGATTTTGAATTGAAAATTTTAAGCTCCGTAATAATACCTTATTTCGCTAAGAATTTGATGCTTTGTGTATGAAATTTTGATTTTGAGAGATAAATTTAATTGAATTGTATAATGATGAGGGTGTAAATGTGAATAGATACGATTTAAACACTAAGAACCTTAAGAAATGGTTTGCCATTTAATACATTAGGCCAATTTCCTCTTTTTAATCCTTGTTTACTTTTGGTTTACTTTCGGTAGCAAAAGAACTTTTAAACGTTGTGATTCTTTTGCCTTGACTCAGCGTTAAAAGATGGAAAGAGAGAAAGATCCCGTGTATAAAGAAGAGGACGTACGCAGCCTTCTATTGTTCAAGGAGCCAGAAGAGTCTTGGGAACCAAAAATGGTATCCGGAGGTTAAAGAAACTCTAAGCAACTGGTTAAGACCGAAAGCACATCAGGGAAGAGTAGATGTGTTCAAGCATAATTTCTAGTTACTGCTAAATTAATATGAAACAATGTTTATTCTTTGAATACATTTCCATTTCCAATCATTTATGAAAAATGCCAATCGTTATAACTAGCTGCTCTTCAAAAATCAATTAAAAATCAAAGCACATTTCAGCACCCACCGTGTTAGTAACACAAACAAAATCTTTGAAAAAAAAATCTCAAATCTAATTTCTAAATAAAAAATGAACTTATAGCATTTCTTTCACACTCCAACAACATTATTGATGCATTAAAAATAAATAAAAATATTTAACATTAAAATTAACAAACAAAAAAAACTAATTTCAATTTTTATGGAACAATTCCATTTGAATAATTCACATATGAATCTATTTCAATACACAAATACCCCCCACCCATTCACCCCATCCAGAGGTATTTTTTAATAACTCTGAAAAGCACATTACTTTTTTTTTCAATTTGTGTATTTTCTGAAAATTATTTCGTAAACAAAATGTCCATCAAAGAACTTATTGCTGCAAAGAAAATAATATAAAAAAAAAGTCGTTAAAATGTCATCATCCATCTATGGGATAGCTCCTGAATGGATTACAAAAAAGTCTAGGTATAAAATAAGGTGGTGTACTCTGTGCATACCTTCCTATACGTTCTCATCCATATAGTGGGGAATCGACCCATAAAATCATGCCCACATGGCACAGACGAAAAAACTACCTCTATTCATGCATTTAGAGGCAGCGTTGCTCTGGCTGGCTGGTAGGGAGCTGTTGATGATGGATTCTACATGCACAGTTACTCCACTAGAGATGCCTCTAGCGGGAAGCCATCATCCACACTAAAATGTAATAAATTTTCAAAAGTATATCTTGGGGCTTTGGCCATCAGGAAGGTGTAAGGGTAGTGCAAGTTCGAAGAACTTTTATGATGCCAGCTTTCACATTTAAGGGTCGAATAGGTCGGTTACAAGGTATTCGAATTTTCACACCATAGCCTGCGGATAATGTCTGTGATCTAAATTCAATGAAACTGTAATTAGACGTTGAAAAACCACTATGAGCACATAATGTAAAAGTACATAATATTGATGGTCTTTTATATCAACTTGTGTGATACATGTAGTGTAGGTGTAGTAGGTGAGCTGCTATAGTGTGGAAAGTTTTTCATTTGTATAAAAATCAAACTCGAGATTTTTATGATATGACATTACGATAATAGATAAGATGAAAAGTAAAAGTGTAAAAGTAGATGAGAGAGTGGGAGAAACACATTTGTTTCACAAAAACCAATGCTATTTAAAGGCTTTGCGGAATGTACCTACCATAAAATTAGGGGTATAAAGGAACAATTATTACTTTTCAAGGGTTTTTATTATTCAATACATTTGTGTGAGGTATAAGCATGATTAAAACCGAAAATGAAACTAAATTCACCCCTGCGTTTCAGGAAGATGGTCACACTCCTAAATATGCTTGGTATTACCATACCTCAAATACCTCAAAAGCAAAACTAAAACGGCTGTTCAATTCGTTGTTGTTGTTCATTTTCATGCTCTGTGAAAAAAAAACATTTCTTCCCTTTCTTCTTCGGCAATTAAGGAAATTTCCCAAAAGGAACAAACTTTTAAGGAACAAATTTATTAAAGGGGTGTTGTATTTGATAGAGCGATTGCAGCGACAGCCTGCCAAACCAGGCCACCTAGTGGACGTTTTGCCCGGTGTCCCTTCTATTTGTAGTTATTCAATGGTATTACTGAGAGACTAAGGCGAATTTGACAGTTTAACACTTAAAACTTTTTATTAAAAATTGAAATTCAAAATCGAAATGGATGGTTTAAAAATTATTATTATTCAAAAATGTACATCTGTAAGAAAAGTTAACAAAATCAACCCAAAACATAAATCGAAAAATCAATGATTTCTATTTTTTTTGCTAATAGTCTGTTTCAAATCAGGGGTATAAAAGAAGCCGGACTTAAAGTTGCTTACATTAATGCTCAAAGCTTGATGCCTAAGATCAATGAGCTTATATATTTATTTGAGGAATCTAAAATGACGCAGTTAGCATCTCAGAAACATGGTTCTCTCCTGACATTAAGGATGTTTCTATTAAAATTAACGGATATAAACTTTTTCGGTCAAAAAGATGTGGTCGCGGTGCGATTTATATAAGAGTTGGTTTGTCATTCAAATTAATATGTTCCTCCTCCCCCGGTGCTACATATGAATATTTGTTTTTAGATGTAGTTGGCAGCGAAAGTAACCATCTGTTGGGGATTATCTATCGGCCAAAACAGAAATGTTGATCTAGAACCACTGTACCATCTAGCGCAGCAGATCACAGTCAGATCTTCTAATATAATTACATGCGGTGACTTTAATCATAATGTTTTGATTGATAAAAGTCTTTGTGAAAAAATGAATTCCTATGATCTCCATTCCCTTAACTCATCATTTTACTCGAACTTCTAGTACTCTACTCGGCATGCTCTTTGTAAGTTATACTGATCCAGTCTTATGCTATGATCAACTTGCCGCTCCCATTTTTTCATGTCATGATCTTATTTTTCTAACTTTTGATTTCAAAACTGAAAATTGAACGTTAATTTAATGCCTTTATCTCTAGTAAGGAACTTTAAAAACATTGACAGGTCGTCACTTGAATACAATTTTCTTTGTATTCCATGGGAACATATTTACCAGATGTCTTCTCCTGATGAACAAGTTAAGTTCTTGAATGATAATATCACAAATCTTTTTAATACCCACGCCCCACTTAAGGCCAAAAGTACAGCTCGTACATCGAAGCCTTGGCTTACTAATTCCATCGAAGATCTTATTAACCAACGCGATCAGGCCTACCGAAGGTGGGTCCGTCATCGTATCGAAGAACTTCATCTAGCTTACAAAATTCTAGGAAACAAGGTTGTTTTAAAAATTAGAATTGCAAAAACTCATTTTATTCACCCGTCTTAATATCTACTTGTTCAGATGGTTCAAGCTTTGGAATCATCTTTGTGAATTTGGAATCGGAAAACAACCTCCTGTAATTCAAAACAACATAGACTGTAATGATCTGAATCAAAAATTCATATCCGCTTCAAATCCTACACCATCGAGAGAATATTACGAACCCAACAACTTCCCAGCAACCTTTCCAGTGTATCCCTTTTCTTTTTCAGGGGTATCCAATCTAGATGTTGGAGAAAGCCTCCTCTCGGTAAAATCCAATGCAGTGGGAGTTGATGAAGTAAACCTTATCTTGCTTGAAATTATCTTGCCATTGTTGCTACCGTTTTTAACTATGTTTTAACAACTCTTCCAAAAAATTCATTATGTGACGAATTTAGACCGATTTCTATTCTTCCTTTCCTTTAAAAAGTTTGTGAAAGAATAATGGAAAACCGACTAAAAAATTTTGTAGGAAGAAATAATCTGTTAGTTAATATTCAATCAGGGTTTCGACCTAAACACAGTTTCACAGCTGCGCTCTTGAAGGTCATTGAGGATATAAGAGCTGAGCTTGACAATGATTGTGGCAGTGTCTTAGTTCTCCTTGATTTCTCCAAGGCTTTCGATATGGTTAACCACTCCATCCATACTCCTAAGCAAACTGCGTTACAGCTTTAATGTTTTTCCAGAAGCAATTAAACTTTTGTCCTGTTACTTAACCAACAGGAAACAAGATCTTTGTATTGATAATCAGCTCTCACATTTTCTTCAAATAGAACGAGGTGTTCCCTAAAGATCAATTTGGCACCACTTTTATTTTCCCTATATACATAACCAACGAAATAGCGTCAATCATCGTTAACACATCCAAGCCCTTCTTCGCAGACGATATTCAAATCTACCGAAGCTGCCCATTAGGCCTTATAGAAGACTCAGTTTGTATTATTAGCGAAGAACTCGAGCGAATCTCTAATTTGGCAGCAAGAAATATTTTGAATCTAAATCCTAGTAAATGCAAATGTCAAGTTATTTCTAAGAAAGTGTTAGATCTTGCTTTCCGTCTGTTATTCTCAAAAATATACCTCTAGGGTTTGTAAACTCATCCAAAAATTTGGGTATTGGTTTCAACAGGACGTTAACATAGAATGACCATATTAATACAATAGAAGGAAGAACCTATGGAGTTCTCCAAAGTCTCTGGACTTTTCAAAAATTTACCGTATTCAACACAAGAATGATTCTTGCCAGAACACTTGCTATCCGAGTTCTTACTTTTGGCTGTGAAAAATTTTTCAATTGTGATTCAGTAAGTAAAACAAAATTGAAAGTAGCATATTTAATAGCACAATTCGCTTCATCTCCGAACTAAGAAAATATGACCATAACTCTCATCTAAGTCTTGAACACTCCCAAAAATGTCATTTGAAAACTCTGTTAAATTTCGCACCTTAAAATGATTGTTCTCTATTTTACAAACACGCCAGCCAACATATGTATGTACCTGTATCAAATTCTTCATTTATCAAAGTGCCCTTTCACACGAGGAAACTGAATTGCCGCAGCAACTTTTAGTTCCATGAAGAGAAGGGCAGGAGGAAAGAGGGGTGAGCAAAATCTCCCCGGTTGAAGATTTGTAGAGATTTTTTGACATTAACCTTTCACATCTAGGTTAAGGTGTGTTCATCTAATAGACTTTCAAAAGAAATTTCAAAAATTGACTGGAGATTTGTTTCCTCGTGTGAAAGGTACAAAAGATTTTTAAGGAGATTAAAAGAAAACGTCAAAAAAATCTCCAGCAACTTGTTTCTTCGTGTGAAAGGGGATAAACAAATCAACCGCTTTAATACTTCCCCGTTTTTTGCCTTACATCGGAAAGACAATTCTTTATTGCTGCCATCCATAACTCACTTCCGCCTCATCTTCGAGAATCAAAAAACATGCAACAATTTCATAATAATTTAAAAGCCTTCTTTTCTTAGTCAAAGCATCTAGCTTCCAACTCCAACTTCTATTCTTAACCTTTTAACTTCAAATTTTCTCTGCTTTCCTAATCTTTTCTGTTTTTTTCTTCATTGGATTTATCTTAATGTGTGAGCTAATACATCATTCGAAATAAAGAAATAAATAAATAAATAGCTCTTAAGACTTTTTGTTCAAAATTAAATTTCCTATCGGAATGGATGTTTTAAAAAATTATATAAAATCAACAAAAATCAGCAAAAAAATCGAAATTATTCAAAATTAACCGATATTATATCCCATTAAAACTTTACCATTTGTTACAATTTTTTGCAGTTTTGGCACGAAAGCCTCTTTTTCGGTACTTTATGGCAAATTTCACATTCGTAAAAATATTCGAACTGAAGATTTTGATGAAATATGACATTACGATTATTGAGAATATTTAAAAAGCCCATATTATTGTTTTCCGGCTTTTTTTTTAAATGCTTCTAGACCTACAATTTTAATAGCTTGACTGATTATAATAAGACTTGGTACTGGGTGCAAGGATAGTTTAATTTGTCATGTAGTGCTAAAAAACAGTGTTTCGAGTAAAAACTGCACGCAGAATGATAAGAAATGGTACAGTTTTGAAAGCCTATATCTTTGTCAATTTTAAATAAAAACTACATTTTGAACATGACATATTAAATATTTTAGCCTCTACTTTTTTAAGTTGAAGTATGCCTTGAGTCAATCTTTCCTCCAAAAAAAGTTATGCGGAATTAAGGAAAAAATCTTTAATTTTTCGATGTTTTTATTTTGGTTTTGGTTAATTTTTGTTGCTTAAAGTTCTTAATAAAATTTTCTACGATTGAAAATTTAATTTTGAACAAGAAGTTTTAAGTGAAAAATTCTTTTCAAATTTGCTTCTTAGCTTCCAATTTAACCCAAAAATAATGAAAAGTGGCCAATCTGAACATTCCTTCAGAAAAGCATGAGTGAATTTAGTAGCATTATTGGTTTTAAGTATACTTATGGTAGGATAGCTCTATTCACAATGCACTTCAAAAACTCGCAAAATTGCACACTATGTACCTAAAAAACATTTCTTTGAATAAAGCGATATTTTAAAAAGAAAAACTTGTGTGCCTAGACTAAGTAACATGTCAGCTAAATAATTAAAAAAAATGATCCGATATTCTAAATACTTTCGGTCGAAGTCCTGTCAAAGCAAATAAAATTTCAAGATCGCTCTAATGTCATGTATTTGAAAACTATTTTATTTTCAAATAAATTTTGAATTTTGAAAATCTAGAGATATCTGAATCAAAAGCAAAAACCCGTTTCCAATTATCATGTCCGATTCGTTCAGAAGACAATTTCAAATAAAGAATTCGAAATTTTGGTTCCAACGTCGAAAGTCCTTTTGACTCATACACCTGTCAGGATAAAAATTCAAGACGTTTAAATCAATATTATAGTCTAAGAGCCAACGACATAAAAAGTCAAGTCATTTGCGTTACATTGTAATTTATATCAATAATAGACTTTTAGGGGTAGAACCAATAACCGTTTGTCTGCCTACCTAAACACGTGTCAAACATGTGTAAAATCTGACATCGATTTTTTTCAATGCCTGTTGGTCGAGGGGAAAAAGTGTGCATGCAACAAATATTTAGCTTGCAATTTTGAACTTTTGAATTTTTGTCATAGCTCAAACTTAACAACAACAATCGCAGGGACGACGACGTGCCTTAGATGCTAGCCAATTGTTTTGATATGAAGTCAAAATAACATTAACAAAGCAGATACCATCACCGATTAACCTAAGCGTTAAAGCCTAAGAAGGTTCAAGGACCAGCTAGCGTTGGCACAACATAGGCCCTTCGATCTCCAACGGATTCCATAAGCGTTTTCAGCATAATTTACCGTTTTATTTACAAACTAATAACTAATTTATTGCGAAGTGCGTTATGACCAAATGAATCAAACCACTAAACTACTGATCCCCCGTGAAATGTTTCCGGGTTCTATTAACTGATTTACTCCTACAAAATGCCTCTGGTCTGCGCCAAGGGGGCAAGGGAATCTTTATTTATCAAGTTAATCGCGCTTTTATAAAGACTCCGCCTTACCTCCTCGAGCTTTGCGACCTTCCTGTCATGAGTCGGTAATGAGGGATTGCTTAGCTTGACTATTTGGAGTATTTCCTCCATGCAAGACATCTTGGCTGGTATCCATATGCGCAGTCTAGGTCTGCATGGGATATCTTCCCTAGCAACAACTTCGAGCTTTGCACCTGACCAGACCTCGCTTAACCCGCTGACAGCAAACTTATACTGATCGCATGATCTCTGATCCGAATTTGACATGCCCTTGATGCCAATCGCCATCGCCTGTGAGAGGAGGTGGTTCCGGATTTTCCTTCATAGTACTCAAGAAGCCTGCCGAGAGCTTAGTCTTACCACCTGCCATCGATCAAGAGAAATCGTGCCATCACTATTCTGCCGTGTTAAGAAGAAAAAACGTAACTGACATTTTGGCTGTTTTGAGTTAGGGCCAGTTTTGACATCTTTGATATGTTTGCTATTTTATTCTTTAAAAATAAAAGCCCTAACTCAATTTGTAATGGTCTAAAACGCTCCAAAAAAATGACGTTCGCTCAAAGAACCATGCAATTTTTAAGAAAAATTGCCGTTTTAGCACTTATTTTAAGAAAAAAAGTGACTCCCATACAAGCATTTGTACATCTAAGAAATAATCTAAGCAAAAAAAAAAATTGATTTATTTGTAAATACGACAGAGAAACATTCATCAACAAAACAGAAAAGATAGAGATAAAAACAGAAAAACGCGATTATCTCGAAATGTCAAAAATGCAGATACGTTTTTTCTTCTTAACACGGCAGTATTGCTTCTATCGATAACCGCAATCACGATCTTGTTTTTAAGAACGTCGCTATATGATCTGCTACTCCGGAAAGGAGAGTGCTGGAGTTATGTACTTTGGGACGCTTAGGTACCGGGATGATTTCTTTCAGAGACCTATTATGCTTCGACGTGGAGTCGTCGCTGGTCTGCGCATTCGCTAAGATGCTCTGCGACTATTTTATCTTGGCGTCCTGTTCCGGCTTCTCTTCGATCTCCAGTTTATTACAGAAGGTCTTGAGGATCCTAGCAGCTGACCACTTGACCCTATAGCCGCCCTACGATGGCCTGTATCGTCTGCTCTCACGTGACGTTGTTCACAACCCTGGCACCACTGAGCCGGTCCCCTACTCGAGACGTACTCGGGAGAGGTTCACTATCTCCATCTCCAGTAGTGGTAGGATCGTTATTCACAACCCGACCACTACTGAAATTAGGTATGAATACTGCCTTACTCCTCTCACTGGAATCTGTGTCAGATGAGGGGCCATGAATTGCCAAAACCACCCCACCGACACCGACCCCAGGAGTAACCGCAAACAGCTTTGGAGCCGTGCTGCCGCCCGGTTTTGAAGGAGAACCGGTCTCACCATCTATCCTTGTTTTTGTTTTTTTTTTTGTTTATACAAAACATTTTTAGACTCACGAGTAGCGAATAAAGGGTGTTCACTCTACACAGAGATTCGCATGCGTAAAGAAGGCAAGCTAATCCGAAAAGTGTCAAAAATCGGATACTCCGTTAACGACTCAGCTAGTATTTTTAATTGGTCCCCCAGCCAGGCTGATCATCGGCACGGGTCGTGTAACACCATTCATTCATTCATTCTTTCATTCATTAGATCCAGACCAAAAAGGAAAATTGGAGTGGGTGAGGAAGGAGATATGGTAAGATAAGAGTGGCAGACAGCTATTCGCCGTACTCTCTAGGATAGGAATATAGTGTTTGGGAAAACATGTCGAACAGCGATACGCACGCCGGCCGTACCGTCATGGGGATGAACTCGTTGAACAGCTTTTCGCCGTACCACCGAGGGGGATAACGTTGGACAGCTATTCGCCGTGCCAACGAGGGACAAGGATGGGTGTGGATTGGGAAGGTATAGGGATAAGTGAAGCGCCATTTAGTTTGAGGACTCATCTGGAGTTAGACTCGAGAATCTTTGACCTTACTCAGCTTCTACAACTCGACAAGTTCGACGCTCAGGTAGAAGCCCAAATAGGTAAGAGTCAATTTAGAATTAAAACCAAAAAGGCAGCTTCTTTGATTGTTACAAAAGTATTTGCAGACACGATCAAAAGTGGGAATGAATAGACCTTAGTCAGGTTATTTGCGCAACATTCGTTATAGGACACTCTCACAGTTTTTAATCTAAAAAGGTAAACAAAAATTCCTTGACGAGCACCCCGTCCATTGGCAGACATTTTTTTTTATGAAAATTAACGCAGAACAGACAAATTTCTATGTAAGTCCTCTATTTCTCAATTTCAATGCTTTTTTTAAAAGCCATTCGTTGCGCAACTGTCACTGAAAACAAATGCCAATAAATCTCTTCATGCACTCGGAATTTGTTTTTTTTAAATCAAATCCAGTGTTTTGAGTAACGTTGCTAATTTAAGCACTAACCGGGAGTAATACATATTGCGTGATACTTTTTTTAATGATATTCCTTCATAAGCTTAGTTAAAAAAGGCAGATCAGAATTCCTTGACGATCACCCTTAAATTTTTGAATCATATACAGTAGGGTGGGCCGAAAAACCAATATTTTCGATTTTTAAATCACAATAGCGCGGAAAAGTTGCGGGTGGGGCAGACTTAGAAGGGGTACACAAAAAAAATTAAATTGGTTTATATCTTCCGATCGCGCATGAGCCCTTTACTTTGGCGAAATGAGCAAAAAACCACATTTTTTGATAATTATTTTTCTAGCTTACCTTACTATTTATTGAATTCAAAAGCTTAAGTTAGCTTCAATTTGAACCGATAATTAATTAAAAAAAAGAATGGTTCAAATCGATTGAAGTCTTCTGGTAACGCATGCGCCCCAAACTCTGTCAAAATATGGAAAAAATCACATTTTTACGATAATTTTTAATCTTCTATAACACAGGTTTACAAATATCTCGACACGTGAAAGTAAGAGTCGTTCTAAGGGTAATTTTTCACGCTGAACTCAAATCCGTTATCCGTTTTTCGCTATCAGCTCTAGTTTTCGAGATATAACCGTTAGAAAGTGCCGAAAACCCCCTTTTTGGCCATTTTTGGGGTTATGTAACTGTGCAAACTGATTTTTATTTTTTTTAATTGTACAGATTTATGAAAGTACTAATTTTAATCTTCAAGTTTCAGCCTTAATCGTCCCAATATCTCTTTTACTTTTTGAGAAATCTTCAGTTGCATTTCTCAATATATTGTGAAGAGCAGGGAGAGCGACTTCATCAAGATTTAGAAAGAATAGAAAAAAGTTACAAAGGTTTTAGGGATGATGGTATGTTAAGTGACTATTGTTGGTCTCTTGTACATGAAACGGACCAAAATTTATATAAACCGTGCAGTTCCATTACACTTTGTTTTAAAATGTAAGATTTATGTCAATTTTAAAAAAACTATGGTCAAAAACAGGTGATTTTTTAATTTATTTCCAAAAGTTAAGCCGATAGCAAAAAATGGATTTCAGATTTGAAATCTACACTAAAAGCTCTTTTTAGAACATAGTTTACCAGCTCCTGTCGAAAACAACGTAAGGCAAAGAGAAAGCATTTTTTAAATTATATGTAGTCGGATGAGAAATAATAACTAATTTAATATCTCTCAAAAAGTAAAAGAGATATTGGAACGATAAAAGCTGAATTTTGAAGATTAAGATTAGTACTATTAGAAAACTGTACAATTAAAAAAAAAATAAAAATCAATTCGCATTAGTTACATAACCCCAAAAATGGCGAAAAAGGGGGTTTTCGGCACTTTCTACCGGTAATATCTCGAAAACCAGAGCTGATAGCGAAAATCGGATAACGGATTTGAGTTCAGCGTGAAAAATTACCTTTAGAACGACTCTTACTTTCACGTGTCGAAAAGTTAACCGATATTTGTAAACCTGTGTTATAGAAGATTAAAAATTATCGTAAAAATGTGATTTTTTCCATATTTTGACAGAGTTTGGGGCGCATGCGTTACCAGAAGACTTCAATCGATTTGAACCATTCTTTTTTTTAATTAATTATCGGTTCAAATTGAAGCTAACTTAAGCTTTTGAATTCAATAAATAGTAAGGTAAGCTAGAAAAATAATTATCAAAAAATGTGGTTTTTTGCTCATTTCGCCAAAGTAAAGGGCTCATGCGCGATCGGAAGATATAAACCAATTTAATTTTTTTTGTGTACCCCTTCTAAGTCTTCCCCACCCGCAACTTTTCCGCGCTATTGTGATTTAAAAATCGAAAATATTGGTTTTTCGGCCCACCCTAATATACAGCTTATGAGTAACGTTTCTACCTTAAATCCTAACCGGAAGTGATTTGCGTATTATTTCATAAGTCTTAGCTCAAAAAATTCAGGCGGAAATTCTTTTTTTAATTCTTCTGATAAAAATAACACATTAACAGCCAATTTCTTGACAGAGTACTAACGTTTATACCGGTATTAGTCTAAAAGTTGATACTCAAATCAGTATCTCTCATTTATTCATACTTGTGCGTTTGAATTTTATAATCCTATTTCCGGTTGAAATCAAAGCCGACTCATTGCCCATTAC
This sequence comes from Dasysyrphus tricinctus, assembly GCA_963921185.1. NCBI lineage: Eukaryota > Metazoa > Arthropoda > Insecta > Diptera > Syrphidae > Dasysyrphus > Dasysyrphus tricinctus. The sequence continues at coordinate 49,004,097 of OY992531.1, forward strand.
CGGTGTCAACGTGTCGTCGTCGTTGTCGGTATCGTCTACTTATTTAATGATTCATTATTCATTTTTCATTTTCACTCATTTTCCAATCAAAGTAACGCGTAATATTGTAATTGCCCTCTTCCTGTTTTATTTTACCTTTTGTTGTTTATTCACCTATACACAAATACACTCAGAGTTAAAACATTTTACACCGGAAACGAGATTGGGGGCATCTGTTTGTGTAACACACCCTTTTTGAATCCTCCATCACGTCTCGTTATATCGTATCCTGGTGGAATTTTACTTTACTTTCGATTTTTTTTTTTATTTTTGATGTTCTGTTTTTACAGTAAACAAGCATAAAGATACAATTGTGTATACAGATATAGATATTTATTTCCTTGACGACTGGAAGGCTTTTTATTTCCATCCATTTTCTTTGCAAATTGATTTTATTGCCATCATTTTTTTTTTGAATTTTTTTTTTTTCTTCAAAAGTATTGGAATAAAATATCCAATTTATCAGGACTTTTCTTGGATCTCTCTATTCACACTTAGAATTCTGATAAAGTGTGAATTATATATTCATATTCATTTCGATCCTTTGGGTGATAGAATTTATGAGTTCATATTATTCAACGTGCTGTTTGATTTTAGTAATGGTATCGCATCACTTTATTTCATTGGGGAGCAGTGAATAAGGAGGTATATTTTAATGTTTGGTATATTAAAGATGGAATTCAATTTTTGAGCAAAAATTTAAACAAACGAAGAAATGGAATTGTTGTTTCAATTTGACTAATGTAGTTTTAGGGTTTTCGTGTTCCAACAGGAGGTTTTTTTATTTTAAATCATTCAAAAAGCTCATTTGTTTTTTTAAGTGGTTATATTTGTATGTATACTAGTACGTCCAGCCCTCGAAAATCTAGTGCCAATAACACTAGTTGGCAAAATTCTTGAAAATCGTTCAAGAACCGATCACCAAAATGATTCGATTATTTCAATCAATCGATCATTTTCATTTCACTGAATTTACTTCCGATTCAATTTTATTCATTTAGAATTTCGCTGGAATTAAATCTCTTCAATTTTAACGGACTCAATTCAATACTTTATCGAATCCAATTTGATCAAATGTAGTTCCTCGTGGCTTGATGGTTAGTGCGTAGGACTGTCATGCCGAAGGTGTGGGTTCGATTCCCAGCCGTGCCACCTAAAAACAGAAATGTTTTATTCGAGGTTCTGATTCTTGCGAGGAACTGACAAATCCTCCAAGAGTATACTTGTCATGAAAAAGTGCTTCTCATTTAGCCGTTCGGACCCGGCAAAAAACTGTAGGTCCCCTCCATTCCTGCCAACAAACACGCACACAGGAATGGTTGTGAGTTGTAAGTCACTAGGCCCTGGTTCTCCATGAGCTGTTGCGCCACCCAATTTATTTATTTTTTTTATTTTTATTTAATTTGATCAAAATTTAAAAACAATAAAATTTGGATTGATTAAAAAAGCTCAAAAAGTATGAAATTTTCACCCTTTTACTGCTCCAGAAAAAGGTGATTTCAATTGATTGACATTTGGATCGTAATACACTTCTTATGTGAAAAAATAGTTCGGCCCTTATCCATCAAGAAATCAACTGTCAAATTTCATTGACGGATGTCTACGATATCGATCGTTATACACTTTTTCTGTCAAAATATAGTTTGTCCCTTATATTTAAAGTCATCAACTGTCAAAGTCCATTGATGGATGGCTACGATGTCAATGGATTAAAGAACTTCTAAAAAGTTAAATTCTGTCAAAATATAGGGTGCTTTCATAAATGCATGGTTGCGAAAGTCTGACGAATGCATAACTTTCATAAATGCAACTGATAAATGTCAGACTTTCATAAAAGCAATACGCTAATATTTGCAGCGCAAATGTGCAAATATCAAAGCTCACATGCATTCTGAATTTCTTTCTTAAAGAAAGAGGCGGATATGGTGTAATCGTTGATATTTCTTGACAGTCTTTTGACAGATGACGCCAATCAAGAAAAGGGTTCATAAATTCAGTTTAAACCACATGCTCAAAAATTTTAATTGCAAATGATTGCATGTAAGCATCAAAGCAACTATGCATTAAAGAAACCACTCATAGTTTCCTCCCTATATTTCAAGCCATCAACTGTCAAATTCCATTGACGGATGGCTACGATGTCGATGGATTAAAAAGCCTTTAAAAATCTGAAATTCTTGATAAATTTTGAATGGTACAGAAAAAGGTGGTTTTTAGGTAACTGGGTGACATTTTGATCAAAATATAGTTTTTCTGTCATAAAGTTTTTCGTATAACAAAAACCTGAAATTTTTGAATAATTTATACTGTACCGGAAAACGATAATTTAAGGGCGATTGGGTGACATTTGGATCAAAATACACCTTTTTTGTCAAAATATAGATAATCTCCTATCTTTCAAGTCATCAATTGTAAAATTCCATTGACGGATGGCTACGATGTCGATGGATTTAAAAAGACTCTAAAAATTCACACATTTTTGATGAATTTTTACTGCTCCAGAAAAAGTTGATTTTAAGGCAATTGGGTGACACTTAGACTTGTTAAACGCATAGAATTCTCGACATTTAACTTAAAAGTGGATAACAACTGTGTTACCCACGTGTACATGACAGCTCGAGGAAAAAGTGACGTTTGCCTGTTTTACCGATGTAAATAACACAACAAACGTTTAAGTTATACCTAAGCGCGTTGACAACTTAAAGCTTTTTTGCAAGCATGGATGAAATTGGTCAAAATGGCTCAAATGGTTTCAGATTCCGTGATATGTGATCAGAGGAGCTTATCTAGGGAGGGGTGAAAGCCAATTTTGGCTAACACCATTACCCTTGAAGTTGCATTCATACTTTTTTTTTCAATACACTGTTTTATCGCAAAGGCCCCAGTTGTGGACTGCAAGACTTTGATTTTTTAAATAGCCTTTAATAAAGCTTTCGATGCCTATACTTTTTTTTTTGATATCACTCACACCCAAAATCTGTCGGTCGATAAATACAAATCGCAAGAATAATTCCATCGTTTAAAAGCAGCCTTGAGCGTGGAGAAGACTGAGCTAATTTTCGGCAGCACTGAATAAATGTTTGCATTCTGCACTTCTGTGCAATAAAACTTTCAAACGATATAATTTATTTATTTATAATTTATATGCCTTTGGCTTTTGAAGACCGCGTAAATTGTACCACAAGATTCGTGTTTGCCGTTTTATCGGGTTTTTCTATAAGAGCGCTACAAAAGTTTTTTTTAAATAAAACAAAAACGGTTTTGGATATCAATAAAATTCTTTATTCTTGTGAAAGTACGTTTGATGTCATTATGTATGAAACTCGATTTCTTTTGCATGGCCACCACGGGCACGCTTGCAGAAGTCCAGACGCTGAACCCAATTTTCGACGGTTTTCAATTTCAATTTCACGTTTGATATTCGTACCAAGTTCATCAATCGTCGCTGGCTTGTTGGCATAGACCATAGACTTGACGTAGCCCCACAGGAAATAGTCTAACGGCGTCAAATCGCACGACCGAGGTGGCCAAGCGACTGGACCATTTCGTGAGATAACACGTTCTCCAAACTTGGTTTCCAATAAATTGATTGTGACATTCGCTGTGTGGCTTGTGGCGCCGCCGTCCTGTTGGAACCTCATGTCTTCCAAGTCCATATCATCCAATTGGGGCCAAAAATATTCGGTTATCATTGAACGGTAGCGATCCCCATTCACAGTAACGTGCCGGTGTTGATCATCACGGAAGAAGTACGGCTCAATGACGCCGCCGGCCCATAAACCACACCAAAAGGTAATTTTTTCGGGATGCAATGATGACTCATGGAGTACGTGTGGATTGCTGCCTGACTAGTACCGCATATTTTGTTTATTGAAGAAGCCATTCAGCCAGAAATGAGCCTCATCGCTGAAGATGATTTTTCGATGAAAATCCGAATCATTTTCAAGTTGTTGCTCAGCCCAATTCACGAACATACGACGCTTCTGGTGGTCAAGCGGCTTCAGTTCTTGCGTCAATTTAATCTTGTAAGGATGTAGGCCAAGATCTTTTCACAAAATTCGCCACAACGACGTCACAGAGATGCCCAACGCTTGAGAACGACGTGTGAGAGACACATTTGGGCTTTCTGCAACTGAAGCCTCAGCGGCAGCAATATTCTCGACACTACGGGCACTTCCTTGTCTCACTGGCACGGGAACATTTTGTACTGTGCCTGTGGATTCAAATTTTTCCACTAGACGCTCAATTGTTGATCTGATAGGACGATTATGACGACCATAAATTGGACGTAGAGCTCTTAACGTTGAGGCCACTGACTCCGAAGTTCGGTAGTAAATTTTAATAATTTCAACTCGTTGTTGGCTCGTATATCTTTCCATCATGAAATGGCAAACCTTACCGAAGATAAAAGTCGAAAGAGCGGCAAGAAATATGGCGTCGTTTGCTATCCCTGTTGCTCTACATTTGTAGCGTCCCTGTTGAAAAACCCGTTATAATATGATTTTAATATAAATTTTACCACCTGTTATTTGTATAGATGTGTGAATTTTAGTCTTCTGACGAACTTAAACCCGTGATGCCAAATCAGATTTCTAGAATCCCACCAGATCCAAAAAAAAAATCCCATCATTTTTGTACTGGAAGGAAAAAGAAACCACCATTACTTTTTCTGTTATAAATATTTCCTATAAATAAAGAAGAAAGTTGGCTTTGCATTCTCGGCATTTCATATTCGCAAAAAAAAGTATGTCATCTAATTGGTTAGTAACTGGTGAAGAAATTCAACTTGTCCTAGAAATTGGTCAGCCCAAGAAAATTTGTAATCAAGACTTAAAGTTTCTTAAGGTCACACACGATTTCCTGCCACCTTATTCGAGGAATATTCGCAAAAAATGTATACCGATCCGAAAGATCACTATAATCTATCCAAAAAAAAATTGTCAGTACAGGGAAAATAGGATGTTTGCCTCTCAGTCTGGTTGCATTGGCTTGCATACATCTATCTCAAGTTAAAGCTCTCATAGGGTTTCCACACTTTGAATTAAAAATTGCCACACATCGCAGAACACAATGTGCATATGGTTACCATGGATACCATTTCAAATATATTAAAAAAAGATCAATTTATCTTTTTTCACCACACCACACCTTTTTAAATGAATTTGATCACATAACGCTTTGTGAATGTTTCAAAATTTAGCGCAAATGACTTTTTTAAAGGTTAAAATTGTACAAATTTTAAGAACTGCATTTTGAAGGTTTATTCAGAAATACAAACAAATAATAAGGGGACAATCAAGACGACAACACTTTTGGCTCTCACCTTTATAAATTTTGTTCTCAAAAGCTTCAAAACCAAAAGTTCTTCCATAAAAACCACTGAAAAAGCTTTGCTGTATTGTTGTGACTTGGCAAAGGCAACTCTGTTGCAATGTGAATTTTTTGTTTTATTTCAAACAGCGAAGGTAGATGTAGAAGTAGAAGCGAAAGCGAGAATACGATCAGAATGCTTTTAGCAATGAAAGACGACGGTCATTTTGGATTGTAGGAAATGTTTCAAAGAATTACAACAAAAATTCCTGTATGTTAATCGGTGGTTTAGTATCTTTTTCAGTGGCACCAATGTTTTGAAAAAAGCTCGCCCATAAGCTCTGTACTGACAATTTTTGCTGGACAGACTATAGATTGTGATAAAAAGTCAACTATTTTCAATAATTTTGGCATCTCAGTTGGGTTATTTAAAAATAAATAATGCTATTTGAAAGGTCTTTTAATGGTCAGCTAGTTTCAGTAGTTAGTCAGTCATAAATTTTTATTAATTTTTAATTATTTCTAAGTTTTTTTCAAGCTCAGCGGTTTTTTGGTAACTCATTTTTCTTAAAGTTTCTGTTTTTTCGAGGATTTTTGTACCAAATCATTGTAGGTAATTAAATTCGAGTATATGCAGGTATAATAATTTGTGGTTATGGTAATCGTAATTTTTCCCACCAAAAAAGAGACCATTAAAATATTTTCCCACCATAGATCCCACTATTAATATTTTCTCACCATTTTTCCCACCAATCTGGGAACACTGACTTAAACCAATGGGCTCATCATTATTTATGATATTTTTAACATTGATAAAAACATTATCAATGACACACAATGTTAAATCCTTTTTTAAGTATTGAATGGATATAAAAGGTAAAGGTGTTAATATTTCAAAAAAAGAAAATTGAAATGGATATTCTAGAGACTATGACATTGCAGAGTGCATTGCCTGATGCATATAGGTATACAATTTTTTACTCACCTCGAAAACATCCTTGTTTTTGTTCACGACATCCACAGACATAAAAACTTACTTCATTCCGCATTCACATGACATCTGAAATGGGATAAAAGGCAAAAAAAGAAAACACCGCACAAGCCAAAGAATGTAATGTCATCAGGCTGATCCTTCTTTTCTCTTATTTTTTCTTTCATTTGGAATGTTAACAAAAAAAAAAAAACTACGTAAGGATATGACAGGTATAATACCATGATAGCTCATAGAGAGCTCCAAATAAATGAAAAAGATTGTATGGAAGGATGCTTAAGAGTTCTTTCACGAGCACTCATATCGATTGAACGTATATAATTTTAAACGAGATTTCATTTTAATTATTTCCAAGAATAGACAATGAATGATGAATAAAAAGCAAACAAAAAAGAAATCCTTGAACAAAATTTGATACCTATGTATACGGGTTTTTTATATTGTTTTGTGGAGGAATGCAAATCAATCCACATATGTTTTGGCTATCTACCTAAAGCAAAATTTTAATATTGTCTTTTTCAATAAAAATCTGGAAGAAAAAGGTTATCCTGTCAATCATAAATGTCCCCATGAAAATGGTTTCTGCAAAGTTATTTTTTTATTTTGCAAAAACAAAACCCCTTTTTATATTTCTTTGATGTTTCCATAACTCTTTAAAATTAAAAAAATATTAAACAAAAAAAAAAACTAATTTTTTATTCTAAATTCTTTCTTTTACAGAAATTTACAAAAGGCATATGACACGTACCAAAAAAGGACATACGATTTGAATAATCTCTTCCAGTCTCCAACTTTTCATAATCACCAAAAAAGGATTCCACAACAAATCAAAATAACAAAAAAAAAAAAGAAGAATATCATAACTAAAAGAGCCAACATCCTCCATGTTGGGAAAACTCATCTTCTCCCAGTGCTGTTGCTGTAACCCACACCATCTTCTACGGCCGAAAGGACGCTTTCATAAGGTAAAAAAAGGTTCATCCAACCGAAAGTGGATCTTATTACTTTTCCTCCTCTGAACAGAAGAAGAATTGCAAAAAAAAAAGAATAAATAAATAAAAAAGAAGAGACATATACAGAACCAGGTGTCGCATTTGTGATTCGAGTCATTTTTTTTTTTTTTTTGCTTTTTGTTGTGAGACGAAGAGTGAGTGTCCTTTGGATGAAGGACCACAAAATGTCCTCTGGTCACATGAATCAAGGCTCTTATTTTATTAACGACAAACAAAATCACAGTCACATCGTTAGAACGACATGCAGTCTCTTATCCCTTAGTCCGTCACAAACTTGTTGATTTCAATAACAAGGACACCCCATAATATTATTTTTATCCTTGTTTATTTGCGTGTGTGTTTTTTATTTTTGTTTGTTTTGCTTATTAAATTGTTTTGTGTTGATTTACCTTTTCATCGTTTGGGATACACAAATTTATATAAACTCTTTTCCAATTTACGACGCCACGCTGTGTGCCGGCCGTCACCATCATCAACGCCTACGTGGATTTATATTTTTAGGAAGCAAGCTGAAGCCACTTCAGCAGAAAGTCATCATTGGAAAGTCTTCGTCGGCATCAACATCAACACCACCATCATCATCATCACTGGCCCACCATCATACTCCACCCATAGCCAACACATCCAGCAAAGTGACAGCCAAGGTTAACTGGCACGAAGCGACGGTGAAGGCGGTGAAAAAAACGAACCTAGGCGTCAGGTGGAATATGTTTAAGCCGAAACATCAAGCGAAGCAGAAGCCAAAAGCCAAACCGGTAAGGTCGTCGTCAAGAACTTGGGGTGTTTTTAAAGCGCTCATCTTAATTTTGTTTATAAAGTTTTTCACTTTTTTTTTTTTATTATATTTGATTTAAGGTTATTTTTTATTTTTATTTCAAAATATAAACATAAAATATATTTTATTTTTATTTTAATTTTGCGCTCGCACTACACATGGTAAAAGCTATTTAGTTTTAACATTTAAGGGTAGAAAAGTAATTCTAGTTTTTTTTTTTTATTTAATTTTAATTTTATAAAGACCTTAGTTTTGTAGAAAAATTCATACATATTAATGTTTATATTAAATAGAGGCGCACAGGCAAATTCTTGGGTAGCTCTATAAGCTCTTGTTTAAATATTTCTATATTTGAAAGGAAAATAATATTTTTTTGAATGTTACCTAATTAATTTTAAGTGAGAGTGAATTATGAGATATGTTTTGCATAAATTATTATTATTTTTTCGCTTCAGCTTTTTGGCATTTAGTTTTTGGTATCTGGCTTTGCTTTCAAATATAGTTTGAAGGATTTAGCTGTATTTTTTTGTTTGAAATAGAAAAGCTTGTTTATGGAATAAACAAATATTATCAAAGCTTTTTTGAGACAAGTTTTATAGAAAAAAAAAGATTTTTAAAGTGCCTGTCCATTTCAGAGCTGAAACAAAAATACTGCAAACACTGTTCTAAGGCACGCATCTCTAGCTTAAATATTTCTTTTTTAGTAATAAGTACAATTTAGGTTAATATTTATTGAATTTTATTTGTAGATTAGTCAAATGTCCTTAAAAATTTTCATTTGAAAAAATCTCTCGATATCATCTTTAAATCGGCTTTTTAATTTATTATGGTTCGACCCGGGGTCAAACTTCTGTACGGCCCATAATTTTGGTTGAGTTCGAATAGGACAGGATTTTATAATGAGCTTTTGATTTTTTGCCTTGCAAAACGAGTTGGTGCAATTGACGATAACTAAAAATAAATATTTTTGTGTTATTAAATAGAGGTCTATGTCCCACATAAATATACCTAAATAAATTGCTAAAAGTCTATCTTACTTCCTGGGTCAGAAGTAAACGATTCAATATTGTGATTTTCTCAGTTTCAACACCTCATATCCAATAATGTGTTACTCTGCTTTGAAAACCCAACTTTTAGTGATGGGAAATTGTGATAAAGTAGAGAAGCCCAACTAAATATAAATAACTAACGAACAGGTCATGTGTCATGTCCTTGGACCAATAAATTCAATAAGGACTTGTGGGGAACATTTGAACTTGAACGTCACGGACTGTTTTGGAATTGTTCTTTTTTCAAACCTCTTGAACCCACAATGACATAAGCTGAAGCTTGTAAAAAAAGGTTGGATTTTGTTACACCATAATATTTTTACTGCATTTACAGCTTCACATTGTGGAGCTGTAGCTGCTGTGTACTAAATTTGCACCTTTCTTATTTGACAGTGCTATTCTGGCCACAGCTACATCTACATCATTGAGACTGGCAATATTTCCAAGAGGAGTTTATTTGTTTTGGAAAACCAGAAAACCGAAAAACCGTATCCCGTGCGCTTTTTGGGAGGAACCTTTTTGAAAAATCTATAGTCCGATTAAATAACCGAAATCCTCACGCTTGTCAGGAGAGGGGGAACTTGTAGTCTAGGATCCCGCCATAGGAGGACCTACCCTCATAAAGGTACCAGATGAGTGGTATACAGTTTTGTAGGCAGTGTCTTAAAAAATAATTTGCGCATGGGTTGCCTGTGGAAAAAGGGGCGTAGGGTTGCCAAGCAATTACTTTCAAATTTTGGGGTTTTTCAATTATCTGCCCCAGTTTAGATGGTAAACCTTACGGATATGCAAAAAATACCATATAAAGAAAATTTAATTTTTTTTTTCTAGAAAAGTCTAGAATATATTTTCCAAACGAAAAATGATGGAAAGTTTTTTTCTTTTACGATCGGTTGATTATTGAAATACAAAAAAAATCATTATATAAGTAAATAAAATTTTAAAAATTTGCGAATCGAGATATGAACATTTAAAAGTCGAGAATTGCAAAAAAGAGGTTTCAGAAATAATTCACCAAAAATCAGAACAATGCTCTATACAAAATATAATTTAAAAAAATATTCCCCGTATTTTTTAAATTTTGTGCTTAGCCTTCATTTTCAATGTAGTGATTTTTTGAAATTTGCACATTTATTGATGTTTTGAATATGAAAAAAGTTAATGAAACGTTTCCAGATGCCTTTTAAGTCATCAACGGCTATAGTCTTCGATGATAGAGGCAAATGTTTGCTTTTGGTATTGAATGACATTCAAGTTTTTCGAATTTTAGCCATTTAAGGCGAATTGAATCTAGGCGAGCGGCAAACGGTAATGTCACATAGCCAGGTTTGAACGTTCGACTCGGCGTATCGCAAGTCATAATAGCGGCCTACATATATAAAATAAAGGTCACCCGCCACAAAAACACAGGAATTTCAGTTTCCTGACTGGACTACAGTTTGGGTCCCATATTTCAAAATGGCATCCAGGCGACAGGATTATAAAATACCTTGTCAAACAGAACGCGTGCCGTTGGCGGGCTAGTCAGAATATGCCAGTGCCCTCCATGTTCTGATACGTCAAACAGAACGCGGTCAACTTTCGGCGTTCTAGTTATTTATTTTTTCATGAACTGTTCAACTGATTCAACCACGTGCCCTTCTTAAATATCATAAATGAATGCCCTTTTCAAAAGCAAATGTTTAGAGTTCTAGAACTTGTAAACCACAGGCTAATATCCTATCCTGTAATAAAACCTGTTTTATTAATCTAGCATCGATAAAATTGGTTGAGTCACAATGAAAATTGAAATAAAACACATGACCTTTGTTCCATTTTTCAATGTCTCTCGACTGATTTTATCGATACGAGAGTTACAAAACGTTGGCACTGTTCTGTGTAGCCTCTAATTTATACTAAAGGCCACACTGTACAACTATTGATTCTACTAATACTTTCAAATGTCTTGGGAACAGTTTGAGACAATCCACACTTAGTCCAGTCAAATTAGTATTTTATATCTACAAAAAATACTGCGTCGATTTTTTTTTTTTTGTTTCTTAAAGAGTATCTACCTATTGGAGAGTGTAAATCCAAATAGTTCGAACAGTTTTTCGTCGATAAAGAGGTTTCAAATTTTTTTCTCAACAAAAGTTAAAGAAGATATTTTAACGTACAAACCTAAAAAAAAAAATACAGCTCTATATATGATAGGAGCCGAGAAAATCGAGCTCACGCTTTCCAAAGCTTTTTTCAAAATGGCGGACAACGCATTGGCGCTTTTTGTTCGAACTTTTTGGATTTACACTCTCCAATAGGTACTCTTTAAGAAACAAAAAATTCCACGCAGTATTTTTGTAGATATTTCGAATTAATTAATTTAATTTTACTGGACTAACTACCATGGTTAAAAAAAATCTCAAAATTGACAAACATTTTATTCATAATTTTGTTCTTTCCTTGTTTGACGTTTGACCGTCTTGTTCTTTGTAAAAATCTTTTACTTAAAACTGGCCATCACGTTCCTTTTTACAGCTAAACAATGTTCTGTTTACACAGGCTTAAGGGGATGTGCCAATTGTTTTTTGGAAACATTTTATTTAAACTATTGATGAATATTATTTCTACTGTGGTAATAAGTTCAAATAACATAAATATCAACGCAAGCGAAATGCTTACTAAAAATATAATCTTGTTATTGCAGGAACTCGATTTTGCCGATATTATTGCTGCAACATCATTTCAACAATCATAAGTGTAGTACCTCGTGACATAATGGTTTGTGCTGTCATGCCGTAGGTCTGGGTTCCATGTTCCATTTCCAGCCACTTCCACTAAAAAAAAAAACAAAAACAAATTTTTTTTCTCCATGGTATTGCCTCTCAGGAACTGACAATTCTCCAAGTTCCAAGAGTATCTGTTGCCATGAATTAGTGCTTCTTATCGGCAAAAAATTGCCGTTCTGAATTTCCTGTCCTATAGAATTATAAATAAGCTCGTAAAAAATAACACCTCTTCTCAAAAATGACTAAAATGATAAATTCAGACACATTTAAGCTTTTCTTTGTTCGTCAAAAGTATTTGAAAAAGTTTTATAAAAATAGATCAATGTTTTAGACTAAGAGCCCACAGCAGATTTTGGGTGTGAGTGATAGCAAAAAAAGAAGTATAGGCGTCGAGAGCTTCATTAAAAGCTATTCAAAAAATCAAAGTCTTGCAGTCCACAACTGGGGCCTTTACGATTAAACAGTGCCTTGAAAAAAAAAATTATGAATGCAACTTCGAGGGTTATCCTGTTAGTGTTTGTTCTCAACAATGAAAACAAATTTTACCAAAAAAGTACATGAATATTGTATGTAGGTACCATTTTTCAACAATTGTTTTTGGCAGCGATGCAGTATGTTTACATTTTCAAACTTAGGCTACTCACCCCATATGCAGATGGCAAAACGAAACATTCAAGGTACAAACGTTCTATATTTTAACTGGGATGATAGTTTTACTTCAATAGGCTCTAATAAACTAATTTACTTGCTATGTAATATACTTAAAGGTTCCCCTTGGTTTCAAGATACAAATTTTTGTTTTGAGATAGTTACATTCTAAGGTGTACCATTAGATGTTGTCAAATATGACAGAAGACATAACTGCATCAAAAATATCTACGAAGGTTAATTGCTCTTTTGTGCAGATCCGTTAGTATGAAAATAGCCAAATCGAGATATATTCCAGTTAAAAGTTAATCTTTTATCACTTTATCACAAAATATAAACTGAATGAGAAAAATGTTTTTTCACACAACTTAAAATTTCGTATTATGTATCTCCCTCTTTGAAGTTTGATTGATAGCTATAAATCTTATTAGTTCTTAAACAAACATTTTTAACTTATCCTTTTTTAAACTAAAAGTCACTAGTTGCATTTTTAGTTTAATTAATTTTAACTAAATTAAAACCATTATAAAGTTTCTTGGAAGCAACGTCCACTCGGGCGTATGTGGAATATATTTTGTCTTCAGATATTCGCTAGTAGATACTCATAGAGAAACTTTTCTTGTTATATCCGTGTATACACGGAAAGAATTGAAAAATCACCAATTGAAAAATTTGCAGTTGCAATTTACGAATCATCTTTTATTCGTAAATCAAGACATTTTAATCCCAATTTAATACATGAACTGGTAATTTAACAGTCAAAACGTAGCAATTTACAAAATTTGTTTCTTCGTGATTTGCAATTAAAATCCCTGATTCAAGTGTGTACTTTTCAAAGCAAAATAAAACTGTTTTGGAGTAATTTACTCTCCAAAAGCATAATCTCACAAACAGCATTTCAAAATATGGATTTGCGATAAATATTTAGTAATTAACATTGCACAATCACTGAACTACGTTTTTTTTGTTGTAATTCGCAACTCCATGAGAATAGTTGCAAATCACTAACAAAAAATTCCCAGATCACGACTTTCTTGTCGCAATTTACTTCTCGAAGAAATAAAGCACCACAACATGGCAGGTATCTATTCATCAATGTGTGAAACAAACGATCTGTAATGCAAATTTGCCTGGTGGTTGCATGCTCGCTCCGCAGCTCGAGGGTTGCGAGTTCAAATCCAAGTAGAGTCAAACGTAAAGTATTTATTTCAAATAAATTAAATTAAATGTGTATACCTGCAAAATGAAGGGTAGAGCAGGATTGATCTTTCCAAGTGGCAATATCACGAAATAAAAGTGGTGATCACAAATCTTTTTTGCAATTTTACAAATTGTGCAATTGAGGAATATTTGGATCAAATTGCGATTTGTTATTCGCAATTTCTGTTTTCTCTCGATAGCATAATTGATACTTAAAGAAGGTTGATTAACGATTTTTGAGTATCAATATCTTCATTTTGCTCAGTTTTGCAAATTGCAAACAAATAGTCATAAATTACGAAATCCCGAGCCAAGGTATAAATCGGGATTCATTTCTCGTAATTTGCAGCTCATTTTTCGTGATATGATCCAAGAATTCTTTCCGTGTACTATAACTTGATGGCAAAGTGCATTGAAGTTTTGAACGACATACATTAACATTTGAAGTCCAAATATCTTTTCTATATTGTGATGCCTGACGACAAAATAATTATTTTATGATAGTTTAAAAACTTCTCATACCAAATGCTGTGAATGTTCATTAAAATAATAGAAACAGCTTTGCTTCATATTCATATAAGTAGATTAACATTGTTTAAATTTTGAGTTAAATATAGTAAAAAGTTCAATGCAAGAGGTCTCGCACGCACTTGCTCTTATGTTCGAACTAGAATCTTAAAATTGTTTAAAAATTGTGTTCTCAAAACATGGGTGTTAAATGCAAAAGAAAGATGTTCCGTTCATGTTATTCATTCTTTAAATTTGAAAGATAAAATAGATATGTATCTTCACTAGACCATTTGAAAATGATCTTGGTCCAGTCATTTAAGCTTTTTGCATCGGAAAAAATGTCGGAAAGCTGAATTTTGGTATATAGCCTCCTTATAGCATTCTAAAGAAACTGTCAAAAGTCCCCATTGATATGAGCATCGCTTAAAAACATCTCCCGAACGGGAACTCCTACAGAAAAAATGTCAGAGACAAGGTTTTAGCTTACAAAATTTCCAACAAAAAATGTTAAGTACCTTTTTTTCATAAGGGTAACCGTTTTCGAGATAATTCGGTATATAATGTACTCTCTTACACTACCTTTGAAGTTGAGTACCAGTTGAGTTTTTCTTACGTGGTATCCCCAAGGAAAATTAGAAAACAGTTGAAAAAAATATATCATCATCATCATCGTGTCCTGTAACCCCGGCTGGGGCATAGAGCGTCAAAAAAATATATACAGGGATTTATTTATAGGTTTTGGGAAGGTTCCTCATCGATTCGGGCTCCACCACAATAATCTCACGGGGTCTAAGGTCACGAACATGGTATTTTATTCATATAAAATATGACAAAAAACCAGAGCATGTAGGGTGGGTTGAGAAAAGAAAAAATCACATAGGAGGGGGGGTTATATTCACCCCCGTTTAGCCAGGAGGGGCAATTTTCTAAAAAATTGACTAGGTGTCTATTAACTAAAGTTACTGGGTTCAGGAAAAGAGGAGGAAAGAATAAAATTGTAGACTGGAGATGGAGAGGAAGGAAAATAGAAAAAAAAAAGAATTTAAGTACCTGGGGTACGGGTTCTAAAAGAATGAAGGGCAGGAGGCACATATATAAGGAATAGAATGAAAAAGGCAGCAGCTCCCATAAAGAAAGCATGAGGGATTGGAAGGAGGAAATTCGAGAAGGATTGGAAGAGGGAGATGTGGCTTTTCGACACCCTGAGGCAGACGGTGATGGGATAAGGGGTGGTAGTATGGGGATGGGTGGAGGGACCAGAAATTTAAAAAATGCAAGAGAGGTACCTCAAATGGACGCAAAGGGTAGAATGGCAAACTCCAAGAAACATGGTAAGAGAGGAAAGAAAAAAAAAAGAGATAAGATAATGGATAAGAGCAGAAAAAAGGGCATGGAATTATGAAGAGAAATTAACAGGTGGAAAAAAAGCCAAATTGCAAGGGAGAGGATCACGATGGGAACAAGGTAGAGAAGAAATGAAGGGAATAGAGGGAAGAGAAGACGGTGTGAATGGATATGAGGAAGTGAAAAGAGAAGGCCAGAAAGAGCAGAAGAAGGAGAAGGGAACAGTTAAAAGAATCCAGATATAAGAGGTGCTATAAAGAAGCAATGACAAAGATTAAATAAATAAATTGAGTGGCGCAACAGCTCGTGGAGAACCAGGGCCTAGTGACTTACAACTCTCAACCATTCCTGTGTGCGTTGTGTTGGCAGGAATGGAGGGGACCTACAGTTTTTTGCCGAGTCCGAACGGCTAAATAAGAAGCACTTTTTCATGACAAGTATACTCTTGGAGGATTTGTCAGTTCCTCGCAAGAGGCAGTACCTCGGATACAAAATTTCTGACAAAGAGGATCCCACAATATTTGGAAGCGGGATGAAAGACAGAAAGAACGAGGAAAATTGCAAGATTCAGGCTAGGGAATGAGGTGAGAGAAAGTTGGTCCTGGAAACGAGAAAAAGAAAGAATGTACAGAATATGTGAGGGTGAGAGACGTGAGAACATGTAATAGAAAGATGCAAGTCAAGCGGAGATGAAGGAAAATCAATAGGGAAACAAATAAGGGAAAACATGGACGAAAAAGGGAGGGGAGAGTGGATAATGGAATAAGAGGATGTGAGAAAAGATAAGGCGAGAGAGGGGGGTGGGGTAGAAGCAGAGTAAGGAAACGGTTGCCTTATAACAGTTGGGAAAGGCAATACAAATCAATACATTAAATTACTGTTGCTTAATAACATAAATACAAAATGAATACATACTTTAGTTACTGTTAGTTAGTTATAAATACAAATATAAATATAAATATAAATATAAATATAAATATAAATATAAATATAAATATAAATATAAATATAAATATAAATATAAATATAAATATAAATATAAATATAAATATAAATATAAATATAAATATAAATATAAATATAAATATAAATATAAATATAAATATAAATATAAATATAAATATAAATATAAATATAAATATAAATATAAATATAAATATAAATATAAATATAAATATAAATGCAAAAAGGCTTTTTGATTAAAAATCTACTATAGGTTTGGAAATAAAAAGAAAATTATGACTTAACAATGTCAAATTTTGAAAAAAAATATATACGATCTATTTCAAACATTTTTATTCATTAATATTTTTCTTTGAAAAATCTTCGTTTACTTTACTTTAACTTTATTTATAATCAAATTAAATGAACTTCCTACTTTAAATATTGCATTGATTTTAAGATTATACCCCCCCCCCAGAATTTTCTTAAAACATTTCTAAAAATCACTTTATCTTTGTTCTTTATTGTTTGAAAAATCTGAATCATAATGCAAAACCCACTCTACTTCCGAGTGAAAATGGCTTAGATGAGAATAACTTCTTAATGCAGTAGATACTCTTGGAGACTAAAGAAGAAATATTTTCATTCGTAGGTGGTATACCTTAGGATCGATTCCTAGAACTCCGATGACGGCATGAAAACCCAACTAACTGACACTGATCATAAACCATTACGCCATGATATCTTACACAGAATATAGTCAGTAAGTTCAAATTTTAAGATATATACGCTTTTTCTTATCGAGTGAAAGTCATGAAGCAGCGTGAGCACTAAAGCGCTAGTTTACTACCGCAAAAAAATTGATAAAATAAAAAAATTCCATTTCATGCCAAAACTCATAAAACATTTTGATGAGGGATTATTCTGTGTGCCCTTTATTTATAACTTATTAAATAAAATGCCCGTAACACGTCAATCTACCGATGTTTATTTTTTTAGTAACGTTGTTATAAATAAAAAGTAAGAACGTAGATATTAGCTAACTTTTAAATAATGAACAAATTTTTTCACATACATTTAGCGCCAGCCACGATCATCACAGTCTGACGACGACGATGACGACGATGACCAGACTTCTTATCTGTTTCTCCATGTCCATGTCATTCCAGAGAATTAAAATACTATTTCACACATAGTCATGATTATTGTTGTTGTTTTTATACAAGCTTTTGATCGTCTTCGTCTACCATTAAAAAGAGACCCTATTCAGTATTCCCTCGAATAGCCTCTGTTGCTAGTGCAGTCTCTTTCTTATATCAAATAAAAATGTCGTTTTTAATTATTTTATCTACGCGTGATTAATGTGTGATTTTTTTTTTGTATCAATTATTGGTTTTCAATTAGCTTCACTATCGCGCATTTGTCATCGTGTCGGCGCGGCGTTGTCCGTGTAAATTACCACATCAGTCAACAAATCTATCACAAACCGCACACGAGAGAAGACCTTGTTTCATTTTCATCGGAATTAAAATGAATGTATCTCAAAACATTCACCGAGTGTATCTGTGAGATGAAGTTAGATGTTGGAGTGTTTCTTAATAGTTGTTGTTGTTTTTTGCCTGTGATCAAAAATTTGACGAAATTATGTTCTTTCAAACAAAATGGATTTTCGTAAGTACAAATACCTATAGTGGATTAGAATAATTCAATTTTGTACGCAAAGTCAATGTGGCTCTCTGAGAGATTGATAACCACATTGCGCGTTTACTCACTTGCTACTTGACTTAAAAAGTGGAGTATCTTACTCAAAGTTACTCACTAAGTGCCTTGTGAATTTTGACAGCTGCTGAACCCTGAGCTGCTGACTTTTATGTTATTGTTTACCAAATGACCAATTTTTTTTTTTTGATATTATTTTTTGATGTGTGTCGATGTTGATATCGATGACTACATTGACTACACCCTACGTACACCGTGCGTTCTCTGTCACTCGCGTGCTTTTATAGTTTGTTATTGTTGAACCACAGGTTGCTGTAGACATTTATTTTGTTTTTAATTTTTATCTTTTCATTGTTATTTGCTTGGATAAATTGTTGTTTCTCTTGTTGTTGTTGTATGAATTGGCAAATACCCTCGTATCTGCGTGTGTAAACACAAAATGCAAACATTGATGATAGTTTATTTGTGTTTTGCTTTTGATTCCAAGCAAAAGAGGTTAACGCCTTAGCAAGTTCGTTATGTGAATTGATCAATTGAATACGAGATGATTCTGAGGGATAGTGTTTATTAATAGGTATGTTGGTAGGTATGTTTTTTTAAAATAAATATACAACAATAACACATTGTATTTTTGTATATTTTTATTTATGTCTGGTTCAATTAATAGGTCAAAGCTGATTGCGTATACGCTTCGGTATATTTGCTTTGTTTAGAGATTATTTCAATTGTCTGTTATACAGGGTGTCCCGGACCTGAGTGGAAGTATTTCAGGGGATGGTTCTTTGGGTTATTCTAAGAAAAAAATTGTATGGGGGGAAAGTTGTATCTCCCCTCCCTGAGGCAGGGAGGGGCAGTTTCTGAAACATTGACTTCAAATGCAAAAAAAAGCATTAAAAATCAACGGAAACACATTTAATAATTTGCTATAATTTTTTTGAAAGTTAATACTCCATTCTTGTATTTGGTTTTTAAATCAAGTTGCTTAAGCGAATAGTTTTTGAGAAATAAAATTTCAAAGTCAAAATTTAAAAAAAAATTGTAATTTTTTTTTCTTAAGTCAATATTTTTCAAAATTTTACGTAATTAAGGGCATTTTTTGTGTTCAATATTCAATGCCCTCATTATTTTTTAGTCCATTACCGAAAACCAAATGTAAAAATCTTTCTTAGTTTTTGAGAAATTAAGAAAAAACAAAAGGTACTTTTACCACAAAAGCCCGAAAAAGGGTTAAATTATGGATAATTCATGAATAAATTCATTTTTTCAGGCTTATTCGGGAAAAGTACCTTTTGTTTTTTCTTAATTTCTCAAAAACTAAGAAAGGTTTTTACATTTGGTTTTCGGTAATGGACTAAAAAATAATGAGAGCATTGAATATTGAACACAAAAAATGCCCTTAATTACGTAAAATTTTGAAAAATATCGACTTAAGAAAAAAAAATTACAATTTTTTTTTTTAATTTTGACTTTGAAATTTAATTTCTCAAAAACTATTCGCTTAAACAACTTGATTTAAAAACCAAATACAAGAATGGAGTATTAACTTTCAAAAAAATTATAGCAAATTATTAAATGTGTTTCCGTTGATTTTTAATGTTTTTTTTTTGCATTTGAGGTCAATGTTTCAGAAACTGCCCCTCCCTGCCTCAGGGAGGGGAGATACAACTTTCCCCCCATACAATTTTTTTCTTAGAATAACCCAAAGAACCACCCCCTGAAATACTTCCACTCAGGTCCGGGACACCCTGTATAGATGTGATAAGATATTAAATTGGATGTTATTAAATTTCTAACTGATGAAGTCTAGATGGAGCAATAGAGTAGCATCATCAAGATAAATAATAACAAACTTTGAAAACTACATATTTTTGTTAAAAGGTTGATGAACTCTTGTTTAAATTTTGGTTTTAGTTGCATAAAGTGTAGGCCACTAACCTGAAAGTCTAGACTGCATGATAAGTTGATTTTTTTACTCTAAAAAAAAATTGAAAAATTCTTTCCCAAAAAGAGAATTTTACGCAGATAGGTATGTGTAGTTTCACAGAACTGAGACCTTTTTGAATTTTAATATTAATCTAGTTCAATTTAATTTTTTATGTTAAGAATTTGAAAGTTAAATATTATTTTGACAAAACGACGATTGATCTTTGTTTACACATATGATTCCTTTTTAGGAGGAATATTTACATGTTTAGGTTTTTGTTTTATAAAAACACTCAAGATACAGCCTTTAAAAAATGTTATGGAAATTGTATTTTTCCAAGAAGTAAAATCAGTTTTTTATGTTTCTGACTCAATTTCAGCAAAAAATTATAGAAACTTTTGTTTTTTGTTTATTAAAAACTAAGTATAAAAATGGGATCAGATATCTGCTCCTGCTACTTATGATACAATTTTGGGATACCCACCCACGCTCAACAGATGCACTGTCATAGAAACAGAAACTCACTAACAGAGGCGATGCCAACGTTGAAATTAATGAAATTAAAAAAGAATGAATTATTTGGATAAAATGATGAAAGAACAAAATGAATTTGCTTTTGTACCTAATTGTTATTTAAACAATTAAATAAGCTGTTTATTAAAAGTGTAAACAGAAATTGCTGAAATAATATTTTTTGTTCTTTGAGATATAATTTAATTCTATTGTTTGCTCAAAATTGTGATTAATTTCAAAAAATGTGCTTATCTTGAGTGATGAATTATTACCAGTTTCACCGTAAAAATTGATTTAAAGACCTGCACACCCATTGTTTGTGATATTAGTACTGGGTGCACTAAAAGAACCAGTAAAATAATTTTTTAAATTTAGTTTGAGGTAGAAGGAAACACTTAGGTAAAAAAGTTGATAAAAACTTCAGAATTAAAAAACTACGCCTTTTTTGTCCCAATCATCTTCTAAAAAAAATATTAACTGATGTTTTGAAATTATTTCAATAAGAGCGAAACACACAAGGCTTGGTTAAAATGATTTTTGGAAATGTTTTTCGTCTAAAAGTTCTGTTGATAAATAATTTTATCAAAATATTTTTTTTTTACCTCTAAGCTTAAGTTTTTATTTATTTAACTTTTGTAATTTTTAATCTGAGAAACGAAACAAATCTCACAAGGTTTTTAACACCCTGTTATATCACCCTGTAATGTTAATAATTTCCATGACTCTCGATTTCCAGTCCCAATCTCAATCATTTCAATGAATCTTGGTTTTCGATGTCAATCTCTTCAAGAATTTGTGAGTTTTTGGATGTTTTTTTAGCATTGGCCATTGTTTCTGCAAACGATGGTACGGATCTGGACGTTAAAAGTAGAATAAATAAAGCTCGTGCTGCCTTCAGTACTCTGTCCCCAATCTGGAAATCAAGTCAAATCTCCTTACGCACTAAGTTGAGATTCTTCGAATCCAATGTCAAATCCTTGCTGTTATATGCTTGTGAAACCTGGAAAGTCACTTCTATCATTTCGAAGAAATTGCAGGCTTTTGTGAATCGCTGTCTTCGCCTCATCCTAAAGATTCGCTGGCCACAAATAATATCAAATGAGGAATTGTGGCGCAGGGCAAGTCAAGAGCAGCTGGACGTCGACATAAGAAAGCGTAAATGGCGTTGGATTGCGGTCACACACTGAGGAAACCAAACGATGAAATTGCAAAACAGTCCTTTGAATGGAATCCTCAGGGTGCACGGCAGGTTGGAAGACCAAGAACAACATGGAAATCAACTGTCTTAGCGGAAGCAGAATCCCAGAGAAAGACGTGGCCACAGCTAAAGTACCTTACAGCAGACCGTGAAGGATGGAGACGTTTTGTTGACGCCCTATGCCCCAGCCGGGGTTACAGGACACGATGATGATGATGATTTTACGATATTTGCCAAGTCTTTCAAACGTAAATCGATAAATCCTTTACCGCGGAAGTATATAACTGAGCTTTTGTCAATTTTTTGAACGTACATGCATTCCATATAAAAAAGCAAAAGATAAAGTAGATACAAGTTTTTGAAATTTTTTTCTTAAACCAAAAAAAAGAACACCTGGCCCACTTTCATAATATCAAAACTTTTTTTATTTAAATTTTTGTTTTCAAATCAAATGATCAATATTTTCAAATCCAAATATTATTCCAAACCTAAGTTTTTTTTTCTTTCAAAAACCTTCACTATCTATTGAATATGTTTTCATCATTCCAAGTAATTTTTCGTACTATTGCATTTGGCTATCTGTGTAAAATGTAAAACTTTTTATAAAATCATAACGAACTTTTACAGAATATTCTCATACTCGTAAATTCTTCCCGCTAGGGCATAATATGTACATAGATGAAGAGAACAATTCTTAACCCTCCTTATGGCTATAGGAAGATTATACAAAGTTCTTCAAAATACTATTGTTGAAATGTTGTACGAAGCAGGCACGTCTATGGCCAAGGTCTTTTGCAACTTCTCAACCATAACTCTACGACAACGACCACAAAAACTATACTGAAAACCTAATTCAAATTCAATCACTATACAAACAATATATCTCTGTATCTGCAAGGGTTTGTCTTCAGAGATGAATAGGGAAAATGTGTGTTAGTTAACTTCAAACTTTGAACCATCTTCAAAACAGAAAATCGAAACCAAACTACTGACTGGAGTCTGGAGCAAGCCCAACACATTATACAGACCAGAGTAAAAACTTCCAAGAATATTGAGAAGTTTTTACTTTTGACGAGAAAATACGGATTACCAAGATAGTTTTGAAAGTAGTTGTTGCTGCATGTTGCTTTTTATATTAATGCAACCCCAGTGCCCAGCCCAACTCCAACAAAAAGTAAACACAGATTCAAATCTTGTGTGTAT
The DNA here is from genome assembly GCA_963921185.1 of Dasysyrphus tricinctus. Lineage (NCBI taxonomy): Eukaryota > Metazoa > Arthropoda > Insecta > Diptera > Syrphidae > Dasysyrphus > Dasysyrphus tricinctus. The sequence goes on from OY992531.1 coordinate 49,027,240, forward strand.
TAGATTAGAATCATTGCACTTTTGGGTTGAATCCTAATTGGTTCGCATATATCCTTAAGCGACATTATTAAGTCATTTTGTTAAGGGTAATGTGCTGGTTGGTTGGAAAATGGGAAAAATGATAGGCTTACATTTAAGTTCAAAGTTATTGGGTTTGTCATTTGATAATTTGTAATGAAAAGTAATGAATGAACAATTAAATTAAGGAAGAGTTTCAGAACAACATGGTAGGCTCAGAAAACTGAAAGATTGCGACATCTACTACGGTTACTGTTACCGACCACAAGGGCAGCGTCTTTTTAGATGTGGATTCGTCGGTAGAGGCAGACTTGGGTAATAAGTCTTTAGTTTCAACTATATGAACGAGCACCTCACGTAGTTTCAAGGCTAAATTCGCCAACATTAGCCTCATATGCGCACATGGCCCCAAAGAAGAGAAAGATGACGACACCAAGGACGAGTTCTACGAGCTCCTCGACAAAACATATGAGCAATGCCCTAGCTATGACACTAAAATTGTCTTGGGTGATTTTAATGCCAAACTAGGAAGAGAAGACATCCTTGGTGGAACAATTGGAAGATATAGCCTGCACAACACCACCTCCGATAACGGACTCAGGTTAATCGACTCTGCTGTGGGGCGAAACGTTGTGGTCGATTGTACGCAGTTCCGGCACCTCGATATACACAAGGGGACATAGCGAATTCCTGGTGTATCAGCCGCCAACCAGATAGGCCAAAAGGCACTCCTCCAGTATCAAGGATGTCCGAAAGTTCCGAGGAGCCAACGTTGATTCGGACCACTACCTTGTTGTAGCCAAGAAAGTGCTACGGAGATCCAGATGAAAACCAAAAAAAGGAATTACTGTGAGGAAGTTCGACGTACGACTACGGTCGCAAGAAATCACCAGGTTCTTTTCCGATCGAGTCTCTCGTGCCCTTTGCCGCCAACTGCAAATATCGAGAACTAGTGGACAAACTGCCAGGAAGCCATCAGAGATGTCGCCTCTGACCTCCTGGGCCTGGCATCACCACCACAGCGAAACCCCTGGTTCGACAAAAAATGCCGGCAAGTACATGCAGCCAAACAACAGGCATACAAAGCGGCGTTGCATAGAAGGACCAGAGCTGCTCGCGAGCTTTACGAGCAGAAGAGGAGAGAGGAACACAGGCTTCTAAGAAGGAAAAAGAAAGAGCATGAGAAGCGTGCGATCGAGGACATAGAGGGATGCCATTGCAGGAATGAAGTTCGGAAGTTTTACCAAAAGGTAAAGAGAACCTCCCTGGGTTTCAAGGCCCGGACCGAAGCCTGCAAGGATGATCAGGGGAACATCGTAGTAGAATCGCAATCGGTGCTGAGGATATGGAAAAATCATTTCTGCAAATTGTATAACGGTGATGACGAACCGAGTTCCGGTACCATGCCCATCTCGACGAAGTATAAAGATATGATGGCCTTGCGGCTGAGCTATTCAAAGTGGCTGGCGATGAATTGGTAAGGAGTATGCACCAGCTCATCTGTAAAATATGGTCGGAGGAAAGAATGCCTGATGAATTGAACCTCAGGATTGTTTACCCGATCCTCAAGAAAGGCGATCCTCTGGACTGCACCAACTACACAAGCATCAGTCTTCTTAATATCGCCTACAAGATCTTCTCTGCCGTACTTTGTGAACGCCTGATAGGTCCATATTAGTGTGGATTTAGGCCAGGGAAGTTCACCATCGATCAAATATTCGCACTACGGCAGGTCTTGGAGAAAACCCAGGAGTTTCAAATCGATACCCACCACATTTTCATCGATTTCAAGGCCGCGTATGACAGCATCTATAGAGACGAGCTATATAGAGCAATGTCTAGTTTTGGCATCCCTGCCAAACTCGTCTGTTTGTGCAGGATGACGATGGAGAATGCACGCTGCTCCATCAAGATCCTGATGTATGGTGCAGAGGCATGGACACTGCTAAGGGTGGATAAGACCGCGTTAGGTTGTTTCGAGAGGAAAATTCTCCGGGTGATTTTTGGTCCGTCTGCATAGTACGGGAATGGAGAAGAAGATACAACAACGAACTGTATGGACGGTACAGCGACACCGACCTGAAAAGCCAACGACTAAGATGGCTGGGTCACCTAGAGCGAATGGACACCAATGCTTCGGCCTGGAAAGTCTTTGAATCCAACCCCGTGGGACAGCGAAGTAGAGGTGGACAGCGTAAAAGGTGGCGCACGCAAGAAAAAGATACAGCTAGCTAGAAACCTATAGCCAGCTGGAAGAAGCTTGTTGGTTGAGGCCCTGGTCCACCCCGGACTGTAGCACCATGTTAAGTAAGTAAGTAATGTTGCCTCCTTATGATTTCTGTGAATATAATTATGACAATTCTTTAAAAGAGCCAGTTGGGATACTTTGAGAGAAAATACAACATTTAAATCAAAAGAAACACACGCCATTTAAAATTCGATCATTTTAAATTTTTTGCTGAAACCACACTGCTGTGAAAGTATTTACAAAACTTTCATTTCCCTAAAGCTTACCCTACTCCAACCAATTTAACTTTTCAAACCACCTCACTGTTCTGTTTTTTTCAAAATAAGAATAGCCCCTTGGGCTTGGGTATTATACTCGTACAAGACCATGTGGTCTCAGCTAAAGTGTCATAGTTACCAAAACAAATTAACTCTCGTTTTATTAAAGTTTGCCATTTCACAAAAATCAAGGATGCCTGCCAAGTAGTTTTTTTTTTTTTTTTTTTGTTTAATTTCTTTTGTAATTCCTTGGAACCATTTCAAAAATTTTAGACTTAAACTGTCTAAAACATTCATTCCATTTACCACCACCACACGACCACTACCGACAAGAGAGTGGAACGAAATTGCTTGGATTTATGGTATAAAATTGATTGAGATACAAATGTACTCTGACAGTCTCAACCCACAAACCCATTGAGATTGTAAACTTTAAAGGATTGCCAGACAACATTTTCCTGAATGAACATTTTTGTCTGTGTCTGTATGAATGTTTGTGTGTCAATATGTTGGGAAAAAAAAAACAAGAAAAATAGAAGATTTGATGATGTGCAACGTGTAGGAGTATGTAGGTGGGTATGTATTTAAGTCACATCTTAAGTGGTACAGGGTGGGAAAATTAATAGGGGTGCTGCTTCTTGGATAGGATACATTACAATTTGAATGGTAATGTAGTGAGGTTTTTGAAATGAACTCTTTCCTTCTTTTTTTATTGACACAATTTTGTGATGTAAGTAGAAGCAATCGAGTTGAAGATAATTTTTGAAGGGCTATTATAGAGGTTTCTTTGAAAGACAACTATTTAATTGAGTACTTTATTAGTTAAAGTCACATATCTTTTGGTTCATTTTTAATATATGGGCACTCCTGACGATGAAATTTGAGTTTGAAATTTAAGTCATTTATTATGAAATTTAAAACATTCTTAAATTATGAAATGTTTATTGTTTTTTTGTTTAATCAAAATCGTAGGGTTTTTAACTTTTGTGTGGAAGGTGCCATTAGTTTTGGATACATTTTTTTTTCCTTAAAATGTTTTAGAAATATTGAAAAATTCTTAAGTAGGTATCGAAATATTTGATTTTCAAAAAAAAAAATTGAAATATTTTGTAAAAATCTAAAGTATTTTTTGAACATTTTGGTAAAAAAAACTTTTTATATTTTTTAGGAGCTTTGTTCTAAAAAGATAATTGAGATCAGTCATACCGTTTTTAAGATAATGGAAATTAAAAAAATGGTTCTTTGGGAGGTACCATTAATAACCTTTATTTGAAAAATGGTTTCCTTTCCAAAGGTAACCTTTACTACAAAAAATTATTGAATTTTATTTTAAGAAAAGTTGTGGAGCCCTTTTTGAGAAGAGTGAGATTTTATAAAATTGCTAAAACAAATTTCACGGCACCGTTATTTTTGGTTCTAAAAATAGAATGAAAAAACGTGTGGACGCAATCACCAAAAACCACTATGTACCAAGTTTAGAGAAAATCGTTTCAATTGTTTAGGCTGTAGCCGAACAGACAGATAGAATTATAAGACCCTTTTTTTTCGTCGTCCCTATCATCGTAATGACAAGTTTGATCAACATCTCGAGCTCAATTTTTTACGAATGCATAACTTGCCATATATGTATGTACATAGTACCTAACTATATATCGCAAGTAAAAATTTAAAATATCATTAAAATAAATCTATGGTTGACCTAACGCTGATTTGACCTAACGCTAAACTTTTTTGATTAGTTAGATGGTATACTTTTTTTTTTTTTGAAATGACATAAATGAGGTGCCAACATTTTTTTCTGTGACCTTGAAAAAATCTTTTAAAGATTTATGTAAAAAATTTATGGCTGACCTAAAATTAAAATTAGGAACACTTGCCCAATATTCCTTGATGAAAATTTTAGTTTTGCTCCAGAGATTTTTGGCCAAAATTGTTGGTCTGGCAAAAGAGAATAGGCGTTTTGTCCCATATGTTGTAACGAATACTATTATTTTTTGTGTGGGCATAAGTCTGTATCCCATGCAAGGAAAGTGTTAGTTCAATAGCTTTTGCATTGCGCTACCTATAACAATTTTTGGGCTATAAAACTTTCCCTGCACGAGATACAGACTTATGCTAATCAACAAAAAATAGCACTCATTGAGACCTTTCCAATGGTATAGGTCAGAAAGTGTTACAACACTTGAGGCGCAACTTGTGCAGCGAAAGAGTACTTTTGCAGTGCAACAATTATTATGGGCAATTACACTTTCCCTGCACCAGATACATACTTAAGCCTTCACCAGAAAAAAAAACAATCATACTATAATAGTGTTAAAACACTTGTGACGTAACTTGTGCAGGGAAAGAGTTGTAGTGCAGAGCAACAGCTATTATGGGCTTTTATACTTTTTCTGCACGAGATACAGAATTATGCTCATACAACAAAAAATAGCACTCATTGGACTTTTCCAAAGATGAAGGCCTAAAAGTGTTAGAACACTTGGGACGCAGTTTGTGCAGTGGAAGAGTTATCGTTCAGTCGTTAGAGGGCTATAACACTTTCCCTGCACGAGAAACAGACTTATGCCTATACAAAAAAAATAATAGTACTCATTGGCCTCTTTTCCAGTGATATATGTAATAAAGTGTTACAACGATGGGACGCAACTTATACAATTATGCCCATTCTCCTTTCGATTAATTTTTGATTTTCTTTGTATGTCACTGACATCTGACCTACGTCAATCTGGCATTTGACAGACCTAAGAACTTCTGCCCAAGGAAATTTCTTGGACAGAATTTGTCATGAAGGGGAAATATTTTATTTTCTGGTGAGCACTCTCTTCTGCCAAAAACAACCCAATTTTTGAAGTGTGTAACGGGAATTGGACAAAAGTTGGTGCAAATTAGTAACATTGACCGTTCTTTTAATCTTTGAGACAGAGCAAATGTTAGTTAATAAAAAAAAGTACGTAGTAGTACGTACTTAAAACTACTCTCTTTTAATTTTTATAACTGATAAAAACGCAAAATAGAATATACATTTTTGGAATCAGGAGGACTTGAAACGTATTTGTATAAAGTCGATACTTTTATACGATAACGCACACAAAAAGGCAAAAGTTAACATAATCATATCCCTGATGATGAGATACTAGAGTTTTGAATTTTTTGCCGTCAAGGTTGGAGAAGAGGAATTATTGAAAATTGTGTTTTTTCGGATTTTAGGTTTTCTTATAATTTTAAACTAGAGAATTTAGCTTTGATTATATATTTTGTGGCCTCAGACGTTATTACTGTCACCACAATCAGCCAGAAAAGGGGCGCAAATCAGTTTTTGAAGTCCCTAGTATAGCCAAATAATGGCAAGTGGACGCATATTTTTGTAATAAGGAGATTTTTCCTGATTGGGTGTGGTAGCACTTCAAACGTCCCCGAAATTCATAATCAAAACTAAGTTCTCTAAGATAAAGTTAACATTTATATTGCCCTTCCCAAAAATCTGGAAAATAACCGGTTTCAAGCCTCCTTCTCCAGCACTGGCAACAAGAAATGTCATGTTTTCAATAAATAGCGCCAAAAACCAAAACCTAAACATTAACTTTAAATTAACAAAACTTAAACCATCAAATTCGGCTCAAATTAAAATAAAATGCACGACTGGCTGGGTCGCACCTACTTGCTCTTATGTTGAAGACACTGCGAGTTAACGAAAATTGTATATAAAAACATGAAATTATGAGAGAAAAATGTAGAGAAGTTATAATACGACATTTAAATTGGCTAAAACAACTCCTTTTACAGTTTGAGGTGAAAAAAGAATGCCATCTTAATTCTTGATTGAATATGACTGTATGGGGAAAAAATTAAAATCGTTGGGGCAGTTTAAAAAAAAATATGTTTTATATATAAAATTCTTAACACATTCTTAAGAACAAATTTTGGTATGCAAATCTAAAGTATATATTTATGCATAAAATTTGAAAAAAGTGTCAAAAAAAAATTGAAACTTTTTTTAAAAATTAAAAACTTTTTTTTTTGAAAATTTTGATATGCAATATTATTTAATCTTATCTGAAATTTGTACATTTATTTATCCGTTCAGCCGATAACGAGAAAATTCAGAATAAAAAAATACCTTCTATGACAAGTACTATTAATAGTTGCTATGTGTAAATTTTATAATTTTTGGTAGTAGATCATACTAATGTAAGTAATATAGAAAAGTTTAATCAAAATCGTTTGAGTCGTTTTTAAGCAAAGAAATATTTTCCTTTGCGGTTTTTTAAATTTTTTGTATGGAAGGTACCGTTATTTTTTCATAAATGAAAATTTTTTCTCAAAATATTTTAGAGAGTACTTAGAAACTCTTAAGTATCGAGTTTCAAAAAAATCGATCATGTCGTTTTCGAAATATTGATTTTCCCAAAAAAATTTTGAAACATTTTTTAAAAATCCAAAAAATATTTTTTCAAAAATTTCGGCACACAAAACTATTTATGTTTTTTAGAAGCTTTTGTATGAAAAAATAATTGAAATCGGTCGAACCATTTTGAAGAAAATCAAAAATTAAAAAAATGGTTCTTTGGGAGGTACCATTAATAACCATTTTGAAAAATGGCTTTCCACTCAAAGGAAGCCTTTACTAAAATAAATTTATTGATTTTTTTAAAGAAAAGTTGTGGAGCTGTTTTTGAGAAAAATAGGATTATTTAAAATTGTTAAAAGAAATTGTATGGCAGGTACCGTTAGTTTTGGTTCTAAAAAAAAAATGAGGGCATAGTTACCAAAAACCACTATGTACCAAGTTTGAAGAAAATCGATCGAGCCGCTTAGGCTGTAGACGAACAGACAGACAGACAGAATTGTGCCACCCACTTTTTTGATGTGCTCTATCATCGTAATATCATGTTTGATTGATTACTAAATTTTTTTTTTTAGCTCGAGTCCAAAACTTGCCTTATAGTACCTATGTATATCGCAAGTAAAAAATATTTGAGGAAAAGTGATGAGTAGTTTTTGATGTAAAATCAAGTTTTTCCATAGGGGTTGGATACGAAATCTCTCAAATTAAAATCCCGCATTACAAAATCTCGCAGTTGCAAAATTCGGCAAACTAAAAACTCCCAAACTTAAATCTCGCGCTACATTTACATTTGCGAAATTTTGACTAAAAGAAATTATTTGTTGCTAAATAATTTGAATTTGAAAACAATTTCCTAACTTAATTTAATATAAAATTGATCGAGTGCCTTTTGCCTACCTATAAATGCTGTTTGTTTGTTATTCATAATTATTCCTATAGACTGAGAGCCCACAGCAGATTGTGGGTGTGATCGATAGCAAAAAAAGAAGTATAGGCATCGAAAGCTTCATTAAAGGCTATTCAAAAAATCAAGGTCTTGCAGTCCACAACTGGGGCCTTTGCGAGAAACAGTGCATCGAAAAAAAAATATGAACGCAACTTCGAGGATAATCGTTTTAGCTGAAATTGGATTTCACTCCTGCTTAGATAAGCTCCTCGGATCACATATCACGGAATCTGAGACCTTTTGAGTGTATAGTTCGCTCCACTGGACCATTTAAAAAATTCAAAATTCTAAGTGAAAAACGGTTTTTTTAAACAGTCTGGCAGGGCGAATTAAACACTCAAATGATCTCTGATTCCGTGATATGGGATCCGCGGAGCCTATCTAGGGAGGGGTAAAAACCAATTTCGGCTAACACGATTATTCTCGAAGTTGCCTTCAAGTTTTTTTTTCCATGCACTGTTTCTCGCAAAGGCCCCAGTTGTGGACTGCTAGACCTTGATTTTTTGAATAGCCTTTAATGAAGCTTTCGACACCTATACTTCTTTGTTTGCTATCGATCGCACCTAAAATCTGCTGTGGACTCTTAGTCTATTACTATTTATTTTTGAAATGTTGTAAAGAACAAGAATGTGGACAAAGGAATTCAATATCCAGATATAATATCGGGTAAGTTTTTACTTGTTAAAAAAAATACATTTTGGAAAACAAAAAATTTTGTTCGCAGTATTTTTATTTTTCAGTGCGAAATTGAAAGCGTTGTTACTGAGAGATTTGAATTTGCGATTGCGATTTTTTTTCGGTTTTTCTATCTTTACTATCTTAATTCCAAAAGCCTGCCATCTCGATTCGATTTCGGCATAATCTAAATGACGGCATAAAATACTGACGTAACTGCACCATTTTCAAGGCTTATAATAACACAGTTCGTATTGATTGACATAATGAATATTTATACTCATAAACATTCTGATTCAAATTTGAAATATATCCAGCATCAAAATATAAATAAATGAAAAAAAAAAAAAATTGGGTGGCGCAACAGCTCATGGAGAACCAGAACTAGTGACTTACAACTCACAACCATTCCTGTGTGCGTGTTTGTTGGCAGGAATGGAGGGGACCTACAGTTTTTTGCCGAGTCCGAACGGCTAAATGAGAAGCACTTTTTCATGACAAGTATACTCTTGGAGGATTTGTCAGTTACGCGCAAGAGGCAGTACCTCGAATAAAACATTTCTGTTTTTAGGTGGCACGGCTGGGAATCGAACCCACACCTTCGGCATGACAGTCCTACGCACTAACCATCAAGCCACGAGGTACTACAGCATCAATATATACAAAATAGAAAAATGGGATCTTTAAAATGTTAATGTCAACATTAACGTTTTTCAAGCTAAAGCAATTTTTTTTTCTTAAAAAGAAACTTAAAACCTTCTTCTCTCAAAGTTCTTATCTGTATACCGCAGACCCTATTTGAATTTTCTTTTTTGCTGAAAAAAAAATGCACATAAACTCTACTCAAGTGTTAAAAGTAAGCACATTTCATATAGCTCATACTTCATGCATACAATTACAACTTTTGAAAAATTCAATTTTTATGCAAAGACACTAAACACATTATTCGCCAAGTCATGTCAAATCAACCGCGACAGACACACAACCAGTGTGATGTTTGTTACATATATCCTGTCAAAATGATATCGGTGACACTTTAAAAAAAATTATCGAGTGGAAAGGAATACACAGAAAATTAAATTTTAAAACGTTTAAACTTGTGCGACATAGATGTACACTCGCATTATTTTTAATAATAATTTTTCACTTCAGTTTATCCTTGACGGAGGGATGTTCACTTTTCAGTGTTTTTCTTTAAACTTTCAACCCTTACTATGGACATGAGCAAGAGAGTTAAGATATATGTATGAACTTCCAATTTCGGTACCTTCCATCTCCAAAAGAAAACAAGGAAATAAAACAATTTGGTATAGGTAAGATGGTGGATCGAACTTCAACCAGAACCCTTTCACCAGTTATGGGAATACATGTACGTATACATGAGAACATTATATTATATAATTCGCGACTGTTTTGTATCCTTTGTTGAAAGTACAGTGAAAGTGGTGTGCTCAACAAGATATAATTAGGGTGAAATGGGTCAAGCTGGGCACAAATTTTCAAGTTCTGTTAAAAATTCGTTTTAACAAAAACGTTTCATGTTTTCATGTTTCAGTTCGTGATTGATTCCTTGTCACATCATACATGTTCTGAACCAATGTACTCCATTGGCTATATGTCGGTTTACTTTATCTTCCTAATGATGTTCCATCCCAGTTCTCCAGTGTTGATTTTTGTGTGGATTGGTTGTGGAATTTTTAGCTGCTTCGTCAGCGCCAAAGGAAGCTGTTTCCTCGTTGTCCATTGTGAGGGTTTCCATCACACTGCGTGTTTCCTGGGCTTGCGTTGCCGTTGCTACGGTGGCCATACTTTTCATAATCTGATTTGAGTGACTGTAGTTGATGTTCTTTACTAGCTTTTTTGTGAAAGCAGTACCTACCTCTTCAGAGAAATAATGTTTGCTTCTGTGTAAAGATGTACGCTTTTCTAATGTTTCTGTCGCTGCCGATCGAAGTTAAGTTTGGTGCAAACGTTCCTCATTTTGCCGATTGTATTAGCTTCAATTCTTTCAACATCTGACCTTGCGCTTGCGGTTGTTACTTCTGGAAAAGCACAGGTGTTGAAAACTTGAAAAAAAATCATTTGGAGGGAATTCACAAGGGAACATTGTAGGTGCTTAATCGAACAATGAATGATTTGGGGAAAATGCGAGAAGCTTCAGAAAAGCAATGGCCTTACTTGGTATTGATTTCTGTCAGATTTTCCGGTTACTCGTGATCAACGTCTGCAGATTAAATGAACTCTCAACGTTTGCTTGAAATCATCGGCAACACATAAAGAATCTGCAGTTGACGGCGAAAATACAAGTTGCATTGCAGAACGATGCATCAGCCAATGATACCTCAAAACAGCTTTTGGCAATTATTGGAAATGGCCAAATTTTGGTTGATGCTGCAATTGGCCTGATTTCACTTCAGTCGAACTGTTGTGATTTCATATAAGAAAGAACTCTTTAAAAGCTTCTCTTGGACATCGGTGGCAACTTTAATTTAACGACGTCAATGATCCAAAATCAAATCGGATCTACAATGCATCTGTAAAAACCGGTTGATTGTGTGAAAAATGATGACAAACTATTCAATGGAATTTTCTCGAGTTCGTTGGATGTTCCCACTGTTCATTTTGAATTTAAAAGTTGGGTGTGTATGTATCGTCATAACCAAACTATGCAATGTTTGAGGTGAAAAGACTCATAGACAATTCCTTCAAAAGCACCATAATCAAAAGCAAGTTCAAAGCGAGGAAGTTCTCATTTCAAGAATTCTGTTGATACCGACTGACGCAAGTCCAATCATTGCAATTCTATCACTTTTCGCATGAAAAGTTCTACGGGGTGTGTTGGCATGTCAGAAAGCCACCAGATGTAAATAAAATGCGTTGAATTCAATTTAATTCCAAAGGAGTTTCAATCTTTCAATAGAGAGGTTCGGCTTTTGAAAAACGGGACATGAACATCCATTTATGGCTGTACGAAGTTCGCTGGGTCAGCTAGTTTTCTATAAAATTAAACGGTGACAAACGGCAAAATTTATGTGGCTTAAGGAGGCAAGTCATCGGCGTATAGAAGGTTCTTGCATTCTGATGTCATCAAGCTGTACAGGACCCCAGTTTTGAACCTTTGCTGACTCCGGAACTAATGGTCTTTGTGTTCGATGGAAAATTGTCCAGTTGTTAGACAAAACTTGTTAAAAAGAAATGATTTACGGTATTAAGCGCTCAGGTGATGTCATGTTGTATCAACTTAAGCAGTGTATGAAGCATGGTTTTTTCACTGTAGAACCTCTTGAGTCTTGAGCCTCCTGAAAATTATTTCTTCTAGTAGGTATTTTGTAGATTTTATTGAGGAGCGATATACGCATGTAGTTGGACACCAAGCTTAATGTTCTTCGATATTTTTGCCACTATCATTGCTGTTTTTCATTTCTGTGGGGAATTAACAGCTATTGACATAGTTATTTAGGATGATTGTAAAGAAGGTCATCACTGCTTCCGATGGCTTAGTTATTATAGACTCTATTCGGTCCAGCTTTTTGGTTTCAAATTACCAATGATCTCTGCTACTTCCTACAGATTGCATAAATGTGGGTTGTCCATTGGGCTTTTTACTGGATTGATGACATCTATTCTGACTTCTTTTGAAGTTATGTACATATAGTTGCAGAGTCAGCTCAACTTCTTCCAAAAATACCAGTTCAGCTGGTGGGATCGGTTTGATATTTCCTTCGAAGTAATTGAGCATGTTTAGGGTCCTAACAAAAGTTATCCGGGTAGGTTTGTGTTGTTATAATCCAATGTGAAAAAACAGCTGATGTTACCTGATGCAAAAACAACTCAAAGATAGCTTAACAAATAGATACTTGAACGCGAGGATTAGTAAATGAGATGGTTGGTTGGTCGGTAGAGTGAATGTGCTTCACCACTTGGAATAACTCTCATTTTCTTTAAAATACTTTTACTTGACAATGAATTCAAATTCGCAAAATACTCAAACTTTACTGATATGTTCGAACTATTTGTTGAATGTAACCATTCGTATAGACTAACGGCTAGCGTACACCTAATCTGTCATCGGCCAAATTATGCACGGATGTCATCGGCTGAAATTGGGCAATCGAACAAAACGTATGTAAGAGAAAGAGAATACGTACACCACTCCAAACAACATCGTCCAATATGACCCCCAGTAATTACCGATCAACTGTCAAATCCAAACTTGATTGGATTTATAGTCCGTTTGCCGGGTTTACTTGCGATAATCATCATCATCAAGTCCTGTAACCCCGGTTGGGGCATAGGGCGCCAACAAATCGTTTCCATCCATCTCGGTCTGCAGATAGATATTTTAACTGTGGCCACGTCTTTCTCTGGGAGTCTGCTTCTGCTAGAACTGTTGATTTCCATGTTGTTCTTGGTCTTCCAACCCGCCGTGCACCCTGAGGATTCCATTCAAATGACTGCTTTGCAATTTCATCGTTTGGTTTTCTCAGTGTGTGACCAATCCATTGCCATTTACGCTTTCTTATGTCAACGTCCAGCCGCTCTTGGCTTGTCCTGCGCCACAATTCCTCGTTTGATATAATTTGTGGCCAGCGAATTTTTAGAATATGGCGTAGACAACGGTTCACAAAAGCCTGCAATTTCTTTGAGATGGTAGTCATGACTTTCCAGGTTTCGCAAGCATATAACAGCACGGATTTGACATTGGATTCGAAGAATCTCAACTTTGTGCGCAAGGAGATTTGACATGATTTCCAAATTTGGGAGAGAGAACCGAAGGCTGCGCGAGCTTTATTTATTCTACTTTGAACGTCCAGATCAGTACCACCATTTGCTGAAACAATACTTCCAAGCTAGGTAAATTGTTCAACCTCTTCAACTGGCGTCTCCTGTATTAAAATACGCTGATGTGCGGAGCGGCCTGTGAGCATTATTTTTGTCTTTCTGCTATTTATTTTAAGACCACTCGCCTCTCCTTTCACCTTCAGAGCTTGACACATCCCGTTCAGCCCGCTGATGTTATTTGCCAAGAGACATATATCATCGGCATAGTCTAAGTGGCTAAGCCTTTCAAACGGTCTCCATTGAATGCCCTGCCTCTCTGATGTTCCAACGCTGGCCGTCAAGACATCGTCAATCGCCAGTAGAAAGAGAATTGGCGATAGAACATCTCCCTGTCTCACACCCTGCCGCACTTCGAAAGAGTCGGATAGCTGTCCATTGTGTAAAACAAAGCATCTTGCGTTGTTATAGGACTCTCTTATAATGGCAACAATTTTTGGGGGAATTCCTCTACCAAGAAGTGATCTCCATATACATTCACGGTTGACTCGGTCAAAGGCCTTCTCAAAATCCACGAACATGAGGTAAAGCGGCGATAATACATGACAAAATTGGATACTGACATTACACAATTAGAAAAAGCATCGTCCGAGAACGGCTTGAGTGTTTGCAGGCTAACGTCCGAGACAGCTAACAAATCGGCCGATGATACGTTTTCATTGTACATGAACTGTAAGGGTAGGACCGCACTAACGATTTTCAGTCGGTGTGATTAAAAAATCGGAATCGCAACAAATTATTGCCATGCACTTACTTGTGCTATCAATCGCACGAATTTTTGGTCGCAAAAATACAGCATAAGGCTATGACCGCACTTGCGATTTCAATCACGTGACTGTTTAGTCGCCTGAAATAGAACACATGAATTTAATTAAGAATGAACGCACACGTGCCAAGAAATCGCGATGGTTAAAAGTCGAAAATTTATTCCATTTTTCTGGCGATGCGATTGTTGAAAGTTAAAATGAAACAAACAGACTTAGATGGTTTTGCTCATACATGCCATTTGAAATAGCCTGACTAAAAAATCGTAGTCGCAACTAGAAAAAATTATGCACGCACTAGTGATTTTCAATCGTACGATTATTTAGCAAGAGATAAGACACGTGGTTTTAAATCTGAATGCACAAGTCGCGTATGTGTGCATTCATATTAACAACAATGTGTTTCAATTCTTGAGGCTAAATAATCGTAGAATTGAAAAGCATAAGTGCGTGCATGATTTTTTCTAGTTGCGACTACGATTTTTTGGTCGCACTATTTAAAATCTCAAGTGTGAGCATAAACATGTAAGTGCATTTGATTCCTTTTAACTTTCGCATCTCCTGATAAATGGAACAATTTTTCGAATTTTAACCGTCGCGATTTCTGGATAACATTTATGCGTTCATTAGATTTTTTTTGCAATTGAATAGCCATGTGATTGAAATCACAAGTGTGGTCCTAGCCTCAATTTGAATTAACGAACACGACACTCAAGCGATCAATTTTGTTCGTCATTGCGACAAAAAATTGTACCTTCGTTTCAGGCCTAATGCTAGGTTTCCACTTGTCTTTGAATTGACACAGTTTGACAGATCACGATTTGGTCTTTAAACAACACAATTGCCAGTTCATTTCCACTTGTGTTTTTAATTGACACAAAATCATTCGTCTTTTCAAAGACAAAGAAATTTTGACCAACGTCCTTGTCAGTTCATTGACAGCTATGTTGCTTCGTCTTTTATGAACTGACACTCACTCCAAATTGCTTTGAATCAGCTGTCAAATACGTGACTTTCATTGAACAAGAACTAAAACACGCTGCCAACAAAAATTATTTTTGTCAGTTAAGGACAAAGTGACATTTCGTTTTTCAATTGAGCTATTTCCACTTGTCATTCAAATTTGATGTCTTTCATTGACAAACAGTGTTTGTCTGTTCAAAGACAACCAATTTTGGAGTATTTTCACTAGTCATTTTGTGAAATGACGCAAAAATGTGTCTTTCTTCAGTTGGTAAATGACAAGTAGAAACCTAGCATAAGTTTTATCATATACACCAACACAGTATGCTCAAAGATATAATTTTATTTCTGAAAAATGTATCCTTTTTTTTTACATCATATAGCTCAACTTCAATGTATGATCAAACTTACCCCACATGTTGGGCCAACAAGACCCTTTGGCCAAATAAGTTATAGAAAACATCTTTCTTTAAGGTATTTGAAATAAAAGTATTTTCCTGTAAATGAAGATTGATATTCCTTGAATTGTTTCTCAGATGCACATATAAAATTCCTTCCAATGAATAAAGGTCCAAATAATAACCCCACTTTGACCTATATCTTGCTGCGGCTTATGCTTTTGTCGCAATGAACCTGAAAAAGCACTCGATGAAACACATTTCGTTTGAAAATTTTCTTCTTCACATATATGTCAAATAATGTATCCATCTTGTGAGTAACGAGGGGTGTGAGTCTTCTGGGTGGAAATTTGGAATGGCACTATTAAACTTTCGCAACACAGATGTCCCGAATATGAGGGCGGATGTGGTCGTTTAGGGTTTTACTATAGTTTGTGGCTCACGCACGTATGAACTTTGAAATTTGTTAAAGTAAAAGTGGTGGATGGCGGGGGTGGGGTGTGGATGTATGTAAAGCGTGTACGAATAGCTTTCAAGTTAATTGAATAAAACTAATTAAGGTATAAGTTGCATATTCATGGAAGTGGTTTCTGATGACATTTCACCTTAAAAATCCTTTCAAGAATATCATTACAAATTTTCAAACAGCTTTTCACGTATACCTACTTCCTATTCTTAGAATATTTCAAAAAACGTTTACCTATATACCTTCCTTTATGTATATTTCCACGTTTTCATAGAAAATGCGTCACACTTTGTCAAACCGCATAAATATTTTAGTCAGAGATTTCACAACAATTTGAGGGAGGTACATACATGTATAGGAGGTAACCTTTGCAATAAAGTTTCTCTTCATAAAATAGAAGCCGCATAAAACTATTACATAATGATTATATCCCAAAATCCAACCCTAATGAACCTTGATCCTTTTGCTAAATACTTGGCATTATTTTTGTCAAAGGTGTTATATAGGAGCAAAGTTCTTGTTGCTGATGGTTTATATAGTTGTTACCATAATCGACTACTATACCAAATGAGTGACATAATCACCCAGAAGGAGAAGTTTTCGAAAATGTGTTAATTGATAGCGTTGTTTTTTTACTTCTTTTCTCGGAAGTAGAAAATAAGCTGTGGAAATGGTAAAGTTTTACAAGTAATCAACGTCACTTCTTGTCTTTGAGAGGTCGTCTCTCTTTAAGAACTTCCGATGGTATATGTATATAAATTTTCTTTGCTTTCTTAAGGGAAGATATAGAATGTTTTCTTATGCTACAGACATACACATATATTTTTTCTTTGAACCCTTGAAGATTATTAGCTAACCCTTTTTTTGGTATCCTGCTGGAGATTATTATACTTAAGATCAAATCATTATCTATCCAATATACAGAAGGGATATAGTAACCAATATCTCTTCTTTTATGAAGAGTCATTAAGGATAAAATTAACTACTCAGGCTTGGCATATTAATTGCCAAGATACTCCCCGAAGGTCGATTGCAGTTTATAATGTTTTTTTCACTTTCTTTGGAAGGTTTGAGGGAATTTTTAATTTATTTATTTGTCAAAATTTAAGTGATGCTTGTAATTGGTTTTTTTGATGAATCGACTATGAGTTAGTTATCTTTTAGATTTCTAGTTATTATAACCCAGCATTCGAGTAGAATTTGTAATTAAAAGTTTGAGAAGAAACCGTATAGAATTGATGATTTTGAAGGGAGTCTTAGCAGGGAGTCATAGGAATCGCTTGGAAAATAAATTAAAGTAAAACGGATGTTACAAAATGAAAATCCATACTGAAAAAGTTGTCAACTCGTTTTTGAGATATCGAATTTTCAAAAAAAAAAAATTGAAGCTTTTTTTAAAAATCCAAAAACTTTTCTTTTGAAAATTTTGAAATGCAATATTATTTAATCTTATCTGAAATTTGTATATAAAAAAAATCATTTTAATACGCATAGCCAAAAACGAGAAAATTCAAAATAAAAAAATACGTTCCATGACAGGTACTATTAATAATTGCTAAGTGTGAAATTTTATAATTTTTGGTAGTAGATCGTACTATTTTTAGTATATCAAAAAAGTTTAATCAAAATCGTAAGAGTCGTTTTTAAGCAAACAAATATTTTCCTTTGTGGTTTTTTAACTTTTGTATAGAAGATACCGTTATTTTTTCATAAATGTAAATTTTTTTCTAAAAATTTTGTAGAGAATACTAAAAAACTCTTAAATATCGAGTTTCAAAAAAATCGATCATGTCGTTTTCGAAATATGTATTTGATTTTCAAAATTTTTTTATTTAAAAATCCAAAAAATATTTTTTCAAAAATTTTGGTACGCAAAACTGTTTATATTTTTTGAAAACTTCGTTTTTTCGTTTTGAAGAAAATCAAAAATTAAAAAAATGGTTCTTTGGGAGGTACCATTAAAAACCATTTTTGAAAAATGGTTTTCCACCCGAAGGAAGCATTTACTAAAATAAATTTACTGAATTTTTTTTAAGAAAAGTTGTCGAGCCGTTTTTAAGAAAAATACGATTATGTAAAATTGTTAAAAAAATTGTATGGCAGGTACCGTTATCTTTGGTTCTAAAAAAAAAATGAAAAAAACGTGTGGGCATAGTTACCAAACACCACTATGTACCAAGTTTGAGCCGTTTAGGCTGTGTAGACGAACAGACAGACAGACAGACTTGCCTTATAAAGGGTGATTTTTTAGCTGGTTTGGTTTTGGCAACACTGGTTTTGACAGCTGACGTGTGTTTAGTACCTTGTGTCACTCTCAAACAGCTTCAGTTTGGTTTGCAATTTAACCATGGATCGTCTTACAAATGAACAACGCTTGCAAATTATTGAATTTTACTATCAAAATTCGTGCTCGGTTCGAAATGTTCATCGCGCGCTGCTTCCATTTGCGATGAGGCTCATTTTTGGTTGAATGGGTACGTAAATAAGCATAATTGCCGCATTTGGATTGAAGATCAGCCAGAAGCATTGCAACAGCTACCAATGCATCCCGAAAAAGCCACTGTTTGGTGCGGTTTATGGGCCGGCTGCATTATTGGGCCATATTTCTTCAAAGATGATGCGAATCGCAGCGTTACTGTCAATGGTGAACGCTACCGAGCGATGATAACACATTTTTTTTTGCCCGAAATGGAAGTTCTTGACTTGCATGATATGTGGTTTCAACAAGACGGTGCCACATGCCACACAGCACGTGAAATTATGGCGCAATTGCGAGGCGAGTTTGGTGAACAGTTAATTTCACGTTTCGGGCCGGTCAATTGACCGCCTAGATAGTGCGATTTGACACCATTAGATTATTTTTTGTGGGGGTATGTCAAGGCTAATGTCTATAGGGACAAGCCCGCTTCGATTGACGCACTGGAAGCCAACATCCATGCATTCATTCGTGAGATACCGGCCGATATGTGTGAAAGAGTATGCCAAAATTGGACTCAGCGGATGGGCTACCTGAGACGCAGCCGCGGTCAACATTTGCATGAAATTATCTTTAAACATTAAATTGCAAGGTTCAAACTATCGATTCAAATAAATATTTCATTCATTTTTTCGAATTTTTTGTGTTATGTAATGTATAGATTCCTAGTGAATTTTGAAGTGTGTGGTTTCTTTTAAGTCATAAAAAAGATAGAGATTCTAATTTATTTTATGTATTTTGAGATCTAACCTATAAAGGGCAATTTATACAACCTAGGATTAGGATAGAAAAAAGTTCCCAAATCAATTTGGAAACATCGCCCAGTAATTGTTTTATCAACCAAACGCAAAGAAAAAATCGGAAATCTTGCCCAAAACTACTTTCTACAATTTTGGGTGATGTCTTATAATTGAAATTTTAATTAAATATTTGTTCAAAGGTTAAACTCCAATAACTAAAAAAACTTGCACTTTTAAGGGAAATTACATTTAAATATACTTTTTGAAGCTGAAAAGTCACGTTTCGAAAATATCTTTCAATGTTTTTATAAAAACCATGCAGAATTAATGTTTTTGGATTAAAAAAAAAAATGTATGTCATTCTCATTTTGCTAAACATTTTTGTCTGCACTAAGTTTTACTTTAGGACAACAAATCGCAATTTGATCCAAATATTTCTTAATTGCACAATTTGTAAATTAGCAAAAAAGATTTGTGATCACTACTTTTATTTCGTTATATTGCCACTTGGAAAGATCAATCTGGTTTAACCCTTCATTTTGCAGGTATACGCATTTAATTTAATTTAATTTATTTTATTTTATTTTATTTTATTTTATTTTATTTTATTTTATTTTATTTTATTTTATTTTATTTTATTTTGAGATAGATACTTTACGCTGACTCTACTTGGATTTGAACTCGCAACCCTCCAGGTCCGGAGCGAGCATGCAACAACTAGGCCAATTTGCATTACAGATCGTTGGTGTCACACATTAGTGATTAGATACATGCCATATTGTGGTACTTTATGTCTTCGAGAAGTAAATTGCGACAGTAAAGTCGTGATTTAGGAATTTTTTGTTAGTGATTTGCAAGTTTTCTCGTAGAGTTGAAAATTGCGACCGAAAAAATATAAATCATTGATTGTGCAATGAAAATTACTAAATATTGATCGCAAATCAATATTTTTAAATGCTGTTTGTGAAAGTAAATTACGCAAAAAAAGTTGTATTTTGCTAAGAAAAGTACAAGCTTGAATCATGGACTTTAATTGCAAATCACGAAGAAACAAATTTTGTAAATTGCTACGTTTTGAATGTTAAATTACCAGTTTTTGTTTTGATTTGGCACCAAAATGCCTTGATTTACGAATTAAACATGATTCGTAAATTGCAACTGCAAATTTTTCAATTGGTGATTTTTCAATTTTTTCCGGGTAGAAACGTTTGTAAAAAGACACATAAGCTATGGAAGGAAAAGAGGGGTACATCGGGGCGGTAACGCGTACGCACGTGGACCGCTTTCAGATCAGATGAGATTTTAGAGTGGAAAAGTGTGGGATATCCGGAGATGGGTAGTTATGTAGGTTGAATAGGATTTTCTAAAAAAATGACTTAAAGTAGAAACAAAATTATTAAAAAACAACGGAAACACTTAGAATATATGACTGTAGTTTTTTTTTAAACCCAGAAATCTGACCCAATTCCGTATCAAAATTGAGTAACTTTAGGACATAATTTTTGAAAAAATGATATTGAAACTTAAAATTAAAAATAAATTTAAAAAGTGTATTTGTATTTTCTTATATTAAAATAACAAGTTGAGTATTAGAAATTAGATGGTTGTCCACCTCTTCGTTTTTGAGAAAATTGAAAATTACAAAAACTCCTTTCTATTTGCGATATACCTATAAGTATTATGAAAAGTTATGCATTCGTAAAGAAAAAATAAAAATCGAGACACTTCGATGAAAGGGAAGACGAAAAAAGTGGGTCATACATTTCTGCCTGTCTGTCTGTTTGGCTACAGCCTCCTTAACGCTGGAGTAATTTTCCTTATACTTGGTAAATGTTGTTTTTTTAATATTTTTTAGCTACCAAAATGAACGTTACCTGTCATACAATTTTTTTTGCAATTTAACAAAATATTATTTTCTCAAAAATAGCTCCACAACTTTTCCTTAAAAAAAATCAATGAATTACTTTTAGTTAAGGCTACCTTTGGATGGAAGTTTATTTTTCAAATAATAATTATTAATACTTAGCACCACTTCCCAAAAAAAAAGATTTTTTTTGATTTTTGATTTTTTTGAAAACGGTACGACTGATTTTAATCATGGTCTTAAGCAGAAGTTCCCAAAAATTGTGAATAGTAAATTGCTTACCAACATTTTTAAAAATTCAGTTTCTTGGATTTTCAAATAATAACTCAAATTTTTTTTTGAAAACTCAATATTTCAAATGCAACCCGTCCCAATTTTTTGAAACTTGATACTTAACGGTTTCTTAAGACGTTTTAAAATATTTTAGAAAATATGTATTTTACTTTTATGTAAAAATAATGGTTCCGTTGAAGAAAATCTCATTTCTCTCGAAAACGACCAATTTTTTGTGTTCTAATCTTTGAATTTGAAGTTTTTCAATACAATACAAAATTCTCAATAATACCGCAAATCAATATTTAAAGTTTTTTGTGACCTTAAATCCCACCGCGTTTCGCCCAGGCAAGGCAGTTTGGCTCATTAGTTAGATGCTGTCGTTTTGATACTAGTTAAATTTGCAGCACAAAAACACTGCAAATTGTATTATTCAAGGTTAAATTCTTGCACCTAGACAAAAAAAAGAGCCCTTACGAAAAAGAAGAAAAACAAAAAACAAAAAAAAAGAAAATTACCATTTTTGTTTTTGTCTTTGTGGATAATTCTCTTTTTTTAAGTGTTTTCTTCTTCTTCGCAAATCAATATCTAAGAAAAAATATTTTTGAAATTAAAAAAATATCAAAATTCAATTCAAATTTTCGAAAATTCTATCTCTATTTTAAATCGGGTTTATTTTGTATTGAATATTTTATTTTAATCAGCATTATAATTAAAACTTTAAACTGGCGAAAATTTTTCCTCAAAAATATTTTGAAAGTTTTATATGTGTGATTCTACAACAAGTGGAAGCAAATGATGATAATTTCGGCAAAACATTTTTCGAAGCAAATAAACGTAAAAACTATTTACAGTTGAACTTTGGAACGTTCTTTCACATAATTGAAAGCGGCCAGTCAAAAAAATAAAAAATAACGATTTTATTCTTTTCAATTTAGTATATTTTTGATGAAAAAATTGCATTTTTTGTTCTAAGATGATCAGAAATATTGGAAAAAAAGAGGTTTCAAAAAAGACTCTGACCACACTTAGTACAACAAATACCTCTTAATTCAACCAGGGGATCATTTTGATTTTCTTGGCCAATTTTTCGTTGTGGTGGTCGGTAATGATTTCTGTAATAGTGACTGACTTAGCAGTATAAAGAGGTTTCAGGTTTTTGGCGGGCTTTAAATAAAGTTCGACATCAAAATTGTTTAAATAAAATGTTTAACACCAAGTGAATTAATTTTGATGGAGTTGATCATTTTAATGATGGTAAGCATGAAATAAGGGTTCTAGCAGATTTGCACGCAAAATAAAGGAACAATATCAATATTTTGAAAAAGCAGTTATTTGACTTCATTTCAGATTATTCATAGGCACCTGAGGAATGAAGAAACCCAGAAATGTACATGCAGGTTTGAAAATAAGTGACACTCTAATTTTTCAGTCACAAGTAATCCATGAAAAAAATACGAATTTCGTAAACCAAAACCATTTTTGGAAAGACTTTTGGCACGCTAGATCCGCTCTGATCCAACTGGTTTCCTACTCTGCATAATAGTCTATTAGAAAAAGTTTACGTTTAAATTTTTATCTGTTTTACTTTTCGAGCAATCAGAAAGCTTCGAATAGTTTACTTTATATGGAATTGAGAAGAGAGTTACAATATCTTTTATTAAAGAATTTTCCGCAATCACCCCGAGTGTGATTTTTCCTTATTTTGCTGTTGTTTCTGGCTTTTTTTCTTTTTTGGGCCTTATTTCCCATCCTTTTATTTTTATTTATTATTATTTATTTTGTCCATTTTCCATTTTATAAAAGAAATAGAAATAAGAAAATATCACCGAAAATAGAAAAATATACAACAATAATTTTTTTCAAATCGATGAGAGCGCTTATTCCTTGAGCGCTTTTTCCTAACGTCATTATTGTTAAATGTGTCTTGATTAAAAATTTTTTACTAACCAGCAAAAATGAGTAATGAGTAAAGCTTTTTTACAATACTGAATTTTATAAATTAATGTCAAACTATGTACAACTAGCACACATCAATAATTCTACAATAAAGCAATTAAATACATAAAAACATATCTAGGTTCATGATATGTTCATTATTAAAAAAAATATATATCATGCTGTAAAAACCACTTATTATCTTTCTTTCTAAATTATTCACATAACTTTTATAGTGCTTAAAAAGTAAGCAGGGCTAGGCCTATTTTTCAATTTTTGTATTTTTAATTTCTTAAAAAAAATCACATCCATTTAGAAACACACATTCAAGTCCTTCAATAAAATGAAATTACATTGGGCGCCAATGCAGTAGATATTCATCAAATATAGAAAATTATGATTTTGATTTTGCAGTTATTACAAATTTTGCTAATCTATCTACATATTAATAAAAAGCAAATATAAAATATAAATTTTCTTAGGTTAATCAACTGGAGCCAAGAACTTTGACTAATTTTTTATCTTCTCAGGTTCGTATAAAAGAGGAGCAATTAAAGAAAAGCTTACAGTTCTTTTGACTCTTGTTAATGAAATTAAACAAAAATTGCTAATTTTTGTAGTGTTTTAATTTTTTTAATGAAATTTTTGAATTTATCAATTAACTGAGACATTTTACAAACTAGCGATATTCGAATGATTTTGTAAATACCTTACATTTCATTACATTAATAGAAACTGGATATCATTTCATCACAAAAACAAATTGACAATATACATACATAATGCCATAAACTGTTATCAGACATGAGCACTAGAACAATATTAAGGTCGATCTGAATATGATTTACGAATCTGGTTGATGCCATCAAACATTTAAACGTTAGAAAAGAAATCAAAAATCCATTCAAAGATTCCAATTAAGATTGAGTTTCAGACAAATAAATCTGTAAAAAGAAATCAAATCAAATCGAAAAGTGAGAATCAACAAGAACGAATGTTTTAGTTTTTATACCAGCTTCAATTAATTTTTCTTCCATCTTATTTTTGCATATCAATCTGGTGCAGATATTCAAAAGCTAATTCAAAATCATTACCTGCATTCTTTAGTTTAAAGTTGTGTAAACATTTTCATTGTATGCGTTTTAGTTGAAAAAATCTCAATGTATTAAATTCTTCTTCTTCTTTTTGGACATATCATTTTGTATATTATCATTATTCCAAGTCAGCTAATTAGCTTATCAAAACAAACAAAGCTTCGAAACCAGAAATTTTAACTCATAAAATTCACATAACGGAAATAGGCTTTTAGAACGTCTTTTGATAATAGAAAATTGTCTAAGTAGTCTGGTATTTTTCGTTGTTATTTTGAAATTTGATGATCTTTCTTAAGCCAGATTTTTTTTTTTAAACAAGGAGTGTTTTTGTTTTTTTTTTTTTACTTTGTAACTTTGTCGTTACTAAGAGTTAAAGGCATCCAATTGTAAATTTTTTGTATTCAAGGTTGAAATTATTGAACTTTGAAGAGCTCCATACTGCCCTTCTAAGCGCAAAAGTCGTATCTCAACAATAGAAGCTTTTTCATAAATGTACAATCGACAGCTGATTATTGCTTTAAGAATTAATTGAACAGAGATTTTCCAAAGATTTGATTAAATTTTCACCAAAAGGATACGAATTATGAACTTTCTTACTATTTCTATGGGAAAGATATTGTTTTCCTCTTCAAGCATACTATCAGGTTAGACATTTTAGAATAGATTTAAAGAAACACTTGTTTTATTTTCCCACAAATTAAATTATTTTATTGCTGAATATTGCCAACGCGTTTCGTCTTAGTTAGGACATCATCAGGGCACTAAATATTTTCATAGAATCATACAATCACAAAAGGTAAAACAAAATAAAGTAGTGAATAAAAGTATTCACACGAACAAATAAATTTAATTAAAAATTAATTAAAATTACAAAAAGAATAATTAAATTCTTTTTAAACATGAGTGAATGTAAAAAGAAAACAAAAATGTTTATATTTAAAAAACAACTATTTGTTAAGATGTGGGCTATTATTTATTAAGTCGATTTGACAATTTAAAATATTTAAGCGCTTGTGCTTATTTATTTCGAAAATTTCGTATTTATCCAATAGACGTCCAGCAGGTAAGCAATGTAAAAGAGACACATCATCCAATGAGCATCCATGTCCGGAATTTTGTAAATGTTGAGCTAGTCCAGAGGAAGGTTCTTGACGCACAGAAGATTTAATGTGTTCATTGAATCTTGTTGATAGGGATCTTGAGGTTTTACCTATGTAAATTCCATTACATTCTTTGCAGGTTACCTTGTATACGCCGCTTTTGGAATATTTTTGTTTTTTCGATCTAATTTTATTGTTGCAGAGAGCATTTTTTAATGTAAAATTATTGAAAAAAGCCGGTTTTATATTTATTGTAGATAGTGGACCACACAATTTTTCTGAAACACCAGGTATGTAGGGTATCTTTCACCAACTTTGAGTTTCCTTTTCGACTGAAATGGGAAAAATTGATCGTAGAGCCAGTTTTCTAGATTTAAGCCGCAATAAATGGTAGATTGTTTGAATATCGTATCCATTCTTTACAGCAATGTCCTTAATTATTTTTATTTCGTTGTTAAAACCAATTTTGCTCATAGGAACTCTAAGAAGGCGATCGATCATAGAGTGGAAAGCTGCCATTTTAGTTCTCCAAGGATGGGCAGATGATGCTGGAATAATGGAGTCAGTTGAATTTTCTTTTCTATAGATTTCAAAGACAATTTTGTTTGATGAAATTGACAAGCTCAAATTTAGAAAATTTATACGATCAGGTCCCAACTCCAAAGTAAACGAAATATTTGCATCCAGTTTATTTAAAACAGATTCAAGAAAAGAGAAAAGACTCCGTTGAGTTATTGTCCACACGCAAAATACATCGTCCACATATCTAGCCCAGAAGAATATGTTTTGTAGATGCGGGCTTTTTGAGGAAAATAATTTTTGTTCAAAATGGTCCATAAAAAACTCGGCAGCGAAGGGGGGAAATGAAGATCCCATGGCGAGTCCCGAAGTTTGGTTGTAATATTTTCCATTGAATTCAAAATAATTTTGATCCATACATATTGAAGTGAGCTTTAAAAATTGACGGCATTTTTGTTCATCCTCTACCGTTGTTGGTAGTTGGTGTTCAAACAGTAATATTAAATCTGAACTTGGTACCGACGGAAATAAACTTTTAACATCAAAGGAGAAAGAAGAAAGCTTCGCATTCGGGGGCAAAATTAAGTTTTTTGCTCTTTCAATCAAATCCAACGAATTCTGGATTGCATATTTCGGTTTAAAATTCAAAACATCGGGTACAATTCTAGCGAGGTGCTTACATAGTTTCTGTGCAGGTGCATTGAAAGAAGAAGACACAGGTCGTAGAGGTATACCTTCCTTATGAAGTTTAGGTAATCCATACAAAATAGGGGCAGAGGAGTTGGTGTTACGAACCAAATGTTTCTCTTTAGGAGCGATTACCAGTGGTGAACAATTAATTGTATCATTCACTATTCTGTTGTATTTGTTAGTTGGATCTTCTCTCAAAACTTCCAAATGCATATCACTCAAACAAGCTCAATTTTTTCTATATACTCAGTTTTGTGCATAATCGTAATAGCATTACCTTTGTCAGCCTTACACAAAAAACCCTTGATGAAATTTGTTAGCAACTATCAATAAAAACTATTAACGTGGCACACTCGGGCGTATACGTACTTTTTTGTGTTACTTTTTTTAACGTTTTGTATTTTATTGGAATTATATCCAACTACCTTACGGTTGATAAATCGGAATACTGTATTTTTTTATCATCTGTCTTAGATCAAAAAGGCGGATGCTAGAGGTTTGCTTGACATTTAATCTGTGGTGTTTGGTAGAAACATTATAACTCAATAAAATAATTTGCGTCTTTTTTCCACCTTACATCCAGGTAGAGCTGAAGGGGACTCAGTTTAAAATAAAATTAAAATTAAAATTGTATTGTTTACATTTTTTTGTTTTGGAAAATTCAACTCTCTACAAAGTTTGTGTTCAATATTATTGGAGGAAAACTATTTACAGTATTTTTTGCAATCGGCAGGGGGCTTTCAAAGTTTTTTACAAATTGACAAAAATTTTCATTCTACCAAAATGCAAACATATGTAACACTAAAATAACCTACAGCTTTTTCCCTATATGTATTTGACTTGATGAATTTATTCCTATTTTCTGGAATAGTATTACGTCACTCATCTTACTGTACCTCTCGTCGAGTTAGACGATTAACTCTAGCATAGTCTGCCCTCGAAATTAAGGCCGATTAACTTGCATATAATTTTTCTTTTCAAGCAACTAAGGATATTTTCAATTCAATTTAAGAAAACAAACAAAAAATCTACAAGGTTTTTGGTTAAGTGGTGACAAAAAGAAACAATTGTGGGTACGTGGAAGCTTTTCTTATGTTAAAAATAAATGTGTGGGGAGGAAGAGGATTTAAAAACAAATTAAATAATTATAATTTTATTCAGCGTATGAAATAAAATATTATATCATTATGTTATTGTTCGTATAAAGTTTTGTAAATATTTTTTAAGAAAAATTTCTCATTTTTAGATTTTTACATGGGTGGGTAGTTATAAAAACAGCTAGGATATAACCACTATATCTAGGTTTCGTTATCAGTCTATCAATGTTAAGTTTTTGTTAGTATCAGCAAAATCATATGGATGTAACCAGGGATGGAACGTTCGTTGCACTCCGCAACAATATAGTGGATAGTTTGCCTTTGGATTCCACTGTTGCGATACAAGTTGAAGAACTTACGACGTTTCCTCATCAGAACAAAAAGTTGCCATGATGGGCTTAAGACCGATATCTGATATCCAGGCAATATTCGTGTTAAACGTCTTATTTGTCAGTTCATCATCGAGATATGACCAGAGGGAAGCTGTAGAACTCTGATAACCCCCGTTTTGTGTTTTAGTTTCTTTGCACAAGAAACTACGGATGTATCAAATCAAATCCGCTTTCCCTGTTTTAACTGCATTTTTGAAGACTGTATGTGTTTTTTCAAAAGGCCACGTGGCACGGGAAGCATCTACAATGCGGCAAACCACTTTAGAACTTGTAATGTTTGAGCTGCTACTTACTTCAAGCTTACGTAGTAGTCTCCATGCTCTCCTGCTAGAGTAGATGAAGTTGAAAAGGTTGACAGTAGAGTTGATGCCCAATCTTTTTTGTGAGTTTTTCCAAGCAATTTTAGCAATTGGTGGCCAACTTCACGGTCTCCAGATGTCTCAAAGTTCTCATAAAGTTGTTCGCTATCTTCAGCCCATTCAGAAATGGACTCCTTTCAAAAACCGCCATTTTGGATTTTCGAAAAAAAAAATGTGCTGTACTGTGCTAAACATGTGCTGGCATGTGCCATAAATACTTTCGAAAAATTCACAAATTTGCAAATTTTACGAATGAAATTTTTGCGAAATTTCAAAATTTCTTAAATAAAAAAGTTGTGCTGCATTGTGCTCAAAAAATGATACTAAGAACCAAAAAAAAAAAAAAAAATTGCATAATTGTATTTATTATGGCCAAAACTAAACTTTGCGAAGGGCTGTAGCGTGAAGTTAGCAACGCCATTTTCGATTTTCAAAAATTTGCAAATTTGCGATTTTTTATCTCTTTGGAATATGGCTGCACAAATTGAGCACAAAACAGCACAATTTTAACTTTTTAGTAATTACAAAATTTCGCAAAAATTTTATTCGTAAAATTTGCAAATTTGCTTTTTTTTAATATTTGCGGCACAAGTTGAGCACAATGCAGCACAACTTTTTTTTTGTAAATCGGAAATGGCGGTGCTAACTTCACGCTACAGCCCTTCGCAAAGTTTAGTTTTGGCCATAATAGATGCAATTATGCGAATTTTTGTTTTTTTCTTTTTGGTTCTTAGTATCATTTTTTGAGCACAATGCAGCACATTTTTTTTATTTAAGAAATTTTGAAATTTCGCAAAAATTTCATTCGTAAAATTTGCAAATTTGCGAATTTTTCAAAAATATTTACGGCATATGCCAGGATAAGTTGAGCACAGTACAGCACAACTTTTTTTTTCGAAAATCAGAAATGGTGGTGCTAACTTCACGCACATCACACCATTCTCCATTGGCACTGAGAAGCAACAGTTAAATTGGGCATTATGTTTAATTGATATTGGAATCGATGTTTACGAAATTAATTTTGCTAAGTTTTTTTAAGGGAGATTAATCTTGCTTGCTTATAATCTGGCTTCTTCTTGTGATAGATCATTTTGCGTTATCCCTGGGTGTACCACGGGATGATGAACTAACTTTACACCCTATTATCATATGTCCGTTTAACAAAAAGACTGCCAATATATTTGTTTTTTTTTTGTCATCTTTTCGTTATTTGGTTTTAAAGATACACCTCAATATTGTAGAAAATAAATATTAAATTTTAATGCTAGCTGATGGTCTCTGAGTCTCTTGTAGCTAGGCTTTATACAAGTTATTATCGTTTGATATTAACCAAAAATCATATTTATGTACCTTAGGCACCTCATACGTTTGGGCATCATATTTCTTATTTACAATAGAAAATATTCAGTATGAAAAAATAGCATCGCAAGCTACATAAATTACCACTAATTCATGGATCTATGTTTTATTTAGGACTTTTTATTCTCCTAATTTTGTTTTAAGTCCAACTTACTTTATTTAAGTTCTGAATTACTGTTTTTCATATCTTCCACTCTGTAATTCTTATTTTTTAATTAAAACTATATTATTTTTATTTTTATTTTTTTTTAAATAATTTAATAAAAACAATCAAATATATATTTCATTTAACATAAACAAATTCGAAAAGATTTTATAATCTAACCATTTTCACTGTACAAACTCAATTATGCATAAACATCTTCATAATCTCCAAAATGCACAAACAGTAGTATAGCGCCATCTATAATTCTATATATATTTATTTCCTTTAATGAGCAACCCAATTATTTGCTTATTAGATTTAGTCAACACATTTTATACTCTAACCTCTCTTTTATCACAATCTTTTTTAAACTTATAACTAGAAAATTTAAAAAGAAAAAATAGTTTTCTATTAGTTTAAAAAATAAAATTTTAATGTTAAAAAAAAAAACATATTTTTGTATAGAATTTATTTTTTGTAGCTTTTTTTTGTGGTGTGTGCGTGCGCGTGACTTTTATAGACGCATTGGGTGAGGTAAATTCTAATTATTTTATGTTTTTTTCCTTTTTTCTCTTCCTCTCTTTCTATGTTTGTCAATTTTATTTTTTTGTTGAAATATATAAAAATAAAAAAACAAAACAAAAAAATGTGAACGTAAAACATGCAAAAAAAAAAACTGTGTGTCTCAATACTTGTCTCAAAATAAAGATACCATGGGGCCTGAAAAAAATCTGTTGGGGCCTGATAAATATAACTGTACCGAGGGTAAGCTAAATATTTATTTTTTTTTGTTTCATTTGTTATTTTTTTTTGTCGTGTGTGTAAACTTGTTTCTTTTTTTTTTTGATTTTGTTTAAGTTTGATTTCTGATTTTGTTGAGTGTTTGTTTGTTTCAGTTTGTTTTACTTTTTTTAAATTATGGTTTGCTTTTTGTTTGTTTTTTAAATCCAATACAAAGAAAAACCAGCGTCAAGATATTGATTGTACAAAATATTTGTTTTAAATACATACAAAGTAATATCTGTATTATTTTGAAAATGTTTTATTGCTGGTATAAAAGATATTAAAATCCCAGTTAAAGAGCGATTACAGTGACCTTGTCTTCGTTGCAAAAATGCATGTAAATGTGGACCCCTTGGTATTTATGTATTAATTATTATATAAATATTGCAAAACTTGTAAATAGCTAAGTGGTAAATGTCTGCGAAGTATACACTGTATAATAAAATGCCTTTAAATATATTTTTTTTACAATTTATTTTATTAATTTTTTTTGTATTTAATTTAATATTTTAAATAAAAAATGTTTGTAAATATAATTCCCAATAAAATTTTTAAATCAAACTTAAGTTATAAATTGCCTTTGTAGAAAACAGAAATTGTTTAGGGAAATATTTAATATTTAATATTCAATTCAAATTTCATGACAAACATCAAGGTTTCGGTTGCAAACCAGTTGGAACAACTATTTATATATATTTTTTTTTTGAATGACTTTAAATTTTGATAAATAATTTCTTTTTGTTAAATATATAGACTAATTTCAAGAGTCAACACTTACATTAAGAATTGCTTTCAATGCCATTTAATTATTTACTGTGGTTTAGATATACATAGGGTGAACGTTTTTAACATTTTTTACATTTATTACATTTCCTTCAGTAAGCTTTGGACAAGTGTTGTTTCAGTTTTTTTTTAACTTTAACTTAAATCTGTGTTTGTATTTGTAATCTACATAATTCATTTTACTATGCAACACAAAAGTATAATAAAGTGAAATTATTCAGAGGATAAATCTTCAAATACCAAAAGTTTCGTTGCTTTCGGTGGGAATAGTCCTCCTGAATGCCAAAGTCTACCTTATCCTTGAAGCAAAAGCTTTACAAAAACATTATAAGGAATGTTAAATTTAATATAAATGAAATAAAGAAAAACAAAAGTAGGTTAATACATTTTATGTCTTTCTGCCATGAATCTGGAGTTATTACACAAACAAAAAATCCAAACAAAAAAACTCCTAAAAAACTCTGTACATAAAACCTATTTAAATCTCTAGTCAAAAGGTGGCAGGTGAAGAGATGGGTCAATCTGACACCTGTGTAAAATGTAACGATGTAATTGTAAGCCTTAGCATATACCCACATAAAATACCCTCGCATTCAATTAAGTTTGTTTTCCAAGTGAAGCTATTCTTCTTGTTTCTGCATAAATTCTTAATTCAAAAAATGTTTCAAGTTTGCACTTAAATACGAGTTTTATATTCCTCCCTTTATTTTGTACTTGTAACACACATTTTTCTTAAAAAAATGTGTTCATTATTAAATAAAAAAATCTTTTTTAAAGTTGTTTTAAATTGACTGTGTTAACAATGTTTTTGCCAACGATAATAATAAAAACAAAAGTTCCATTTATCAAAATCGATTGTCAAAAACATTTTGTGAAAATAAAGTTTTTTGTGCTTCTGTATGTTTTTTTTGTATGCTACCACAAGAATTTAAATCCATTTTAAACTAGAAAAAATGTATACATTTTGTATTTATTGAATTGAAATCATGGTAAATCCATCAGGAGACTTTTTTAATTTGAAAAAGCATTGAAGTGTTTTCATTACGTTTATTTATCAAAAAAAAAAAAAAAATACATCAATGGAGTTTAGAAGCAATTGAAGAGCGTTGGAGCCCGTATTGTTTGTTATTGCTTCGATTTATTTAACTATGCTCCTTTAAATGATGAAATTGAAGAAATTTTTAACTAAAGTTAATTAATTATATAACTTCATAAAAAGTCCCATTTTACTCCGTAATTTCACTAAAATTTTGTATTTTCAATAAGGCATTCCCAACTTGAAAATGCAAAATAAAAGCCGTAAACCATTATTTGAATTAGAGCAATTTTTCATTATTTCCCATTCGCTCGATGTGGCCCAGCCAATGTAATCGACGTGTTTTGATTTTTTGGACTACATCCACATTTTGAAACAGATCATAGAGTTCACGGTTGTATCTTCTCCTCCATTCCCTCCACTCACACGGGCCCAAATATCCATCAAAAATTTTTCTTTCGAAGAAGCCAGGAAACCGAATCCCGTGAGTTTTTTGGCGGGGACCTTTTTCATGCTTGTAAATTGGATTTAAGATAATAAGGATAAAATTCAGCCTGAAAGTCATTTTTGTAATCCTGTACTCCATTCGTTTGGACGCAATTTTTAAATTTGGCGCCCAATCTGGGCCAAATGGTTAAATAAAGAGAAACTAGTAAATTACTTAGAAAATTTCCATGGCTGAAACAATGGTTGATATAATCAAAAATAGATGTTGAGTGAACGCACCTTTGGGTAAAATATTAGTTTTGTCACTATTCAGGATCATACTTTTTTTTAATGTCAACCGGTGGAACATACACTTTTTTGATCATTTTTAATATTTTAACCATGAGAAAGGTACGGAAACGGCTCTAGATGACAAACGCATTTTGAGAAATAAAAATTGATATTTTGAAAAATATTAGTTGAGTAAATATATCTTCTGTTTAAATTTTAGTGCTGCCACTTTTCAGGAACATACATTTTTAATGTCAAAATGTAGGACTTCCCCCTTTTTTGGTTGTTTTTAATGTGAAAAAAAGTTGCGGAAACACCTCTGGACATCAAACATGTATTGGAAAAATAACGGTTGATGTCTTAGAAGATAAGTGTTAAGTAGACGCACATATGGGTAAAATGTCAGTGTGGCCATTTTTTGGAAACATATTTTTTTATGTCAAAGGTTGGGACTTCCACTTTGTTGGTAGTTTTTAGTATTGGCATGTCTCTAGATGCCAAACGGTTGACATCTAAGGCATAGATGTTGAGTAGAAACACATTCGATAAAAATTTCCGTGTTGCCACTTTTCGGGAACATATTTTTTTTTTAATATAAAAAGGGATGGGATTTCCTTGTTTTTGTAAATTTTGAATATTTTGAACCCGAAAATTTGTAACTTTTTGTTCCCAACATGCGTTTGGCATCTGGAACTTTTTTCACCTTATAATTATTAAAATTGACAAAAAAAGTGAAAATCACACACTTTGACATCAGAAAATGTATGTTCCCTAAAAGTGGCAACACTGAAATTTTAACCGAAGGTTCTTCTACTCAAGATATACCTTTAAAAACATCAACCGTTATTTTTGCCAGCCACGTCTGGAGTCTGGAGGCGTTTCCACATTTGTTTTTCACGTTATTAATATGAAAAAGATACCAAAAAAAAGTGGAAACTCCACCCTTTGACATCTAAAAAAGTATGTTCCCTAAAAGTGGTAAAACTGAAACATTAACAAAAAGTGTTTCTACTCAACACCTATCCTCTAAGACGTCAACCGTTATTTTTCTAATACACAATTGGCATCTGTTCAAAATATTAAATACTACAAAAAGTTGAAGCCCCTTTGACATAAAAAAAAGTTTGTTCCCTAAAGTGGCAACACTGAAATTTTACCCAAAGGTTGGTTTACTTTACGCCTATCTTTAAAGATATATCTCATAATTTTTCCTTCACGCTTTTGGTATTTGATGACGTTTCCGCCCCTTTTTTATGTTGAAACATTAAAATTTACCATAAATAATCGGGACTGCACCCTTTTGATATAAAACAAAAATTGTTCCCGAAAAGTGGTAACACTGTGATTTTACCCGAAGGTTAGACTTCTCCACAAGTATCTTTAAAGGCATATCCCGTTATTTTCCGGAAACGCACTTGGCATCTGAAGGCGTTTCAACTACTTTTTTCATGTTCAAATTATTAAAAAGTACCAAAAAAGTGGAGGTTCTGCCTATTGACATAAAACAATATGTTCCTGAAAAGTGGCAACAGCGATATTTTACCCGAAGGTGCGTGTATTCAACACCTATCTTTTAAGATACCAACCGTTATTTTAGTCATGGAAATTTTCCATCTAATTTTCGGGTTTCTCTTTATTTTACCATTTGGCCCACATTGGGCGCCAATTTTCAAAATAACGTCCAAAGGACAGGATTAAAAAAAATAATTCCCAAGCTAAAGTTCTTCCTTAGCATGTCAAAACTTAATTTCACATATAAGCATTAGACCCCCCCCCCCCCCAAAATTTGGATTTCATGACCGGAGTATAGGTTGGGTGTCATTTTTCAAAATTCTGGCCAAGGGACAGGATGACAGAATGACTCCCGGGCTAAATTTCATTTATATCATCTCAAAAACAAATCTCAAACTTTAAAAGTGGTCCCCGCCAAAAATCCGCACGGGATTCGGTTTCCTGACCGGACTATTCATGGGTATGAAAATTCCCTTAATTTCGTAAAAATGTTTAAATTATTTAAAACGACTAATCTTCCCTCAGGCCCACATCAAACCACTCGAATCAGGTTTATCCTCTGATCCCCTTTTCATTCATCATAAAAGGTTTATTCAAATCTATTTTTCAATTAGAGATTGTTGGTACTTCAAAGTGATTTCAATAAATTTCTGATTGTCAAAATTGTCTTTGCAGACAAATTGAACTCCTTCAACTTTCAAATAAATTTAATCAAAAATTCCTTAACAAAGACTGAATTTCACAGCATGTGACCTTTATGAAGTACACAGAGTACACACTTATAATAATTGCTTTTATGTTTTGTGTGTATTAATATACTTAAATTAATTGAAGGGACCTAAACATTCTCATTTCTCCAAATTAAAGTTTATTTTTTGAAATAAAAAATACGCGTCCTTATAGTCAAAGCAAATAAAAACCTATAATCACGATGGGACATTTAATGTATATTGGTACAATGCTACCTTCTTTACCCTCTTGAGTCTATATCATAATACCAACCCAATGCATGTTTGATTCCACATGCAAAACATAAAAATAAATTTCCACATCAACGCACTCTCTGTGCTTTTAACGAACCATGCATGAACAGCTTAACAAGGGAAGTTTTGCCCTATACTACCTGCCTCTAAAAGCCGCCCCTACATTTCAGTGAAACAACATAGAAAAAAAAAAAAAAAAGATTCATTTAGCTGAAATAAAAGAATTACCTCTACCACCAGACAACACACAGGCAACAGGCTCTGTGCACAAAAAGGATAAATGTTGAAACATATAACATGAACTTGGCAAATGACGTAGGAAACATGCAATCGAAATGAAAATCAGTACACACGAAAGGATAAAGGATAATAATTGTAAAGGCGAATAGTACACACCCGAGCGCCCTCTATAAGCAATTATTGCAAATGACTGCATAAGAACTTTACCTTGGAAGCGATGATGGTGATGATGACGCTGATAAATTGTTACACGGTGTAAAGTTTTGTATGAAAATGGAATGGCCGACCAACGACGACGCATCGCAACGATAGAAACCCACCTAACACTGCGCTGTCGGCGTCGTTCTTGGTTGGTGGGACGTTTTGAAATGTCATCACACTAATTAATCAAACTTTGCCCCACTCAGAGGTTATGGTCTTTGCATAACCTAGAATAGAATGAAACTTTAGGAAAACTTAAACGAGAAGAGAAAATCAAGATATTATGTGTACGGAGTTGAGAGTGTACAATTTTTATGTTATGAATTGGAATTGCATGAACAAAAGGAAAAAGTTTTTCCTTATATCAAAGTTTATTGGTGATTACATCTTTGTCGTATAGATTTACCTGTATACCTTCAATTTCTATGACAAGGATGAATTTTCTTTAATTTAAACAACAATTTTCTTTGGAAGTTGATTCTTGCTTTGTTATCACATTCTTTGAAACTTTTGTTCTCTTCAACTTCCTGCATTAGTATCGATGAGTTTTATTGATGACTGATTTTGCTAAAATGAGATTTACACGTTTAAAGGAAAGTTTAAAAGTTTCCTTTAAATCATTTAAGCATGACTTTTAAAAAAGAACTTTTTTTGGGCTAAAAACAATTTGACCAAGGTGTCGAATGGAAAGGGAATAATTTATTTCAAACTTTTTTTTTTATAGAAAACGTTTTTTTTATTCTATGGAAATTACTTGGTAGGAATCGGTACCAAGAAATGTGGGATTCTTTCAGCACTCACCGGGCAATCAGGACAAATTTCGACCATGTAGTCCTTTTTTCGTCCAGAAATGTTGTTTCGTATTAAAATGGATGCATAAGACCACTCGTTCTATTTCCATATTTTTTTCACTATTGAATCCTTCCATTATTATTTATTTAAATTTCAAAGAAATTATCTAAAGGTTTGGATGAATCTCGTTTGCTATCACAATTTTAATTGTTATAAAATCATGGAGTGTAGGAAACTTATTGAAAGGCTTCAGTTTAAAAACGATTGTTCTTGCATTCAAATTGGCATCATCAAATGTCCATAGCAAGAACAAAGGCTTGTTCAAGAAGAGTTTTTTCCTGGATGTGAAGTTTTCAAATTTAACCAAATTTTTGCATGATCAGAAATTAAGGCAAAAAATACAACAATGTCCCAAGAGTAGTAAACATTTTTGGACATTTGTGAAAAAACATACGTAAATCTACTTCGTCTTCGGTTCCGATACTCGTCTTCAATGAAACTCCCTATGTCAGCTCACTAGAAAAAGCCAATTTGCTTGCAGCACAGTTCGCAGTAAATTTGACACTGCCAGAGAGTGTCAGGATTCCACCTGTACTTGAGAGCACTAATGATTTTTTGGGACAAATCTTCTTTCGCATTCATGCAGTGGCAAGAGTTCTCGACGCACACAAATCTGGGTTGGCTACGAAATCTCGCAAATCAAAATCTCGCATTCGAAATCTCGCATAACGAAATCTCGCAACTACAAAATCTCGCTTTTCATAATCCCGCAATTACAAAATCCCGCTTTTCATAATCTCGCAATAACGAAATCCCGCAACCTAAAATCTCGCATATCAAAATTTCGCAAAATTGAATTGCATGGCAACAAATACATTTTTTTAATCAAAATCTCGCAAATTAAAATCTCGCGCGAGAGCACAAAAGTTGCTGTTGTTCATTCAAAATTATTCAATATAAATTGATGTATTATGCGCAGCATGCACTGCACTTGTGTGTTAATTTCCATTTACACACAAGGCACAAGGATTATAGAGGTTATTAATAGTAATAAAGGATGTAGGTACAAATTTTTTTATTGACTGGTATAGTTATTAGTTGGAAAGAAAAATTATCCAAAGTGCTCTTGGGTAGGTATATTCTCAAAAAAAAAAAAGACAAATTTTTCTAAAAGCCGTGTGCGATTCGTTGCTGCGAAAGTTGCGAGATTTTGTTTGCGAGATCTTAAATTGCGAGATTTTGGTTGAAATTTGCGAGATTTTTAGGTTCAAGATGTAAATGCGAGATTGTAAAAAGCGAGATTTTGTAATTGCGAGATTATGAAAAACAAGATTTTTAATTTGCGAGATTTCGTTATTCGAGATTTTTAAAAAAATGCGAGATTTCGTTATTCGACATTTTGGTTTGCGAGATTTCGTAGCGCTCCCCACAATCTGGCTGGCCCGGATAGTGTCCCTCCCATTGTTCTGAAGAGGTGTTCTTCAACGCTGTCAAAACCATTGCATAAGCTTTACCATCTGTCTACTGGTCTCTTCCCGTGTGAAAAAGAGCATTTGTCCAGCCTGTCCCTAAAAAAGGGTATCTTTGTCTCCCCCCAACCATCGACCAATTGCATTTACCTCCCTTCTATCCAAGGTCATGGAAACGCTGATTAATTTTCAGCTCAAGAAATATCTTTAAGAACGGAAGCTTCTTAATGACCGGCAGTACGGCTTTCGTAGCAAAAGGTCCACTGGTGATCTGATGGTATATGGGTATATCTCATAGTGAACAGTGGAACAAATCTTTACATCGTTTTGGAAAAAGTAAGATTATTGCACACTTATCGAAAATGCATGCATTTGGTATCGATGAATCTCTTCTTCGTTGGATTAGAAACTACCTTTCGGACCGATCAATACAAGTTGTATTGGACGGTTTTAAGTCTAATATTCATAAAATAAATACTGGTGTGCCGCAGGGCTCCGTTTTGTCTCCGACTCTCTTTCTAATTTTCATTAATGATCTCTCGTCTGAAACTTCTAATCCATTAAATTGTTTTGCTGATGAAAACGTCCTCAGCTTGTCATATTTGTATCTTGATTCACATCCTTGTCGTTTGGATGTGGGACTTGAGCGGCAGTGTATGATAAGCTCATTAAATTCTAATCTTGACAGAATTGTCCAGTGGGGAATTAAAAACCGTGTAGAATTTAATGCTTCAAAAACTCAATGCTGTCTGTTGTCACTGAAGCAGAACCCACCCCCAATGCCGCTATCCATGAAGGCCACTTGCATCGAAGAAACTGAGCAGCTTTCAGTTCTGGGTATGTGCATCACAAATCAACTTCTGTGGATTACATATTCAGCGTCGCCAAAAACACTGTTTTAGGTTTTCTTCGAAGATGCAAGAAATATTTGTCCCCTTCTGATCAAGCTGTAATGTACAAAGCCTCCATTCGCCGCAGGTTCTCCAATATCCCATTTAAGTCTCTTGGATCGTATCCAGAAAAGAGTTAGTACTTTAACGTAAACATTCGAATCCCTTGAACATCGACGAAATATTTCGTGCCTCGCCTTATTTTATAGCAATTTTTATAAACAGTGTTCTAGCGAAAAAGCCAGTTGCATTCCTCCCCTTAAACAATTCCACCATAACTCACACTGCCAGGAATGCACATCAGTTTATCCATGAGCCCAATTTCTGACGCACTGTTAAGTACAAAGATTCCTTTTTTAGCCGAACCGCACGAATGTGGAATGCTTTACCCGGCTTTTTTTTTACAGGAACCAACTCAACCCCTTCTAATTTCAGTACCAATAAAATCAGAAACTTTAAATTCGCAGTATTTGCTGAGCTGATCAAACACAGGTGGCTCACTAAATTTCAACTCCTTAGCATTTCCTATTTCCGAGATATAGGATTTCAAAAATCGCTAAAACCGTAACTGACTCACTGATTCACTGACTTCGCTAATTTACTTACAGATCATCAAAATTATGGAGCATTTCCTGACACCGAAGAACTTTGAAATTTCGCGCAACGGTAGGTCTTGTGGTGCATAAAAAGGAAAAAATAGAAAATCTGGCATCTACCCACTTTATCAAAAATTCTTAAAAATTAAATGGAGCATTAGTAGAGCAGTTGGGTTTGACGTCTACAGAAGGAGAAAAATCGAAAATTTAAGACTTTTCATTCAGAGGGCGTGGCATCCACCCACTTTCTCAAAAATCCTGATGAAGTATATGAGGCACTTCCGACTGCCGTAGAAGGATGGAAATTAGTAGAGCTTGAAATACAAACACAAACAAAAATAAAAAAATCTGGAATTGTATGTACAGGGGGCGCGGCATCCACCCACTTTCTCAAAAATTCTTAAAAATTAAATGGAGCACTTTAGATTGTTGTAGAACGATAAAAATTGGTAGATCGGTAGGGTTTGAAGTTCATACAAGGATGAAAGTATAAAATTAAAAATTCTCCACTCAGAGGGCGTGGCATCCACCCTAATGCTTAAAATTCTTATCAATTATATGGTGCACTTGCGGTTTTCTTAGAATGGTGAAAATTGGTAAAGAAGCAGGGCTTGAGGTGGATACAAAAATAAAAATCAAACAACTGGATTTTCTGATCAGGAGGCGTGGTATCCACCCACTTGTTTAAAATTGTTATCAATTATATAAAGTCCCTCCATATCAAGAGCATTTCAAGAAAAAAAATTAATATTCGAGATTTTTCATTCAAGGGGCGTGGTATCCACCTACTTTCTCAGAATTGCTACAACTTATATGAAGCTATTTTGGTTGGTGTAGAATTATGAAATTCGTCGGAGGGGCAAGGCAATTAACCTTATATGTTAATTCGCAGAATAGCTAGTTAACGTGCGGAAACTTAGGTAAGGTTAGGTTGGGTGGGGTGATGATGCGGCCGGCGGTCCACAATCATCTCACTCGGGTCTCAGTGGATCTATTGTGCTCCCCAGGATATGGGCAATGTGGATATAGGAAGGGTAAGAGGAAGGAGTTAGTGCAAGTGTTGGGTATGTGATGCCTCCTTGAACCATCCCGAATTCTGAATGAATTTAAGGATAATTCTCAGTGGCAAAAGTGAGACATCGCCCAGTTCTTCGAAGAAGTATTCTCCGAGGGCTACTTTTCTAGTTCTAGCTAAGCTGGGGCATTCACAAAGAAAGTGAAATGAGCCAACCTCCACCTCCTCGTCTTGATACCCTCTGCAGATGTCAGATGAACTGATGCCCATTCTGTGCATGTGGGTTCCCATTGAGTTGTTATTCGTTAGGATTCCAATCTAGAGAGACAGTTGAGGTCTGATTAGCTTCAGTAAATACTCTGTTTTTCTTGGAAATGTCTGACCATAGATTCCTTGAAACCCGACAAGTGTCAATAGTTGACCATCTGTCGTTAGCGGATTTGAGGAATTTCTGGTGAATTCTACTTTTTTTCTTATTCCAGTGGTATAAGATCCCAGGGTACTATTTGGCTCGGTTCAAGCGATGCGCCGTTTTTGGCCAGTTCATACGCCATTTCGTTTCTGTAAATGTTACGGTGTCTCAGGACCCATCGGAGGGCAATTGAATTTGTTTCGCCAAGTAGTCTTAATTCCTTGCGACAACGATCATCCTGATTTGACTTCGTGACGATTGAGGAAATGGCTTTGATTGCTGCCTGGCTGTCTATGAAGATATCAATGTTCCTTTTTATCAGTTCATATGAGGAAAAATATTTTGCGACTTCACAATCTGCAAATACTTCCCCTTGGAAAACACTGCAATAGTTTGGGAGCTTTATTGATATATTTATGGGAGGGTTTTCAGAGAAGATGCCTGAACCTACCCCAGCTTCCGTTTTGGAACCATCTGTAAAGACCGAAACATGATTAACGTTTTTGACCCGGTTATCCTTCCAAAGATCCCTTCTATAGGGATATCTGTTATAGCGATTGGGTTAAAGTCTATGTACGGTAAAATATAGTCTGTTTTAATATCCGTGACAGGGAAGTTCAAAATGGTTCTATGACCACAGTGGCCCTTTTTCCAATTTTTACACTCTTTAAGCCGTAGAGCGCTTTTGGCCGCCAACTCTTTCGTGAATAGATCAGGTGGGGCTAGTGAGAGGTATGTTTCTAGGGCTGCGGTTGGCGTAGTTCTTATGGCACTGGTCGTGCTATACATGCCAGCCTCTGAATTTTTGTCATAGTTTTTAGATTGGTAGCCTTATCTAAGGCTGGTCACCAAACCAAACATGCGTATGTAAGGATAGGCCTTATAAAGGCTGTATACATCCAATTAATGGTTTTGGGGCCTGGTCCCCATATCTTGCCAAAAGTTCCGCTGCAGGTGTAGAAGGCTATTGAAGCTTTCTTTGATGTTTTCTTTCCAGTTTAGTTTCCTATCAATAACCAAACTTAGATAGTTTGTGGTACCGCAGTGATATGGAGCGGTATCCCATTTATGGTGGGAGGGTTTATATTTGGGATGTTACGTTTCCGCTTAAGCAAACCGTTCTGTCTTGAGAGGGTTGACAAGTCCGCCGCTACTGGCCCAATTACTGAGCTTGTCAAGGGTTTGTAGGAGCTCACAGAGTGTGGGAACGAATTTTTCCTGAGGCCATTATCACGATGTCATCAGCGTACGCTACAACCTTGACACCACCTTGACTTAGCTCATTTAAGATCTGGTTGACGACCAAACGCCAAAGCAGGGGAGATAAGAGCCCTCCCTGTTGTGTACCCCTACACGTCCTAACCATTAGTTTGCTCTCTACATTAATAATTCTAGTGCGAAGCATGGAATCAATCCAATTTGATAAAATCCGATCGACGCTACTAGAATCTAGGGCTTTGCGTATTGCGTTACTTTCATCATTGTTGGAGGCCCTTTCTATGTCTAGGAACGCTCCCAATGTGTATTCTTTGAAATGAATTGATTTCTCAATCGTGTCGACCACTTCATGGAGTGCTGTCTCAACAGATTTGCCATTCATATAAGCATGTTGGACCTGAGAGAGCACACTATCATTTAGCTTTAGGCGAATGTGCATTTCTATTAGCCTTTCTAAGGTCTTTAGAAGAAGAGAGGATAGACTAATTGGTCTGAAGTCTTTCGGCTCCGTATGGATGGGCTTGCCAGCTTTTGGAGTGAAGTTGACGTTTACCTCTCTCCAGATATATGGAATATAGGTGATATTTAAGCATCCCCTGAATATTTCCACCAGAATCGGTACATTTAAG
The DNA here is from genome assembly GCA_963921185.1 of Dasysyrphus tricinctus. Classification (NCBI taxonomy): domain Eukaryota; kingdom Metazoa; phylum Arthropoda; class Insecta; order Diptera; family Syrphidae; genus Dasysyrphus; species Dasysyrphus tricinctus. Next base: position 49,070,484 of record OY992531.1, read on the forward strand.
TCCTTAGAGCTTTGGAGCATAATTGGAATTATTCCATCAGGCCCTGCAGACATGTATGCTGAGAAGGAGTCTATGGCCCAGGCCACGTGCGGAAACTTGCTTAATGAAGTAAAATTTCGCTCTTTAACGTGTCGGACCAGTTAATTCGCACATTAACTAGTTAACGTGCACATTAACTGGTTTTCGCACTTTAACGGTAACATATCCCCAAAAGAGTAACGAAAATTGCTCGCAAAGGCGTTGCAAGTATCAATAGTTTCTTTCAACACACAATTTTTATATATGAAATTTGCGGGGTAACCATCTGAGTTTTTCTTCAAATTTACAAACTTCCAAAATGACTTAAGGTCTTCTTTAAGAGATTTCAAAATTAAATCGATAGCTCTAAGCTATACAAGAGAATTCATATAATATGAGTTGACCTTCATGCACAAAAACAAAAACAAAGACAAATTTTTAAAACATGACCTCATGTCAAATCTATAAACTTAACCTCAACCTGACCTAAAAGCCCAACTCAATACTCCTCTTGCCTTGCATTCACACAATATTAATGTCACTGACAGTTAATTTTTACAAAGCAACAAATTACTCGAACACAATAACAACCGACTGATAGTTGATGTCAAGTGCACCATTTCTTGCGGTAGTATATGTCAAAATAGCTTCTTGTTTTTGTGGTGCATTTGATTTACTGTTGCGGTCAGGTCAGGGTTAATGTTGCATGTTGTCGTTTTTATACATGTGAAGCCAGAGGAGGTACACAGAGAGACATAGGTGAAATTGCTTATATTTTTGAACACATTGAAGAGAAAATGTCCTTTGTTCAAGCTTCGAGGCTAAAGTAAAAAATAAATGAGTTTAATTTTACAACTTAATGTGTAAGCAGTAAAAATAATGAAAGAATTTTAATTGTTATTGAGAATTGGTCATATTGGATATTGTGTCCGTATAGCTCTTCGGATATGAGTCACTCCAGTGGCCTATTGCACCATCTTACAAAATTGTAACTACAATTACAAATTTTTAATCCACAAATTTGTTAAAATTCGAGGTTTTATGTTCTATATTCTTTTTTTTTTTAATACAAAATTATACTTGTTTCACAAGTTTGTAGACAATCCTAATTTTTGCTACACAAATAAAAATTTGTAGTTGTAAGAACATCGTTTACAATTTTGTTCAGTTTGTGAAAAATTTCTACAGGTCAAAGATCGTATGTAAATTCTTCTACAAATTATACAGTAAATTGCAGTCGAATCTTACAATTTTCTCGTTTCTTCACAAAATTGTCAACACACTCAAGGCAAAATAAAAATTCAAATACGAAATTTGTGGATAAAAACTACAAATTTGTGATTGTAAATTGTAACTGGTGCAATAGGCCACAGGGCGTTATTTTCAAACCGATCTGAAATGAACCACTTTGAAATTGCTTTGCAACTTATGTAGGAAGAAGGTAGGTTTTATTTCGTTAGTTTGGAGATGGTGATGTTATGGCAAGCCACATATTCACATTCCAATCTCAATGGATCCATTGTTTTCCTCAAGGTGTGGGGAGAGTAGAGCTTTGCCGTTAACAAGTAATGTTATTTCTACTCTAATTTAAGAAAACACATATAGGTGTGGTTGCAAGTAGAAAAGATGGTCATGTTCTCTTTTTCTGTCAGTCTATGACTATCATCATTTATTATTTTCTGAGTTTTGAACCATATTCTATATCAACAAAAATTTATTTATTTAGAAATTATTATTTTTGGGTATTGCATAAACTCAAGTGGGTTATTTTCTTGCATAATCTAAAGAGTGCTAATTTCTGGAAAGTCGGTAGAGTTTTTCTTTCAAAGCAAACTGGTCAAATTTAATGAGTGAAATTTGTAGTCTGAGTATAAATAAAATTAAATTGCGTTGTATTTCGTCCGCCGCCCATTTTGGAAATGTTTCTTAAATTTCATTCGAGTATTTTCCTTGTGCTGTGATCGTTAAAGTGAAAAATTCAACAGAAAACTAGAATGTTACTAATTCCCATTTGCATCATAAAAAACGATGCACAAGATGAAAACCCCAAAATGGCGGGGTTATCTTTGGTCACTGTAGATTTGGCTAAGAGTACCATAAGACCCAACGGTATGAACAAAATCCTTAACTCGCATGCTTGATAAGCAGAAGTAACTAAGAACCATCTTGAAAGATGTCGTTGTTGGCCATCCCGCTGCCAAGATTTGAGTCAATATGTCCATAGGACAATAATGTAATACCAAGAAGTCGGCAATATGGAACTGTCCTCACAGCTGAGATCATAGGCGAAGCTGAGAAGTTTCTCAAACAGAAACTCTACCCCAAATCATTATTTCTCGTATAGCTACAAAAGTTGTAGCGAAGCATTTACAAAAATGTATCATTGGACGATTCAGTAGATAATGAAAAATTCAAGGAGGATCTGACGAATATCACTCGTATAGGTTCTTCTTTGAGTAAGAAGACCTTGCATCTGCATAAGAATTTTTTTCTATCAATTTATCAGTAGACACTGTGCTGAGTCTGAAGGGCTCAAGAGAGTTGCAGAGCATTTAGATTTTCAAAAAGTCTGGTTCAACTGGAGGACTTTTTCTTAAAATGAGGGATTCTTGTTGTATAAGAAACCCAGTGTACATCAACCCCTCCTTGTTTAAATTGAGTGAATGTGATTTGATCGATCAGGCTATGATTTGAGACGATATAATCTTTCGGTTCAGTGTAGTGAAACTTGGTGAATTCTTCGTTCGAAAAGTTGACAGAAAAATGTTCAGAAATAGCCGGAGCAATGTTACTAGAAAAATAAATAATAATAAATAAAACTACAATGATTTTTACATCGGATTTTCGATATTTAGGTAGTACTTCGTGGCATAATGGTTAGTGCGTTGAACTGTTATGCCGAAGGTCTGGATTCGATTCCCAGCCGCTGTCACCTAAAAAAACAGAAATGTTTTTTTCCGAGGTACTGCCTCTTGGAGGGAACTGACAAATCCTTCAATAGTATACTTGTCATTTCAATAAGTGATTCTCATCTAGCCTTTCGGAATTAGCAAAAATTTATAGGTCCCCTCCATCAAGGCCGTAGCCAGGCAATTATTTCGGGGGATGATATAATTTTTCGAAAAATATTTCACCATTTAAGCTAAGTGTGCAGTTCTTTTGAGTAAAAAATACTTGGTGGTGAAATAAAAATTGTACTCAAAGTAAAAATGTCTGTGCTTGATAGGAATTTTTTTAATATTAAAGCAAAATACAAATTCCAATCGCATTTTTTTTTGAAAAAAGAAATGTCAATGACATTTTTTGCGTGAAAATAAATTCGTCGTTATAAAGCCTAGTATACATTTCCCATGTGAAAATCTATGCAAATATATTCGCATGTCAAAAATTATTGAGATGAAATACAAAATTATTTTTTTGCATGATTGGCTACAGTTTCATGCAAAAACTAGCCATTGCTGTCACAGAACTACAAAACAATTGGGCAATTGTTTCGCGTGAGATAAAGTGTGACAAATAAAAAATATTTACACTTCCAAACAAACGAAATATATTCATTTCACAGCATTATTTGCATGCAAATTATTTTTGCATCCAAAATTTATTTTTTTCCATTTTTATTTAGGCCTATAATTATTACAAAAAGGTTAATTAATGACTCAATGGGTGGCTAAGGCAAAGGTAAACATATATTACTCCCAAAATATTATACAAACTGTTAATTATGCAAAGAACGTCAAACATTTAATTTTTTAAGAAAAACTCACCCCTTTGAGATACAGATTCTTCCCATATGATAACTTCCTCAGTGTTAGTCTTAGTTAGTAATGTTAGACACTAACTTCAACCCTCAAAGTTAATTTTCATCGGTAGAATCTCTTAGGTTATTTAAAGATGCTTCTTTCCGGTTGGCATGTTAGACTCGCCAAAATTTTAAGAAGCTTGTGTATGTGAATCATGTTGTGTATGGCATTTCGTCTACCATATTATGCATTCAGCCTTTAAACATTAATATGATATTTGAGTACTAATTTCACACTCAGATGGAAAAGTATGATTTACAAATGCCTTTCTCAAAATTTCGGAGAGGGGAGGGGCGGGGTCAAACCCCTGTGATCCCCCCTGGCTACGGCCTTGCCCTCCATTCCTGACAACAAGAAACACACAAGAATGGTAGAGAGTTATAAGTCACTAGGCCGCCCTGGTTCTCCACGAGCTGTTGTTGCGCCACATGAATTTTAAATACAAATTTAGCACTTGATTACAAAATTTTTTGAAAAAAAAACCAATTTTTGCAAAAATAATACTTTGAAATTTATTTTTCAAAATTATTTCACTAAAATAATTTAAAAACAAAGAAATAATGAATCATAATATAGAAGCTTTAGCACCTGCATCTGCATGTGCTTTTGTTGATTTTGAATAATTTTTGTTGCATTTAAGGTAATTTTTTTCAGAAATTGGGGTTGAGATAGAATACTTTTGCTATACAATTTTGTTTTTAGGAATGATTCCAGAAATCATTCCCCAAAATACTATTGTAGAATTATTAAAATGTTGGTAACATTTAAAAAAAAAAATCGTATGCTAATTTTGAGTATATACTAATATAACATTTATAAACCCATTTTCAATAAAATTCATCAACCCGTTTTTGAAATATTCAATTTTCAAAAAAAAAAAAAAAAAAAAAAAAATGAAATAATTTTTTAAAAATCCAAAATTATTTTGTTTATAAAATATTCATTGGAAATCATTGGAGCTGGTAGTGAGAAAATAGAAAAAAAGCGGTAATTTTGTTACCAAAAACTAAACCATACCTACAGTAAAACACAGATTTTTTTCAAAGTCGTTAGAGCCGTCCTCGACCTACAGCCTAAACCACTGAAGCGATTTTTATCAAATTTTGAACTAATGGTTTTTTTTTTTGTAACTCCAGAAGGAAAATAAATTTTTTTTAGCTCGAAAAATAACGGTAGGTAGGTAACTGCCATACAACCGTTAAGAAAAAGCTTATTAATCTCAAAAACGGATCAAACGGTTTTGATAAAAAAAACAACATATTATTCTATGTAAAGTGTACTTTCTGATAAAACAAATTTATTAAAAACTATTATTGACGGTACGTGCCATATAATTTTTAATTGTTTTCGATTTTCTCATTGACTGATTTCAATAAAAAAAAAATTAATGCAAAAGTTCCTTTAAAATACCAATAATATTGCATATCAAAATTTTGTAAAAATAAGTTTTATTTAAAAATATAAATAAAATTTAGTTTTTTGAAAATTCAATATTTCAAAAATTCAAATTTTTTGAAACTAAGTTTATAAATGTATTGTAATATAAATGTAGGTACATATACTTAAAATTGGCATCTCAAAATAGTTTTTTAAGAAAACCGCTCCAACGATTTAAAATTTTGTTGTTGCATACATATATTCGATTTTTTCCAAGTAAAATGAGAGCATACTTGAGCGCTAAGTTATATTATTAGTTGTTTATAAAGTTTAAAGAACGATCTAAATGCTTTTTTCTATGGTTTTTATATTTTTTCTATAACTACATACTTGCATTTTTTAAAAGTTCTTAAGTTCCAACCAACTTGAACATAAGAGCAAGTACGTGTAATCCAGTCATGCATTTGATTTAATTTTGTACGAATCCAAAACTTGCCCTTATGGTACCTATCGCAAGTAAAAAATCAGATTTTCCCTCTGGGGTATAACCTTGAAGTGCCTCAAGATATGTATATGTAAGTCTTTCATAATTCTTTAATTTCCTTATGAAAATAAAAGAGAAGCAGGTCTTCCAATATATTCCTAGGAAAAACTTGAATACATAACCTTTAATTAAAAAAGGATCTCCCTTTGCTCTTTCTTAGTTACTCATACCAAGTTTTCTTTGTCGTGCTGTCGTATAGGATTTCTTTTCGTGTTCCTTTTTTGTGTGTGGTTGAAAAATCATATTCATCCATTTTGAATGAAATGAATCACATTCAACCAATCCATTTTCATATTAATAGAATGATAGATAAAGTTGACGCATATGAACGTATCATTTTTGTAATGTGATATTATAGGGTGTTCCTATGGAGCAAACAATGAAAATAGTCTCAAAATGTAGAAGACATATGACCTATCAGTATTTTAAGTGATATTCTTGTCAGCTTGTTTAGTGGAATAAGGCAGTAGCGGATCCAGGATTTGGCTGTGGGGGGGGGGGGGGGGGGGGGGGCTCGAGACTCCTATTTTAGATATCTCTCAATCCTAATTTTGTTTATCAGAATGTAGGCCAGTCGGCTATATATACATAACTAATGAAAAATTTGATCATTGGAAAAGGAGCAGTATAAAAAGTTGTTAAGATAATACAAATGTCTTTCTTTTTATACTGAATGTTTTTTTGAAAATTTATACATTACATACATAGGCAGTATGCAGATCATGCTGAAATTAAGCTCCCACATTTCTCTCCAAACACAAGCTAGCAAAGTAGCTCTATTTTAACATAACATTTTTGTGGAAAATGTCACATAAGACAGTTGTTCTCTTAATACAAATTTTACTAAACAATTTCAAAGAATTTTTTTTCAATATTTCAAGTAAATCTAATAAATAAAATGGGTTTTTCTCAAATAAATCTCTCTTTCGATTTTCATTTTAATAAAGTATAAAGTCTACCTAAATCTCATGAATAAAATAAGCTGTACAAATTTAGCTCGAGAATAATGTGGCGAACAACTATTTTAAACACTAAATTTTGACAGGCATCTTGGTGATGTACAGTAAGAAAGGAAAATTAAATTGGATTTGCATACTGCTCAGCCAAAATACTAGGCAAAATTCAACCGCGATCTATAAATATATGGCTGTAAATGGTGGTTTTAGCCAATATCAATAAGATTTTCATTTAATTTTATTTATTTATTAAAGAAATCCAAAAAGGAGAAACTTAGATTAAAAATCACTTCGTTTTAAGAAACGTTGAAATCTTCAAAATATCTTCGAACTACAAATCTTTATTTTCAATTTCGAGGACACTGATTTGATTTTAATAAACAATAATTGTTTGATTCGGTTGCTCGAAAACATTTCATGCAAACTTATCTTTTGCATCGGGAAACACAGTTTTTAGAGTTATAAGCTCTAAAATGTCCGGGGGTCAGCTAAGCCCGAAATGTATCAACAGAAGAGCTGTGGAAAAAAGGTGACATTTGCTCTTGTGGTCAAATTCAATAGGATCCTTAATGATTTATTCTATCGATGTCCTTAGCTTTCATTCATTCAGCTTGAAACAATAGCTCTACTAAAAATGTTATCTGAAAAGGAGCTTTCAAGTCAAATTGTAACCTTTTTCACTAAATACAGACACCCACATTATCTTAATTTTGGTTTTCAATTTCTGAAAAAAATTATTAAATGAAAATATCATGTGTTGTCTTTAAGCTGCTCAATTTTATTGAACATTTAAACTTACTCCACTTAAACAGAAGAATTTCTTTTCAAATTTTTTTCATATTCAATTACTAACCTTGTTTGTTTCGCCAAGAGCTCTACGGCTTGGACATAAACGCAGCATTTTTTTCGGCCAATTTCCTAGAGGCTAAAGAAAAATACAGCTTGAAAAAACATTAGCTTACATATGTAAAGTTGTAAAGCCCCAACCTCGTCGAATTCCTTTAAAACTTGGGAAAACACAGCCAACATGCAAATTAGCTAGCTCCATTCTCATTTTGTTCCAATTCCCTTAGGGCTTGGAAAAACACATTTAAGGCGTAAATTGGTTAGCCCCAACTCTGCCTCTTATAAAGGGGTTGGAATAAATAGAGCCTACGTTTTTATATTCAAATTTCTCAGTCTCATCTTCGTTTTTCCATCTAATTACTTTGGGGCTTAGAAAAACACGTTTTCATTCTAATATAGGGGCTTCAGCCCCCTATAGCCCCCCCTCTGGATCCGCCAATGAAATAAGGCATACAATTCTGACATTCAACCATATTTCGATTTGGAAAAACCTCGTATGCCTAAAATGGAGAATTTTTCAGAGACAAATATAAACCGAAACAAAAAATAGTTCCATATCTAAGAAGCTAGAACTTTAATTTTTTTAACTGTTGAAAAATTAATGAAACTTGATTTATTTGACTTTATTCATATTTGTTTAATGTCATAAGATTAAGAGTTACAAGGTTTTCATAGAACGCCTCTACGATATTTTTTAGCTTTCGTTTAAAATGGAAGCTGTAATACTTACGGTTTAGGCTTCGGCCACGCAATGAGCGACGAGCGACTGGCGACTCAGCGACGAGTTGCTGAGCGATGGTTGGCCATTTACTGAACGACGTCGCTGAGCGATTAGTTGGGAAAATGCCATCGTCAAGTGCGGTTCGTCGTAGCTTATTAGTTGAAAGTTACGTTCATATCTATAAATCTATAATAAGATCGAGAATACGTAGATTTGGTGTACACCCGATAAATCGTGGAAGGGCAAATTATGGTTAATTTCACCATTTATATCAAAATCTTCGCAGATCTCCAGATCGATTTTGAGAATATTGTAGTATCATCTTTTAATTTGCTGCTGGAAAAAGTTCGACCAAAATTAACAAAGCAAAAGAAAGCAGTTAGTCCAGAACAACGGCTGGTTTTATGTTTAAGGTTATTTTTTTTTTTATTTTTTTTTTTATTGTTTTTAATAATTTTATTCTTAAGTTTGCACTGGACGGCTTTGGACAGCTGAAATTAAACTTTCTGTGTTTATTTTGTCCATCTTATTACTTCGTCGCTCAGCGATCGACTAAAAAATTAAAACAGATTTGATTGCTGAGCGACGTCGCTCTGTCGCTTAAAAAATCGCTCAGTCGCTCAGAGTTTATGTGGCCACCACCATACGATTTCACGTGTTTAATTTGTTTGCGTCGCTCAGTCACTCAGTCGCTCAGTCGCTCGTCGCTCATTGCGTGGTCGGAGCCTAAAAGTTTCACTTTTCATCTGCATTTGGGCTTGAACTGTGTATTAGGGTTTAATTCTGTGTAGTCTTTTTTGTTTGAGCTATGTGGGGTCGGAAGGATTTTTCCTAATACTTTAATAGCACCCTGTAGTTTAACGTTCTTGTCAGAAGTATATATTTTATCACAAAACTGACATGATGTAGGAAAGATCAAAAATAGAAAAACGTGTGCACGCACAGCCACACTCATTCATGTCATATATTATACTACACATAAAATGAATAAAACGATTCTCGTGTCCTTCCTCCTTTTTTCCTTATTCAATTCAATAAGATTGAAATTGACATGAAACCATAAGTAACTATAGAAAAAAACACGTTAGATACATAATAATAATGAAGCTTTTTCTTAATAGTAGACGTTATTCTTGTGATTTTCTTATATAAAAGATATTATTTTTATAAAGAATATTGTAAACGTGGGTTTATTTTTGTCTCCTTAGATTCTGATGCAGAGAGGAGTTAATAAAGAAAAAAGCAAAAATAAAGAAAAAAAATATATAGGTACTCAGTGAATGAAATGAACAAAATAAAAAACGTTTTTTAGATATTGATCAGCCTTTTGTTTCGGTTGAAATCTTCAAAAGACTTTCGGTTATTATTCGGTTCCAAGAAGTGTTGGACTCAAGCCCCGAAAACCTTTACTTTATGGGCTGGAGCGTTGATGTTCATTCGCTCTACATTCCTTGCTAGCCATCTTAACAGTTGAACACGTAATTTTTTGGCCCAGGGACACGTCGATGTAAAGCTTGTATAGTTTTGCCAGATGTTATTTTGCCTATTGACACAAACCGGACCATAAATCGTGCGTAGAACTTTTCTCTCTAATATACCAAGGGAGCTTTCATCTACTAGGTCCATGCTTCTGCAAGACCGGAAAGATGAGAGTTTTGTGCAGCATCTCTTAGGTACTTCCTTAATGTTTACTATTGTCAACAAACATCGATTATAGCAAGAGTTATTCTACGCTTCAGCTTGATTACCCTCACTGATGTCATTTAAAGAGTTCACAGCAGTTCCCAGGTAGACAAATTTGTTGACCCTTAACTGCTCGTTTGGTTATTCCCAGTATGTTAAAGTCATCTGTATTTGACGTGTGTGAATTTTTGAAAGATTGTAGATACCCATTGTGTTGGGCTGGGTGTTGCGCACAAACTCTTTCAAGAACAATATTGAAGCATCTACATGAAAGCGCTTCGCCTTGTCCTAGTTCTCTGATAGTTTTGAATGTTTCGGTAGAATCATTTTAACTGAGCAGCGAGCATTCTCTAGCATTATCTCTTTGTTAGACGTATCGGCTTGGCAGAAATACCAAAACTCGACTGGGCAGGATACAGTTTATTCCATATGTCATATCATAAGCGGCTTCCCAAGTATTTGGCTTAATGTGAAGATTTGATCGATGATAGGCTTTCCAAGACTGAAAACACACACCGATAAGGGAAATCAGTTCGTCAGTGAACGAGTTCAGAAGTTCACATAATATGCTTGACAGGATCTTGTAGGCGATATTTAACAAACTTTATGCCTCTGAAGTTGGTGCAGAGAAGCTGATCACCTTTTTTGTGGATCGGGCAGATGGTATTTAGGTTCCACTCGTCGGGCATACTTTCATGTGGCCATATTGTATTTAAAAGTTGGTGTGTGCTCCTCACCAGCACATCATTTCCAGGGTACTTGAAATAAAATGCACGACTGGGTCGCACGTACTTGCTCTTATGTTCAAGACACTGCGGATTTAAGAAAATTGTATATAAAAACATTGAAATTATGAGAGAAAAATGTATAGGGAAGCCATATTAAATTGATTTGATATTGGAGATTTTCAACGTGTTTTTTCATGAAATAAATAAAAGATATTATTTTAAATATAAAATAAGTGTTTTTAAGTTATTCAAAATAATATCTTTTATTTATAGGGAAGCATGAAATACGACATTTAAATTAGCTAAAACAACTCTTTTGACAGTTTGAGGTGAAAAAAAGTATGCCATCTTAATTCATGATGGAATATGATTGTATGGGAAAAAAAAATTTAAAATCGTTGGAGCGGTTTTTTTTCAATTAATTTATTATATATAAAATTCTTAAAACATTTTTAAGAACAAATTTTGTTATGCAGATTTAAACTATAGTAGTAGTAGTAGTAGTAAGTGAATTTTATTATCATCCTTAGATTTCTAACATTTTGATTTAACAATTCTTATAAGCATTGGCAAAAGCCGTCAGCCAGATTGACAGTTTTAGATGATTTACGAGTTTGTAATTTCATTTCAATTAATTTTTAATTCAAATATATACATTTATGTACTTATTATAGTTTTAGATACAAAATTTTGGTGAAACTCCAAATAAGGTGCGGTTGTTTTGTAGCAAAATAATTCCATTATATATTGGCCATTAGATTGTTGGTTGTCAATTTTGAATGATTTGAAACATAAAAAATAGCATAAAGCATATATGTATACATATGTATTTGTTTTTTCTTCTTTTTTTTTAACTTTTGAGGCTAAAGTGGGCAATTTTAATGATTTGCAACATAAAATATAGTTTTTCTAATCTTCCATAAATTGGTTTCTATATGAAAGGGCATCAGAGATATATTTACAAAGGGTTCTCCAGTTTGATCCGTTCAGAATCTCCACGACCTTCTTCCATTGTGAAATAGGATTGATTCCAATAATATCTTCGAGTCTCCTGAAGAATTGGGCACTTCCCTATTAGATGGAAAACATCTTCCTTTTCCCGTAGGTTGCAGAGGGTGCAAAGAGATGGTAAATCTTCTCTATGCGGCCTGAAGTTCAGAGGTAATAACTCTCCCCCTAGTTTTAAATATGATGCTTATTTGGTGAGCGCTGAAGTCTTCGTGGAAGTAGTTCCGTTCTAATAGGCTGTGGTTAAGTTCTTTATACACCGAGCGACTGGATGAACTGCTGCTTGCTCTAGAAATCCAGCATGAATTTTTTCATCCAGTTTCCGAATAATATTATCGAATGCTGTGCTCCATGAGGAATGATTCTCCCATGTCAGAGACAACTCTACTCCAAGTTCCTCGCTTAGCTCTTGCCATTGCACAAAGAAGCCTATTTTTCTTCTTAACAGATACGAAAGCACTATCTTTGGAAGGCGGTGTTCTGGAAGTTGCACAACTTTAAGAATATATTTGAAATGAAGCCTTAACGTAAAAAGACGCAGTAGAGGTAGACCAGTTTCCACATATAGCATGTAGGTGGGTGTGTTACTTGGTAGCCTGAAAAGATGCTTAATAAAGTATCTTTGTAACTTTTCTACTTCATCGTGTTCTTCGTAGCCCCATACTTGACTTCCGTAGCACATTATCGTTCTTGCCGTTGCTTCGAAGAGTTTGTATTTGGTTTTGCTTGAAACATCATTCCGACCTATAACATTTTTCCAAGATTTAAACTATATATTTATGTGTATATAACAACAAAATTTGAAAAAAAATTGTCAACCCGTTTTTGAGATATCGAACTTTCAAAAAATAAGTTTGAAGCTTTTTTTAAAAATCCAAAAACTTTTTTTTTGAAAATTTTGATATGCAATTTTATTAAATCTTATCTGAAATTTGTATATAAGAAAATTCATTTAAATCCGTTAAGCTGATAACGAGAAAACTCAAAATAAAAAAATACGTTCTATGACAGGTACTACTAATAGTTGCTATGTGTAAAATTTTATAATTTTTGATGGTAGATCGTACTAATTTTAGTATATGAAAAAAGTTTAATCAAAATCGTAAGAGTCGTTTTCAAGCAAAAAAATATTTTCCTTTGCGGTTTTTTCACTTTTGTATGGAAGGTACCGTAATTTTTTCATAAATGTAAATTTGTTTCTAAAAATATTTTAGAGGGTACTAAAAAAGTCTTAAATATCGAGTTTCAAAAAAATCTATGATGCCGTTTTCGAAAAATTTGATTTTCCAAAAAAAAATTTGAAATATTTTTTAAAAATCCAAAAAATATTTTTCAAAAATGTTGGTACACAAAACTATTAACATTTTTTGGAAGCTCCTGTATAAAAAAAATAATTGAAATCGGTCATACCATTTTGAAGAAAATCAAAAATTAAAAAAATGGTTCTTTGGGAGGTACCATTAATAACCATTTTTGAAAAATAGTTTTCTATCCAAAGAAAGCCTTTACTAAAATAAATTTATTTAATTTTGTTAAGAAAAGTTGTCGAGTCGTTTTTGAGAAAAACAAGATTATGTAAATTTGCAAAAAAAAATGTATGGCGATACCGTTATTTTTGGTTCTAAAAAAAAATGAAAAAAACGTGTCGGCAGAATCACCGAAAACCACTATGTACCAAGTTTGAAGAAAATCGATTGAGCCGTTTAGGCTGTAGACGAACAGACAGACAGACAGACAGACAGAATTGTGCCACCCACTTTTTTGGTGTTCTCTATCATCGTAATATCATGTTTGATTGTTATCTCAAAATTTTTTTTTTGCACGAATCCAAAACTTGCCTTATAGTACCTATAATCGCAAGTAAAAATGCACCTGTAGACCATCGGCACCGACTGCTTTGTTCGACTTTAACCTAATGATAACCTTGATCTCAATTTGGCCGAAAGGGTTAAGCTCCAGATCATCAACCAAATTGACATGACGGGGCTGCTTCATCACCATTAAGCAGCTGGTTGAAGTGATCTCTCTAAGTTTGTATCATTGACTGCGTTTCCGCCATGGTATTTGCGGTTCTTATCCTTTCTCTTGTCAACGTAGATTTGACGAGGAGCCCTTTTCATCATATGCCGACACGACCTGTCAGCTTCCGTTTTGGCTTTGTTTGCCTAAGACATTTGGAGTCAAACCAGGGCTGTGCGAGTATTAGCCCTCTTCAGTAGCATTCCTGATGGCTAGTTGGGATTGCTGCCAGAGGACTTCTGGGCCCATCTCATCAGTATTAAGGTTTCTCACAAGATCAAGGGAAACTTTGTCGGCATCGGCTATGGTGGTCTCTTCCGATTGCAGTTTTTCAATGTTGAACTTTCTCCTAAGAGTTTCCATGGATATTCGCACCCGCAGCTTGGCACCAGTCAAGTAGTGATTCGAGTCAATGTAAGCTGACCTGTACGTATGAACGTCCATTATGTTAGAGAAGTGCCTTCCATCGATAGCAACATGATCATCTGGGGACTGCGAAGTGCCTTTGTGGCTAACAATACAGGAAAATCTTGTGGTTACTCAATACCATGTTCTTTTCCCACCTTGAAATCGAAAAGCCTGAGTCCATTTCGGGAACAGTGGTGCCAGATTTTTCAAGACGAGAGTGGAACCCGATTTGAAAAATGTGGATGGAAAATTCGTGTCATGCTTCTCTTCCGTAGGGGCATGTGCGCTGATGAGCCCAGTGATAAAATTTGGCTTTGATGCGGATTGTTGTCTCTCACTGACAACACGTAAGCTTAAAACTGTTTTTCTAAGTTTTCCTCTCAAATAAAATCCACGCGCAAATAATCGCTTCTCATAATATTGAGTAGGCACTTCCCATAAAATCGCAGCCTTCTAACTTTCTCTCGCCCGGTCCATTCCATTGCATCACCTAAAGCACTGTTATACATCAGTAATGATATTAGTGAGGGCATCGGCAAGCTGTTCCGCTTTGAGGGTCCGGTAAATTGTAGGCTCATTCCATGTACATACACGTATTTCAGTGTCTGTTTTTCGTTGGGGAGGGAGGGGGGTCTGGAGGATCGACAAAATTTTCAGTTTGTTAATCCGAGGCTATTACTTGTGTTTCCATCACAGTCGGGTTTTCATTTCATGGTCGGCTAATGATTCCTGCTCATGACTGAGATCTTAGGGCTGGTTCTTCAGAACAGAGCGCTATCTGTTCTTTTGCTCTTAGTTCCTAACAAGATAGCTCAAGCTCAAGTGTCACATCCCTGGATCCAACGTCATGGTTCACCTTTCGCCTATCCAGTTTCGATACGTTTTAGCACCACCAAATACCTAAAACTGCCGGTAAATCAGGACGAATCTATACAAAATCGAAAAACTCGAACTCTGAAGGGTAACCTCACATAGACGAATGCCGTTCATAAAATATATTTTCTGTAGTAATTTTTACCAAAAATGTCATTTTAGACCCACTTGTGAGTATTTGATTATATCAGAGCTCAACTTATGGTCGAGTATTGTACTCGCAAATATTTTGCCTTGGAAGAAAGTGGGGAATGCAGAGGAAAAAAGGATCTTCTTAACTAAACATAAAGAGATTTTTCAACAGGTAGGTAGTTTCAAATATGTACATTAGGGTGTCCGTTATTTCCCAAAATCGTTTTTAAATATCAGACACCCTCTCAATCAAAAATATATGCCCTAAAAAATAAAATTTGGCCAAAAAAAAATTTTGTCCGAGGTCATTTACACGTGGCTCTAAGCCCAAAAAATTTAGAATAGCTGCAGTAATTCTAGAGAAAAAAAATAAAACGTGAAATGAGCGAAAATCCCCTACAAATTTGTATGGCTTAGAGCCACGTGTAAATGGCCTCGGACAAAATTTTTTTTGGCCAAATTTTTTTTTTAGGGCATAAACTTTTGATTGGGGGGGTGTCTGTTATTTAGAAACGATTTTGGGATATAACGGACCGGACACCCTAATGTTCATGTTTTTTTGAAGCTTTTCAATAATTTGATGTTCTTGATATCTGTTCCTTATTCTACTTTACTACTATAATATTAAAGTAATACTCATCGCAGTAGCTAATGCGGATAAAAATGTCAATGTCTATTTTAAGATTTTATCAACCAAAATAGTCAACTACGTGTGACTAAACTTTTTTTTACACAGCACTGTGTGTATTTTCTTTCGTTTAACAAAAAAATAAAAATTGCATTTACGTTCTGTCTATGAAAACAAATTATCTTACATAAGAATTTATACAAAAAAAAAAAACAAGAAAATTAAATCATATAAATCTACATTCTCCAAGTAATTGAAAAGTTCCTGAATCTGAAACAAACCTATAACTCACAGTATTAAGCATGTCTACACTATTCGCATATAATTTACAATTTATTTGTTCGAGCCCAATATTATACGTAGGTATGTAACAAAATAGAACCCTTCCCTCCTTAATAATGACAAATCTTCTTTTCGAAAAGTAAATAGATTCTCTGCTTATTTTTTTTTTGTTGGTTTTTCTTCCAAGAAAGCAAATAGAACAACAACAAAGTGAAAGAAAGATACACTCATTACAATTTTGCAAGTATATGTTAGAATATACAATAAATATATCTTGATACTTATTGTTTTCTATTAATTGCCAGTTAAATTTATTTTTCCATCTGAAGCTCTGTAGTTAGATATTGTATTAGATTTTGGTTGAAAATTCAAACATCTTCTTACGTTATTTAGTATCGCGATGCGGTGCGGTGGTGATTAAAAAAATGTATAAGAGTCTACAATAAAATTAAATATTATTTCATTAATTATTTTATGCTGGTGTTAATATTAGTGACAAAATATTTAAATATTTGATAATAATAATTTCTCTTATGTCTTATAATTATTTGTTTAATATTTTTTGTATTTTTTTCAAAAATGTCAAAATCTTGTGCAAGTCGAATAAAAGAATACGATGATATTCAAAGTGCACGCAAACGTTCCTCGGTGTCATCGACCTTAACTAAAGTTTTAATTTTAAATGTAAGAGATTTATTGAAATCATCAGATTCCCAACATGATTCCGACGGTGATGAGGTAGCAACCAAGCTCTGCCTTGGATTTTTTTTTTCTATTATTTTTAAAATAAGTGTGACAATCACAGTAAGCATTTTTTAATAGCAGCAATAATTGTATTTTTACATTTATGAACTTGATGAGATCCTAAATATTTTGACTTGAATTGAAGCATCCAGGTCTAAGGCCAGATAACTCAACTTATTGACAAAACATGATTCTTTGATTCATATATTTATATTTTAGTAAAAAATTTACTTTTTTAAAACTTTTTCAAGCATAATAAATGTGGTTTCTTGTTCTCTTTCCATGAAAAAATATTGTTTCTAACAAATATTTTATATTTTGATATTGAAGGCAGATTTTTGTATCTGCCTCGACTTCAAAAATGTGGAGTTGCTAAAAGACCTTTTTAACTAATTTTAAAATATAACAGTTCACTCACAGTATTAGCAAATGAAAGAATTAAAATAATTAATTTTTGTTTATGGTAATTTGGACAAACTCTCCGATCTGGAGGAGTGCTAAATTAACAAAGCAGCACTTTGACTCTGAAGTTTGTGTTTCGTTGCATTTGTGAAACGTCAAAAAAAAATGTTGCTGCAAAATAGTTTGAATATTGAACATTGTAAATCAATATCTGCAAGGAATATCTCCTCCTGAGATCCTTTGCTTTGAGTAAACTCCTTAAGCATAAATTCAACTAAAAATTTATCATTATTGATTGAAGATTACAGTACCGGAATCAATAATTTTCTATTCTTGTTAGTATTTAGAAGAATTGTCGTTCAGTGGCAAACCAAATATTTCATTTTCAGAAGCATTCGGAAATCTATGTACCAACAGACAATGGTCAGGTCTAGAAACATTGTCAGATCTGTCAGTGAAAAATTGCATTTTCAATAATTTATTGCGGAAAAAGCATTTTCAGACCATTGTCCGGAAATTTTCATACTACCATCTAACAATAAAAGTTTCAAGTATCTGGCAATCGTCTGAGCACAGAATTTAATCAATGTCAACCATTTAGAACATTGCCAGGCTCTTTAGGAACTGTCAAATGTGCTATGCTTTGACATCTGAGAATTTTCTCATTGTCAGAAATTGTATGTATCTTGTATTCGATGTATAAAACGAATTTTAAGAGCTACCAGGCATATACTGAATTTGGATTCTAAATGTAACTTCTTAACAAAAAATTCTCCTAATTTTAACGAATTCTCCAATCTGCGGTCTTATTCATTCTCCACACGTTTTTTAATTTTTTTTTTAAAGCAAATTTTATGTTATGGTGTTTTTAGTCGAAAGTGGCTCCATAATTACTTTTATTAATGACTACCTGTGGATTTAAATTTTTTTTGAAAAGTGGTTATCAAGGGAATCTTTTCAAAAATGGTTATTAATGGTACCTCCTAAAGAACCATTTTTTTAATTTTTGATTTTCTTCAAAAAGGTATAATTTTTTTTAGTAATTTTTCTTATACGGAAGCTTCCAAAAAATATAAATAGTTTTGTGTACCAAACTTTTTGAAAAAATAGTTTTTGGATTTTTAAAAAATGTTTCAAAATGTTTTTTTTGAAAATCAAATATTTTGAAAACGACATAATCGATTTTCTTGAAAATTGATATTAAAGCGTTTTTAAGTACTCTCTAAAATATTTTTGGAAAAAAAAATTACTTTTTTGGAAAAATAACGGTACCTTCCATACAAAAGTCAAAAACCGCGCAGAAAAATATTTTATTTCTCAAAAACGACTCCTATGATTTTGATTAAACTTTTTCCATATACCTACTAAAATTAGTACGATCTACTACCAAAAATTATAAAATTTTACACTTAGCTACTATAAATAGTACCTGCCATAGAAGGATTTTTTTTGTTTTGAATTTTCTCATTATCGGCTGAACGGATTTAGATACATTTTCTTATTTACAAATTTCAGATAAAACTATTATAATATTGCATTTCAAGATTTTCAAAAAAAAAGTTTTTGAATTTTTAAAAAAAGTTACAATTTTTTTTTTTTGAAAATTCGATATCTCAAAAACGGGTTGACAATTTTTTCTCAATTTTGTTTTTATTAACACATAAATATGTACTTAAGATTTGCATAACAAAATTTGTATGTATGTATAGTTAATATTTTTTTGTATTTTTAAAAATAATTTCAATAATTTTTGTTTAACTTAATATATGTATTTCGAAATAAAATATTTTAGTTTTTGAAGATTGGTAGGTAGCCAAGAGTTCTTATCACTTTTCAGAATATTTTAAGAAAATATTTTTCTTCTTAAAAAAATAACGGTAGGTACAAATGTTTGAAAACCGTTAAAGAAAATCTTATTTATCTCAAAAGTAGATTTCACGATTTTGTTTAAATTTTCTCGGTATTCTAGAATTAGTTCGATCTTGTAAAGATTTACGCTTAGCAACTAATAATAGTACCTCCCATAGAATTGTTTTTTTTTTGTTATGTATTTTGAATGTAATCATTGTAAGGATTATAAGAATAATATTGCAATTCAAGTTCTTATAAAAAAGATGTTTTTGGATTTTTGAAATAAGTTTTTTTTTTAATTCGATATTTCTAAAATATTTGAAATTTTATTTTAGAAATTTCATTTTTATGCACAATTTTTGAAAAAAATGACTTAAAATAAAACAAAATATTGAAAATCAATTTTTTTAAAAGCCAATACTTCAATCTTTTTTCGTTTTTAAAATCAAGTTGTATCAATGGATAGTTTTTGAGAAGTTAAATTTCAAAGTCGTTACAATGGAATAAAAATTATGATTTTTTTTAAATTAATTTTTTTTTTTAAATTGATTTTTTCTAAATTTTGCTTAGTTAAGCACCAATTTTTATAATATTCAATGCATTTATCAATTATTGCTAGTCAAATACTGAAAACCAGATGTAAGGGTCTGTCTTAATTTTTGGAAAATTAAAAAAAAAACGAAACGTATTTTTTCTGCAATAAAAATATGAAAAAAGTTGAGAATTTTTTTGTTTTATTTTGTTAAAAAAAAACGAACAAAAACGTGATCCTTCATCCTTTATTTTTTTTTCAAAAATTCAATCGATTAAAGCATTTAATTGAAACTCTGTAGGGCTCTTATGGGTATATTGAACTGTAAAAGGCACACTTAATATTAGTCTTTTTCTCGATATATTTGATTAAAAAAAAAACACCAAAAGTAATTTTTTCCTTGCTTTTCAAACTAATGTAAAACATGAACACATTTTTTACCAGAAATATTGGTCAATTATACTACAGAAAATTTATTCAAGTTATCAAAACCCACCTCAAATTTTCAGTGCGAAAATTAACAAGACGATCTTTTAACATTTAAAGTCCGATATCTCAGCGAGAAGTGGTCGCATCAAGATCTACAATTTTTTCTTTTCTTACCTTTAGGTAATTGTTTCCAGTAGTATATTTCCTCGCTTTTTTACTTGCGATATAGGTACTATAGGGCAATTTTTGGATTCGTGCAAAAAAAAAAATTCGAGATAACAATCAAACATGACATTACGATGATAGAGAACACAAAAAAAGTGGGTGGCACAATTCTGTCTGTCTGTCTGTCCGTACCTCAACCTACAGCCTAAACCACCGAAGCGATTTTCTTCAAATTTTGAACTTTAGGTTTTTTTGTAACTCTCCAGAGGGGAAATTGAAATTTTGCTTAGCTCAGAAAATAACGGTACTTGCCATACAACCGTTAAGCAAAAGCTTATTTATCTCAAAAACGGCTCCAACGATTTTGATAAAAAAAAAATCAGTGTATTATCCTAGATATGAAAAAATCACCAAAAACATTTATCAACGGTACCTGCCACATAACGGTTTTTTTTATTTTTGGTTTTCTCATTAACTGCTCATCCGATTTCAATAAAATTTTTTGCACAAAAGCTTTGTTAGAATATAAATAATACTGCATACCAAAATGTTTGAAAAAATAAATTTTGGATTAAAAAATGCATATATTCATATTTTTTCAAGTAATCAAATGGCATACTTTTTTTTTGAGCTCTAAGTTATTTATCAGACTGTTTATACAATTAAAAGAACGATTTACATGCTTTTTATATACTTTTTCTATAATTACTTGAATATTTTTTTAAAGTTCTTAAGTCCCACACAACTTGAACATAAGAGCAAGTACGTGCGATCCAGTCGTGTATTTTATTTTTGGGTACCTCCCGAAGAACATTTTTTTTATTCTTGATTTTCTTTAAAATGAGATAGCTGATTTCAATTAATTTTCGTATACAAAAGCTTCCAAAAAATGTAAATGGTATTGTGAACCAAAATTAAAAGAAAAGTTTTTGTATTTTAAAAAAATGTTTCGAATTATTTTTTTTGAAAATCTAATATTTCGAGAGCGACATGATCGACTTCTCTGAAACTCGATACTTGAGATTTTTTTAGCATTCTCTAAAATATTTTAAGGAAAAATTATAAAAGTTAAAAAACCGTTAAGGAATATATTTTTTTTTTCTCAAAAACGTTTCCTGCGGTTTTGATTAAACTTTTTCCGTGTGTTAAAATAAGTACGATCTATACTACCTAAAATTATAAAATTTAACACTTAGCAACTATTAGTAGTACCTACCTCTCAAAAATTTTTTTTTTTATTTTGAATTCTGTCATCATTCGTGACCTTGAAACGAATTTTAAAAATTCATAGAAAAAAATCTATGGCTTACCAATTACTGAAAATAGTTGACCTTTTATCAAGATCTAAAGATCTTTCAGATGGTATAAATTTTTCGCAATTTTCCCACAAATGAGGTGCCAAAAATCGCGCGTGACCTTGAGAAATTTTTAGCCTTCACAAGCACAAGCACAAGCTATCTAGGGCTGACCAATTTTTAGGACTAGTTGACCTTTTTTGACCAATTAAATGGCATTATTTTTTCCCAAAATTCCCATATATGCCAAAGGTCCAGAGCCCAAAATAATCATCAATTATTTTTCAAATAATGATAGATGGTTCCAATTGCTATATTTTTCGGAATTTATGTAGGTGGTAGTCTCGGAAAAAAAAATTTCCCACGAGAGAGTTTAATTTTTCTCTTAAATCGGGTAAACCTAAATATCGGGAGTTGCTTGATTAATTGATATGTCAATGGCAAAATATAGAGTTCTCATATCTGGTCTGGTGCTTTTTTTTCGCTGAACATTCGCAAAATGTATCTTTTTTTTTAATTTGTAAAACAGTGCGATTTCCAATTTTTGCATTTCTATCCCCTTGAATATTCTTCAGCAATAGTTTACTATTTCCTGATACAACACAAGTGAGGAATAGAAATTCAATTTTTCCCTCGAATTTCAATGCTCTGATAATTTTAAACAAAACGCAGTATGTATTTTCTACTCAATCCCCATTCTTAACACTCACACTTTAAGATTATTTATTTATTTGATATTAATTAAACATCTTTTGGAAATACTTTCTTGCGGCTATACGAATTCAAGTGGGTGATGTTGTTTCAGACCATGGCTATCCAGTTCTGACCACAAGCAACAGTTATTCAGAGC
Organism: Dasysyrphus tricinctus; assembly: GCA_963921185.1. Classification (NCBI taxonomy): domain Eukaryota; kingdom Metazoa; phylum Arthropoda; class Insecta; order Diptera; family Syrphidae; genus Dasysyrphus; species Dasysyrphus tricinctus. Next base: position 49,092,778 of record OY992531.1, read on the forward strand.
ACTCAAATATGGACTTTCCTTTGGTCAATATATACCTACTACTGCTGTAAAACCTGGAATACTCTGCCTAAAAGCTCCCTGTTTATAGTTTCGACTTTGTGTGGAACAGATGTGTCCAAAGATCTATCTTTATATATCTATTGAAAAAAAGGGTTTGTGTTAACTCTTTAAAATTCCTTTTAGCACATTTTTTCTTGTTTTGCATAGTTTTCACAAAAATGAAGGAATGTGTCAGGTTGGTATGAGAATTTTCAACAAACTACATAAATATTACTGAAGCAGGTTGGTGCGGGCACTTTGAGTTTTTGAAGTTACTGTTTTCACTTGATTGTTGATAACCTGGCTTTAATTTAATCATTTTGTTTGTAATAAAAACTTCTTCAAAGGTCAAAATATCCTCAGACACAAACATATTATTTTCATGTCCATTTCCAGACATATTTCCCCACTGCCTGCTTAAGTGTTAAAATCTAAGAAATTGTTGATTTGCTTACCTATTTGATGCGAAAGCTCTATAATATGGTGACTTGATTTATTTTGTATGAATTTCATCAAATGAGTAGCTTCTCCACCTGACTACTCTTACTACCAATCTGATGCTATGTCTATCATTTTTTAAAATTTGATAACGAAAATCGGTATTTTGGGTGGTAGTAAATGGAAGATTTTGTCATTCCAAGTCATTGGGCATGAATTTGAAACTTTTCAACAATGTTGGTTGAGCCATTTACAATCACAACTGAAACTGATACTTTTAACTTTAAAATTGTCAATTTGATTTATCTGCTTCTTTCACCGTGTTGTCGGGATTATGATCGTTCTAGTCTTGTCAACGTTTTAACTTTTATCTCAAGGATTGGCGGTAGTAAATATTCCATTTCTCTTTTTATTACTCTTAGAAGCCTGAAACCAAATTGCATAAAATCATTTCTCAAGCACAATGAGTCTTCTTTTATTTTTTTTTCTATTTACAATGTTCCAAAGAAATACGGATATCGAATCGAATTACTCGTTGTTGCCCTTTGGCTCCTTTACAAATCGGAAGTGAATTACAAATCACAGAAATAATAAAATCGAATTAAATATCCATGTGGATCAATTCTCAAAGGAGAAGATAAAATATAGAAAAAAAAAATATTCTCTTGAAGTAGGAAATGGATAAAAACGGATATCTACAGCTATAGCTATACAATTTGTAGTGTTTCCTTATCAATGTCGGTCTTTCTAGTTATAATGTTTGTAAGCACACACCAGAAACATTCTGTGGGGTTTTAAACTTAAACTGAAACTAATCAAAGTTGGAAATCACTTTTGACTTCCGTTTTTGTTTTTTTCAATTTTGTTTTTGTTGTTTCTGCTTCGATAGAGATTTATGTGATTTGTAAAAATAAACTTCATAAAAGGTGAAAAATTACGTTTGATTACTGTTGTGATTGATGATCTTTGACCCAGATGGTGCTCCAGGGAGCTTTGCGATGCTCACAACAACATACACACACACAATATCCCGATTAATTCGTATTGAAAAGCAATAAGTTCTTCGAATATTCCTTGAGCCATTCCAATTAATTTGGCATCGTTCCTGGATATTGGTATAGGTTTTGCGAATAAGCGTATGTAGATAGGTACTGATGCCAATACCGACATCAAAGTGGGTATAATCGAATATCCTTGTGATGTGATGGTAACCTCTATATACGATATATGTACGTCCATATGTAGGGAAGTTTTCCAGATTGAAATGACAGCCTCGAAAAGTAATTGCATTTGGAGCTTTGCAATTAAATTTGATTTGCAACGTGGATTTTGCAACGGGGTGCAAGAAGCGTCGTCGTAGCGGCTTCATCAATTGGTTCTGTCGAAAATTGAATGGTTAACCGTATTAGAGCTTATATAACGGCGGCGGCGGCGATGAAGGCTTATATTTGATATGGGGATGTATATGTGGGTGTTTGCCATCGCGCATTTGGTTAAAATTGAGTTTAGACAGCATTTTTGATGTGTCAATCAAATATAGGCACGTTGACATTTGCAATTTATCACAGGTAGGCGTTGTTGTATCCTTAACAAATATACTGTTAGGTTTAACTGTTAATTTGGTAAAAGCATGCAATTAAAAGTAGAACACTACATAAAGAGCCTGATACAGGCAGCAAAATATAAATTTTAGAATTAACTTTTACGTTTTACTTCACTTACCACTATAACAATATTAATTTTTGGCGAAACAGACCTCGAATGTGTTTATGAAGCTTAAGAACTTTTCTATCAGCATTATGCTCAACCAAATAATCCCTCAGTAAATGTGTGCCCAACAAAATAATTCGAAGTATAAGTATCTTGAAGACATATTGTATTGATATTTTTTATGTTAGGTACGTAAAGAGTTCCTCTTGAAGAGTCTGAACTCTAAATTCACAAAATTCGGTTAAAAAATAACTTGCGCTACCCGCCATTTTGAAATTGGTGAGGCCAATGGGATCATGGCTGAAATTTCTATTTCATTTGCAGAATCTAAATTTTTTGATGTAAAATTGAGAGCGGTTTATAACTGTTCAATTTGAATTTGGGAGATTTTGCGTTTATACCTATTCGCGAAATTTTTCTGTGCGAAATGTTTTTCTGCAAGATTTTGTAATTGTGAAATTATGAGAAACTGATTTTGTGTTTCGAGATTTAAAAAATTATCAGGTTTCATTATTTGAGATTTTGGTTTGTGAAATTTCGTACCGTTTTCCTGAAAAGGTAGGTAGGTAGGTACAATTCTGATAAAGTGGGTGGATGGCAACACCCCCCCCCCCTGAATGGACAATTCCAAATTTTCGATTTTTTTCTTTCTAAGTACTTCAAGTCCTACCGACCTACCAATTTTCATCGTTCTACACTACAACAATCGGAAGTGCTCCATATAATTATAAGAATTTTCAAGAATGTGGGTGGATGCCACGCCCCCTGAATGCCAAATTCCAATTTTCAATTAGTTCTTTCTAAGTACTTTAAGTCCTACCGACCTACCAATTTTCATCGTTCTACAACAATCGGAAGTGCTTCATATAGTTTATAAGAATTTTTAAGAATGTGGGTCGATGTCACGCCCCCTGAACTGAAACTCCCAATTTTTCGATTTTTTTCTTCTAAGTACTTCAAGGCATACCGACCTACCAATTTTCATCGTTCTACAACAATAGGAAATGCTTCATATAATTTATAAGAATTTTTGAGAATGTGGGTGGATGCCACGCCCCCTGAATTGAAACTTCCAATTTTTCAAATTTTTTTTCTTCTAAGTACTTCAAGGCCTACCGACCTACCAATTTTCATAGTTCTACAACAATCGGAAGTGCTCCATATAATTTATAAGAATTTTTATTGTGGGTGGATGCCACGCCCCCTGTAAGGAAAATTCCAATTTTTCAATTTTTTTTCTTTCTAAGTACCTCAAACCCTACCAACTTACCAATTTTCATTGTTCTACAACAATCGAAAAGGCTCCATATAATTTATAGAATATTTAAGAAAGTGGGTGGATGCCACGCCCCCTGAATAGAAAATTGCAGATTTTCGATTTTTTCCTTTGTATGTACCACAAAGCCTTCCGTTGTGCGAAATTTCAAGTTTCTAAGATGTCGGGAAGTGCTCCATAATTTTGATGATCTGTCAGTGAGTCAGTCAGTTACGGTTTTTGCGATTTTTGAAGTCCTATATCTTGGGAACTACTAATGCTAAAGAGTTGAAATTTGGTGAGCCACCTGTGTTTGATCAGTTCAGCAAATACTCCGAATTTGAAGTTTCTGACTTTATTGGTACTGAAGTTAGAGGGGGGTTGAAAATCGCCTGAGTTTGTTCCTGTAAAAAGGGTGTAGTGCCGCGAACTTGGCTGGGCACTACCGTGCCCTTTGATCACATAAAACAGCTGTTTTCGTAATGCAAATTTTACTCAGCCATTTCAAAGAATTTTCTTCAATATTTAAAGTAAACGTGATAAAATAAAACGGGTTTTATCGAATATTGCTCGTTTTCGATTTTCATTTTAACAAAGTAAAGTCCACCTAAACCTCATGAACAAAATAAGCTGTATAAATTTAGCTCGAGAATAATGTGGCGAACAAATATTTCATGCACTTAATTTTGACAGGTATCTGGGCGATATACGCAAATTTAATTGGAGGTGCGTATCGCTCATCTAAAATACTATGCATAATTTTGGGGAAAATTTTGTATGGGAGCAAAATTTTATCACGTTTCAAAGATATTGGTTAAAACATGTTATTGATATTGGCTTAACGCTAAAGCAACCATTTACAGCTACGCCATTTTGTTTGAATGATCATAAATAATGAATATTTATAAGTTTATTAAACTATTTAATTTTATTTATTTATTATTTTAAAGAAAGCCAAAGAGAAACTTAGATTAATAATCGCATGGTTTTATGGAAACGTATGAAATCATCAAAATATCTGAGAACTGCAAATCTTTAGTTTTCAATTTCGAGGACAACGATTGTAATAAACAATAATTGTTTGATTCGGTTGTTCGAAAAAATTTAATGCAAAGTTTTTTTTTGCACCGGAAACACAGTTTTTAGAGCTATAAGCTCTAAAATTTTTCGGGGTTGATCTAAGCCCGAAAGATATCAACAGAAAAGCTTAGGAAAAAAGATGGTATTTGCTCTAGTGGTCAAATTCAATAGGAATAGAATGATAAATTCTATTGATACCCTCAGCTTTCTTTCATTCAGCAATAGCGTGCTCTTCTCAAAATGTTACCTGAAAAAAGAATTTTAAAGGCAAAACCTAACATTTTTCAATCAATACATATATGAATTTCGGTTTTCAATTTCTGAAAAACATAATTAAATGAAAATATCAGGTGTTGTCCTTAAGTTCACGAACTTGAACAAAAACGCAGAATTTTTTTGCTTCTACCTTGTTTTTGCGGCCAATTCCCTAGGGGCTTAAAAAAAACACAGTTTACACAGTTTCTAAAGCCCCAGTCCTTGTCGAATTTCCCTAAGGCTTATGAAAAAACACAGCCAATTTTTTTCAATTTCCTTAGGGCTGGGAAGAACACATTTTAGGAGTAAATTGGTTAGCCCCAACTCTGATTTTTTTGTCCCTCTTGTAGGGCTTGGAATAAATAGAGCCTACGTTTTTATATTGAAATTGCTTAATCTCATCTTCGTTTTTGCATCGAATTCCCTTGGAGGCTTGGACAAACATACTTTCATGCTAATTTTAGGGATCATTCTTTGTTTCACAAATAGACCGAGAGCCCACAGCAGATTTTGGGTGTGAACGATAGCAAAAAAAGAAGTATAGGCGTCGAAAGCTCCATTAAAGACTATTAAAAAAATCAAAGTCTTGCAGTTCACAACTGGGGCCTTTGCGAGAAACAGTGCATCGAAAAAAAAATTTATAGAAGAGGACAAGATCCGTTTTATGGAGGGTCCACACCGATCTGCCCATCGTATTAGCTTGCTTAGAGCGTTTTGTAGAAGATCTATCAAGATGTAAGGATGCTTTCCTGATACTGCTATAGCCACGTCATCCACATAGGTAATCACTTTGTAGCTGTCCGAAGCAATTCAGCTGCTCATTTACTACCAAGTTCCAAAGAAGGGGAAAAGGAACCTTACTTTGCGGTGTACCTCTACTGACAGGACAGATCTTCTTGCTGAGAAGCTGCCTAGTTTTGAGTTGATAACCCTGCTTGTTAGCATTTGATTAATCAGTTCACCAAGGGACCCATCAACATTCAGAGATGCAAGTGCAGATGCGATTGCAGATGTGTCGACGTTATTAAAAGGGCCTTCTATATCAGTTTTGTAATTATGTCACTTTGATTTTCAAGTGACGACGTATGTAAATTGTAAAGATTAGCACATTAATATTTTATTTTGAAAAAAAAACAAGTAAGAACAAAAGTAAGTTTTTTCTCATACCTCAGAATAGAGATTATTGAGTGACTTTCATTGAAAATAACAATAAATAAGAGTTTAAAGACTTTTTCAAATGGTTGAAATTTCTTAGCTAGATTAAAGAAAATCAACTTGATTATGAATACAAAGTTATATTGATTTCAAAAGATTGTTAAATTTCTTGTAAGTCTATTTTAAGTTTAAGTATGAAATTTAAACCAAAAATAGGAGTTTATCCTACTAATAAATTATACTGGATTTAACTCGGAAGCAGTTCTTCAGCTCTTAAAAGTCTATTGTAATCGAAGTGCGACATTTTGGATATCGCCTGTTACTGCCAACAGTTTCAGTGGCAAAATACTATTATAACTATCCATAAAATGTATTTAGTTTCTCTCAGAATTTATTTTTTAAGTATTTATGTAAATATTTAAGTAAAAATTGTAAATAAAATAATTTTCAAATAATATTTCATAATTTTTTTTATGATATGTTGCATTTCTCCATTAGATTTGAATAGAAGTCATGGTATTGTTTATGAATATAATTGGTCTCCAACTTTAAATTCAAATTTATTTAGTAAAATACTTATGTGAAAAAAAAACAGAACCAAAAATAAAAAAATAATAATTGTTAAAAGCAGAAAGAAAGCTGATTAAAAAAAAAAGTAAAGAGAATTTTATTCAGTCAGTATTTTTCAGATTAAAAAAAAAAGTTTTAATTAAACTTTCGGCCCTACGAAGTAACTCCCAATTGAAAGAGCTAACTCCCAATGAACTAACTCCCATTGAAATTGTCACTCTGCCTCAGGGGAAGTCGAACTAAGTCCATTTTTGATTTTGGGTATTAAAATTCACTTGTATTGTATCTGCCAGGATGAAGAAAAAAGGATTAATCTGCAATTAATGTATGTAACGTAAGAGAGTAAGTAAGAGTAAGGACAGGGGGGAAGAACGCATACGTGCTGGCACTCGAAAAATTATACTGCGCTCCCGCGATCACGATCGCAGCCCCGTTCCCGAAACCGCAACATGTTTTTTCTTATGATTGAAACGCACTCAAGGATTAAGGATACATGTAAAACAGAGGGAGAACAGAAAATGTGATAACGATGTACATATATTTGCACATTGCACAGTCGCACATTCGTGTGGTAGATACGGCTAAATAAAGAATCTCTATACTTGATGGCACGTCCAAAGTTACTTCAACACAGCAATGCTTGAAAAAGTAGCGATAAAACAGTGATAAACAAGAAACAAATTATGGAATTCATGAACCTTTGTTTGCTGCATGTACAGCTTTTAATAAATATTTTACATAATTTAATTGATTTTAATGTATCAAAATATTGTTTAAAAGAAGATTTATATAGAATTTTACAATCTCAAAGATAATAACATGTGAGTTTGTAATTTGAAATAAATAAATGAACATTTCGACGGTGTTCCAACAAAAAAAATGTTGCCGAGATTGATCTGTCACCTATCAGTTTTAGAGCTCTATTCTGGATTCTATCCAGTTGGTGCAGAGTGCAGTGATGTTTTGGAAGTGCCTGACCAAATATGAGAGTTATGCTCTAGCTTTGGGCGTATGTTTGCTTTATATATATGTAGTAGCCAGATCAGAAGGAGAAAAATAGTTCTTACATCATCTAAGGAAACAACATTACATTAAATTCCACACGATTATCAATACCCCATTTGACAATGCTGTTTAAATCTGATTTTAATGAGCTCAACATATTCTGCCGTTGCTGCTCCTCGTTTGAAGAACAAGGAGAATGAAAAAGTAAGGGTGCTGTCATTAGCAAAATAGTTTAGTGGATTAGTAGTTTCAGACGAGATATCATTGATGACAATAAGAAAAAGTATCGGAGACAATACGGAGTCTTGGGGCACACCAGCATTAAATTTGTGAACTTTAGACTTGAAACAACAACTTGGATTGAACGGTCAGAAAGGCAATTAATTACTAATCTAGCGAGGAAGTGATTCATTGATACTAAAAGAATTTTACATTTTCGATAAGAGAACTTGATGTCAAACTCTATCAAATGCTTAAGAAATATCGAGTGCAACTATTTTGCTTTCTCCAAAACGATGCAATGACTGATTCCACTTTTTGGTTAGAAAAGCTATTAAATCACCCAGTGGATCTGTTGCAACGTAAGCCGTTCTCATATGGTCATTAAGGAGCTTTCGTTGTTCAAGATATTTTATAAGCTGACCATTGATCAGCGTTTCCATGACCTTGGCAAAAATGGTTGTCCGAGCAAATGTTCGGTAATTGGATAGAGGAGATGAATCGCCTTTTTTAAGGATTGGCTGCACAAATGCTTTTTTCCACCCAAAAGGAAAGTGGCCTAAGGAATAGGAAAGGTAAAAAAAGCTTTCGCAGAGGTTTAGCTAAGGAAAACGAACACATCTTCAAGACAATAGGTGATTTATGAACATAGGTGAGAGTTAGTTCATTCTGGTTTATGGGAGTTAACTCTTTTGGGAGTTGGTTCATAGGGCCAAACTTTTGACTTGAATTAGTCTAAAAATGCAAAATTAGTTCTTACTTATATCGAAAATATGTATGAATATCTGAGTGTTCATATACAGCTAGGTACAAGAAGAAAATCATATCCTCTAATCAACTGAAGTTCATCTTTGGATCGAGTTTAATGAACATTTCTTAAGAAGTTATTGAGCCAAAGAAGTAGTATCACAGAAGCAGACTCATTTATACATTTCCTTTATTTTGTTAAGAAACGCTTTTACCTACATACTGTTGTTTCCCACCTTTGTTTATTTTAGCCACAATCTCTCCTTTTTTACCTGTGATGCCTTATAGCAAAACCATAAATATAAACCCATAGTTTAATTACAATCGTAAGTTTTGCATAGTATTTCCCATGTTTCCTTATAGAATACCTGTATTCGATGTTGTGTTGCTCTATCCTTATATATTGATTCTATATAACTATCTCTTTCCCTCTATATATATTGCTTTCTTCTGCTTTATTTAAACTTATAATATACCTTTGTACCTACATAAATTAAACATTTTCTGTACAAAATGCTCGACCCATTTCATTAACTCCCAAATAAATAAGGAGTGACCAAAATGTTGCTCCTTTGTATAAATTTATTGTTGTTTCTCTATATGAACTGCCTGGTGTTATTTATCTATCCACTAAAATGTTATCCTCTCTCTAGACCTATATATCTCCTTTTTGCTCTGATCACACACTTTATATATTTAAATTTATTTTGTATTCCTAAATTCTTTTTTTTAGTTGTTTTGAGTTTATGAGTTTGATTTTGTTTTGTTTGGTTGTTGTTGTTTTTTTATTTGAAATTCTGTTGGAAAATATATATATTTTTAAACAACTTGTGTCACTTCAAAAACAGAATAAAAACCCGTTGATTTTCTTGCTTTTGATTTTGTTTGAATAATATTATTTTTGTTTTTAATTTATTTCTTATTAAAATAAAATAAATAAATAAATATATAAACTTTTTTACAGCATCAACCTCGCAGCTGGATTGAAACAAACTTTCAAAAACGAGAATGTATAAAATTCATACCCTGCCCAAAGGACACAGCCGTGTGAGTATGCAAACAGTTTTTAATTTTTTTTTAGTTCATTCTACAGTGTTGAAAACTAAGTTCTATAAGGATTTCTAAAAATTATTGAAATTCAAGCCTTATTTTTCCCCACCCACAGCTTTGCCCCTCTTTTCACTTATAATATCTACTTAACGTTATCGTAGTCAGTGCGTGGTGGTGAGGGTGGGCGAAAAGTCTATATGATGAATTCCGAAGCTAATGAGGTATTCCTCAGGAAGTGGGAGAAAGGTTGGATTTTATTATTCCACAACTTGGTGGTGCTTGGTAAATTGGCTTAGGATTATGTGAAGAATCAAGGGCACATAAAAAATACATACAAACATACACCCATCCACGGAGTCAGAGAGTGTTATAATGCATGAGTAAAAGTTAATTCTCCATAATGATGTGCGGGAAAATATTCTATGAAAGTTTTGAAAACATTTTGCATGAAGGAACAAAAGAATGGAAGGAAGTGCATTCTATAGGACGTGAGATAAACATTTTGCAGAGCTATAGATATCTATATGCCTACTAGTATGCGCGGTTGTGGTTGGAAAAATATAACTTAAGAAGTTTTTTTTTTTTTGTTTATCTCAGGAGATAATGCAAATGGATTATTTCTACTTCTGCGAACTCTGAGCTTTTTTTTATATTGTAACTGAAGTCGATAAGAATACTTAACTTCATAATCGTATTATTATATTTTCAAAGCAAAGGATCAAATTATTATGAATTTATTAAATATTGAAGGCCGTTGAAAATAGGTCAGATAAATGTTTTAAAGTGAGTTCTAAGTCTAACACAGTGGCATGCTTTACTTCTTAAAGGGCTTATTCCGGCAATAATTTTCAAGAATCAGTCAAAAGGATTTACACTTCTTGCTTTGTTTTTGTTACTGTGTTCGTGAAATTAGGTTTAGTACAAAATCTAGCAAATTAAAATCACGTATTTTGAAATTGCTCAATTGCTAAATTCTGCTTTCCATAATCTCGCAATTAAAAACTCCAAGAAAAAATAAGAAAATCCAGGAAACAAAAAACTCGTATATTAAAATCTCGCAATATTGCATGGGTTGGCTAAAAAATCTCGAAAATCAATATCTCGCATTTGAAATCTCGCATAACGAAATCTCGCAATTACAAAATCTCAATTTTCATAATCCCGCAATTTCAAAATCCCGCTTTTCATAATCTCGCAATAACGAAATCCCGCAAACTAAAATCTCGCATATCAAAATCATTTTTTTAAAATCAAAATCGCGTAAATTTAAATATCTTTCGAGATTTTACCTACTGCAAAATATATAATTCAGTGTCTGAGTACTTTTAGACCACACTGTTATTATTATTGTGTTGTCAAAAGAACAAGAAAGAGAGACAACATAGAGATGGTTTATCCAGTTGTTAAGTGTCATGTGCAAATTGCATTTGCGAGATTTGAAATTGCGAGATTTTGGTTGAAATTCGCGAGATTTTTAAGTTCGAAATGTAAATGCGAGATTGTAAAAAGCGAGATTTTGCAACTACGAGATTATGAAAAATAAAATTTTTAATTTGCGAGATTTCGTTATTCGAGATTTAAAAAAAAAATGCTAGGTTTCGTTGTCCGAGATTTTGGTTTGCGGGATATCGTAGCGCTCCCATATTAAATTGCATTCAGCATTAAATTTCCTAATCAAAATTTCGCAAACTCTAATCTCGTTTAAAATTTTGCTTACAAAAATTATTTGTTGCAAGACAATTAAATTCAAAGACTTTTCCTAACTTCTGCTTAATTCTGCGAAATTTTAATTTGCAAAATTTCAAAATGCGAGATTTTGGTTGATATTTGAGAGATTTTTTAGTTCGAGATGTAAATGCGAAATGATTAAAAGCGAGATTATATAATTGCGAAATTATGAAAAGCAAGATTTTTAACTTCCGAGATTTTGTTTTTCTTCGAGGTCTTACAAAAGAAATGGGTGATTTCCTTATTTAAAATTTCGGTTTGCAGGATTTTGCACCGCTCCCGGATTTTCGATAGTTTTGCTGATCTGCATCATGGTGATTTTAAGTGGAAAGTTGTCTCCTTCTTGGTAGAGATTAAGGATGGCTTGAACATAGGTTCCACGCGTTTGGTGACCACCAGCTAACGCTAACACCTGATGCCCGTCTACACTCCGTAAGGCAACATCTTCTAGTATTTCACCAAAATTCTCTGTAAAAACTTCCGATTGAAGTCCAATTGCGTCGTCGCACTGTGGTTCAGGGATGGACAGATATAGTTTTAACGCTTATAAATATTAAAATTTTTGACATTGCAGTTTGGTAAATATTTGAGGGATATCTTACACTGAACTATCATGTATTGAATAAAAGAAAAACTAGCTGCTAATAGCCGCGAACCTTTAAAAGCACCGAGTTTATGTCCTGAACCCCTCAAAAATATACAATTCTTGAATGTAGCTATTTTTATTGGATTTCAAATGCCCCAATTTATGTCTTCCATAACGCCTTAGAGACAAGACTATAGTTTACGAAATAGTGTTGATTTTGTTAGTTATAGCTGGTACTACATCTCTTAAATACACCTCCTAAAGGTAAGCTTGGTAAAAAACTTTATATGACTTAATATTTAGAAAAGGCATTTCCTACACTTCCTTGGTATCCTTTCTTTTTATATATTTTCAGGAAACGATTAAAATTAAAGAATTTTTTTTAAACGCCCTCAAAAGTGGGTGGGCAAATATTTTGCATCATGTTTTATTCTTAACCTAATATTTGGGCATAATTCGTCTTCTTTTCATAGAAATTGCTCAGAAAACACAAATTTTTCATCAAAAACGCCCCCAAAAGTGGGCGTGGAAACAGATGTTTTTATGGAATAACGATTACAAATTACATTACAACACACGTCTCACTTGCATCCACTTGCAACTATGGGATGACCTATTTCAAAAAGTGTGCGTGTCAGTGAGGAGAAATTTTCTCTTATAATGTATTTTGATATTTTGTATCATGTCTGAAAATTTCATCTAAGCCGATGCTTCAGATATTTATATTTAAAACTGCCTCTCCATACAACTTGAGCTACTGTGGGTCGCCGTCGCGTCGGGTAGATACTCCGGACTACATAGTGTGATGTGCCTTCAGATCAGCAGGTATACGTCCCTGGTGGCAATATCACAGGTATACGCCCGTGGCGTGGTGGCAAGATCATAGGTGTAAGGCCCTGGTGGAAAGATTACAGGTATAAGGATAAGCCCCTGGTGGCAAGATCACAGTTATAAGACCCTGGTGGCACGATCGCAGGTAAAAGCCTTTGATGGAAAGATCCCAGTTATAACTTATAAGCCTTTGGTGGCAAGATGCCAGGTATAACGTATACGCCAATGGTGGCAAGATCACAGGTATAAGCCGTAGTAGTGGCAATATTACCTGAGCTTACGCACTAGTAGATCACAGGTACCGAAGCCTCTGGTGGCAATTAGACCTAATCGACCTCACTCACTAATTTATTAAATCATATGCTAACTCCAGCTCTATTGACTTGAGCACCGACCGAGAGGGTAATTTACATTCGCCAGAGTAGCTCATCATCATACCTTTTCCGTAACAAGTAGGTGTTAAGTGTAAGGAGGTGAATGAAAATATCCTGGGTTTGCTGTTGGTGTGTTGGCCTCATATGCATATCTCGTGGTGTTGGGTATTGCATGGTCGCTGGTTATGGTTCTCCAATTCTAAAGGTACCTGTTGGGTACAGCAATGTTTCTGGTAATAAATTGAAGTAGTAAGCATGTAACACCTCGTTACAATAGATGCGATATTCTTATCAGAACGACTACCCCATAGTCTGTCCTAGCAGTTATCCCAAATTCTATTAGACAAGCAGTTAAAAATCTTAGTTTCTGCCTATAGTTGGTGTCGGAAAACCGAAATTCATGCAGTGCCCAGTGCAGTGAAAACACCAACACCACACCAACTATTTTGCACAAAAGAAATCTAAACAATTGTTCCACGTTCTTTGGGAGTATAGAGGTAGAATTAGAAAAGTCGGAAGCAGAAGCCAATGTAAATGGTCGAACGAAAACGAGCAAAAACAAGACCACTCTTTCGTAAGTGGACGGATACAAAAATCAAAATGGTGGAAGCAAACTTAAAAGAATTTGACACTTGGTGTATAGTTTTCGACTCTTTGTTTCTGTTTGATGAACGAGTGAAGTAAAATCTTAAATTGTCTTTTATTTAATTTAAACCACATCGAATTTTAAGTTCCTTTCATATGAGCTGCGAATAGCGAATTGCGAATGATCGCGAGTTTTGACATTTCTTTCACATGAGTGATCGCCGACAGACGCGAATTATCACATATTAATGCATTTAAACAAAATTTGAGGTTAAATTTGAGCGAATTTTTCATTCGCAGATTTGTGGAATGCGTCCTGATGTTGTGGATTGCGAATAAGTGTTTGACAGCTCGTAGAAAATATCTCGTTGGTCGCGCAGAAAATGTGAAAATGCAAACTTAACCAATTTAAACTAATTTTGGTCCATGTTTTATTTTTAAATTGTAGATAAGATCACTTACTCACTTTGTCGAAAAGTTAAAACATGAATTTGTTAATATTTACAAAATTATTCGCATTCGCAGTTCGCAGCTCATGTGAAAGGCACTTTGTTGCCTTCGCAAAATAAATAATAATTGAAAAGCCTATTACTCTGTGCTGTGAATGAGTAGTGCCACTAGCACTAAAGATACACATTCGTATTTATTAGATTTCCTCTTTGATTGCTTATTCAGCTAGTTATCACCTCAATAGATAAGCTATATTCATATTTTTAACGTATTCCAACATTATTTTATTTGTCACAAACCGAATTCCTTTTAAATCACGTAGAATCCTTTAGAAACTAAGATTAATCAAAATCGTTAAAGCTGTTTTTGAGAAAACTTGAACAAAACTAAAATTGTGGTATGAAAATTACCTGTTCTCGATAAGCTTAAACAAAAATTCGAACTTTTCTTCCCTAAAGCACTTCATACACGATTTAACTTCGTTGTCAATTTAATGTCAAATTGATAAAATCAACCCGTGTGTGGGCGTGTCATTTGATTAATTTGAAGGTTGACGATTGAGTTGGAAGAAAATCAAAAAGATTTTAAGTTTTTTTTCAAATTGATGTGAAAGTTTTCAACTTTTTTGAGCTGTGTGTAGGCAAGTCAAACCAAAGGCGTTTTAACTCTACGTCACATTTACAAAGAGGTTGATATGTAGTTCAACCTCACTTCAAACCCCATACTACTCACTTAACTGGTACTCGTTGTTGTCTGTTTTGGTGTCTTTTGTCTGAGTATGGTCTGAGCTTATAGAATTGAAGCAGTAGTCTTTCAACTATGTTAATTTGGGCGTAGCGAAACATTAATCTAGTTGACATTTGACAACCAAGTTCAATCGTGTATGGAGTGCTTAAAGAATAGCACAGAAGTGCTCTGCGTCAAATTTGAATCCAGTCTTCATGTTTCTGTAAGCAAAAGGCAAATAATATAGAAACAAAAACTACCGTGTTTAAGTATAATTTTTTCAATCCAATAGCAAATAAAGAAGTCGTTCAGAGCTTATAAATTACACTGTTGTTAATATTTATGTGCATACATAGGTATGTACATTATGTAAGTTATGTATGTTTATAATAGAAACAAAATGCTTCCTTCATAACAATATCAGATAAAACAAGATATATAAACTGACAACTCCAAAACATACCTACGAATAAACAAAGTTTTGTCTGTCCTCCCAGTGAGTCACTTGAAGATAAGTCTAAGAACTTGTGATGAAAAGTCTATAGTAGACTAGACACACTAGAAGTCTAGAAGGTTAGTAATAAATTAATCTAAATAACTCAAATAAGATCAACTTAAGTGACGTTTAAAGGCAATACAAAAAAAACTTACAGTATACAGTGGAAAGCTTTGTTCTCTGAAGTAATCTTATTCTCATTATTCTTCCCACACACCTTGAAACGGAGCGGTGCGATTCTGTCATTTGCACTACATTGTGTGTTTAATTCTGAGAAGAAGTTGTTAGCTGCACACAAAAGTACCCTCGAATGTAATCACGCTGCTGTTAGGCACTTTATTTTTTTTTTTTATTGCATGCATTTTTATTTTTTTCCGTGTTTTAAGTTTAACCCTTGAGACTTGTGTCCTTAAGAGTTGGATGAAAAAAAATAAAAAAAAAAAAAACAAGTGAAGCACCATAAAACAATTTGTTTATTTCGACATAAGGCGAGAATTATGATTTAATTTTGTGGCAACAATTATGTAAGCCTCAAGGGTGGTTTTATAATAATTATTATATACCTTATTAGTTAAAAGTATCGATACTTACTTGTAAACGAGGTCTTTATTGGCTTCAAGTTTTGGTTTACTATTTTTTTTTATTAATAAGGATGTAATTATGGTAATTTTTTGCTGTCTTTTTTGATTGGGTGTTTTACACGTAGTAAGTACTTAGTATCAGTTTCTGTAAGGTTTTGCTTTTAGTTTAAATTTGGCGTTTGATAAAAAACTAATTCTTTTGGTGAACTGTCTAAAATATTTCCATTCGAAAGAATTAGAGAATTATTGAAAAGAACGAAATATTTCTAAAATGTTTTTAGTATTATCTTAACTCCATGAGGATGTGTTAAGTATAGTTTATTTAATGTTTATTAATCAACAAAACTTCAAAACGTTTGAAACTCACGTAACCATTTTTGGACCCGGTTTCGTGGTATTAATTTGCATATTTTCTTAAAACTAAACTAACCACTAAAGCTTAATCATTTCATTACAATAAAATAGAACAATGTTTCGGCTCAGAACTATACTAAAATTTCATTTACTGAAAAAAGTTATAATTAAAATTTAAACATTGACAAAATTCATTTGTTTAGGATTATAACTTTTTTATTTATAACTTTAGGGTAAAAAGTGTGTTAACATAAATTGAAGAGAATTGAATTTGCTACAAATTTGTACCAAAGCTTTTTTTGCTAAGACCAATAAAATTTAAGTTACCACGAAAAACTTTTTTGAACTCGTTTTTCAATATGGTGGCCAAATGGTGGGGCTTTCAACACCTTAATTCGAGTTTTATACTTGCACTGAACCTACTTACACATCAAAAGAGAAAATCTTTGTCCAACCCAAATTTGGAGGTTATTGTAACATTTTAATAGACATTTTGCGAAAATGTTAAAAGCTGCTTTATTAGACGATTGACAAATTTTCTTGGTTATTTTGTTTATATTCAAGCATGTGTTATACCAATTTGGAAAGTGCATTAAATAGACCACTTTTTTAAGTAATTGGCCATTCATGTTTTCATACAATTTTAATTTATTAGAGGTGGTCAAACTTTTTTGAAAATAAATGTTTGTACTGAAAAAAATATTTAAAAAATTTATAATAAAAAAAATGCAATAACTTCTATTAAATTACCACTCATCTATTACAACAGTTATTCTAGAATATTACAAAAATAACAAAATAGTAAAAATTGTTCATCCATGGTCATAGCGTTCACGTATTTGATGAAAGTAGTACTTGTATACTACTAACTCTTGGAAAAAACATCATAACATAGTAACCACTGAGAAAATATTTTTTTTATATTTTTTTCTGGAAAGGTCATAAGGCCTGCTATAACCAGTTGCAAGGTTATCCATTATTTACAGGACACCCTGTATATATATACCAATAATAAAATGAATTATCAACAATGAACAAAAGTATAATTTCATCATTCTATTGGATTTTTCGCTTAGCAACTAAAGTTGTTTACTTATCAAATTCTGTTTGAAGAAAAAGTGTCCTTATTGATGCCATTTTCAGAACCATTATTTGTTTTTCGATTTTTGTTCATAGTCTTGGCATGCTTCAAAAAATTAGGTAGTAATTTTTTTTTATATTAGCTGTGGACTTAAATATTTTTAGATTTTACAATATACATATTCCAATATCTTGTTTGAAAACGTTCATATTTCGAAAATGAAACGTAGTTCCTAACGATAATTCTACACCTTTTAAAATATTTTAGAAAAAAACTTTAATTTTATTCTAACAATAATATAATTAAAAAAAATGAAAAATATTTACATTTCAATATCTCCAAAAACGGATCAATTTTTTTTTTTTATCAAATTTTTGTCTGTATATTAATAAAAACTTATAGTTTCAATACCAAAATGTTTCCTTAAATATGTTAATGTTTTCTCAGGATTGGTAATACAACTTATTTTCTTTATTCAAAACTACCACTTATTCAAATGACTCAACTATACTGAAATTATTTCAGCTTTACTTTTCACTTTTATTACAACCAACATTTTTCATTCACGACTGTGTCCATTGCCGATCAAATACACTAGTCAACGAAATTATAGGAACAACTTTTTCTTCAATTTTTGTTACTGGTTTTTGAAGAGCTGTATCTTTGTGACGAGTGGTCTATTGAGATAAAACAAAAAGCATTTTATATGCTTATGTTTTTTGTTTTGACAATTTTTTGCATAACTTTTTTTTGAAGTACCGTTATTGCGTTATTGCAAAAAATGAGACGAGACACAAAAATATTTTTTTTTTTTAATTTTTTTGAAGGTCCTCATTTCTATGGATAAATTTGTTTGAGTCAATCAAATGTAATAATCAGATACCTTGTTTATTCAGCTTCATTTAATTTTTTTTGTAGTTGTCGTACATTTTTTTTTGTATGGTTAATCTGACTTTGCATGACATAAGATACTTTTAGTCTTGATTACTAATATCTCAGCAAATAATAACGTTATAAAAAATTCAAAGACAGTTTTGAAAATTTGAGAAAGCTTTTTACAAGATTTTTCTAAGATTTTGTAGAAAATATTTTGAAAACGTTTCAATTTTTTTTTGAAAATTCGTTAGCTCAAAAACGGGGTGACAATTTTTTTTTAATTTTGTTTTAATCGGGACATAAATACGTACTTGAGATTTGCATTATAGAAAATAAATTTTTAAAAACACCGCTCCAACGATTTTAAACTTTTTTTCTATACAATTATATTCAATGAAGAATTAAGATAGCATTCTTATTTTTCACCTCAATCTGACAAAGGAGTTGTTTTAGCTAAATTAAATATCGTATTTTGTGCTTCTCTACATTTTTCTCTCATAATTTCCATGTTTTTATTTACAATTTTCTTACCCTTAAACCCTACCCTGGGGTCCAGCGCGATGAAGAAACTTAACTTCATTAAATATTTGTTTAACAAAGCAACCCAAGACCGCCCTATTCATGGTGTTCTTATAAAACATTAGTAGGCATCCTGTCATTAACTATTTTTTACAGTTTGTTCAGTACAGTTGCTTATATAACCACTTTGGGGTCTCATAGACCCCAGGGTAGGAATACGGTAACATTTTCGAGTTCTTGTTTATTAAGTTATTTTCATTACGTTTGATTGGTAAGTTGATAAAATAATTAGATCTTATTTATTAAATGCGTGTTTGAAGAAAGTAAGTACACAAAGTTAAACAAACAAAATATTTATTGTTTTGTTACCATAATTTATACAACGCGTCCCTCGTGTTTTAGTATAGAAAACTACTACTTTGCCCTACTTATCTCCAGGTACTCGTTTGAGATATTTTTAAAAAGAAACGGCCAATGGCTGAGCCCAATCCTGCTGAGCACACAAAAAAAAGATGAGCAATCTGCCCAAGTGATAAGGACCACAAAACAAAATTCAGGTGTGGGAGGTATTGAAGCCCCTTTTGAGGTGAACACAGCCGGGCTGTGCCCCAAGACTGCCTAGACTCTGAGGTTTAATTAATTTTATATATTCGACATTAATGTCTCATTTAAATAAAAAAATAATTATCTTAAAATGTTTTATAGTTTTTGGAAAAAGGACCAACATGTGTATGGGGTTTTCTGGACTCCAGGATAGTAATAGTGTTTCTCTACGGATGGGTAGGGTTTAAGGGTTAAACCTGCAGTGTCTGCAGGTTTGTGGAAATTTTGTTTACGTTTTTACTTTTGATATATCGAGGATAGACACTATGGGCCTTACCAATAAACAAATTTAGCAATGAGTTAAATATTTCAGTGAAATAAACAATAATGTTATGGATCCCAAATAATGAACCATACATGGAATGTTATTTTCTTTGGAGTTCATACCACATATGGTCTATTATTTAGAGCCAAATTAAATATTAAGGTCATAACATGTACGGTTTATTATTTAGAGTCCATTTCATTACGGTCTATTTCAATGAAATATATAAGTCGTCACTAAATTTGATTATTGGTAGGGCGCTATGTATACTGCCCTCCTAAGCGAAAAGGTCGTATCTTAAAAGAAAAATGGAACTTTTAAGTAATTTTTTTTTTGTAAATGTGCAACCGGCAGCAGCTTAATATTTTTTGAATTAATCGATCTGAAATAGGACGAATTCGCTTAGGTTTTAAACGGTTTCTAGAGATACGACTTATTTCTTTAATAAAATGTTGTTATTTTTAGTAAAAAGCGGTCTTTTTACCAAAGTATAATGTCTAGTAGCTCACCACTTAACAAAATAAGAAAAATATAAAATATAAAAAAATAAGGTTACGACATGTTTTGCTCAGGAGGGCAGTAACGGTATGGTAAGTTATTCAGTCATAAAAAATTCGAATTCGATCAAAACCAATGATGGGATGACGAAAAAACTGGTCTCGTAATTTAATCTTTTTTCATACCTTTCTTTTGGTTACTCTCTCGACACTTATTTTAGAACCAAAACTAAGGCTACCTGCAATATAATTTCTTAGCTTTTTAATTGAATCTTTTTTTTCAAAAACGGCTGCTTCTCAAATTAACAAAATTTATAAATCATTTTCAGAAACAGTTACTAGCGGCTGAAAAACTTTATTTCTTAAAAATTGTTATTAATGGTTCCTATCAAAGAGCCATTTTTTGTTTTTCAATTTTCTTCACAATTTTTGAAAGTAAAAGCATCAAAAAATTAGATTTTAATTTTAAGATATTAATAGTGTATCAAAATGTTCAAAAAATATTTTTTGCATTTTTAAAATAAATGCCAACTTTTTGTTTGAAAAACTGAATATGTATTTTGAAAAAGAAGTACCTGATCTTTTTGGAAACGTAGTACCTAACCTTTTAAAATATTATAGAAAAAAATCCTCTTTTATTTTAAAATAATAAAAAAAAAATGAAAAATATATTTTTTTGAAAATTCGATATCTCAAAAACGGATTGATTTTTTTGCATATATTGATAAAAACTTGTAATTTGAAAACCAAAATGTTTCCTTTGTTATGTAAACTTGTCAAAAAAACTGCTTCAACGATTTTTAGATTTTTTTTCATAAATCCATATTTTTCCTAGTACATATTCAAAATGCATTATTTTTTCATCTCACACTATGAAGAGAGCAGCCTTAGCAATTTAAAGATAGAATTTCATGCCTTTCAATATTTTTGTATCATTGTATACGAGTATATATCTTTGTGTTTATAATTTTTTAAATTCTAAGCCTCTTGAACCTTAGAGCAAGTATGTGCGAAGCAGTGGTGCATTTAATTTTTCTTATTGCACCTAGAGTACTTAAGACTTTTTACGAAATTGTCACATGCCATAGTAAGGGTGATTTGCTTTCGCTCATTTAGTTGATGGTACTTTCTGTTAATTGGACAGGATATCTTTTGGTTGCATATTTTTTTTGAATGCATATCAAACATCGATATTTAAAGGACTGCCGATGTGTTGCGATGTTTGTAGTTTCGAACTTTGTACTTATGCCAGATTTACACGATTGGAAAACTGCCAGTATAATGACGAAAGCAACAACAAAAGAATGGACAAATTCATTCTTTTTGTCATTATACTGGCAGCTTTCCATTCGTGTAAATCCGGCATTAAGTTATTTCTTGGATTTTTGAAAAAGCTTTCTTTTAACTCGTGATTGATAGGAACAGGCAGTTGATTTGTACTCAAAATTTCTTTTACTGTCAAAAAATTAGGGGAAAAGATCTTTCTTTCTAACTATAGTAGATATGACTCTAAGGACTTACAATCTGCAAGGTCTACGACGAGATGCGAAGATTTCTTTTGCATCGCAAACTAAATTTCGGGCTTCTAACATTAAGGTAGTAGGTACAAACTTTCTTTCAATATGTTCTACTATGGCAAAATTCGATTTATGTCAAAGTAAATTTCTTGTTTACCTTTTTTAGACCAAGATTAAAGCCTTAGATATGTTCCCAGAACTCTAATGATTCAATCTTTTTAACATCAATGTTGTTGATAAAAAAAATTCCATTTACTTTCCCATAAACATCGTGGGTGTTTGCCACTTTTTTTTCTGTTTTAAACGTAAGTTCGTCTCCGTTGTTTGAAATTCATCCTTTAATTTGATTGATTAAGATGTTTTCTATTCAATCATGTTCACTTTTTCTTCCAATTCGGATGTGACATGCTTAGTTAATGCTTCCTCAAACATGAAACCGATTCTTCCAGCTGTTGTCTTCTGGTTTTGGATTTTGATTTAAAATTCATTTGGAATTAACAATTTTATTTTGAAATTCTTTTATCTTTTTTAATATATTGGTTGAGCATTGTATACCTAGGATATCATTGTTTTTCATTCCAAAACTTTTTTGTTTCCATTCCGGAAATCACTTTAAAGTCATTACATTTTCTTTTTGAATTATTCGGGATGGGTTTTTTTTATGAGTTCGCTGGTAAGAATAAAAATTGTATATTAGAATTATTATACAGTGAAAGTTTCCTCTTCTGCCTGAGGGATTTGTCCGTTCAAGGGAAGCAAATATTTTTTTCTCCTAATTTATATCTATTATTATTCATAAGAACATTTAAAAGAAAGACATTTTCTGCTACTTTATTTGAAACTTTCAACGAAACAAAAAAATAAATCAAATAAAAAGTTCTTAAAAGTTATGATTCTTTATAATTTACATTAGCTTTGGTGTTTTTCCGATTTGGAATTTATTTAGTATTTTACTCACACTTTTCAATTTTTCGTCTGCATACTTTTATTTTCAAATTGCAAAGGATATTAAAATAAAAAATTAATGTGAGGAACTGGAAGCCTTTTTTAATTTGGGGCGCCTTAAGGGTATTTCATCTTATCCGGCCAAGTAAGTATCCGCCTTAAAAACCGCAGAATAAGGCAATCTGGGTCATTAAACTTTGGTTATGTTCTTATGTTAAAGTAGCAAAATCTTCCATCTACCTTACATTTATTTCATCCAAAATATATGTAGGTACCAAGGTTGTAAAAGAATGAAATCTTTTTTGAATGAAATCTCTTTGACTTCAATTAACAGATTACATTCGTTGAAATCACTTCGAGACTCCGTCTTAAAATTCTGCAATCACTATTCTTACCATCTAACTTAAGGTGGAGCTACAGTCCGGGGTTGGACAAGCTTCTTCCAGTCGGCTCGCGCTCTAACTAGCTGTCTCTAGTTTCGTACGCCAAGTTGGTTGAGTTCCTCTTAGTAATTGGACGAACTTTTGAAAGATTGTGCCTATTATTTCAAAAACGATGTTGAGGTATTTGCTGACCTTGATGGAGCAACGTGCGTTCTCCATCTCCAACTAGATATTTCTCTATGTAGCTCGTCTCTATAGACGCTTTCATACGCGGCCTTGAAATCGATGAAAAAGGTGGTGGGTATCGATTTGAAACTCTTGAGTTTTTTCCAAGATCTGCCGTAGTGTGAATATTTGGTCGACTTTCCTAGCCTAAGGCCACACTCATATGGACCTATCAGGTTGTTGACGAATGGCTTCAGGCTTTCATACAAAGTACTGCAGAGAAGATATGATATGCGATGTTAAGGAGGATGATGCCTCCTCTGTAGTTGGTGCAGTCCAGAGGATCACTTTTCTTGAGGAATGGAGAAACAATCCTGTGTTTCCATTAGTCAGACATGCTTTCCTCCACCCACATTTAGCTGACTCCTATACAATTCATCGCCAGCCACTTTGAACAGCTCACCCGCAATGCCATCAGCTCCGGCAGCTTTATTAGATTTATGCTTAGATATAGCTATCTCCACTTCGTCGAGAACGGGTGGATGGTATTTTTAGCCTTACGTCATCCACATTGAGTGGTGCAATCTGCATGGCAAAGGAATTTGGTTCGTCATCGCCGTTATGCAATTGCAATGATTTTTCAATATCATCCCTCTATTTCCCCGATCACAAGCTTCTCATGCTCCTTCTTTTATCTTCTGAGAAGCCGGTGTTTCTCTTTCCTCTTCTGCTCGTAGAGCTCTCTAGCATCTCTGGTCCGTCTATGCAGCGCCACTTTGTATGTTTTTTTTTTTACACTGCGTTTTACATCAGGGAAAACTGAGTAACATCATATCAAATGACTAGGAAAGTGGCCTTAACCACTTTTTTTCATTTTCATCCAAGGATGCACAAAATCTTTAATTTTAGAAAAGTGGTCGGACTCGTGGCAACACCCAAAAATAAGTCTGTCCAACCATTGGTGTCGTGTAGAGGACAGCCTTAGCTTTCATTTGATACCCCATTTATAGAAGTTGCTTATATTACAGTAGTACCTCGTGGCTTGATGGTTAGTGCGTAGGACTGTCATGCCGAAGGTGTGGGTTCGATTCCCAGCCGTGCCACCTAAAAACAGAAATGTTTTATTCGAGGTACTGCCTCTTGCGAGGAACTGACAAATCCTCCAAGATTATACTTGTCATGAAAAAGTGCTTCTCATTTAGCCGTTCGGACTCGGCAAAAAACTGTAGGTCCCCTCCATTCCTGCCCAACAAACACGCACACAGGAATGGTTGTGAGTTGTAAGTCACTAGGCCCTGATTCTCCTCGAGATTTTCTAACCATTGCGGTCAGATAAAGCTTGTCCGATCAGTGGTTTTGTAAATATTTGGACTAAAGCTATCAGTTGGCATTCAATTTTTGCGTAGCCGCGATGAGATAGGTAATTAGACTATATAAGCCCACAGCAGATTTTGGGTGTGAGTGATAGCAAACAAATAAAGTATAGGCGTCGAAAGCTTCATTAAAGGCTATTCAAAAAATCAAGGTCTTGCAGTCCACAACTGGGGCCTTTGTGATCAAAAAAAAAAATTTGAATGCAACTTCGAGGATAATCGTCTTAGCCGAAACTGGTTTTTACCCCTCCTTAGATAAGCTCCGCGGATCCCATATCACACGGAATCTGAGATCATTTGAGTGTTTAATTTGCCCTGCCAGACTGTTTAAAAAAAACGTTTTTCACTTAGAATTTTGAGTTTTTAAAAGGTCTGGTAGAGCGAACACTCAAATGGTTTCAGATTCCGTGATATTATGTGATCAGAGGAGCTTATCTAGGGAGGGGTGAAAACCAATTTCCATTAACACAATTACCCTCGAAGTTGCATTCGTATTTTTTCAATGCACTGTTAATCGCAAAGGCCCCAGTTGTGGATTTTTTGAATAGCCTTTAATGAAGCTTTCGACGCCTATACTTCCTTTTTTGCTATCACTCACACCCAAAATCTGCTGTGGGCTCTCCGACTAAATCTTACGATCGGCTTCCGGGAATAATTTTTTAAATCCTGTCATTTGGACACCATTTTGAAAATTGGCGCCCAATCTGGGCCAAGTTGTAAAATAAAAAGAAACTCGTAAATTACTTGGAAAATTTCCATGGGCAAAATAGCGGTTGATGTCTTTAGAAATAGGTGTTGAGTAGACCAACCTTTAGTTAAAATATCAGTGCTGCCACTTGTCAGGAACAAACTTTTTTTTAAGTCAAAGGCTGGGACTTCCACTTTTTTGATAGTTTTTAATATTTTGAACATAAGACAAATTATGGAAACGCCTCCAGACTCCAAACCTAGCTCGGATGATGTTAAAAAGTAGATGTTGAGTAGAAGCACTTTCGGTTAAAATTTTATTGTTGCCACTTATCTATCTATCTACTTTTTTTGATACCAAAGCATGGGATTTCCACTTTTTTGGTCATTTTTAACTATTCATAACGCGAGAAAAGTTGTGGAATTAGCTCCAAATGCCAAACACATGTTGGGAACAAAAGTTGCAAGTTTTTTCGTGCTCAAAATATTCAAAATTTACAAACATTTGAAAATTCCTCGCTTTAAATATAAAAAAAAGTATGTTCCCGAAATGTGGCAACACTGATAATTTTACCGAGGATGTTTCCACTTGACACCAATCCTTTAAGATGTCAACCGTTATTTGGCATCTAGATGTGTTTCCACAACTTCTTTCATGTTTAAAGTATGTACCGAAAAAGTGGAAGTCCCAACCTTTGACATAAAAAAAAGGATGTTCCCTAAAAGTGGCAACACTGAAATTTTACCCAAAGGTGCGTCTATTTAACACTTATCTTTAAAGACGATTGGGCACCAATATTCAAAATTTCGTCCAAACGATAGGATTAAAAAAATGATTCTCAAGCTAAATTTTATCTTTGCATGTCAAAAATAAATTTCAAATTTAGAAAATGGCGGCCAAGCGACAGGATAACAAAAATGACTTTCAGGCTGAATTTCATCCTTATCATCTCAAAAACAGATTCCTACCATAAAAAAGGTATTCGCAAAAAAACGCAAAGGATTCGGTTTCCTAACCGGGCTAAACGGAGCTTGTTCTCTGAGCAATAAGTACTATGATAAAATATGTACCTTGTGGCTTAGGTTAGGTAAGTTTGAAGTTTATCACTTTTCATAGGTAGGAATGGCGGCCACGAGCATTACTCTCGCTCGGTGACCCAATTAGCGCTGGAGTACGCCGTTTTGATACCATAACTCGTTTGACCTGCGGATTAAAGTGGATTAGAGTAAGGGTTTGTGGGCTTTACAACAAAAAGAAACCAGGCTTGGTAGCTTGTTGCTTTATTCAAAGCTCGAATAACGGTCCCCGAGGGGATCATCATGTTGCATGATTGGGTGCAACATCACCGTGGGCCTCCGTCCGCTCACTCCGCATTACGTGAGGTTTCCAGCGAATTTCACCAACCACTCACGAAACCAGTGCCGAGATTCAGCTAACTCGAAGCCGCAGGGAGTGAGTGAGATGAGTCACTTTTCATCGAAAATCGATTCAGTTAGCAAAAGGGAGTGAGTGAGCGAGTGAAATGAAATGTCAGATTACTCGCCAGATATTTCCGCAGTGAATTGGTGTATGTGTTGGTAAATTTCTAGTTTTGGGTAGGTATATGTGCTTTTCTCAAGAATTCCTATTCAGTATTCATGGATAAGAAACGAAATAAAAACAATAACGCAGATAAAAACAACTACCCTTTTATTGATTCCTTAATTTTATTTTATTATCATATGCACATATTTATATTAAATAAATTTATATTCTATTCACTTTCACTTTTTATTTCTCAAGGGTGAAACTCACATTAAACTTTAATTATGACAAAAAAAAAATAATTGAAACAGAAGATACTCCAAGCTCCATTATTAAAGATTCCAATGTTTACATTGTTGTATTTGTTGTTTCATTTCGTTATGCGTAACGAGTGTGACAAGGAGGTAGAATTTAGCTCTTTTATATTTATTCTTTGTCTCATGTTCGAAACTAAAATCGAACTTACTCATTTCACTTAAATAGCTGAATCGCTTTTGCGAGTGAAGTGAGATGAGTCGGCGAGTAAGGCGAGTCATCTCATCTCACTCGCTGAAATAGCTGAATCTCGGCACAGATGTACTCCCTGGTTTGAATTATAACGGATGTGTGAATATGGTGTGTTGTGAGCGAGCACAAAACGACAGGAGGTGGGTCAAAAGACACTCATGCAATTGGGTCACATCCCGCCCCGAGGCCAACCACATTATGCCAAGCTAGGCAGGTAGCAGAATGGCACCGAAGCGCAGACGGACCAACTGTGTGATCCTAAGGTCATCGAGCACCACGTAACCCTGCAGACACCCGAATTCCGATGGCGCACGGTCTTGGGAGTCCGCACGGGAGCATGATGCAGAAGCAATCAATTTCGTCTTAGATCCATTTAGTCACGTTGAGAAAATAGATCAAATCACTGATCTTTACTTCGGAAAGTTCGTTTAGGTCGTCAAGAAAAGCCAAACCAAACGATTGTGCTGTCATTCTGGCCAGAGCAGGACATTTACAAAGGAAATGAAGAACTGTTTCCTTTTTCCCACAGCTACGACAGTGAGTATTGTGCGGAATACCCAGTCTCGCTGCATGTTCTCCTACTGGCCAGTGCCCAGTACAAGCTGCAACGACCCTGGCTATGTCTTGCCTAGTTAAACTGTTCCACCTACGATTGGATTCACCTAGGAAAATTGAGAATATATTGCCCTTCACAACTCCAAGGGGAATATTGACTCTTTCCGCAAGTGAGCTATGAAGGGCTGATCCTTGCCTGGCAAGCTCATCTGCCCGTTCATTTCCCTCAATGCCAATGTGACTAGGAACCCAGATCAAAGTGACCTTGAGGTCAATATTTAGGCTTGCGAGCTCATCACGGCATTGTTGGACCAATTTAGAGGATGATGTACTCGAAACAATGGCTTTAATAGCTGCCTGTCTGTCAGGATAGCTGCATTACGATTTTGTTTTGGGTCTAGTTTAAGTATCTTGCATGCCTCCCTAATTGCAAGTAATTCCGCTTGAAATACACTTGAAAAATTGGGTAACCGAAAGGACCTAGTGATGTTTAGAGTCTCAGAAAAGATTCCTGAACCAACACCGCACTCCATCTTTGAGCCATCAGTATAAAAAGTTGTGTCGAAATCTCTCGTCACGATGTCATCATCCCAGTCTTTTCTAGATGGGATAATAACTTTAAAATCTCTACTGAGGCTCCCTGAAGGGGTGCAGTCGTCAGTGGGAGTCGAAAAGATTTCAGTGGGAATCAGATTGGTAATATTGCTGTGACCATAAGGTTTAGCAACCCAGCAATCTGATTCTTTTAGTCTTAGTGCACTGCAAGATGCTAGATATTTAATGTGTAGATCAAGTGGTAAAAGGTGTAGAAGAACGCTTAAGGCACCCGTTGGACAAGATCGAAGAGCCCCTGTGGTACCAACGCTTGCTGTTCTTTGAACCTTTTTAAGTTTATCGATGTTATATGCTTTGTTAAGTGCGGGCCACCAGACAATCGAACCATAAGTTAGAATCAGCCGTACCACGGTTGTGTACGTCCTCAAGATCATCCTTGATTGAAGGCCCCACTTTTTACCAAAGGTTTTGCTGCAGGCGTAGAAAGCTATGCAGGCCTTCCTGACCCGTTCTTCAATATTTTGCCTCCAGTTTAATTTAGGGTCTAGGATAACGCCTAGGTATTTTGCACTGGAGGATAACGAGAGTGATTGACCGTTTAGTCGGGGTAGAGTGAAGGGCTGTATTTTAGTTTTGGTCGTAAATAGCATTAATTCAGTTTTGATCTGGTTAACTCCTAGACCACAACTCGTAGCCCAGTTGCTAACCTTCCTCACAGCTACCTCCGTGATTTCGCTTATCACAGGAGGGAATTTCCCCCACACCAGAATAACCAAATCATCCACATATGCAACCGCCTTCACGCCACAACTTTCCAACTTAACGAGGATTTTGTTCATAACTAAAATCCATCCATCACTTTTCATAGTTTTCAATTTTCTTTTTAATAGTAAAAAATAATATTTAACGACAAACTCCGGTCGTATTTTAATTTTAAAAACGTATCCAATAGTCTTATTTTTCGAAGAGAAAAACACGAACGAATGAATTCGTTCAATAGTTGAAATCATTCATGTGACATGCATGCATATGAGGCTAGTGTTTGCAAATTTTTCCTTGATGCGAATTGTCGTGAGGATCTCGTTCAATTTAAGACTTTTTGCCTAAGTCTGCCCTAACGATGAATCCACATTCAAAAAAAAGTTGCCTTTGTAGCCGGTCACAGTGGACATTCAATCAAACAATGCAAAAAAAAAAATACAAAAGAATGCAAAAAAAATGCATCAATTCTCAAAAGATTGCATTCAATTGATTCCAGTGAAATGAGTGGGCGAAGGAATGAATGCAATCATTTCAATATGAAAGAAATGATGATTGTAGAGTTTAAAGTAAAAGTCTCAAAGTTGAAGTCAACAAATGCAATGTTTCAATTGAATTTTACAATATTCATGATTTTAAAATGATTGTATTCACAAAAGATTACATTCTTTTAAAACTCTGTTAGGTTCTTTGAATATTGTTCCACTTATAAGCATTGCTTGGTTGTGACCAGTGTTGCCATAATCTTAAATTTCATTATGCTAGATTTCAAGTTTTATAATGCTAAATCGTATGAAAGCCCAAAAAACAGAATACTAGATTTCGAAATCCATTTAAAAATACATAGTGCACAAAAAATCATGTTTATTTTTTCAGAAATACTCTTAACATAACAAAAAATATAATTTATTTGAATATTAGTAGTTTTGGCTAAGTAATTTACTGCTATTTATTTATATTTGAAACATCTTTGTTTACACTGAATCGAATCCCTGCGTATAATTGAATTTAGCCAATGATGGACTTTGTCGGGCCAGTGAATAGTCATTCATACGCAAATAAACTGTTTGTTAAACAACCAATTTTTCACTGAGCCCCTGAATTTATTTCATAAATCAACTAATATTACATTTATTTATAGAACAAATTTACTAACTCGACAAAAAATTTCTTGGTGCAATGAAATGCTTTACCAACGCATTCAGTGGCCCAAGGAAATCCATCATCGACTGAAATGTAATTCAGTCAGCCGTCATATGATCACATTTGAAATTTATAAGATCAAAATTTTAAAAATGTTAACAAGTTGCCGCAAGATTATACATAGTTGAATATTTTTTAAAATCAAATCTAGCATTTAAGAATGCCAAACAAAGACAGATAATGCCAAAAAAGCATTTGGCATAATTTTAAAATTTCAAAATGCTTTTCACTCCTGTATTATGCTAG
The DNA here is from genome assembly GCA_963921185.1 of Dasysyrphus tricinctus. Lineage (NCBI taxonomy): Eukaryota > Metazoa > Arthropoda > Insecta > Diptera > Syrphidae > Dasysyrphus > Dasysyrphus tricinctus. The sequence continues at coordinate 49,123,273 of OY992531.1, forward strand.
ATTTAGCATTTATAATGCCATTATGGCAACGCTGGTTGTGACAGTTTTTAATTTTGTAATGTTTTTTTAATAATAATAATAATAATAATTTCAACTATATGCCTGTAAGACCTAAGGTCTTTTAAATGCAACCTGAATTGCACGGCACTAGTTAGAAAGAGTAGGAAGATAGGAAAGATTTGGCACAGTGGATTGAGATCAAGGTGTTTATTATCTCATTAAATCTCACGGGTGGCGTCCAGTTAAGCTGGGAGAATATAGAAAAGAATGCTGCCTAGAATGGGGCTCGAACCCACACCTCTAAGCTTGCAGTCAAGCACTACATCCACTGCACCATTGCCACCCGCCGTTTTAGTTTTGTTTGATAAAAACAACTTTAAAGGTTCTCAAAATGAGAGGAAAAATATTGAATTCTTTGAAATTATATAAAAGTTCATGTTTGAAGCACCAATCTATGTGGTATGTCATACAGGTATGTTAATTGTATTTTATTACGATCATATACATTGTACCTTTGTGTCTATCCGGAAAGGAAAAATAAAAAGAAAAAATATTTCCAATTTTTGTCTTTCCTTAGGCTGTATCCTTAAAATATTATCACTTGGCAAAATGAAAACAGTGTCAGGTATACCTACCTACGTTTAATGCATGTTTCAAAATGGCAACATTTCACAAGCGTAGATACTTTCCTACCTATATGTATGTGACTCTGCAATTGCCCCTATTTCGCTGTACAAGTGTATGTATTTAAGATAATTGCTTTTTTAGCCTGAAGCTGTTTTGGCAGGATTGCTAGACGTGATTATTGTCTGCGGAAATTCGTGGTAACAATTAAAAGGGAGTACAACATGTATGTAGGTTTAAATATACCTACTTACATGGAAAGTCGGATTTATTGTTAGTACCTAACTTTGTGTAAAATTTTAAATTGTTGTTGTGATCGAAATATACATATGTTATGTATGCATAGCAAAATGTAGAACTTCTATTAAGCCTCCAGGGATCAAACAAAATTCATAGATATTTTCAGACAAAACAAAAAACAACTTTATTAAATTTAAGCTTCCAGCGGGTATTGTACGGAGAAATGAAGCGAATAAGTCGTCAGGGTTTCATTTCAAAATAAGCAGATGTATACATATATCTATAACAATACATAAACCAAGATTAACCGAGTTTTAAGTAATAACTTCACCATTCAAATAAAATACTGAACATCAACTTCACAACTTTGAACATTAATTTATTTTAATTTTTAAACAGTTCAAAAGTTTTAAGTGAAAATAATGCAATCATTTTGAATCTTTGTATTTTTAAGATAGCTTAGATTTTTTTTTAGAAAGAAGCTACCTATGCCACTTTAAATATTTTTTTTCAATGTGAATCCATTAGAGAAACCTTATTTTTCCATAGAAATCTAAAAAAAAAAATAAAAGAAACCTCACCTCTACCAAACCCACCATAAACCAGAATGTAATTAAAAAAAATGAAGAAGTGTTTACAAAGGTCTTGAAAATTTAATAAAATAAATTCACACAAAGTGATGCGCCAAAAAGAAAATAAACGTTTCTTTTCTGTTTTTTTTTATAAAAAAAAAAAATCCAAAGTACATTTGGAACTTATAGGGAGGGTTCCTCTGCCACATCAAAAGAAAGCAGGAAAGATACCTTCCAAAAGGATAGGTATTGTTCGCGTAAAATTTATTTTCTGCTTGAAATTACATTCTGCATTTCATGTAATTTATTCTTTTTCACAGAACTAAGTACACAATTTTAAGCTCCCCCACCCCCTCCATATTCAACCAAAGAAATTTACTTGTATTCTATGGATACAAGTAACCTTGATTTCTTCTATATCTTTGACATGAAAATAACACATAATATTTTATGTACATAGGGTCCTGGGTGATACAGTACCTACACTCTTACACAGAACCTTTAGTAATAGGTAACTGAATAAAACCTTTTTAATTATAATATATTAACATTTCAAACGATGCGATGTTTTTTTCTATCCGACAAATTTTGCTGACACTTCAAAAAACACAACTAAGTTTGTTTTGAGAATTTGAGATGCTTTTAATTTGAATAAAATGGGTGTTAAAAATTCTGTGTAAAAGGAATTATAGTTTCTTAGTGCAACAAAAACAAAAAAAAAGAAAAGCAAAATGCAATTGAATTGGAATTTCTGCTGGATTTGCATTTGGATCGTCTTTGAAGTGAATGAATGAAGTGAATAAGGATATCATTTTGCCACAGCTGTCTTACTCAAAGGCATTTCCTGTAATTCAATTATAGTAGTGTAAAAGACACTATTCTGGGAAGACGTTCATTAACTAAGTGATGTTGGAACTTGGATGGAAAGGAAAATCTAAGGAATTTCCTTTCTTACTCAAGAAGGGAGCAATTGTTTTAATGATTAAACAGACATTATAGATTTATGTAGGTAGGTATGTGTGTGTGAAGTGTATGTGTAGGTTACAAAATTAATGCAGCTGTTAATTTATTGGTTCGAAGTAAAGCTTTCAATAAATTTACTTATTTTATGAGCTGTTACTAATACCAATTGAAATAATAAACGATTGTGTTGAATTTTGAATATCAGAATTTTGTTCAACTATATTAATTAGTTTACTACATCAGGGATACTAGCTCTTGCGAGAAAGTGAAAAATCTTCCAAAATTAATCTTAAATTATTAACGAGTGATAATTATAGGTCTTTTTCATTCCTGTCGACTACAATGGCGCCCACAGAAAGGCGGGGAGTTACTTGTTTAAAAAATATGTTACTAATTTTTTTGCTGATTATATGAAAAAAAAACGAGCACACATTTAATTCAAAAACACTATTTTTTTGAGTTTTAATCTATCCATACCGGTTTTTCAAAAATATTTTCTATGTCAGAGTTTTCGATTTTACCATTAATAGTCCAGTAACTATATAAATTAGACCTTGCGTCAGGTCCGGTAGTTCTGATTTTTTGCTGAGTTGTTTATGATAGTGGCCTAGTATTAAATCTGATTTTTCGACCTCGAGCGCCGAACGCAACATTGGTAAAAATCCAAAAAACCGCGAATTTTTCGCGGTTTTTTCACTTATTGGCTATTTTAACCATTACGCCTTAACTTCCGAATAAAACATTGCTCTACGATTTCAACCTTACTAAATTTGCTTAAATTTGAGTCCAAAGCCGGTTCTGTAGACATATCGGTTTCCAAGGGACGGCATTTCAAAATATAGCAATACAAAATTTAAAACAACAAGTAGTATATAAAACAGTATAATAAGAAAAACATGGTCTTTGACATATGCTGCATCAAAGCAATAGAGCGTGTAGATTGGGCCAAAAGAAGAAAACAATAGTACCGGATGGGGGATATATATCCCCCCGTTTAGGCGGGAGGGGCAATTTTAAGAAAAGTTGACTTCAAATAGAAAAATAACCATAAAAATACAATGGTAATATCTGGACGAAAATCCATTCCTCATCTCAAAGCCAGAAATCCATTCTTTAATTTTTTTTTTAAATAAAGTTTTTTTAGCTGATAGTTTTTCAAAAATTTACTTTCAAACTCAAAATTTTGAGAAAAAGACGGTTTTTTTTTGTTAATCTATTCTTTTTTTATTTAATGGTATTAAGTACTATTTTTGTTTTTGATTTTCAATGCCTTTATTAATTCTTAGTTAAAAACTGAAAACCAAATGTTAAAATGACTTCTGGTTTTTGAGAAAACCTTTTCCTTTCCTTTTTATCCTTTTTCTTCGGGGTGGGAGCGCTCTGCCTCAGATGCGGTAGTTCTGATTTTAAGATGAGTTGTTTATGATGTTGGCCTTAGCAATAATCCAAGTTCTCGACCTCGAGCGCCAAACGCAACTTTGTGAAATACGCAAAAAACCGAGTACTATGAAACTACAAGGTTACTGGACTATAATGGCTCTAACAATTTCAATCAATATATTTATTTTAAAGCTTCTAAAAAATTAATAATTTAAAAAAAAAAGAAATTTTTGTTTCGGATTAGTTTCCAAGTTAACCCAAAAATATTGCAAAGTGGCCAGTGTGACCATTCTCTCAGAAACGCAGGAGTGAATTTAGTAGAATATTCGGTTTTTAGCATTCAAATGGGCCCAACAAACATATTCAATAATAAAAACCCTTGGACGTAATTGTTCCTGCAGACAAAAATCGAGATAACAATCCAAAATGACAATGCAATTTGGTACATAGTGGTATTTTATGATTCTGCCCACATATTTTTTTTCATTTTGTAGAGCCAAAAATAACGGTACCTGCCATTCAATTCTTTTTAGCAATTTTACATAATCGTATTTTTCTCAAAAAACGGCTAGATAACTTTTCTTAAAAAAGTTCTATGAATTTTTGTGAGTTAAGGCTTCCTTTGGGTGGAAAACCATTTTTCAAAAATGGTTATTAATGGTTCCTCCCAAAGAACCATTTTTTTAATTTTTGATTTTCTTCAAAACGGTATAACTGATTTCAATTATTTTTCTTATACAGAAGATTCCAAAAAATATAAGTAGTTTTGTGTACCAAAATTTTAAAACAATATTTTTTGAATTTTTAAGAAATGTTTCAATTTTTTTTTTTGGAAAATCAAATATTTCGAAAATGACACGATCGATTTTTTTTTGAAACACGGTATTAAGAGTTTTTAGTACTTTCTAAAATAGTTTTAGAGAGTTTTAAGTTTTTTGCCCATACAAAAGTTAAAAAACCTTTAAGGAAAATATTTTTTTGCTTAAAAACGACTCCTACGATTTTGATTAAACTTTTTTCATATACTAAAATTAGTACAATCTACTACCAAAAACTATAAAATTTTACACTTAGCAGCTATTAATAGCACCTGTCATAGAACGTATTTTTTTATTTTGAATTTTATCGTTATCGGCTGAACGGATTTAGATGAATGAAAAATGTTTTTGGATTTTTAAAAAAAGTTTCAATTTTTTTTTTGAAAATTCGATATCTCAGAATCAGGTTGACAATTTTTTTCAAATTTTGTTTTTTATACACACATAAATATATACTTCAGATTTGCATACCAAAATTTGTTCTTAATAATGTTTTAAGAATTTTATATACAAAAAATTATTTTTTTAAAAAACCGCTCCAACGCTTTTAATTTTTTTTTTCCCATACAATCATATTCAATCAAGAACTAAGATGACATCCTTTTTTTTCACCGCAAACTGTCAAAAGAGTTGTTTTAGCCAATTTAAATGTCGTATTTCATGCTTCTCTACATTTTTCTCTCATAATTTCCATGTTTTTATATACAATTTTCTTAAACCCGCAGTGTCTTGAACATAAGAGCAAATACGTGCGACCCAGTCGTGCATTTTTTTTTTCAATTTAGTTTTTATAGAAAAAATATTTTCTTAATCTTTTTGTTACGAACACTTTTGACAATTCTTTGTATTTAACAATATTGTAATATTTTCTCAGGTTTGTTAATAAAACTTATTTACTTTATTCAAAACGTCCACTTATTTATTTCACAAAATAAAACACTTTACTTTTTCTTATACTACAAACAAAACAATTTATTATTCACCACTGAAATTAATTCACCAAATTTACTTTAATTACAACCAACTTTATTCATTCACGATTAAAAACAAACTGTGTCGCTGCCGGTCTAACAAACTCTGGAAAGTAGTAGAAGGTTCTGGTTTGTGCTTCCAGAGATTTCCATAGGGGAAATTTCCCAATAATTTCCCTTCCAAAAGCTTTTATTTGACCGCTGGTTTCTGCTATAATCCGGCAGATGGCGCTTTTTTCGTTTGAGAGTCGCTATAATTATAGCTAATAAGGGTATGTTTGCACTTCGACCGTAAGCTTTATTGTGTCCGTTTGTTTGCTTTTCGGAGTCGTTATAGTTCATATATGGAAAGTCATTACAATATTAAATCAAATTATAAATCCATTTTAAATAGTAGTTAAAATGTAAACATTTTTTTTCAATTTTTTTTTCAAAATAGATTTCCCGATTTTTATTTTTTTAAATTTCTAAACAATTTAGAAAACTCAAATCTTAGCTGAAGGTGAATCTCTTCTTTTATTTTTCTGATTAGTTCTTAAGTCCAAGGAAATAAAATCTAGGGCACCATTTACTCTATAGGCCTTGGGCCCAAAAAAGTTAAATCCGGCACGCTTAATGAACAACTATGAACTTCACTATTTTTTGACGAAAACAAATATACAAAAAAATTAAGTTTCATGTGTGTATACTCGGTTTAAAGTTAAATCTCCGCATTGAGCCAAAGTGGCTTGCATCAATATTTTGCAAAATGTAATTTTTGGCATTTATAAAAAAATATTTTAATCAAATTTTTTTCTGGAACTTCAACCCCGGCGATATGAAGGTACCTATCAAAAATATTTTTTTTTTTGACTAAGTATAGTAGGACCAAAGGGGTGGCAAATTATTATTTTGCTCCGGGCGGAAAATATCCTAGCTACGCCACTGCATAATGCGACTTAAAAATCGCAGGGACTAAAAATGCCTTTTTTTTTCTCTTATTTTAATTATTTCAAACACAAAAGGAAATACAATAACTATTAAATACTACTGCCTTACTGTAATCCAATAGCTGCTTAATTTTGAGGAAAATAATTTATAGATTTCTCTGGGGTCCTGTAACCAGAATATGTAATAGTTTTTGAAATGAAGAATTTATTAAAATGCAAACTGACTCTCTTGAGGATATTTTTTCTTTAGGGATTAATTTGGCCAAGGCCGTATATTATCTTGTTGATATGAGCGATTTTTATTTTTAAATACTACTTGTACTTACAAAATTTACAAACGTATGTAAAGTCTACTCTCAGTTTGGTTTTGACGTACAAAATATATAAAAATTCTCATTTCGAAGTATTTCTTTCATCATCCTCAGTTCTTTTCTTTTTTTCCGGCCCTGTTTAAAAGATTTAAATATTAATTTTGTCCGACCTTACACAAAGTTCTTAACTCAAGCAATCAAAAATATCCAATAGCTTGAAATTAATGATTTTCAAAATAAATTGATTTCAATCAAATTTTAAGCAGCTTCATGTGTTTATAATTAAATGTTTGATCTTTCTTCCTGATAAAAATAATACTTCTAGAACAAAATCGAAACCAAATCAAATAAAACCATAACTAAGACTTTAATCCTCTTATTGTTATCTATCCAAATTATATCGCAACATTATATAACATTCATCAAATCATAATAATTAGATAACCGCAGCAGTATGATAAGTTGAGAGAACTATTCAAAATGTTTTACCACCACAACAAAGTTTTTCTCATTTTTGAAAAATTATTCATCTGTTTCAAATTTGCTGATTTAATTTCTGTCTCCTACAAAATATCAACCAAAAAGCAAAAAAAACATGAGTTTCAAATTAAATTCACTTTCATCAAATCACAAAAACTAGAACATGACGGTTCTTAATTATTCCATCAGATGAACGAACGAAAATAGTCTTTTTCCCACAAAATTGTATCTGTCCATAAAATATAGAGAGAAAAACATACCTACCTACCTCCAAAAAAAAAGAAAAATATCTCATTTAAAGTTTGAAATACAATTTTGCCTCGCCACCCCCACCACCGACCACCCGCATTGCTATGAGACAAGAGAATCCTTGTTATTTGTGGCAAATCCCAATCCCACATCAATCAGCAGAACAATATTCGGTCCTTTTAATTTGTCCTCGCTCGTCATAATTTTCATCTTTTTTTTGCCTCTTGTTTTACAGATGCTGCTGTGGACAATCCCGCCCAACACATCAAGTAATTCCAGGCATCGAAGTCGGTTCCCCCGGTGACTCATGGCTGCCTTACAAACACACCCGCGCCCAACCCACCGACGCATATGGAACAATCGAGTTCCAAGGTGGTGCTCATCCTACAAAGGCTCAGGTGAGTGTGTATAGACTTGTCACCCTTCATGTTAGCGCCAATTGACGTCTGACACACAATTTTATTCCGAGTATAAATTTGTAAACATTTATATTTCTCCTGAATTTCGGGCCACCATCTACTACCTACAAAAACTCATATCCTGGTTGTCCTTGTTGGGTGTGTATATCCGTACAGTATGTGAGACTATCCTTCGACACTAGACCCGAACTGCTGGTGCAACTATTCAACAAAGAATGGAACCTAGAACTGCCAAAGTTACTGATAACTGTTCAGGGTGGAAAGGCGAATTTCGAACTGCAGCCTAAGCTCAAAAAGGTAAGACAGAAGTTGTCATATTTTGAAGATGTAGTTATACGAGTTCGAGATTGTCTGGGATATGAATTAATCATCTGTTTTGAGAGTTGTGTGTGTCCTTAGACCCCAGGGAGAGGAAAGGATAACAAGACCAAATCCTATCAACCAGACAAAGTACATTTCCTATTTCTCTATTTTCAAGTGAAATCGATCTGACATCGTCCTTTTTTTTCAACCTACTTGTCAGGATGTGTGTTTCCGAAGCCAGAACTTAATGTAAAAGTTATGTTTGTGGGTGAATGAATTTGAAATCGAGCATGTTCTCTGTTAAAATATTCATAAGTGTGATGCTCGAATGCTTGTTTTTTGTGATGCGATATGATTTAGTACCAACTTCATAAAATATTTAGGTCTTATAGCATTTTTAATGAAATCACATTCAAATTAATGTTCGTTTATATGTTTTACACAGGAAATCAGGAAAGGTCTATTGAAGGCAGCTAAGACGACAGGAGCATGGATTTTTACCGGAGGCACAAATACAGGTAATAAATAAATAATTTATTTTGTTTTTCTCAAAAAAAAAAAAAAATCTTTTCTGTTTATTGAAACAGAAAACAAGATAAATTATGTTAATAAATTTGTGTCTATTTTCTACAAATTTGTGAATTGTGTTCATAGAGATGGAATAAACAAATTTTGTCTGAATTTTGAAATGCTGCTGCTTTAACTCCGTTAATTATTTCAGTCAATCAAGTAAATGCACAAAAATAATTTTCAAGCTTGTTTTTTCTCAAAACTTCCATTGACGTCTGTAGTTTGTTTGTATAGAAATTTGTCCTGTTGTAATTTAAGATCTTAATATTTTCAAGTATTTTTTAAATTACTGTTTTCTTATCGAATCATACTGAACATGATTGAGAGAAAAACATCCATACAAATATGCTGTTCAAAAAATACCTTATTAGAAATTCCGATTCGTACAGATAACGAATCATATCACTTTAAGAAAGGGCGTTTATCTCCTTCCTTCTTGGAAGGAGGGGCAATTTCCTAATAATAAGAGACTTAAAATGAGCAATACAAATTTTAAAAGGCAACACTTGCAATAATCTTACCTGTTTCGCAATAGGGAGCGGTAAGATATCCTGCAAACCAAAATCTTGAATAACGAAATTCGCATTCTTAAAAAAAAATCTCGCAAATTAAAAATCATGTTAAAAATCACGAATGACGAAATCTCGCATTTTTTTTTAAATCTTGAATAGTGAAATCTCGCAAATTAAAAATCTTGTTTTTCATAAACTCGCAATTTCAAAATTTCGCTTTTACATCTCGACTGGAAAATAACGCAAATTTCAACCAAAATTTCGGAAAACAAAATCTCGCAAATTCATATTTCACAGCAACGTATCGCTGTGGCCTTCGCACTGAAAAATAAAAATCATGCAAATGGAAAATATGAACTCGAAATCGAAAAACATTTTTTTGAGCTTTTATTGTTAAAAATTATTTTTAACAATTAAAAAAGGGAGCTAAAAACTAATTTCTTTATTTCTTTAAAAAAAAAAAAAAATATAAAATATTCTTTAGGGAAATATTAAATAAATTCAATTTTTCGCAAGCACTCAATTTTCAAAATATTTTCAAAAATTTGTGAATGGAACAAAAAAATATTTTCTAGCTCAAGGCCAAATGCGATTTTATGCAATGAAAAAATTGCAATGCAATTAAATTTTGCGAGATTTTGATTTGCAAAATTTAAGTTTGCGGGATTTCGATATTGAGAGATTATGAAAAATGGGATTTTGTATTTGCGAAATTTCGTACCCAACCCTTTGCAATATAGTACCAAAAAGAAGCTTCAGGGAAAAACTGCGAAAAATTATAAGAAATGGTGAAATTTGAAAAGCAACTTTTGGAATATGTCAAATTCAAGTAGGTATCTACTTTATTTCGTTTCAGCATGTGTTGAGAAGATCTTTGCTTCCAAAAATAAAAATTCTTTGATTTTTTCGGTTTTTTTTGGTTGGCTTACGTTAACTTTTCCTGCTTAGGTTTATTTTTATAAATTTTTCTAAGCCGTTCATAGTCTAAGAGCCAGAGCAAAAAAAGTAGGTTCATAATGCAGTATATTACTGAACTGATTTTCTGGATGGAATATGTTCAGGGGTGTCCCCCGAATGTAAATCCAAGTTGGCGGGACGATGCAATGAAAAAATTGCAATGCAATTAAATTTTGCGAGATTTTGATTTGCAAAATTTAAGTTTGCGGGATTTCGATATTGAGAGATTATGAAAAATGGGATTTTGTATTTGCGAAATTTCGTACCCAACCCTTTGCAATATAGTACCAAAAAGAAGCTTCAGGGAAAAACTGCGAAAAATTATAAGAAATGGTGAAATTTGAAAAGCAACTTTTGGAATATGTCAAATTCAAGTAGGTATCTACTTTATTTCGTTTCAGCATGTGTTGAGAAGATCTTTGCTTCCAAAAATAAAAATTCTTTGATTTTTTCGGTTTTTTTTTGGTTGGCTTACGTTAACTTTTCCTGCTTAGGTTTATTTTTATAAATTTTTCTAAGCCGTTCATAGTCTAAGAGCCAGAGCAAAAAAAGTAGGTTCATAATGCAGTATATTACTGAACTGATTTTCTGGATGGAATATGTTCAGGGGTGTCCCCCGAATGTAAATCCAAGTTGGCGGGACGGGAGGGAGCGAGCGTCAGCCACCCTCTTGGAAATCGCGTTTTATCAAATATGTATCTGAGTCGAAGGTTTCCTGAGCTGTCCTTGCAGGAAGTTCATCATTGGAGATATAGAGATAGAGGCCAGAGAATCCTCAAGATGTTTTGCAAACATCTATTCACGAACGTTTGCAGCTTTCTTGTGACAGCCGGTGTAACTTTTCAAATGCTGCACCCATAAAGAAGCACGGATTTAACATTGGAGCGGAACAGTCGTAGCTTTGTCTTCAGGCTTATTGAGTTTCTTTTTTCCATATTTTGGACAGCATTCCGAACGTAGCCTTTGCTGTCCCGATTCAGCTCCCACTATCAGTAGAGACAATACTCCCAAGATATTGAAAACTCTCTACTATCTCTTCAGATTGTCCAAAAATATCTATTTGAGTAGATGAAGAAGTTCCAAGGCTGATCCTTTTTTTTTTTTGCTGTATTGATCCTGAGCCCAACGATTTCAGCTTCTCTCTCCAACCCTTAGTTGTCATTTGATGATGATCCATGATCCCATGAGAGAGTAAGCATACGTCGTCCACGTAGTCCAGATGTTTGAGGTGTGATTGCAGATTCCATTGAATTCCTCCAGTTGCAGTTGACAAAGCTGCATGCAGCACATCACTTATTACCAACATGAACAGTATTGGTGGCAGTATACAATCATCATCATCATCAAGTCCTGTAACCCCGGTTGGGGCATAGGGCGCCAACAAATCGTTTCCATCCTTCTCGGTCTGCAGATAGATATTTTAACTGTGGCCACGTCTTTCTCTGGGAGTTTGCTTCTGCTAGAACTGTTGATTTCCATGTTGTTCTTGGTCTTCCAACCCGCCGTGCACCCTGAGGATTCCATTCAAATGACTGCTTTGCAATTTCATCGTTTGGTTTCCTCAGTGTGTGACCAATCCATTGCCATTTACGCTTTCTTATGTCAACGTCCAGCCGCTCCTGGCTTGTCCTGCGCCACAATTCCTCGTTTGATATAATTTGTGGCCAGCGAATTTTTAGAATATGGCGTAGACAACGGTTCACAAAAGCCTGCAATTTCTTTGAGATGGTAGTCGTGACTTTCCAGGTTTCGCAAGCATATAACAGCACGGATTTGACATTGGATTCGAAGAATCTCAACTTTGTGCGCAAGGAGATTTGACATGATTTCCAAATTTGGGAGAGAGAACCGAAGGCTGCGCGAGCTTTATTTATTCTACTTTGAACGTCCAGATCAGTACCACCATTTGCAGAAACAATACTTCCAAGGTAGTTAAATTGTTCCACCTCTTCAACTGGCGTCTCCTGTATTAAAATACGCTGATGTGTGGAGCGGCCTGTGAGCATTATTTTTGTCTTTTTGCTATTTATTTTCAGACCACTCGCCTCTCCTTTTACCTTCAGAGCTTGACACATCCCGTTCAGCCCGCTGATGTTATTTGCCAAGAGACATATATCATCGGCATAGTCTAAGTGGCTAAGCCTTTCAAACGGTCTCCATTGAATGCCCTGCCTCTCTGATGTTCCAACGCTGGCCGTCAAGACATCGTCAATCGCCAGTAGAAAGAGAATTGGCGATAGAACATCTCCCTGTCTCACACCCTGCCGCACTTCGAAAGAGTCGGATAGCTGCCCATTGTGTAAAACAAAGCATCTTGCGTTGTTATAGGACTCTCTTATAATGGCAACAATTTTTGGGGGAATTCCTCTACCAAGAAGTGATCTCCATATACATTCACGGTATACAATAGGGTTGTGCATTTTAGTTCACTTTAAAGAGCGCTCAATTTAGTTCAATTTTTTTTAGTGAACTAGTTCGCTCTTCTAGTTCATTTAGTTCACTAGTTCAATACAATCTACCAAAAAACATAAAAAAATAAAGTGAATTTTAAATAAAGTTTTCACACCCTCAGCCCTAAATTTGTTTTCCTTATTACATAAAAAGTGTATATTACATACCTATTTCTTTATAATAATGACAATTAACACAATAACACAATCCAAAACCTGCCACAACGCCACGCAACTCATTGTCATCAGATTCAGATCCAAATTACATTTACCTTTACCTAGTTCGTATCGTTTCGTATCGTAAGATCTCTAGTTCGTTTAGCTCCCTAGTTCGTTTAGCTCTCTAGTTCGTTTAGTTCTCTAGTTCATTTAGCTCTCTAGTTCGTTTAGTTTGTTAGCTCTCAAGTTCGATCATGAACTGGTGAGCTATACTGAACGACATATAGTTCACTATCACTAGTTCGTTTGAGGTTTGAAGTCTGTTTTCTGTATCTGTTGCTGTTGCAGCAGTGTAGGTGTAGCTCGTTCCACTCAATAGCTCTCGGAGTTGCGTGAGTGTATGCGTATGCATTGATGTAAATATGAAGAGTAATGCAATACGCACGAAAAAAAAAACACAATTTTCATTCCACTAGCAACTGCACATCCAAAGCAGACTAAGGTGTATTGGTTTTGGTATGAATATGGATAATGGATATGGATACACACAAATTCCAATGTTCGCTAGCTCTTAAGTTCGCTATATTGAACTGAGCTGTTGAACTAAATGACCTATAATGTGGTGAACTAGTTCACCTAGTTCGCGTAAGGGAGCTGCTCTTTGAACTAGTTCGTTCGCGAACTACACAAGCCTAGTATACAATTCTGTCTAACCCCACTTTGGATTTCAAACTCCTCTGAAAACCTTCCTTTATGCAAAACGTGACATTTGGATTCATCATTATATGTAATCAATTTATCCGGGATGCCCCTCCTGCGCAAAGCAAGCAAGATAAATTCTCTATTGACTGTTTCAAACGCCTTTTCAAAGTTGATGAACAGCGGTTGAAGTGGTGATCAATATTCAACGTTCGGTTGTGTTCGGTTATGATCCGCAGGGTGTTGATGTGGTCCACACAGAAATATCCAGTGTGGAAACATGCTTGTTCGGCGTCAAGCATGTCTTCAAGGTGGTCTTTTATTCGCTCCAGGACGATTTTTGCTATCATTTTGGCTACAGCAGGCAGCATGCAAATTCCTCTCCAGTTTTCGTATTGCGTAAGTTCTCCTTTCTTTGGTAGCTTGACAATCATTCCCTTTTTCCACTCCTTAGGAAAGGTTTCTTTTTTCCAAACTCTCTCAATGAGTGGGTGCAGGAGCTCACTCGATGTTGTTGGCGCTGCTTGTAAGAGCTCTGCGGGAATACCGTCACCGCTTTGTTGTTCTGCAGTGCTCTGATTGCGATTAAGATTTCTTCTCTACTGGGGAATACAGTGCTTATTCAGGAATTTCTTAATACGGACGGATCATTGTGTGTTGTGTTGATTTTGCTGGGGAAAACGCGATTAAAAACTGCAGAAAAGTGCTCCTTCCACATTTTTAGCTGGTCGTCATCCGAAATTAGCAGTGATCCGTCTATGTCCTTTACTAGGTGTTGTTTAGGGCTTTGGATACCTGTTAGTTCATTGGTTATTCTGTATAAGGTCCTACTGTCACACATACTTGCGGCCTCTTCTGCTTCTGTTGCCAATGCGTTCAGTTACACTTATCACGTCACACGATACTTCTCTAATCTCCATGCTCAGAAAGCCAGGCACTGTTTCTTCCCTGCGACCGAGCGACTATACTTTCACCAGCACCTGATATTAGAACATTTTTCACAGCACAGCAATGGTTTTCGATGAAGATAGGTTCCGTGCTACTGATTGCTATCAATCCTTGTGAAAGGTTGTCCCCTAGTTGTTATGGTGGATTGCGAAATCTTTAAATCTATCGGTATTTAACTTGGACATTCAGGTGTTTCCTCGGAAACTCTGAACCGCAGCTGTGTGTCATCTTACGGTAGCAGCCATCAGATGGTCGTCCCCGGCCATTCCCTTGTCTGCTCTCCTTCTGTTTCGAACTTCCTGGAGACTTCTTCTAAATTGCCGACTGATCAGTTTTTCCGTCCGTCGACACCCAACTGATTTTGTGGCACGCCTTGTGCTCAAGAATGAACCCTCCTTTTACAAGGCGGTTGGTGTTAAAAAAAATTGACAAGACATTCACCATTGTCGTTGAGGTCACCAACAACATGCTATCACAGATACTATAGTTACATAGATATCGCACGCTTAGCAAATAAAAATGACTACTTTTTTTATCGTGGGACGTAGAGCTACATCCTAGTTATATAAATATTGTGTGAGTTATGTCCCACATAAGATGTTAAAAAAGATAGATTTACATACATAGACATAAATACAAAACATCAACAACAAATCATCAGTAGTTTGATCAACTGATTCGATTTTTTTTAGGACGAAAGAAAAGAGCTTGCAATCACAAAATATTGAAAAAACGGTCATTTTTATTTGTACTGGATGCGATATCTATGTAACTCTAGTATCTGTAATGCTATCATAAGCAACGTAGTACCTCGTGGCATGATGGTTAGTGCGTAGGACTGTCATGCCGAAGGTGTGGGCTCGATTCCCAGCCATGCCACCTGAAAACAGAATTGTTTTATCCGAGGTACTGCCTCTTGCGGGGAACTGACAAATCCTCCAAGAGTATACTTGTCATGAAAAAGTGCTTCGCCGTTCGGACTCGGCAAAAAACTGTAGGTCCCATCCATTCCTGCCAACAACACGCACATAGGAATGGTTGTGAGCTGTAAGTCACTAGGCCCTGGTTCTCCACGAGCTGTTGCGCCATCCAATTTATTTTATTTATTTATCATAAGCAACACTCAGCCGGTTATAAATTGCTTCCTTCTCCTCGATAGAAGAGTGCTCCGTTGGGGCGTAACACTGTATGATGGTGACGTGACGTACTCTAGTCCGGGACCTAGCTTTCATGATCCTGTCATCTAAGGGCTCCCAGGAAATTAAGCTCTTGAAAGCTGTTTTAGAAAGCAGCAATACAACGCCAGATTCACGATTACTTACAGGTGCCTTTCCGAAGTAGAGTAGTACAGTGTTACGAGTAGGAGACTTATACTTCCCTGAGCCCAACCATCTAATTTCACTAATCTCTAGGATGCCCATCTTATGTCACATGAACTCTTTCTCCAATTGGAGGAATCTGGCAGTTTGCGGACCTTCACTTCCGTTGCCAAGAAGCATCTTAACATTCCAAAAAAGCTTTCTTTCTTTGTCCGGGTACATTAGCCAAAAGTTGTCAACGTGTTATCATTTCTTATTCGAGCCGTAGTGTCGGTTTCGTTAGCGGAATTGGTTTCAGTTACGGAGAATGCTAACCTCCTTAACCTATTCTAGAAAGCTTGGCCTTTCGCACTTGTAATTTTAGCCTATTTACGTATATAGGGATATGCAAATAGTTGTCCGGGGACCACCACGAGGAGGTAAAATAAGCACTTCACCGTGACTAATTGTTTGCGCTACTGACCCAGACCAAGTTCTGAGCAATCAATAGTTTCCCGATCAGGCACGATGCAAGTCGCAAGTTTTGAGGGTACCTTTTAACGTTGAATCTAATATATGTAACGCCCAACATGGGTTTTTTTCGGGTAAATCAACTGTCACTAATCTGGCATGTTTTTTCTCTTTCGTTATTAATTGTATTGCAAGGCAAGTTGATGCTATCTTCACGGATTTTAGAAAGGCATTTGACTCAGTATGTCACAACATCCTGCTTCGTAAACTTGAAAGTTTTGGGATTCTCTCTAATCTCCTTCGGTGGATTTCAGCTTTTTTAACTGATAGGGTCCAAAAGGTTAAGCTTGACAATCAAACCTCTAGATCTATTAGATGTACCTCAGGAGTTCCCCAGGGCAGTCATCTTGGTCCACTTTTATTTATAATTTTTATCGATGATATATGTAAAAACATTAAGTTCAGCCAATGTCTCATATACGCTGATGATCTTAAATTATTTTTAAAAGTTAATTCGATTTATGACTGCTTTAATCTCCAAATAGACCTCGATCATTTATCTTACTGGTGTACTCACTTAAGGACTTAAAGGAAATTTAAATTTATCAGACTTTAAATTAAATTGTAAACTGAAACTGGGGTTAAAGAATATTTAACAAAGCAATTTTCTCCTTAAAGTCTCTTAAGAGGCTTCAAATTATCTTATCCATCACTTAATCCGATTCATCAAGAACTTTAGGTAGCTAGTAACATCTTTTACATCTCATTAGCAAAACAAACAAAATATAAACACCCTTCGTTCTCATCAAATAACTTCCAATGTTATTTTATTTGTTTCCTTAACATTACCGTAAATTATATCCATTTCACAAGTCATCATTACATTTACTCCCACACACACAGCATTCCAATTTATGCCCACGTAGAGGTAGAAAATTTCCCTTAATTCCTAAAAGGGTTCTTAGCAATTCCTCCCACTTTTGGATCGACCAACCACCACGATGGTATTGTTCCTGCAGCTAGCTAACACATAATACCATTGGACAAGAAGAACCATGTCACGTAGGTGCTTAGCAGCAACGTGACATGACCATAATCCTGCAGGACACTTCTCGAAATAGGTAGTACTTCAAAAGAATAGAAGACACTTTACACACAAATACAAAAAAAACAAAATCTCTATAGGTGTTCCCACTTTTAAGTTCTGTTGATAAGGCTGCACTGACCAACCGACTTAAGCGAAGCTGAAAGATTTCAAGGATTAATGTATAGCATCACCATTTTATCTTTATTTTTTTTTCTATTTCTTTTTAGGCGTCACAAAACAGGTTGGTGACGCATTACTGCTCGAGGGGCAACAACGGACTGGACGTGTTGTTAGCATAGGTATTGCACCCTGGGGCATTGTGGAGAGAAATCACGAGCTTCTGGGACATAACCGTGAGGTTCCCTGCCACAGCATCAGTTCGCCAAGGTAAGAATAAGTTAAATACAAATAAGGAAAAAAAACATTTTTTTTCGTTATCTTGTGTGACACTAGATTGTATGTACATCCTGCTATCACAATACAGATACAGATATAAAATTACAATTTTCGTTTATTTCATTTTTTGTTATTCTTGTCTCGTTATTCGATATATCCAGATCCAGATTGGCTGTTCTCAACAATCGTCATGCATACTTCCTCCTAGTCGATAACGGTACTCAAGCAAAGTATGGTGCGGAGTTGATCCTTCGAAGGAAACTGGAAAAATTCATTTCGAATCTGAAACTTCATCCTTGTAAGTAATTGGGAATATTTTTTGCTATACTGTTTTTTTTTTGCATTCCCTTTGGGAATATAAGTGGGACGAGTGCTATGTATGTAAGTAAAACAGAGATGAGGAGAGGGTTTGAGTGGGTTTTGAACTTTTTCCAATATTTTTTCAAAGTTGTTTTTGAATCTTTTTTTTAAAGGAACTTTTTTGTAGGGTATGTCCATTTTGTTGGTTGATTTGATACTCGAATTTGATGGAGTGGTGTAAGCTTTTCAAACTCAAGCAGCTTGGTTCCGTTTCGATGGATTTTGCTTTATTTTCTCGCATCTGTTCGAAAAGTAAAATAGAAAACTTAAGTTTTATTTATGGCGTTAGTTTTTTTTTAAGTAAGCATCAAACGAAGCGAAACTATCATTGAGTTCAAAAAGAAAGTAGAAAAAAGGTGTAAAAGAGTTAACTAACTCGATGCAAACTTATCGGAAAAAAAAGAAAAGTTAAGGAAGTTTTGGAAGTCATTTCGCTTACATTATCAGGGCGACAGCACAACTTTTTGGGGAACCAAGGATACGATTATAGAGATACAGACTATTGCTCTTAATTATTGGACTATTCCACTAAAATTATAATTGCGTAGAAGTTCCGAAAAAAATTGAGTCATTAAAGGTATCACAGCTTTATAAATGTTTTCAATTGGCTTATTCCTACCTCTTGGACTATTTGGCCGTTTTTAGTAGGAAACAGATGCCTTATTCACATAGTGCTTAATTTCGATGTTTTTAGACAATATTTAGAGATATTTTTTCAATACAAATTTTAAATGACCCTGGGCCTGGGTAGAAGAGAATCTTCTCTTCGCTGGTGGTTATTGTTAGTTTCTCATCAGATGATTCGGATGCAGAAATCTTCTGCGGGATTGGATAAGGTATCTGTCGAGTTGTGGAAATTTGGCTTTTTCATACACCTTTTATGGTATTATTTTTATCCAATTTGGTATTTTTAAACACAATTTATTAAAAAAAAACTGCTCACTTCTTCCTTGAAAAACGCTTTGTAATTCACAGCAATTTGCATCATTTTCAGTGATCAAAACTTATATTAATTGTTTCAATATTAATCAGCTATCAATTATTGAATGTTGCTTATGACGTTTTTTTAGAACTTTGTCGTAGTTATGCAAGCATCGATGCAGTGATAGGTGAAATTGGCTGCGTTGAAGTTGTATCGGTATAGTCCCTTGAACCTTAAAAAATTTGACAGTTAAGAATTTTTCATTCTAGGTTTTTTCAAATAGTGGTAAAAACTTCTGCAGTTAGTTTGTCCTTAATTAGTTGTGAAAAATTCAATTTTTCGTGCGATGTTTTCTATGTTTCTTGTTTTATTTCCCTAAATTCATATGAAATAAGCAAAGAGCTACGGAAAAGTTCTTAGAAACTATTATTTTGACATTTTCATTGATTAATAATTTGTCTTCAACTAACCATTGATTGTATGTGACAATTTTAAGATTGTCGTTCAATGTTTTCTATATTTTTTGCTTTAATTCATAAACTCATAATAGCCTATTGAATAGACCTTTTAAAAAGGAACAATTACGTGCAAGGGTTTTTATTATTGAATATGTTTGTTTGGCCCATAGGCATGCTTAAAACCGAAAATGCTACTAAATTCACCCATGCGTTTCTGAGAGAATGGTCACACTGGCCACTTTTCAGTATTTTTGGTATAACTCGAAAACTAAGCGGAATTTGACAATTTTACATATAATACTTTTTGTTCAAAATTAAATTCTCTATTGGAATGGATAGTTCAAAAAATTTTACGAAAAAATTTAAGCAGGAAAAGTAAAAAAAAACCAACATAAAAAAATCGAAAAATCAAAGATTTTTAATTTTTTTTCTAAATTGCGCATAACTTTTTTCGGAGCAAAGATACGCTCAAGACATTCATGAACAAAGTAAACTGGAGTCTTACGGCTTTAATATGACATGTTAAAAAAGCCATATTATTTAAAAATTGACAGAGATATAGCCATTCAAACTTTACCATTTCTTATCATTTTCCGCAGTTTTTGCCCGAAAGCCGATTTTTTGGTACTTTATGACTAATTTAATACCAAATCTAATGTTAATCGGACCAGCCGTTCGGTCTGCAGGTCTGAACGCATTTAAAAACAGCCGAAAAACGAAATTGCGAACTTACATCCTTATTATAAATTCTCTATAGTTCTAATGTCATATTATATCAAAATTTTGATTTCGAAAATTTTTACGAAAGTGAAATTTGCCATATTGTACCGAAGAAGGGACTTTCGGGCCAAAACTGAGAAAAATTATAAGAAATGATAAGGTTTGAATGGGAATATCTCTGTCAATTTTGAACAAATATTAATTTTTGAACATGCCATATTAAGGCCTTTAGTCTCTTCTTTATTTTGTCTATGCATGTCTTGACCCTATCTTTGCTTCAAAAAAAGTTATGCACAATTTATAAAAAAATTTAGATATCCTTGATTTTTTGATTTTTTTTAAGTTGGGTTTTGTTAATTTTTCCTGCTTAAATTTTTTCGTAAAATTTTTTGAACTATCCACTCCAATAGAAAATTTAATTTTGAACAAAAAGTATTATATGTAAAATTGTCAAATTCCGCTTAGTTTTCGAGTTATACCAAAAATACTGAAAAGTGGCCAGTGTGACCATTCTCTCAGAAACGCATGGGTGAATTTAGTAGCATTTTCGGTTTTAAGCATGCCTATGGGCCAAACAATCATATTCAATAATAAAAACCCTTGCACGTAATTGTTCCTTTATACCTCTCATTTTCCGGTCTATTCAATAGGCTATAAGCAGTTACATTCATAAAGGTTCAAAATTGATTATGTTGAACTGTTTATTGCTTAATCGCGTTTTCACTGGGTCAAATGAAATGATTTTTTTGAAAAATACATATAAAACATTGCACAAAAAACTGAATTGAATTTGTCACATCCAATTAATGATTAATTAACGGCAGATTACTGGAGCAATAAAATATAGAAGTTTTACCACTTTTTGAAAAAAAAAAAACAGAAAATATAGAACGAAAAATTCTTAATCGTCAAATATTATAAACGATGAATTATTTAGTCTTAAACTATTCGGTTTGAGCAGTTTTTATCCCTTTTCGAGGTGGTGCAATGCAAACTCGATGTCAAGTAAGCAATGAACTTAAAAAACGTAAAAACATTGTACGACAAATTCGAAATTGTTGCAACTAATTAAAGGGGTTGGGGACAAAATTCCGCATGTGAAAAAATTCTTTTTCAAAATTCTTCTTTCAAAATTCTGCTTTTCAAAACTCAGCTTTCAAAACTCTGTTTTCCATAATTCTGTTTTTCAAAATTCTGTTTTTAAAATTCTGTTTTTCATAATTCTGTTTTACAAAATTCTGCAAATAATAAAAAAGAAGTCTTTATTATTTTCCATAAGACTTCTTTTTTATTAAAACTCAGCAAATAATAAAAAAGAAGTCTTATGGAAAATAATAAAGACTTCTTTTTTATTATTTGCAGAGTTTTGTAAGAGAATTTAAAATGTAAGTTTAAATGTCGATTTAAGATTAACATGCTTCGAATTCATGCAGTGGATGCCGACATTTTTTGTTGTCTGTGATTACCTACGACTTTTTGGACATCGAATTGTTACACAAAAGAGTAAATAAGAACAAAAACATATTTATAGCTCGAAGGGACTGCGGGATTAAAAAAAGGGACTGTTTTATGTCAACTGCATTCGCTGGTAAGCATCGGCATTTTTTTAACAAACAAATATCAAAAGCCCAAATGGACTAGGTATGAGAAAGCAAACATAAAAGAGGACGCTGTTCTCAAAAAATCCATTGTGTCCATCTGTCTTTCTGTACCTCAATCTTTCTCTTAAACCGCTGAAGCGACTTCTTCTTGAGTCTTAAGTTTTGGCTAAAAAGACCATTGATATATTGTTAACTTCAAAAATAACGGTTTCTTCAACAATTAAGAAAATCTTAAATGAATACATTTGGTGACGCAACAACTCGTGGAGAACTAGAGCCTCTAGTGGCCTGCAACTCTCAACAACTGTGTGCATTCTGTTGACAAGAATGGTGTTAAGAAAAGCTATTTTACCTCAAAAATGGCTCTTAAGGTTTTGATAAATTTTTTCCTGTGTATTATTGTCCAAACAGAGTATTTTGTTAATAAATGGTTATATATAAACAGAAAACAAAAGTAGAAGAATTTTCTTTTTCTCAAAACAAATTGATAGAATTTTGGAAAGCTGAATTACGTCAGACAGAATAAAAAAATAGAATTTTGAAAAGCAGAATTTTTTGAAGAAAACAGAATTTTGAAACCAGAATTTTGACCTGTTTCCTAATTAAAGACTAGTCAACGACAACTTACTAAGCCATATACCATTAGGTATAAGCAGTTTGTACCCTATTTTAAGGTGGTGCTTCGCTTACTTGATATCAAAACTATATAAGTATCCAAAAAAACATGGAAAACAATGCACAGTAGAATTAAATTTTGTCACAACTAAATAAAGCCTTACAAACGGCAAACTATTAAGCCATAAGACATTAAGGGCCAGTTTTTCAGTTCAGGCTTTACTCTGAGTTAAATCAGAGTTAACTAATCCTGAAAATAAATTAGCCCTGAGTTAACTCAGGAACAGTTTTTCAGTTGAGGATTAACTTTATCTTTCAGCTGTCAAAATTCTAGGGCCAACGATGCGCGACACTACGGATATCACCGGAATAGAGATGGCGCTACAACGGAATTGCACTGGAAATAACTTTCAATATCGAAATCAAGATGGCGCCACAGCTGAAAAGGCCCTCAATTTGGCCCCAGAGTTAACTCAATAAAATAGGTGAGTTAACTCGGAGTTAACTTAGGATTTCAATTAACTGAAAAACACATTTCTGGAGTTAACTCAGGTTCAACCCCGAGACTAGGATGATCTCGCACTGAAAAGCTGGCCCTAAGTATAATAAGTTTTTACCGCTTTTCGAGTTATGATAAGTTAGCAAAGTACCCAAAAAAACATAAAAAAACATTGCGTGATCAAATTGAATTTATCACAACTAATTTACGACTAATTAACGGCAAATTATTAAGTCATAAGCCATCTGGTATAAGAAGCTTTTACTGACTTTCGACAGCGTGCTTGGCTAACTTGATATCAAATTAACAAGGCAAAAAAAAATATAGAAAACATTGAATTACAAATTTGAAAATTAACCACCAACTCATTTTTCGATTCATCAAAGTTGCTTTGCTAACTTGACATTCATGTTGATACAAGCTTGTGGGAAAACGAAATCTATCACAGTGACTGGAAGGATGGTGTGATTGTTAAGTTGGCAAATAAAGGTGAAAGGTATTACAGTTTTGTTCGTTTTTCCAAAACTAATAGCAACCATCATTCTTGAGTGGATAACGGTTAGAATCGAGTCAGTGGGTGGTCGTGTGTCGACCATATCAACACTCTTCGTATCGTTCCTGAGCAGTTTGCGCAGTTTCAATCCCCGCTTAACCTCATGTTCGAGGATTTTGAGAAGGCTTTTGACCGAGTCAACCGTGAATATATATGGGGATTATTTCTTGGTAGGGGAATACCCCCAAATATTGTTGATATTGCAAGATGTTTTGTTTCGCACAATAGGCAGCTATCCGACACTTTCGAAGTGTGACAGGGTGGGAGACAGGGTGATGTTCTATCGCCAATTTTTTTCTACTAGCGATAGTCAATATTTTGACGGCCAGCGTTGGACTAGCGGAGACACAGGGCATTCAATGGAGACTGTTTGAAAGGTTTAGAGCCGTTTTCTTCACTACAAGTTGAACACAACTTGATGATTTTTTTTTTTTTTCAACTTGTGTTTTTGGTTTTCTTCACTCAAAGATGACGATTTCAACTTCCAATTTTCAACTCTAGAGTTTATCAACTTTCGATTTTCTCAACTAAAAACCAAAGTAGAAGTTGGTCGTGTAAACTTGAGATTTTTTATTATAACGGGTGATTTTTTAGCTGGTTTGGTTTTGGCAACACTGGTTTTGACAGCTGACGTGTGTTTAGTACCTTGTGTCACTGTCAAACAGCTTCAGTTTGGTCTGCAATTTAACCATGGATCGTCTTACAAATGAACAACGCTTGCAAATTATTGAATTTTACTATCAAAATTCGTGCTCGGTTCGAAATGTTCATCCGCTTTTTTATCGAAAAATTGTGTTCAGCGATGAGGCTCATTTTTGGTTGAATGGGTACGTAAATAAGCATAATTGCCGCATTTGGAGTGAAGATCAGCCAGAAGCATTGCAACAGCTACCAATGCATCCCGAAAAAGCCACTGTTTGGTGCGGTTTATGGGCCGGCGGCATTATTGGGCCATATTTCTTCAAAGATGATGCGAATCGCAGCGTTACTGTCAATGGTGAACGCTACCGAGCGATGATAACAAACTTTTTTTTGCCCGAAATGGAAGTTCTTGACTTGCATGATATGTGGTTTCAACAAGACGGTGCCACATGCCACACAGCACGCGAAACAATGGCGCAATTGCGGGGCGAGTTTGGTGAACAGTTAATTTCACGTTTCGGGCCGGTCAATTGGCCGCCTAGATCGTGCGATTTGACACCATTAGATTATTTTTTGTGGGGGTATGTCAAGGCTAATGTCTATAGGGACAAGCCCGCTTCGATTGACGCACTGGAAGCCAACATCCATGCATTCATTCGTGAGATACCGGCCGATATGTGTGAAAGAGTATGCCAAAATTGGAATCAGTGGATGGGCTACCTGAGACGCAGCCGCGGTCAACATTTGCATGAAATTATCTTTAAACATTAAATTGCAAGGTTCAAACTATCGATTCAAATAAATATTTCATTCATTTGTTCGAATTTTTTGTGTTTTTTTTTTTTTAAAAGTTCTAAACCTCTTAAAAAATCACCCTTTAATTAAGATTTTTGTTCTTTATTTTTTTTATTATAAGTTTTTTTCACTTTCAATATTCAGAACAAATTAATTTAAACCATATTTTGAGGAAAATATTTTTGGAAAGTTGATATTTTTCCCACAAAGTCAAACACTTATTTTCTGCAAGATGAATACAAATAAAACAATTCGAAATGAAACTAAATTTTCACGTTTAAAAACGACCAAATAGACAACATTGGGTAGTTTGTTTTTGTTATTTTTTATTTGTTTTGACAGCGAAATTAATTCCGGAACTTAAATTTTAAATTGAATGAACGCAATTTATGCAAATCCACCATTGAAATTGACACATCTGTCACAAATATCCCAGGGATGTTTTGAAAAACTCAAGTAGGCCAACTCTCAAATTTCAACTCTCGTGTTGAGAATTAAAGAAGTGGAGAAAAGAAATTTTCAACTTGCTATTCAACTCTCGATTTGGTATCAACTCTAGAGTTGGCCAACTCCGGAGTTTTTGGCAAGTTGAACAATAGCTCGTGCTGCCTTCGTTACTCTGCCCCCAATTTGAAAATCCAGTCAAATCTCCTCACGTACTTAGTTGAAATTCTTCGAATCCAATATCAAATCCTTACTGTTATTTACTCGTACCTCGTGGCATGATGGTTAGTGCGTAGGACTGTCATGCCGAAGGTGTGGGTTCGATTCCCAGCCGTGCCACCTAAAAACAGGATAAGTCAAGAGCGGCTGGAAGTTGACATAAGAAAGCGTAAATGGCAATGGATTGGTCAAACACTGAAGAAACCTAACGATGAAATTGTAAATCAGTCCTTTGAATGGAGTTCTTAGGGTGCACGGCGGGTTGGAAGACCAAGAAAAAGTGTAAATCAACGGTTCTAGAATCAGACTCCCAGAGAGAGGGGTGGTCGCAGTTAAAATATAGCTGCAGACCGTGAAGTATGGAAACGATTTGCTGGCGCCCTATGCCCCAATCGGGGTTACAGGACTATATAATGATGATAAACTTTCAGTTCAACAGTTATCGGACTATAACACTTTTCCTGCACGATATACAGACTTACGCTTATTCAATCAAAAATAGCATTAATTTAGGCCTTTCCAATGATACAGGCCAGAAAGCGTTTCAACATTTGGGACGCAGTTTGTACAGGAAATTTTGTTTAGTGCAGTGCAAGGTGCAACAGTAATCGGGCTTTAATACTTTCCCTGAAAGATATGCAGACTGAGGCACACACAAACAAATAATCATTGAGACCCTTTCAATCATATAATAGGACGCAACTCTCCTTTGATTTTCTGTTTTAACTTCATTTTAAAAGTAAATTAAAGAATACTGACTTTAAGAACTTGTTTTATATTTAAAACCAATTTTGTTCGAAAATAACCTATTTGCCTAAGCGGGTCATACAATTTTTTCTTACTTAAATCCCCCTACACAATGCATTTTATACAAGTCACCCTGCATAGAGCCATCGTGCTCATATATTTTGTACACAAGTATTTTGATTCCTGTTTTTTGTTTTGTGTACAAAATTTCTCGCTACTTTAGTTTCATAAAATATTTTTAAAATCTTTCCTGTTCTATTATTAAAACAATTCAAATTATTTTATATTGAAAAACAGAAGTATAAATATTTCAGTCGAAATCCTACAGTGCTTGTTATGATGCTGTTATGTATAATAAACCTTACCTGTACTTATACATTAAGGTGGTCACGAATTATTTTGTTTTGTGCTTCTTTCAGATCTTTAAAATCCTGTTTTAGACAGGTCACTTGAATTGATTGATTGATGAAGCAACCTTAAATTTTTTTTAGTTGGAAAATATTTCTCAAATATTCATCTTGATTACAAAAAGAATTTTGATACATTTTTAAGGGTTTATTCTTAGAAAAAAAAATAAAATTTAGTATAAATGAAGCAAAAAATAAAAGTTTGTATCTGTAATTTCTTAAAGCTTTTGAACACATTTCTTTTTTGACCTATTCGAATAGTAAAAGGAAATGAAGGAAAAGGAATCACTGATATTCTTCAGTCAATTAGATTTGCGATGGATTCCTTGAATGAATTTGGAAATTTAAATACATATACATATGTACATGTACATGCCTAAAAAAAGACGTAGTTGGTTGGTGAAAAGTTCTTACAAGATTATATGTAATTTTTATTAAATCAATGCCTTGATTTCTAAAGAATAGAAATAAACGGTAGAATAGCTGTCAAAAAATAAAAATAGAGTAAAATTCCTGAATCACCTTATTGCTCATATTCAAATAAATTTATTTGGCTTCAATTATAGGAACACCTGAAATAAAACAAAGATTTGTTTTTTCTTTGTTTGAATTTGCATTTTCAAAAGCCAATTAAAATTTCAAATCAAAGTTGAACCATATCCTTTATTTAGCTGACACTCCCATCATAAAAAAAGCTTTAAATCAGACATAAAAATATATTGTATTCACAGGATAGAGGTAATGAATGCATCAACTTTTAAATTTTAGTATACAAACATATATAACATTTATGTATATACATATGTGTTTCTGCGTGAAAGTCAATATAAAAATACTTATATACACTTTTTAATTTTGTTTGTTTTAATAAAATGTCTTTGTCTTGTTATAAATTTCAAATTTCAACCCCACGTATACCTACATTTGAAATTTGATATACGAGCAAAAGTTAGAGGACTCTCGACATTTTTCAAATACAAAATAATACTCCTCAGTCCTCACCTGAGGCAAATGCACAAAGCGATTCAAATAATATTATTTTAACGCTTGTGTTCATTTCAATTGAATAAAATAAATCATGAGAGGTACTAGGTACCTAAATGAAAATTTTTATTTTTAAATATTTGCATGGATTAAAATATAACTCAATACTCAATAGTCATCTCGATAGATGCTGGAGGTCAATTTGCCTTTAAAGCAAAAAGCAAGAGTCACGCAAGGAGAATGATTCTCCGAAATTTGAATGTTCGGTTAATTCTTCTAATTGAGGCAAAGGTTAAATATCTCAGAAATGGTTACTTTAAAAATTAATGAAACAATTTTGTGCTCAAAAAGTGTCCAGGACATTACTTTTTTTATCAAATGTATCCACCTAAAATAAACATTAGGGTGGTCACTTAAAATCTGCTAACAAATTCAGAGCATGTAGGTGGAAAGTAGACAAGAAAAAAATCCTAGCGGAGGGGGGTTATATCTCCCACCGCTTGGTTGAGAGAGGCAATTTAATAAAATAATTGCATAAAATAGAAAAAAAAATTAATTAAAAAATAACGGCAATACTTACAGCAATGTTTTGTAGCTTTTTGGAAAGACAGAAATCCATTTTAATAGTTGACTATTAAATAAAGTTCTTTGAATAAACAATTTCAGCAAAATCTGTTTTCAGACCTATAATTTAAAATAACATAATAATAATTTGTCTTCAAAATGTTGAGTTTGAAACTGTTTTTTGCCACAACTGTCAAAAAATTTAATTTAAAAAGAAGCCGTAAGAATGGATTTTTTTCTTTCTAAAACGCTACAAAACATTACTGTAAGTATTGCCGTTATTTTTTAATTAATTTTTTTCTATTTTATGAAAATATTTTATTAAATTGCCCCTCCCGTCCAAGCGGGGGGAGATATTACCCCCTTCCGATATGATTTTTTTTGTCTAGTTCCCACCTCATTGCTCTGAATTTTGTTGGCAGATCTAACGCTCATTTTCTAGTATGCAAAAAAAAGGGAAATTTAATTCACCCCTATAGCGACTATAGGGGATGAAAATAAAAATCTGAAAATTAGGGAATTTTTTTTTTCATTTAGAGCTGATTTGGGCCCGGGATGACCTTTTTTTAACGACCACCCTAATATGCATATGTTGTAGTACCACTCAGCGGTTCCCAGTTCTAACAAAGAATATAGAGCTACCAAGAAGTCGCATCTCATACAAATTTTGATGGGTTCCAAGAAATGAGGAAATAAAAAAAATGGTTTACCACAATTTAAAGGCTCCTCTTACTTGATTAATCACCATGATTTTGTATTTCGCTTGGATTTCTTTGCATTCAAATTCCCCGCTAAAATAAAATATAAGAAACAAAATTTTCAAAAAAGAAATTAATTTGAAGCTTTTTATGTCAGTATTTGAAGCCCTTTGAATGAATGCTAATTTCTTGTACAAAAATTAATATTGTAGCTCTTATGGAAACTTTTCTTAATACCATAGGACCATGACCTAGTTTGGCGAACAAAATACAAAAATTGATTTTCAATTTTTTTGCTGGAGTTTGTAGCTTATTTATTTGCTAATTTGCTGCGCAGAAATTTTGTAGATGTTTTTTTTTTTTTTTACACTATCAGATCTTTGGCGAAGAAAGCTTAGTGATGCGACATTTTGCAACCAAAGAAATGCCAACACATATAAAGTGCTCATCAGGCTCATAGCTAAGTATAGTGTTAGTAGTTAGAAAGCCACAAAGTATTTATGACAATTAATGAATTCCAGTGCTCATTTCTGGTCTGCTAAAATAAAGCTCAAGCTAGGAATGAAATCTTTAAAAAAAATGAGATTTCCAAAGTTTTTTTTGCTTGAATTTGTAGCATTTTGATTTCTTTTTTGCTGCGCAAATTAAAAATTTAAACGTAAGTATCGGTTTTTTGATATTCTGGAAATTAAAGGAACAATTTTTTTTTCAATTTTTGTTAACATTTTTTGAAGAGCTGTATCTTTGTGATGAGTGGTCGTATTGAGTTGAAATAAAAAGCATTTTACAGCTTTATGTTTTTGTTTCGAGATTTGTTTACAAAAAATTTTTTCAAGTACCGTTATTGCGTTATTGCAATAAATGAGACGAGACAACAAAATTATTTTTTTTTTTTATTTTTTTTTTGAAGGTCCTCATTTCTATGGATACATTTTTTTGAGTTAATAAAATGTTATGACCAGATACCTTGTTTATTCAGCTTCAATTCAGTTTTTTGTTGTTGTGGTACGATTTTTTTTGACATGGTTTATCTGACTTTGAATTAAAAAAGATACTTTTAGCCTTGATTACCAATATCTCAGCAAATAATGACGTTATAAGAAATTCAAATACTGTTTTGAAAGTTTGAGAAAGCGGCTGGCGATGAATTGGTTAGGAGTATGCACCAGCTCATCTGTAAAATATGGTCGGAGGAAAGCATGCCCGATGAATGGAACCTCAGTAATGTTTGCCCGATCCTCAAGAAAGGCGATCCTCTGGACTGCACCAACTACAGAGGCATCAGCCTTCTTAATATCGCCTACAAGATCTTCTCTGCCGTACTTTATGGACGCCTGAAGCCATTAGTCGACAACGTGATAGGTCCATATCAGTGCGGCTTTAGGCCAGGGAAGTCCACCATTGACCAAATATTCGCACTACGGCAGATCTTAGAAAAAAACCCAGGAGTTTCAAATCGATACCCACCACCTTTTTATCGATTTCAAGGCCGCGTATGACAGCATCTATAGGGACGAGCTATATAGAGCAATGTCTAGTTTTGGCATCCCTGCCAAACTCGTCCGTTTGTGCAGGATGACCATGGAGAATGCACGCTGCTCCATCAAGGTCGGCAAAGACCTCACCGACACCTTTGATGTCAAAAAAGGTTTTAGGCAAGGCGACGCGCTGTCATGCGACTTCTTCAACATCGTTCTTGAAAGAATAGTGCAAAACTCTTACGTCAACACTAGAGGCACAATCTTTCAAAAGTCCGTCCAATTACTCGCTTACGCTGATGACATTGACATAATGGGACGAACAAAGCGTGATGTCAGTGGTGCTTTTGTGAGTATTGAGAAGGAAGCCAAGAAGATGGGTTTAACGGTGAATGAAAGCAAAACGAAGTATATGCTGTCAACAAGAAAGGACACCCAACACCGACGTCTAGGACAGAACGTCACTATAGACAGCTATAATTTTGAGGTGGTCAGAGACTTTGTCTACCTAGGATCCGCTATAAACTCAGCGAACGATACCAGTGCTGAGATCAAACGAAGAATTACTCTTGCCAATCGCTGTTTCTTCGGGCTAAGAAGGCAATTGAGAAGCAAAGCCCTCTCTCGAGCAACTAAACTGTCCCTGTATAAGACGCTTATCATCCCGGTCCTGATGTATGGTGCAGAGGCATGGACACTGCTAACGGTGGATGAGAACGCATTAGGCTGTTTCGAGAGGAAAATTCTCCGGGTGATTTTTGGTCCCGTCTGCATAGATGGGGAATGGAGGAGAAGATACAACCACGAACTGTATGGGCTGTACAGCGACACCGACCTAGCCACAAAAGTGAAAAGCCAACGACTAAGATGGCTGGGTCACCTAGAGCGAATGGACACCAATGCTCCGGCCCGGAAAGTCTTTGAATCCAACCCCGTGGGACAACGCAGTAGAGGTGGACAACGTAAAAGGTGGCGCACGCAAGTGGAAGAGGACCTCAACCAACTTGGCGTGTGAAACTGGAGACAGCTAGCTTGAAACCGAGCCGGCTGGAAGAAGCTTGTTGGTTGAGGCCCTGGTCCACCCCGGACTGTTGCGCCACCTTAAGTAAGTAAGTAAGTAAGTAACGGAGACTTTAATATTAAGAAAACCGTTAGAATTATAAATTTTCAGTTTGTGTTACTATTTTAGACATTTCATTTTTTGGAGCTTCCGGTCAATACCAAGTGAACCAGAAATGCTCTTTTTTAAGCGTAAACTGCAAATAAAAACTTATTCATACAAACATAGTTTACAGTTCCCATGCGAAAACAAATCCATATTTTGAAAACAATTTTCCACCCATTCTGTGTACCACATTGTATAATATTCAACTTGAAAAATGTTTGACTTGGCCTAAGCCACCCATTGAATAATTAATTTACCCTTTATTGATAAATAATAGGCCTAAAAATAGAAAACAACAATTTTTGAATGCATATACTATTTGCATGCAAATAATGCCATGAGGTAAATACATTTTTGTTTCTAGGTATAAACAGACCATCCACATATTTTTTTTTCTATATACTTTTTTTCGCATGCATAACAATTGCCAATCAATTCTTTTGCATGACATTCCATGACAGCAATGGTTTTTGTTTTTTGCATGAAAGTGTTAACCAATGTTGCAAAAAATAATTTTGTATTTCACCTCAATTATTTTTGACAAGCGAAAATATTTGCATTGATTTTTTTTCCACGTGGAAACTGTAAGCTAGGCTATAAGCTACAAATTTAATTTTTGCGTAACAATTAGCATTTAAAGCCTAGCTTACAGGTCCGGTGTGGAAAAAAAACTATACAAATATTTTGGCATGTCAAAAATAATTGAGGACAAATGCAAAAATGATTGTTTGCATGATTGGTTTACAGTTTTATGCAAAAAAATATTGCTGTCATGGAATATCATGCAAAACAATGAAACGAAAATTCTTTGTCATGCGAAAAAGATGTGGTGGATAAAATATTTTTTTTCTATGGTCGGTTTACACTCCCAAAAAATACTTTAATCAAGGCATTATTTGCATGCAAATAGTTTTTGCATCCAAAAATAATTATTTTATATGCTTAGGCCTAAAGTTTATTATACAGGGTGTCCCGCACCTGAGTGGAAGTATCTTAGGGTGTGGTTCCTGGGTATATTCTAAGAAAAAAATTGTATGGGGGAGAAGTTGTATCTCCCCGCCCTGAGACATTTAAGATCAACGAAAACACATCTAATAATGTGCTATAATTTTTTTGAAAGCTAATACTCCATTCTTGCATTTGGTTTTTAGATTAAGTTGTTTAAGCAAATAGTTTTTGAGAAATTAAGTTTCAAAGTCTAATTTGTTTAAAAAAATTGTGATTTATTTTTCTTAAGTCGATATTTTTCAAAATTTTTCGTAATTAAGTGCTGTTTTTGTATTCAATATTCATTGCCCTCTTTATTTTGTAATCCATTACTGAAAACTAAATGTAAAAATCTTTCTTAGTTTTTGAGAAATTAAGAAACTTTTCCCAATAAAGCCCGAAAAAATTAATTTATTCATGAATTATCCATAATTTAACCTTTTTTTCGTAAAAGTACATTTCTTTTTTTCTTAATTTCTCAAAAACTAAGATAGATTTTTACATTTGGTTTTTGGAAATGGACTAAAAATAAATGAGCGCAATGAATATTGAATACAAAAATAGCACTTAATTAAGTAAAATTTTGAAAAATATCGACTTAAGAAAAAAAAGTCACCATTTTTTCAAACAAATTTGACTTTGAAATTTAATTTCTCAAAAACTATTTGCTAAAACAACTTGATCTAAAAACCAAATGCAGGAATGGAGTATAAGCTTTAAAAAAAATTATAGCACATTATTAGATGTGTTCTCGTTGATTTTAAATGTTTTTTTTGGCATTTTAATTCAATTTTATCAGAAACTGCCCCCCCCTGCCTCAGGGAGGCAAGATACAACTTTCCCCCCATACAATTTTTTTCTTAGAATATACTCAGGAACCACACCCTAAGATACTTCCACTCAGGTGCGGGACACCCTGTATAAAGGTTAATTAATAACTCCATGCGTTTATTTATTCAATTTGGTGCACATTATTATTATTACTATTATTTAAACTATGATCTTCAGTTTTTTTGTATTTTTGTCTGCTGAATTATTAAAAAACTGTTGGAACTACTGAAAAACATATTTGCATTTAATTAGCTACAAACTCAGATATGAAAATTACTTGATACCGCCAAAAAGTTTCCGCAAAAATAAGGGACATAGGATAGGTACTGCTTCTTGGAAGGAAGTTACAAATTCTTCAAGAATATTTCTTGTCATGATTATGTGTCTCTCATCTTAACCATTCAAATCAGACAGAATATTCAAGGTCTCCTATACATTTCTGTTCACACGGCACAAGAATTATTGAATGTATAAGTCACTAAGCTCAAATTCTCTATCAGCTGTTGGACCACTCATGGTACTGGTTATTATAATAATGTTCAATTACCTTTTATTTTCTACAAAATCAACGCAAATATTTACCACACTCAATTATATTCATTATCTATTTAAACCAACAACGTCCCTAACCTGGCCTTATACCACAAACTATTATCCATTGCAGTAAATTGATTGTCCATGAAATTGTTTAAATTAAATTAATTATAAAACCCCAAAAATCGGAAACAGCAAACATACAATTTTAATTATGAACAACAATAAATAACTAAACTCACCTCGTTATATTGCTACTCTCCATACACTCAGAGAAAAATATCCTGCATAAATGGTAGGTAAACTAGAGAGACTATATACACTTTTTGACAGGATTCTTTCCTCATGAGCTAATCAATAGTAGGTACATGATTTGAACTATGAAACCTAGACAAAATAATTCCCAGTAAATAAAAAAAGGCCATTAGTGAAATAAGATCAAGACTCCATTAAGAATTCTAAGGAATTTTGGTTAATCTTGATTTTCGGAATTTACTTCTTTTTTAACGATTTTTTTTAATTTTGGATATTTGCATTTCAACTGATTGGAGAGTCAAGGAGGATAAAGCCAGTTTTAGTGCGAGAGAATTTGAGATTCAAAGTTTAAGTCCAAAGCTCAAATGATCTCGCACTGAAAAACCGGACCTTAAGACAATGAAGTCAAAACTCTCCGAGAATTGTACAACTTTGAGTTTTTATTTTCAACAATTTTTTCCTTCAGTGTCTGTAAAACACAAGACTCAGAGACCTCTCGATGAGGATGTAGCTACACTCATGTTGATGCAATAATTTAAGTGGCTAATTAGAACAAACAGTTGACACCGGGTGGCAATTTGCATCCGTATTGTTGTTTTTTTTTTTTATGTGATCGACCCTTTTTTCCGCAAGGTATTTCTGTTGATAATAGAAAAAAATAAAAAAATAAAAACTTGTCCCACATCCTGGGATTCCTCTATTCCATACTATTTCTGTCATTCGACAATAATATGCCTATGTGTGTGTGTATATATCTACCTTCAAACTAAAATGTAATATTTAAATTTTCTCTTACAGTTACACATTCCAGCACACCAGTGGTCTGCCTTGTTATTGAGGGTGGGACGAATACGATACGTGCAGTCCTCGAATACGTGACAGATACACCGCCCGTTCCGGTTGTGGTATGCGATGGATCCGGTCGTGCAGCCGACTTAATAGCTTTCGTGCATAAGTAAGTTCCATGTTGGCTTTTTGACTTTAACTTTTGTTTAAGGAATTTCCTATATGTATATACGACACACAGATAGAGGGATTTTGATCCTACCTACGAACGTATAAACAGGGTTATTTAAAAAGACGTTATTCGCCAGTTAAGTAGGTATGGTTTTGCTATACTATGCGCTATAAAAAATAATATCACAACTTGAATGGATATAAAAGAAGAGAAAGAGAAATAGTTGCACGATTATACAATATAAAAGAGAAGTTTTTATATGGGGAACATAGGTTCAAGGCTTTGTACGATGACACATTAGGATTCGTCAAACAACATCATCACACAATATAACGGATTTTAAAATGTGTATAGAATTCTTATAATTTATATATTTTGTTAATATGATTTGTTGATACACATTTGAGGATAAGCTAGCTTAACGCTTAGGTATATGTAGCTTTACCATACCATTTTTTTAAATTTGAAATGAAAATAGATGACAAGTATGAAAATCTGTAATAATTTTTTAACTTTGAATTTATGGTGCCGAAACGACAAAAACGGATTAAGTTCCCATTTTAAAAATCTCGTTCTTAAAATATTGATTACAGCCCATAGAAAATGTATACTTTATCTACGAACACAAATCCAATTTAAAGTTTTTAAATTTCGTTATCTCCATCTGGAAATAGTTATAATTCATCGAAAAGTCCATTGGAAAATCGTGTGCGTATAAAATCGAGCTCAAATGTCAAACAAACTGGGTTTTCACATATACCTACAATAACGGTAAACGCTACTGAAAAATATTTAATATGGATAGCTTGTAGCTCATGCCATTTTCTACATAACAGATATTGACACTTTTTTCCTCCCACTGATCGCCTAGAAGACACATTGACATTACCATTTCAAAACACTTAAAATTACGAAAAATTTGGTTTTTCAACTAATACTTCAAGAGCCAGAGAAAACAAAGTTGGTTCATTATGCAATTTATTACTGAACTGATTTTTTTGATGTTATATGTTCAGGGGTGTCCTCCAAATATAAATACAAGCTAGGTTGACTGGAGGAGCGCGAGCGTCAAATATCTCGTGAACCATGCTTAGTACGAATATAAAAGTAGGGGAGAGGGGGGGCAAGAAGGACTACTTAAGCTTCAAACGTGTCTTTCTTCTTTAATATTTCTTAAAATCAAATCAAACTTTTCGCAAAAAATAGCTTGAACCTTAAGCTTTATTATAACAAAGGATCATAAGGGTTTGAGATACAAAACTAGAACAAAAAATATAACACTATATCAAAAGTCAGTTTTGCCCCAATAGCGGGGCAAAAGTGACCTTAATGGGGTAAGATGGACATCAATTTTTGTACCGAGGTTTGGAAGAAAAATATGAAGAACAACTATCTATATTTTTCATTACAATATTATTTTCTATAGATACTACTGAAAGTATACAAAATAACTAAATACCTCCTGCAACATATAAAATTTAAGTTAATTGATATCTATCTCAGAATGATATATGAAAACAAAGGCGGAAGCAAATGATACGAAAAAAACAGAGAAAACTGTAACAAAAACTATATATGACAACATAAAAAAATACTGACTGAAAACTACATTTTAAAGTTAAAAAGTCAATAAGAGCAAATTTTTGCTTCCAAAAGCAAAATGGACTGTTAGTTCGTTTTGCCCCATGACGTTCTGGGCCTTTTTACCCCAGAAGGAGTTTTTTTTCGCAATATCATTTTTTTTTTATAAATAAAGAATTGTTCAAAGATTATTTTAGTAAATTTAAAAAAACCAAATAAAAGCAGATACTTGGGCTAACAAAAAATTGTGGTTGCAAAATAACCGTGAGTTTGAAAGCGTTTTAAAAAGCTTATGTTTTTTAAGAAAACTGTCTGTTTTCATTTTTTCATGATTTACACTGGACCCAACTTCATTCTATCTATGAAACTTAGGGGTGCGTTCGCAAAGTAGGTTCTTAATGAGTTCTCATCATTAAAAATAAGATTGAGTTGCAAACTAAGCCCAAAATTGACTTGGACCTTCTTGCCCCGGGGTCCGTTTTGCCCCTCTCTCCCCTACATTTTTTTGAGAGCCAATATTCCATTCTTTTATTTATTTTTTTAAATCAAGTTGCTATCCTGAAAAGCTTTTGAGAAATTAAATTTTAAGGTCAATATTAAAAAAAAATGTGACTATTTTTTAAGTTTATTGTTCTTAAAAATATATTGACTTTAAAATTTAATTTCTCAAAAACTTTTCACCACAAAAACTTGATTTAAAAAGCAAATAAGAAAAATAGAATATATCGTCGGTTAAATGGTAAAACTCACTAAGTGCAGAAAAATATGTTCAAGAAAATGGGAATCAAATGCATTTTTTTAATCCAAAAAGTCTCATTTTATAAGGTTATTAGTAACATTGAAAGGTATGCCCGGGAACTTTAATTGAACATTTTCGGAACGTGATTAAATTTCCTTCAAAAGTTTAATATGATAGTTTTACCTTTGAACCGACGATATACAAAAATTTACTATTTTGTACGGTTCACGAGATATTTGATAAAACGAAGATTGTGGCTGACGCTCCCCCCGTCCCCCCTCCCGCCCACTAAGATATACATTCGGGGGACACCCCTGAGCATATTCCATCAAGAAAATCAGTTCAGTAATTATTTGCAGGAAAAAAGTATCCTATTCTTAGCCTATAAGTCATAACCCGTAAACGCTTTTGAAAACAAATTTAAACAAAGATAAAAATATAATCAAAAGTCATATCACAACAAAACATACATTTTAAAAAAGAGCCAAGTTCTAATACATACCTATGTATAAGAAACCGTAAAAAGTCAGCCAAAAAAAGTAATGAGATCTAAAATATGTATGTGACAAGTTTTAAGTTCATGAAGTACTCCAAAAAGCAATTCTGAGAAAGTGGGAGGATGCCACGCCCCCTAAATGGAAAATCTCAATTATTATTTTTGTCTCTGTATGCTCTTCAAGTCATACCGTTCTACCAGATTTCATCGTTCTACAACTACAACAGTCGAAAGTGGTCCATATAATATATAAGTAGTTTTAGAAAGTGGGTGGATGCCACGCCCCCCTAGATACAAAATTACAGATTTTCGATTTTTTCCTTTGTATACACTACACTACAAGGCCTATGGTTGTGCGAAATTTCAAGTTCCTACGGTGTCGGGAAGTGCTCCATAATTATGATGACCTTCTCAGCGAGTTAGTGAGTCAGTCATGTCAGTCAGTTAGTCAGTTACGATTTTTGCGAGTTTTGAAGTCCCTTTTCTCGGGAATTACTACTGCTTTGGCTTTTGTTGAAATTTGGTGAGCCACCTGTGTTTGATCAGCTCAGCAAATACTGCGTATTTGAAGTTTATTACTTTATTGGTACTGAAGTTACAGTGGGGTTGAAAATCGTCTGGGCTTGTTCCTGTAAAAAGGATGTAGTGCCGCAGACTTGGCTGGGCACTACCGTGCCCTTTGATGTACCTAATTGACGAAGTTGTCAAAATATAATTTTTATCAGTTTAAAGGTTATAAAATTATCTTCGAAAATATTATAATAGTTTTTCCATAAATCACTGGGGGTGGGGGCTTAAAACCACTTTTCAAAAATTGGATATGATGCTTTGTCATTTTCCCTAAGTCTCAAGACTTTTATCTTGGTGATCCGATAAATATAACCCATGATTTAACCTTTTTAAGCAAACCTTATTGGCGTTTTTGTGGAGATTTTATTTTTTGATTTTTGTTTGTTAAAAATCACCAAAAAAGGGATCATAAGGTTCTCGTAAAATAGTTATATCTTGAGTTCTAAATCGGACCGTCAAGATTGTGGTGTTTACGCTTAGAAAAGATGACAGGAAATTATATCCGATTTTTTTAAAATATGAATTAAAGAGGTTATAACCCTGAAAATAAATTCGAGGATCTAGCACTTTTTAACCCTCTTCCAATTCCCAAATGCTGAAAACAAAACCTGCCAGACTTTGGCATTTGATATCGCGATACATGTACCAACACTTAATCCCTCATACGCCGATTTTGGTTATGCCTCCACTCCCAAAATTTGCAGTCGGCTCTTACACTATAAGCAATACACAATGATAGTCTAAGAGCCCACAGCAGATTTTGATGTGAGTGATATAGCAAAAAAAGAAATATAGGCGTCGAAAGCTTCATTAAAGGTCTCACATTCCGTGATATGGGATCCGCGGAGCTTATCTAGGAAGGAGTGAAAACCAAATTCGGCTAACACGATTATTCTCGAAATTGCATTCATATTTTTTTTTCATGCACTGTTTCTCCAAAGGCCCCAGTTGTGGACTGCAAAACTTTGATTTTTTGAAAAGCCTTTAATGAAGCTTTCGACGCCTATACTTCTTTTTTTTGCTATCACTCACATCCAAAATCTGTTGTGGGCTCTTGGTCTATGAGTCCCAGGTGGGAAAATCTCATTATATAAAGGTTTATAATTTGACATATTGTGATATATTTTTATTTCAATATTTTCCATGAGGAATGTGGATTGAAGTACAAAAATTGCATTCTGGCGAGGTTGCAGTTGAAGTACAAAAATTGCATTCTGGCGAGGTTGCTGATTTTTTCAGAAATGCAAAAAAAAAAAATCTAAATTCACATTATGTAAGTACTTTTACAAAGCTGCCAAATTTCAATAAATTGCCAAAATCAACACACATGTTTTTTCATATGTTGTCTTAGGTGCCCTTAAAAAGAAATAGTGCCTGAAGAGTTTGGCGGTCGAAAGTACTTGCCAGTCGAGCCTTTAGTATGTATTTAATTGATGAAGTAGGTATTATGACATTTCGATCTTAGTAATTTTTCACAATCTTTTTAAATCATGTTAAAACTATCCTATCATTAGTTGCTACTTGCTACCTAATTGCGAATTAGTTACGCAAAAAAAAAAAATTTGTAGCATTTTTGGTTTGCGAAAAAATGGGTGTCCTGCTAACTTCATATGAACCAAGCAGGACAACTTTCTCAAAAACGTAGATAAACTATCCGAAAAAAGTTGGTTGTTGATATCTAATTAATTGCGAATTAGTTACGCAGAAAAAAATTAATTTTTTGTTCGTTTGCAAAAAATAGGCGTATTGCGAACTTCAAGTGAACTTAGCAGGACAACTTTCCCAAAAATGAAGATTAATGATTTGAAGAAAGTTGGTTTTTGAGAACTAATTAATTGCGAATTAGTTACGCAAAAAAAATTTTATTTTATTTTTAGTTTGCGAAAAAATGGGTGTCCTGCCAACTTCATATGAACTTAGCAGGACAACTTTCTCAAAAATAAATATAATCGAGCTGAAAAAATTTGATTATTGAGAACTAATTAATTGCAAATTAGTTATGCAAAAAAAAATGTATTGCATGATCGAAAAAAGTTGGTTGTTGATATCTAATTAATTGCGAATT
This sequence comes from Dasysyrphus tricinctus, assembly GCA_963921185.1. NCBI lineage: Eukaryota > Metazoa > Arthropoda > Insecta > Diptera > Syrphidae > Dasysyrphus > Dasysyrphus tricinctus. The sequence continues at coordinate 49,163,966 of OY992531.1, forward strand.
AGTTACGCCGAAAAAAATTAATTTTTTGTTCGTTTGCAAAAAATAGGCGTATTGCGAACTTCAAGTGAACTTAGCAGGACAACTTTCCCAAAAATGAAGATTAATGATTTGAAGAAAGTTGGTTTTTGAGAACTAATTAATTGCGAATTAGTTACGCAAAAAAAAATTTTATTTTATTTTTAGTTTGCGAAAAAATGGGTGTCCTGCTAAGTTCATATGAAGTTAGCAGGACACCCATTTTTTCTTAAACCAAAAAAGCATTACATTTTTTGTTTGCGTAACTAATTCGCAATTAATTAGCAACTAATGATAGGATAGTTTTTAACCTGAATTCCAAAAAGTGTCCTGCTAACTTTATATACATAAATTTTCAAAAAAAAAAAAAAAATTGAATTTATTAATTTTTTTTCAAATTAAATGTCTCAAAAACTGGTACAGAATTTGTTTGGAAATATTTCTATGCTCATTGCAGAAACCGAAATATAAAAATGCAAAAACACTGCAAATTCTTGCCATGGACCCATTGGTCTAAGTGAAAATTATTAACACATCTGTGGTATTTGGTAGAAGCATGATAACTCCAAAAATTAATTTGCATCTATACGACCATCAATTTTCTTCGAGCTAGAGCCTAAACGAGTGAACTGATTTTCTTCAACTTTGAAATATTTCTGAAAATGTTCTTAAAGAAATTATATTTATTTCAAATTAAACTCAAATCTGTCGTTTGAAAACTAAAAAATATTTTTGTGAAAGTATTTTTTTTATTGTTTTTCTTAACAAAGCCGGAATTGACTTCTCTGAGGGTCAGACATCTTCTCAATCATGCCTTAAAACAGATTTGAATTTCATTCAAATAAATATGATGTGACTCTGTAGAATGTTAGTGGAGATTATCGTTTATACTATTCTTTCGAAATGTTCCCTCCTTTCGAAAATTGGAAACGCTCCTGTATAAAAAGACTTAAATAAGTGAAAAAATTAAAAATAATTGACATAGTATGCTAAGTCCCTTTTTGTTCGGTTGAAATTTATTCCGAAGAAAGGAAAATCTTTCCTTCAAATTCCAGAATCTTTAAAATTGACACAACATTGACGGAAATGGTGAACTTCACCTTGTTTCCATGTACGGTGACTTAAATCCATTGGTAATATCCTGCCGGTATAGTGACCCTTCATATTCAGTGTGGTTTTACTGTGGTAATTACTGATTCCAACCTTGTCCTCGACAGTATAGTTGCCGTTGTCATTGTCAACCGAATTGACCATTGTAACCAAATGGTGACTTTAATTATGAATTTCGATATCCGGTTGTAAGAATGCTTTACCCGATGGTGAAAAGGAAGGATTTTTCTCCCTACCTTCCGCAATCCAGTAGTTTATTAGCGACGAGTGTGTGTGTGGTTAGAATAAATTTCTTTGCAAATACCAAAACAAGAGACTTGAAACTAAAATAAAAACGACTGCACTGAACGTATATACGACTACGATACGAACTGTGCAAACAAATGCTTACTTTCATTATTCCATGTTAACCTTGTTATTTGTTTTAGATACGCATCCGATGGGGATGAACAGCCTGTCCTGGAATCGATGAGAGAGTACTTAATTGGAACAATACAGAAAACTTTCGAAGTCGGGCAAGAGCAGTCGGAGAAACTTTATCACGAACTTTTGCAATGTACCCGCAACAAAAATCTGGTAAGTAAAAGTTTTTGGTTTGGGGTTGTGTTAAGTTGGGTTGGAAGTTAGGGGTTGGGGCTTGTTTGTGTTGTTTAGTGAAATATTTGTGTACTGTGGTGAGAGGCGCTTGTCACTGAAATTGAGAGAATTTTTGTTTGTTTTATTTCTTCTTAAATTGATTGGTAGTGGCTTTTATTTGATTTGTTGTTCGTTCCTCTTTGGTATTTCAAAAATCTCTACTTGCAGGCGGGTAAGTTTAATGTAATACCACCGTTCAACGTTATATCAGGTGCGGTGTTGGGGAAAGAAAAGTTAATGAAACGTAAATGCCATTTGATCGGCAGCTACCAACCGTCAGAATGAATATAATAATAACTTCAAAGCAAAAAAAAAAAACCATAAACTTGATGCAATTCAAGGAAATTGGTCTGGAAAATAATATTATCATTGTTAGCAGGTCTAATTCTACCTTGTCCTTGACAAAAAAATATAACATTTTACTACCAGTCCTGTAATTATTATTTTATTTTTCCTTCGATTAGATTCTTTGTTTGCTTCTCCTATTCTCCTAGAGTACCTAACCTACCTATAGTTTTCTTTTAGCGTGATTTTATGGTGTCTGGTTTATGATGCCATTGGCTGATGGGCAAAGTCCTTGAACAATTTAGGGATTTTAGGTGGATAATGAGGGGTTCTATTCCATTCGAGTGAGCATCATAGTATATACTCTTCACTTGCTCAGTCAAGCATAACTTCTTAATGGCTGAATGAATTCTAGGGATATACATATCTCTTGAAGGCTTTTAAGGGCTACTTAGTGTTGTTGCCACTAATATGGAATAATTGATGACATGATGTACCAAAAGGCGTCCATAAAGATGTACATATGTATATACAAACATACAAATAGGAATTAATAGCTATGTACGAGATTATGTTATGTTTGCTCACTTGATTAGTTTGAGAAGTTTTTATTTTTGTTTTCTGAGTTTTTGTTGACTTTTTAGTGTTGTGATTTATGTATGTGGAAATTTTATGTCAGACGTAAAAACTTTTGGTTTCCGTTGAATTTGAAATTAACAGTGTTACATAAATAAGGATTCAAAAAAATTAAGTTGGTTTCAAGTTGAATATCTACAAATGGTTGACTATTGTTGAGGATTTGAGCTATAACTTAAAAAGGTACCGTGATTTCTCTCAAATGTTAGATATTGTAATGAGTTTGTTAAAGTGTTTTCCTCAAACTTTTTTAAACTAGAATCATGCCTCGTAGCGTTAAGCACTGGAATTATACCTACAATGAAACTGTAATAAAAATGAAAGGATTCGTCACAAAATGTTGTTAGCGATTGTATTTTGAAATTGATTGTGCCTTCAAGTCTGACCAATTAAAAACAAAATTATCGTATTCCACGTTTTAGTGCCTCCCTATTTTACCCTTAAAATTGATTCATTTCAATTTGAATGGTAAGAGAGAATAGGTATATAAGGACACAAAATTTTCACCTTTCAGTTTTGAACTATCAAGCATAAAACAGGGATCCTATTATGCTTTTAACTTGCATCTTTATTTCTACTCTTCAGCAAGGGCGTACGAAAGATTTTGATAAAGGGGGGGGGGGGGGGGGGGTGTAATTTTGGGACAGAATGCTTAAAATGCTTTCAAAAGAAAACAGATTGCCTAATGTATGAAATATATTCTGATTAGGGGGGACAAGCACCCCTTGCTGACCCCTTGCGTACGCCCTTGCTCTTCAATGAGGATTACGTTAGAGGAGTCGTGGAATGGGGTGCGATTGACGGCAAAAAAAATCTAATATGACTTATTCACGCAATTTTTAATAAATCTCATATAACAAGGTTTCGCATTTTCGCAAAATCTTGCATTTGTTAATCCTGCATTATCAAAATCCCACTCTTAATGATAATTTTCCCGCAAAGTGGCAAGGCGGTAGTAAATTTTCACGTTATCAAACTAAAAGTTATTCAATTTGAATGCGAGGTTTCAATTGTATTAATTCTCTGGCATTTAAGCATTTGCTATGTGGGATATTTGGAAGTAGCCAAAAAATATCAGCTATTTTAAGAAATTGATCAGCCATAGAAAATTTTTAATCAATACGCTTCAAGTTTTTAGGTTCAGAAGCGACTTTTTCCGGGTTAGTTACGAAATCGCGCAAATTAAAATCTCGAATTTGAAGTCTCGTGTAGCAAAAACTAGCAATTCAAAATTCCTACTTTTCATAATCTCGCAGTAAAAATACCGATTTTCAAAATCTCTAACTAAACCTCGCAAATCAAAATCTCGAAAAATTTAATGGGTTATCTACGAAATCTCGCAAATCACAATCTCGCATAACAAAATCTCGTAATTACAAAATCTCGCTCTTCGTCTTCATAATAACAAAATCAAAATGAAAATCCAGGTTTTCATAATCTCGCAATAACGAAATCCTGCAAATTAAAATGTTGCAAATCAAAATCTTGCAAAATTTAATTGCATTGCAACAAATACAATTTTTTCATCAAAATCACGCAAATTAAAATCTCGAACGGGATTTTGTTATTGTGTGATATTACAAAATTTTCTACTGAAGGATAGGGTAGAATTTTAACTTGGAAAAAAATTACGCAAAGTACTTTTGGGTGGATTCTCAATTTTTGTTTTTTTGTAAGAGCCGTGTGCGATTTGGTGCTGTATAATTTGAATTTGAGAGATTTAAATTGCGAGATTTTGGTTGAAATTTGCGAAATTTGTGTGTTCAAGATTTAAGTGCGAGACTGTTAAAAGCGAGATTTTGTAATTGCGAGATTTTGAAAACATAATTTTTAATTTGCGAGATTTCGTAATTCGACATTTTTACAAAATGCGAGATTTCTTTATTCGATATTTTGGTTCGCGGGATTTCGTATCGCTCCCACTTTGTACAGCTTGTTTATTCGTAAAATGTCTTGCATTCAAAATCGCAAATACACAATCCAGCGAGATTTGAGTTTGGGAAATTTTGAACAAAAAAGTTATTTGTTGCAATATAATTAAATTTTACGAGATTTTCTATCTTCTGGAAAATAAATCGAGTGCCTTGCCTGAGTTCTTTTAGACCATATTGTTATTGTTTATATTTCAATTTTTATTAACACAAAAATTAGAACATGGAAATTGTTAATTTATCCAGTATTGTTGTGTTGAGTGAAATAAAAGTTAAAAGTACATTCTGTATAAAAATAAAAGCCAAAGAAAAAGATTCCCGTTTTCGAGTTTCTTCATTTTGTTCGCAGGATTTGTATTTTTCATTGCGAAACTGCAGAGAGCGATGTTTCTGTTGGATTTGAATTTGCGAAATTTTGATTTGAGAGAAATATATTAAATTGCGAGATATTGGTTTATATTTGCAAGTTTTTGGATGAACGCACTTTTTCCATAACCGTCCAAATTAAATGATGTATTCTACCTATAATAGATAATGGAATCTTGGCTGTATTTGATGTTTAGCAGTCTAGAAAAGTGTTGTTTCCAGATCTTCAACATATAGTGGCAATTCCGCTCTCATCTAGACAGGCCTCTGTTCTGGAATTGTATCTTAGGTACATCTTCTTATTCTAAAATGTCGATATTCAGCATCCTTTTTGTTTTTAAAGTTAGGCTCTCTCCATCAGCAACTGTGGAGCTATTAGGCCCTCTACGAACAAGAGGTTTGTTGTAGTCACCTACAGGGAAACACAGAATATTGGTGGCAGTATAATATTCCTATGTACATACTTGTTTGTGGCGGCGAGTATATTGAAAAATAAAAACAGATGTGAACTGAAATGCAGACCCAGACTAGACATAGCCACGATTTCTGCAAACTACACTGGACACTGGCTAATAGAAAACGGCGACGCTCAAGTATTCTTTGAAAACTTTTATGAACTTTTCGAACTAATGATCAAAGAAGTGACCTGCTTTTCAAATTATCCAACATTACTCTAGGACAAACTTTGGAGCATCTGTATCGTGCTCTCCGCCGCAGATCTTTAGATAATGATCTGGAAGAGGCTAGTGAAAATGCACCTTCATTAGAGACCTTATTTTTGGTGCAGCAAGCAGTCAGAAGCCCGTACTGGAACTTCATATCTAAACATGTACACAACTGGATGATGGCTTGAGGGATCAGATCGTATGCACCTATAAGCTGGCTAACAAACTGCCTTGGTTGCCATATCTCTGTTGAACTCAGAGAATGTGCAATGATCCGATGGGCTTTTTTCCACAAATCTTAATTCTATCAACATGTTGAAACGAAAAAAAACCAAGGGTTACTTTACTGAGCTAGACTGCTCATGGCCAGTATTTTGTTCCTGTTTATTTTTACCAACCAATTAGAGTTCTGGTCAAACAAATTCTGGTGGTCCCTTAAGTAGCTTTGCAACATTAAATTTTTCCGCAGTGTCATAGCTTTGCGTTATAGGGTCCTGGATATCCCTATCTATACTTGAGCTAGAAAGTGGTGTTTTGAGTCCATGTTGGCCTCTTGAAATGTTCAACACACATAATTCTGGTCAACAGAAAATATTATTAATGGTCTTGACTCTTCATTGACCGTCAAGTTTCCTTAAATGTATGTAGGTAACTGTCGAACCTAGAGCTTTTTATAATGACATTATGAACCGCCGCAAAGTCGATCAGCCTGTGTCATTAATTGAAGTCGGTCGAATCGAAAATGCCCTCTTTTACAATTTCCACGTTGATATCTCCTCCTCTCCTCGAGAAGATCGTTAAATGCTCACTCATGGTCGAGTCATTTTACCTATCCTAAGGCTGGCAGAGAGTTTTTCGTCGTACATAATCACCAAATTTTTTTTAAATTTTGCTTTGATTAAGATTGTGACACTACGCAAGCTCAATATTTCAATCCTATAGCAAAACCACATTCAAAAAGGCTCTGAGTTGCTCCTTGCAGCACTTAACAAATTCGTTATCACAGGGTTTCGAACGAACGTTTAATCTGCCATTAGCCATTTCCATCACCATCAGTGTTTTCCGGCTCCTACAAAGCCCAATCAATTTTCGAGATTGGATTTTTGAAAAAAAAAAAAAAATGGTCTGACAATCTTTAATTGGGCAGAACGGAATACTTGAACCTATCGCATATCATTTTTTTTCCTATTATATGTAATTATGTGCTTCTTTGTTGTGACTGTTGAGTTCCTCCAAGAAATCGATTAATTATACAAAAGATCTTATCAGTAACGTTTCTTTTAGACATTCTATTATTTTTTCAAGGGTGGCTCTTGCTTTGATTTTCACAACACTCACATTCCTGTCCTTTTTTTTATCACTCGTGGTATCCCCATCCTTGGGAGATTTGACGATTAAATCTATGCGATTCCTTAGTTCCCCCTTAGTATGAGGTCTTGCATTTTTATGTGGTTGCGATTTTCAGGTCATACGCTTGGATCCACATACTTGTTTTCTATGAGTGTTAAGTAAGCAAAGCAAATTTGACGAATCCTAAATTGGGTAGGTAGATAATTTGCCGGTAATTAGTCGTTAATTTGGTCTGACAGTTTTGAATTTGTCGTTCAATGTTTTCTATGTTTATTTTGGGTGCCTGGCTAACTTAACATAACTCGAAAAGCGGTACAACTTCTTATACTTTATGTTTTAAAACTTTTTACTTTGTCGTTAACTAGTATTCAATTAGTTGTGCTAGTTTCAAATTTGCCTTGCAATGTTTTCTATGTTTTTAAGTTCCTTGCAAACTTGGCATCAAGTTAGCACAGTTGTGTTTATGGTGTATTGTCCAATAACAAGTTTTGATAGTTTCGAACCTGTCGGTCTAAGTTTTTTTACGAAAAATGGTAATACTTCTAAACTAAATGTATTATTGCTGAATAATTTTCCGGTTATAAGTAACCTATCAGTTTGTGACAAAATAATTTTGTTGGTGCTATGTTTTCTATGTTTATTGTTTTGTTTTACTAAATTCTTAAATCAATAAATCAATGAAGAGCTCTGAAAATGTTCTAAGAACCAATTATATTAAAATTTTATTTGATTAATAATTTGTCTCTAATTAGCTATTCATTTTATGTGATAATTTTAACATTGTCGAGCAATGATTTCTATGTTTTTTTGTTTTAATGCCTTAATTCATATGAAATGTCATTCGAAAAGGGCTTTAAATTGATTATTGATTTATTACGATGTCACTGAGTAAAATGAGGTATTTTCGTTGAAGAATACATAGAAAACATCGCACGAAAAAAATTAGTTTTTTGCAACTAATAAACGACTAATTATCATCAAATTTTTAGCAATAACGTGTAAACTTTAAGAAGTCTCTACCACTTTTCAAAAAAAACATAGAACATTAATTCAAAGTTGCCAAACCTACTTACGGATGTTTAACAATATATTTTTGAGCCATAAACCGTTCAGTTGAAGCAGTTTTCACCCGTTTTTGAGGTGTTTATGTGCTAACTTAATGTCAAGTTAGCAATGAACTTTAAAAGCGTAGAAAACATGGCACAACACATGTGAAATTGTCACAACTAATTAAAACTGGTTAACAACAAATTATTAAGCCATAAACCATTTGGTTTTATCAGTTTGTATCCCTTTTTTAGGTGAAACTTTGCTTAGTTGACATCAAGCCAGCAAAGCATCCAAAAAACATAGAAATCACTGCACGATCAAACTTGTTCACAGCTAATTAACGACTAATTAACAACAAATCATTAGGCCACAAATCATCAGGTATGAGAAGTTTTTCCGATTTTCGAAGGTTAGCGAAGCAAGCAAAAAAACATAGAAAACATTGAACAAAAAATTTGAAATTGTCATAACTAACTAACGACTAATAAATGGAAAATTATCTACCTATTCGTTTTTCGATTCGTCAAAGTTGCTTTGCTAACTTGACACTCATGCCGTTTCCGGTGTTCTAGTATATTGTCGAAGTCGTTGAAAATGAGCATTCACATGATTCACAGTTGATTTCGACGCAATGCTACGGTCTAATTCTCAGATTAAAAAACATCGGAATGCGTGTCACATTATAATTATTACGGAACTTAAGTTTTCAAAATATAACTCGATGGTTTTCTTTCGTAGTTACATATGTCGATTTTTCCATTTTGAAAAATTGAATTTTCAATGGTGCACATATACGCAATTCCTGAATTCAATTTGTTTCTTATCAACCACCATATTTTCAATTTTTAGAAACTTTACCAAAGTAGAAATAAAACCCTTTTAATAACACAAGCAAACGCTAATATTTTTGGTTGAACAAAATAAATTATCCTTTTTATCCTGGAGGCTAGAGTCCTAAATATTTTCTTTTATTCGCATTTCTCCCCTATTTATTTAACTACCTTTTGAGATAACTGACAAAATTATTTCATCTCTTTTCTTCAATCACTCTTCCATTGGTCAGTGGTTCCTCTTTGAAATTAAATTCACAATCATAATACTCAATCACAATGACTATCCCACACTAAAAAGAAAAGAAAAAACCCCTCATATTGATATTCAATTTCAGATAACTGTTTTTCGAATACAAGAAAAACCCGAAGGTGAAGCCCAAGAATTGGATCAAACTATCCTAACAGCCCTCTTCAAATCACAACATCTCAGCCCACCCGAACAATTAAGTTTAGCCTTGACGTGGAATCGAGTCGATATAGCACGAAGTGAGATCTTTGTCTATGGTCAAGAGTGGCCAATCGGTAAGTACATACATATATAAGGTTTTTGCCCGGGCGCCATTCCAGCATATACCATATTGAAGATATTTTTCACTTAGCTTTGGTATTCTTCTGTTCTAATTTTTTTTTTCGTTTGATATTCTCCCCTTTTTTTTGTATACTTCTATTCATCTCCTTTTGGGTCGTGAACACAGGTGCTCTTGATGAGGCAATGATGCAGGCACTCGAACATGACCGAATCGACTTCGTTAAATTGCTCCTGGAGAATGGTGTTTCTATGAAAAAATTCTTGACAATACCACGGTTGGAAGAGTTATACAACACAAAGCATGGTCCTGCAAACACGTTGGGGTATGTTCACATGTCCTGCTGCATACAAAAAATGGACTTCTATTAATTTTTCTCTTCTTCTTCTTCGTCTATACAGATATATTCTGAGGGATGTGAGGCCACATATACCAAAAGGATACGTCTACACGTTGCATGATATAGGATTAGTAATCAACAAACTAATGGGTGGTGCATATAGGTAAGTCAAATTGCCGGGAGTGAGTTAAATTTATCGTCTGCAACTGACGGTATGTGATGGGAGGGAGGGAGATTGCCAGATCTTTTTAATGCTACGATTAATTCAACCTTATTTGTCCCCTAAAATTGAAAAGGGAAACATCAATCAGGCACTGAAAAGTCGTTTCGAGAGATTAAAACCAAATCAATCCCCTACAAACCACCCTCAAAGGAATCAAAATTCAAGCTTAAGTACACTCAAGATGGAATGTTTATTGTATATCAGGTTCTTGTTCAGGACGATTATTATCCGCCCCCTGACAGAGCCTATTTAGCAGATTTATAGCAACTTAAACACATTAAATTCAGTCTCTGACAATTTTGTCGACCCACAAATTTTGTCGGTACCGCAGGAGCTACTGGTACAGGCTTGTTTTTATTATAAAAAAAAATATATTATGAAATCTCAGAAAGTATATTATAACAACCTCTCTGAGGTTTATGCCATGGAAAAATATGATTGATTGGATTGCGTTTCGTGGAAATATATGGCACGCATTAAAAAAATTTATTTATTCTCTTTTATGTTTTTTTTTTTTTTGGAGATGTTTGTTCTGTGTTTTCACAAGTAGGTACCTACCCTTAAGTTGAAGGAAATTAAAATCGATGGGACAATTTTTTTTTTTAGGTTTCATCTTAAATTAACTTTGTCAAATTAGGATAACGAGTTCAAAAACAAATTATATGCCATTAAATTGGAGGGGACCAGCTACGCTTTGTGAGTATCTTCTTAAAATATTAAAACAAAATGTGTCCACTTTTCTTTTTTAACACAAAGTCAGTTGACAAGACAAGTTCATTTTGTTGATCTCTGAAAACATTGAAATGGGTGCTGGGCTTAGATAACTTAGCTTCTTGAAGTGAAAAACTACTGACTTGCAGCTTTTTGTAACGAGAGAATATGTTTCAATTAATTCTTCTTTGGTGACTATATTGAAAATATATGAAATGAAAAGAAATGAAAATTAAATTACTGAAAATCCAGTCAAATTAGTTAAAAAAGGGCAAGAAATCGTATTTTTTGATGGATACATTTTTGTATTGAATATGTTTCGATACGAATCCTTATTATAAAAAATGTTGGGGTTATGGAAGAGCTGCCATCTTGAAAAAGAGATTGGTTTGAAGTAAAATTCTTAAAAGATTTTTTTGTTTTGGTATATGCAAATCTGAAGTATTTATTAAGATGAAATTTTCCAAAAAATATTTTTGAAAATTTTTTAAGAATTCAAAAACTTTTTTTTTTTAATTTTGGTTTACAAAACTTTTTTAATTTACTGAAAATATTTACATAAAACATAAACATTAATCTAAATCCGTTCAACCGATAACCAGAAAATTTTAGAATACTGAAAAGATTTGAAATCGTAAAATGTTTTTTTACATTTCTGTGGTAGTACCATTATATTTTATTAAGAGTAAAATATTTTCTAAAAATATTCAAAAGAGCGTTGTATTATTGATTTAAAAAAAATCAAATATGCCGTTTCCGAAATATGTATAAAGCTTCAAATAGAAAAATTGAGTTGGCATATTTTAAAAAATCTAAAAAAAAATGTTTTAATAATTTTCAGTCTACAATGTATTAAAATTTTTTAGAAGCTTTTGTATGATTCGAATTTTTTTTTAAATCAGTCATATATACGAAAAACATAAAAAGTGGTTCTTTCGGACCTACCATTTATAACAATTTTTTTGATAAATGGTTTCCCCCCTAAGGTAGCCTTTTCCTAAAATTAATTTATATTTTTTTTTTTTGAAAAAAGTTGTCGAGCCGGTTGGAGAGAGAAATACGTTTATGTAAAATTGCTTAAATAAAGAATGGTAAGGTACCTCCCGTTATTTTTAATAAAAAAAAAAAAAATAAAAATAGCTATGTTTGAAGTTTAGAGAAAATTAATTAAGCAGTTAAGGCTGTAGCTCAATGCCTCAACGGACAGACAGACAGGCAGAATTGTGGGACCCAATTTTTTCGTCTTCCTTATAGCCTATTGAATAGACCAGAAAAAAGGGGTATAAGGGAATAATTACGTACAGGCGTATTCTATTTTTGAATATGTTTTTTTAGCCCATGAACATGCTTAAAACCGAAAATGCTGCTAAATTCACCTATTCGTTTCTGAGAGAATGGTCACACTGGTCACTTTTCAATATTTTTGGTATAACTCGAAAACTAAGCCAAATTTGACAATTTTACTTTTAAAACTTTTTGCTCAAAATTAAATTTTCTATTGAAATGGATAGTAAAATAAAATTTTATAAAAAAATTAAACAGGAAAAGTAAACAAAAACCAACCTGAGAAAAATAAAAAATCAAAGATTTCTAAAGTTTTTAATAAATTGCGCATAACTTTTTTTGAAGCAAAGATAAGATCAATATCTACACAGAAAAAAACGAGGTAAAATCAACAAAAACAATAATGATTCAACATGTTTTGCCAATGTTTTTGCTCCATCGAGCATTATTTTAACACGATATCTGTATAAGGGAAATCAATATTATATCATGTTAAAATGACATTGTCTTTTTAGTTAAATCAATATGTTTTCATTTTGAAATAATATGAAAAAACCTGCAAATAAAAATGGAATCCATAGCAAATGAATGCTGAATCAGTATGATTTTATGTTTAATTAACACGATCATTATGTTGAATCGCCATGACCATCATATTAAATCTTTATTTCCATCATGTTAAATCATTATTATCATCCTGTTAAGCCGTTTATATCATCATGTTGAATCACCATGGTCAGCATATTGAATCACCATTTTTTTTACACTTCAGAATTCTGTGTTGTAGTAAGCTTAAAGCAAGCTGCGTTCTACAATCAGAGGCTCATCATGAGTGCATGTGTTAGTGGTTAGTAGATTAAGTAAAGCTAACACAAGCACATAAATAAATAAAAATTAACAAAATTAAACAATAAACAAATTTAGACACAATATATTTAGTATAAAACAATTAAATTAGGTATTGAATAACCCATACATAGACATTTACGAGAGTGGAACACTGGCTCGCAACAATGTTTTTAATCCTACTTTATTTAAGTTAAAATCAACAGAGGCAGCGTTTAAATTAAAAAGTTTGCACATACGATTAAGAGGTTCGTGATTACCATAATTGGTTCTATGAAAAGGAACATGAAAAAGTTCAAATCTTCGTAGGTGGTGGGATCCCCCGCGGTAGTTAATACCTATACAGGCTAATAAGTCAGGAGCGTCAATTTCGCCATTGATAAGTTGATGAAAAAATATTAAATCATTATTAACGCGACTTTGATATAAAGTTTGAAGTTGCAGAAGCATGATTCTGTGTTCATAAGGTGGCAGGTTATACGGATCAGCCCAAGGAAGACCTTTCAAAGCAAAACGAATGAAGTTATGTTGTATTGATTCAATACGGCTCTTGTGAATTTCGTTAAATGGAGTCCATACTTGGGAGGCGTACTCAAGATGGGGTCTTACGTAACAATTGTATAAGGAAAGAGTAACATACGGATCGTTAAATTCTTTTGCCCAGCGTTTTATAAATCCAAGCATGGAACTTGCCTTATTTACAATATAATTTATATGAATTTTGAAATCTAGATCAGAACTAAAGTGAACACCCAGGTCTTTGAAATTAAAAACACGACGATGTGTGTGCTGTGAAATGGAATAGTCAAAAGCACTTACTACTCGTTTTTTAGAGAAAGTTATAGTTTGGCATTTAAGAGGGTTAAGAGAAAGGCCGTTTTTACCACACCAAATATTAAAATTGTCAATATTAGCCTGCAAGAGAATATGGTCCCGATTAGATTGTACTGTTTTAAAAATTTTCATATCATCAGCAATCAGCATATATAAGAATATTACTACATCGGATACATGAAGTAACATCATTTATAGCGAGAATGAACAAAAAAGGGGCCAAAAGACTTCCTTGAGGTACACCCGAGTGAGCACTAAATGGGCTTGAAAGACAATTTCTGAATTTAGCCTGGTAAGATCTTTTTTCAATGTATGACCTAATCCATGATGTAACAAAAGGTGGAAAACCAGAGGCTTTAAGTTTGAATACAATAATTTCATGACTTAGTTGATCGAATGCTTTTGAAAAGTCAGTGTATATGCAATCAACTTCATCCCCGTTTTCTAATGCATTAGAACATCTATGCAAAAAGGTAAGGAGATTTGTTACGGTTGATTTTCTTCTCACAAATCCATGCTGTTGATCACATATAATACTCTTAGTATGAAATGCTAGGCTCTCACATACAACTTGCTCAAAAAGCTTTGGAATACAAGAGAGCTTTGCTATGGGCCTATAGTTCATTATATCAGTTTTGTCACCTTTTTTAAAGATCGGTGTAAGAAACGATTTCTTCCACAAATTGGGAAATACTCCTGTCCTTAAAGATAACTCGAACAAAAATTGAAGGGGTTGAACTAGTATAAATGTACACTTTTTCAATAATATAGGCGGAATTCCATCTGGACCAGATGAATAATCATCATTTAATGATGAGAGGAGGTCTAAAACAGTACTCGGTGGCACTGGGATATTGTTGCAGCTTGTTTGGGCATAAGTATGTAAATTCTTAAAATAATTTTCGTCGACAATTACTGGCTTGTCAACAAAAGAATTACGAAAATTTTTCGCAAAAGCATTACAAATATCAATGGTTTCCTGCAACGAACAATTTTCATACATGAAGTTTGCTGGATAACCATCAGAGTTTTTTCGAATTAACAAACCTCCAAAATGCCTTTGGGTCATCTTTTACAGAAATACCCATTTCGTTTACATGGTTAGTGTATAGATTTTTTGAAAGAGTTTTAAATTCTTCAAAAAGTCTAAGGTAGAAGTTGTGGTCGACTTGTGAAAGAGTTTTTAAGTACACTTTCCATGCTCTGTTTCTTTTATTTCGTTGTTAACTCTTTCGTATACCATGAGTGGCAAAAGTTTCTATTTTTTGATAGTTTTAATGGGATATATTATTAATGCAGTTGTTGAGGATGGAGTAAAACTAAAAACTGCTTCGTCAATGTCGCTAGATACTGATATATTCTCAATGCCAGACCTAGCTATTTCATCTGAGAGTAATTGAAAGTTTGCCTTTCTGAAGTCAAAACTATATGAACAATCAAAAGGGTTACTGTTTTCAGTAAGGTGATTGCTCAGGTCAAACAGAATATCCAAGGGAGGATGATAGTTATCTATGTTAGTAATTCCGGAACTAGATTCTAGAACCAGAGTACTATTAGCGTCTGAAGAAAATACTAAATCGAGAATTCGATTCTTAGAGTTTTTAATACAGCTAATTTGCTGTAAGTCAGTTGATATTATTCTATCAAGAAGCAGTAACTCATTCTGAGAAGAAGTTAAAGAGGCTTCTTGATAGGATTCGTCATCAGAGGGAACCCACTCTATATGAGGTAAATTAAAATCACCAAGAAGTAATATGTTGCTGTTAGAGCAAGACAAATCAATAAAAAAATCTAAGGCTTTCGAAAGTTCCACATAAACTGCGTCCGAACTTTTCGGAGGAATATATGCATTTAATATATAAAACTGTTGGGTCTGTATAGTTAATTTTATACAGATTAATTCAATAGAGAGATTAAATGGGAAAGATAAAAGCGAAGACGTAAATTTATTTCTAACTGCAATTAGAACTCCACCTCCCACTTCTTTTGGCTTATCAACATGACGATCTTTTCTATATACTAAAAACTCTTGATTGAAAAGTTCCGTGTCCAGAAAACTTGAATTCAGCCAAGTTTCAGTCAATACAAAGATGTCATGTGAAAAAACTTGGGAGTTCATAAAAATATCTGCAGTTTTGCTGCGAAGCCCTCTTACATTTTGGTAGAAGAGGGTAATCCTATTAAGTTTTTTGATTCATCTTTGGGTGAACTCCGTGTGGGTCTATTTCTCTTTACAGAAAATTCTTTAATAAGAGCTTCTGGAGGCCAATTACTCTTATTGCAAATAGAATCAAAGTAGGAAGAATGTGCTACTATTTTGAAAGAAGAAACAAAGCTATTTACTTTGCTAATTTTTGTGCACTTAATAGAATTATTTGTAGTGATACAATTGTTAGCTAATAAATGGGAAACAATATCATCTGCAACAATATCCGGTTCAAGGCGAGAAATAAAAATAGACTTAGGTTTAGAAACAGCTTTAATTGGCTTAGGATCGGTTATAGAATGGCCTAAGATGGGAATGGTAGAACAAGCCGCATCAGGGGTTGTGTCTACGACCATCACTGAACTCTGATTTATAACTTCAGCCTGAGGAGCTAATTCTAAATCAATTAGAGGACTAATTTGTTCGTTTAGAGGGTGGATCGGAGTTTTTTACAACTACGGTATTATCACGTCCCCTTTTGTTGTTCTTTTTCGCAACTGATTCGTTATCAGTTCGTTCAGTTGAGCTGGATTGTGCAGGCAAATCATCTTTAGTGGGTGGGATCAAAAGAGGAAGAGGGTCCTGTAGTAGATGATCAGTAGATGTACCGACGTCTACCGGGTCATTTGGTAGTTTTAATGAACTAAAACCAGGGACTGCGTCTTTAAAATTAGTAAGAAGTTCTTCGAATCCCTTTGAAAGTTTCATTATGTCCGCTTTAAAATTAGACATTTTAAAAGCCAGCTGAGACAAGGAGAGCTTACGGCAATCGGTGCAATACCAATACGCAAATTTAGAATTGGTAATTTTCTCAATAAACGCATTAGTCGAACCGATGCATTTTGCGTGGTAAAGATTCCCACAAGGTCCAAAACAGGCAAACAGTGGGGAAAATTTGAGCTATCTGTGCAACTTTTTGCTGAGCAAGTCATTTTGAAAAATGAAAATTAAGTGTAAAAGTAAATTAAAAATAAATTATATAATAATAATGATAAATTATACTAGGAAAAAATATAATCAATATGTAGAATCACTGGTTTTGCATTATTCTAAAAGTTTCGGAATTCATTATATATTTATTTTATTTTAAAAATACTTTGTGATACTTACTGAGTTTTGAACTGGGGACCTTCCGCACATGGAGATAGCACTCATTCACTGGGCCAATTCGCTACGCAAAAAAACTAGTGCAAAACGTCAACTTGAGGTACTTTTAACTTGGAATTAATATGTGAATCATTTTATTTTACTTATATTTCAATGTTAAAATGAGTTTAATCATGTTATTTTAACATGATCTGACATATGAATGAATTTGTAAATGAGACCTTGATGATTCAATAATATTTCCATTAGAACAAAACATGTTGAATGAAATTGAAAAACGTTGTTTAAGTATATGCTCCTTTGTTTTTACATGAAAAACGCTGTTTTTGACATGAATTTCTTTTATCTTGGAATTTAAATACGAATCATTTTACTTTAACACAACTTCAAAGTTAAAACATTGAAAACGGTTTAATTTAAAGTAAAATTCCTGTTAACTTGTATTTTTATTTTAAATTAACAGGAATAAGTCTTTAATTAATGTTTTGAAATGTTTAAATAAAATGAAAACATATTAAATCGAAATTAAATCCAATGATTAAAAAATTCATCTTTTTTTATCGAAATCAATAATTCGCCATGTTGATTTTACATTACGTTTTTTTTCTGTGTGATGGACAAAATGAAGTTGAGACTAAAAGCTTAAATATGGCATGTTAAAAATGTAAAATTTGTTCAAAGTTGACAGAGATATGCCCATTCAAACTTCTTATAAATTTTCGCAGTTTTGGCCCGAAAGCTCCTTTTTTGGTACAATATGGCAAATTTAACATTCTTAAAAACGTTGGATATCAAGAATTTGATATAATATAACATAACGAATATAGAGAATATATTCGCAATTTTGTTTTTCGGCTGTTTTTAAATGCTTTCCAGACCTGTAGACCAAACGGCTTACCCGATTAATATAAGATTTGGTACTAGGTGCTGGGAGCGTTAAGTTTGTCATAAAGTACCAAAAAATGGGCTTTCGGGCAAAAGCTGTGAAAAATAAGAAAATGTAAAGTTTGAATGGCTTTATCTCTGTCAGTGTTCAAATAATATGTATAATATTGTTCCTCTTTAAAAGGTCTATTCAATAGACTATTCATGGTAGTAACAATTTGATCAAAATCACGAGTTTTTCTTACAAGTGCTCAACTTGCCATGTAATGTAGTTTTTATATCGCAAGTAAAAATGGGTTGAACGCTACGAAGAGGAGAATACAAATTTTGTATTTTGTTCTGCTATCGAATTGCATATACATTGTTAATTAATTTTCAAATCATTCGTTTCTCAACTGGCTTCAAAAAAGGCAAGCCAGTTGTTGACGAGCATGTTCGAAAAGTTTCTATATGAATTCGCTAGCTCGTGTGGCCTCCAGGTAACCTACTACATAGGTTTCTAAATTTGCTTACAGATAGTCCGGTCAGGAAACCGAATCCCGTGTGCTTTTTGGCGGGGACATTTTTTATGACTGGAATTTATTCCTTACACGCTGGCTCCACTAGACATGAGCAATGCCCAACATCCAAACCACAATCCAATAAGCAGTCTGATTTGTATGGATATGTCACTGCTCACACATGGATTTTTGAGGCTCCATTGGTTTTTTCAAGACATGTTCATAGTCAAAGCATGGCTCATGCCAGGTGGAGCCAGCATGTTACATATTAAGAGTGAAGCTAAGCTGGGGAGTAATTTTTGTAATACTGTCGCTTGGACGCTTAAAAAATGGCGCTCAATCTGAAGTCAAGTCTGGAAACCGAAATCCCTGCGCTTTTTGTGGAGGGGGGAGGTGTGTCGGATGACCTTATTTTTATACTTGTTATTTGTTTTAGATATATTAAGGATGCAATTTAGCTTTGTAATCTTGTCGCTTGGACACCATTTTCAAAAATGGCGCTCAATATGTGGAAAATAGTTAATTTTGAAAAAAAAAAAATCAAAAATTACTTAGAAAATTTCCATGATTGATGTCTTAAAAGAAAGGTATTGAGTAAACACTACCTTCGGGTAGGATTTCAGTGTTGCCACTTTTCGGGAACATACTTTTCTTATGGCAACGGGTGATTTTTTTTTATATTCTTATCATGAAACAAGCTGCGGAAACGCCTCGGGGTGTCAAACATGTGTAGGAAAATTAAGAGAATTATTGCTTTTATTTTTATTTTTGTGGACCTTATAGAATTTAATTCAGTTTTAAAGATTTGTATGACTTTTAGTAGGCACCTTTTGGTAAAATATCAGTGTTTCCACTTTTCGGGAACATACTTTTATTATGTCAAACTGTGGGACTTCCACTTTTTTGTTGTTTTTAATATTTTGAACATTCCAGATGGAGATGCCCTCCGCTTTGACATAAAAAAGTATGTTCCCGAATAGTGGGAACATTAAAATTTTACTCGAAGGTGCGTCTACTTAACACTTTTCTTTTTAGACAACAATCCTTATTTTAAATATGGAATTTTCCAAGTAATCTAAAAGTTTTTTTTTTATTTATCATTTTCCACATATTGGCCGCCATTTTTGAAAATGGCGTCTATACGACATCCTTAATGTGCAGAGAATATAATATAAAAAAGGTCCCCAGGAGTACCCATGGAGCTACTACAGCGTAAAAAGAAAGAACGATTTACTGAAAATTTGGTACCGAATGTTTTAAAAATATAACTACCTAAAGGTGAAATCATTCTTTCATTTTATTCACAACGTAAATGATTCAAGCATGCAAGTATAATTGAATTTATTTAATCTTTTCGGCATATGGCAGCACAAAACATTCATTTTTACCATTGCAGCACCATATTTTTGTCCATACATTTCGAATGAAAAACAGAAAACTGCGATGCGCCACCTGTAATTATCAATATACATAATGGCTGTTTTATGGCTGATTTATGGCTGATTTACAATGCCGCGTTGGGCGTCGCGTTGAAAGATTTGCCTGTCAATGCATAAGTCCAGGCATAGGAATTTCTGTTTAGTGTTTACAATGACGCGTTGAGCATTATGTTACGATTTTGCATCCATTAGTAGGTACACAAACAAACGTACGTAAGCGGCTGCAACGCGAAAATAGAGATGATTCAACTTTTGCGTGCGTTTTGACATTTCGATTTCAATTAAGGTATGTGGCCATCTTGTGTTGAAAAAAGTTTGAATTGTTTTGCTCGATTTATCTCGACGCGGTCGTAGCGCTTGTTAAATGTAACGTACGCATCGCGACCGCAAACGCGTCATTGTAAAACAGCCATAAGAAACTCAACTCAGTACCGAAATTTATTTAGAGGCAAAACAAAATATATTATTCATGATTTTAAAATCTTTTGCCAAAAAACATTTTCAAGAACTAAACAAAAAAATTCAATTGAGAAAAGTTTCTTGAACATTTTCAAAACTTAAAAATTCTTTTGTAAAATATCAAAGACATTATTGAACCTTTGTTGTTGGATTGTTCTGCCTCTCAAAAGAACATCAATCTGAAAATTCCTTGAAATTCCCTAAATAAATTCCTCAGATCAACTTTAAGGCAATGCGAAACCAACCACCTTGTTTAAAAGCCAAAAAAAGTAATTAAACTGATAATAATTTTCGAAAAAATAATCCTAAGAATGCAAAGTTGTGCAGTTTTCTTATTAAAATGAGACTTTCATTACAAATATTACTAAATTCAATATTTCTTCATTAATTTTTTGTTCTTTTTTTCTTCTTTGTCCTCAAAAAAAAAAAAAGGTGAAGAAGCTCACAGACAGTAAACTTTTTACATTAACCATTTTGTCACATGCAAAGTTTAACAAACTAATTTTGTGGCCCATCCTCTTTTTCGTCCTTGAAAGTTGATAGCGCACGTAATGTTATCCCAGTAACAAAAATTATTCGAAAATACTTGAGAACATGAGGACACTCTAGCATAGAAATAATTTATTCAAAGGCTTTGCCCTATATTCTGTCTGTATTTGCACTTAAACAAATTAAATCTCTAAATTGAGAAGCAAAAAATAAAATCAAAGAATTTTGTCCTTAATTCAAATATTAAGGATGAGATTCTTTAAGATATATTATTGTCTACACCCTTGACATTCCGTCCTCTGACAGAGGGATGAAGTAAAAATATCTTCAACCGTTCCTTTCTTTTTGAATTGAATTATACGCTAACAATATTAATATATATTGGGTTGCCAAAAATTAGAGGTTAAAGTCAAGTGTAGTCTAACCTTAGATGTCGAAAAAATTAAACAAAGAACAAAATTCATTTCTCGATCTATTATGAACATTAATTTGATATTATCATCAAGCCAAAGGGGTCTATACGACACAATGCTGATGCAAGGGGAAGCTCTGTCATCATGGAATGTTCTATAATAATTTTTCTGCTTTCTCATCAAATTCTGACAGGAATTTGTAATAAGTAGACATTAACATATTTTCGATTCTATTTTACTTCGAATATATAAGAGAAAATTATACATCAGTATAGATAGGAAACTCAACCCTTAACTGGCGCCCGGGGGTTAACTCAAATTGTGATGTCGGTCGGTTCAATTATGATTATTATTATTATTTCTTAATTTATCGGAAAATAACCAAATAATTGGGCATTTATCAGATTTTGAAAGCTTACACGCTTGATACCCTGTTATTAATGCATTAGTTGTATCTGCCTATACATCGTGACTTTTCCATTATTAAGTTTAACGTTGGGAAAGTTAACCCCAAAGTATAAGAAAAAATGTTTTCCATATTTTTTGTTGTATTTATATTCATTTTGAATTCCGTTAAAGTTGCTTTTTCGAGCAACTATTACTCTTCCTCTATATTATTATCTCCCAAAGGGCTACATTTCGTTCAGTTGAAAAGGGTCAATATGGAAAGTTATGGTAATTTTGTGAAAATGGAATACATAGACTTACACAGAGGCTTTATCCTAAAGTGTCTGTGGTTTTTGTGCCAGATTATTTTGTAGGAGTATGTAGTTGTTGTTCATGTAACAGATGATGTTGTGTAAATGCGTTTTATTGCGGAGAGGAATTAGGTGCACTCAAATTGATGTTGTATTCCGATATAGTTTCTGAGACTTTTATGTACATATTTAAGTGCAGGTATTATATAAAATGTACCTTTGTACATAGTTAACAACAGAAATTCCTTTTTGAAATGTAAAATAGGTAAATATTGTTGTCGGGATTAGTTTTTAAGTAAAATTATGTTTATTTTATTCTTAGATGTTCCTCAAGTGAACTTTGAGGTTTGAGCTTACTTTAAAGTTCTTTTGTAACATTGCTGATAGTTTAGGAGTAGGTTTACAGTCTCAAGTGGAAACATTTATAAATGAAAACATTTATAAATGAAAAAACGTTTTTGGAAATGTTAAGTCAAAAGTAACAAAAATGAATTAATACAAATACTAACTTGCTTACTTACTTAACAAGCTTCTTCCAGTCGGCTCGGTTTCTAGCTAGCTGTCTCCAGTTTTGCACGCCAAGTTGGTTGAGGTCCTCTTCCACTTGCCACCTTTTACGCTGTCCACCTCTACTGCGCTGTACCACGGGGTTGGATTCAAAGACTTTACGGGCCGGAGCATTGGTGTCCATTAGGTATAGGTGACCCAGCTATTTCAGTCGTTGGCTTTTCACTTTTGTAGATAGGTTGGTTTCACTGCACAGCCCGTACAGTTCGTTGTTGTATCTTCTTCTCTATTCCCCATCTATGCAGACGGGACCAAAAATCACCCGGAGAATTTTCCTCTCAAAAGAGCTTAACGCCTTCTAATCCACCGTTAGCAGTGTCCATGCCTCTGCACCATACATCAGGACCGGGATGATAAGCGTCTTATACAGGAATAGTTTAGTTGCTCGAGAGAGGGTTTTGCTTCTCAATTGCCTTCTTAGCCCAAAGAAACAGCGATTGGCAAGAGTAATTCTCCATCTGATCTCTGCACTGGTATCGTTCGCTGAGTTTATAGCGGATCCTAGATAGACAAAGTCTCTGACCACCTCAAAATTAAAGCTGTCTATAGTGACGTTCTGTCTGAGATCTTTCTTGCTGACAGCATACATATATTTCGTTTTGCCTTATTCACAGTAAATAAGCAAGTTATTGGACGGACTTTTGAAAGATTGTGCCTCTAGTTTTGATGTGAGAGTCTTGCACTATTCTTTCAAGAACGATGTTGAAGAAGTCGCCTTGCCTAAAGCCTTTTTTGACATCAAAGTTGTCGGTGAGGTCTTTGCCAACCTTGATGGAGCAGCGTGCATTCTCCATCGTCATCCTGCACAAACGGACGAGTTTGGGAGGGATGCCAAAACTGGACATTGCTCTATATAGCTCGTCTCAATACACGGCCTTGAAATCGATGAAAAGGTGGTGGGTATCAATTTGAAACTCCTGGGTTTTCTCCAAGATCTGTCGTAGTGTGAATATTTGGTCAATGGTGGACTTCCCTGGCCAAAAGCCGCACTGATATGGACCTATCACGTTGTTGACTAATGGCTTCAGGCGTTCATAAAGTACGGCAGAGTAGATCGTGTAGGCGATATTAAGAAGACTGATGCCTCGGTAGTTGGTGCAGTCCAGAGGATCATCTTTCTTGAGGATCGGGCAAACAATGCTGAGGTTCCATTCATCGGGATAGATGACCTGGTGCATACTCCTTACCAATTCATCGCCATCAGCCGCTTTGAATAGCTCAGCCGCAAGGCTCTCAGCTCCAGCAGCTTTATTGGACTTAAGTTTTGTATATAGCTATCTTGACTTTGCTTCGTCGAGATCGGGTGGACGGAATTGTTGGCCTACGTCATCCAGGTTGTATGGTGCATTCTGCATGGTAGCGGAATTTGGTTCGTCATCGCCGTTATATATTTTGTAGAAATTATTTTTCCATATCCTCAGCACTGACTGCGATTCTACCACGATGTTCCTCTGATCGTCCTTGGAGGCTTTGGTTCGGGCCTTTTAACCTTGGGAGGATCTTTTTACTTTTAGGTAAAACCTTCGAACATCTTTTCTGCAATGGAATCCCTCTAAATCCTCGATCGCACGCTTCTCGTGGTCTTTCTTTTTCCTTCT
Source organism: Dasysyrphus tricinctus (assembly GCA_963921185.1). Classification (NCBI taxonomy): domain Eukaryota; kingdom Metazoa; phylum Arthropoda; class Insecta; order Diptera; family Syrphidae; genus Dasysyrphus; species Dasysyrphus tricinctus. The sequence continues at coordinate 49,187,969 of OY992531.1, forward strand.
TAGAAGCTTGTGTTCCTCTCTCCTCTTCTGCTTGTAGAGCTCATGAGCAGCTCTGGTCCTTCTACGCAGCGCCGCTTTGTATGCATGTTGTTCGGCTACATGCACTTGTCGGCATTCTTCGTCGAACCAGGGGCTTCGCTGTGGTGGTTGTGCAAGGCCTAGCACGGCAGCATCTCTGATGGCTTCCTGGAAATTCTTCCACTGGTTTTCGATACTTGCAGTTGGTGGCATAGGACTATTTAAGAGAGCGCGAAAGATTCGATCGGAAAAGGACCTGGTGATTTATTGCGACCTTAACCGTCCGATGTCGAACTTCCTCACAGTATTTCCTTGTTTTGGGTTTGGTCTGGATATCCATAGCATTATCGTGGCTACAACGAGGTAGTGGGACGAGTCAACGTTGGCTCCTCGGAACGTTTGGACGTCCTTGATACTGGAGGAGTGATTTGCGTCGATTGCAATGTGGTCAATCTGGTTGGTGGTTGATTGACCAGGAATTCGCCATGTCGCCTTATGTATATCGAGATGCGGGAACTGCGTACTAGCTACCACAACGTTATCGGAGGTGGTGTCGTGCAGGCTTCCTAGTTTGGCATTAAAATCACCCAAGACAATTTTAATGTCATAGCTAGGGCATTGCTCCAGGAGCTCGTAGAACTCGTCCTATGGTGTCGTCATCGTCTGGCTGACGTTGGCGAACTTAGCTTTGATGCGAATTGTCGTGAGGCGTTCGTTCAAATAGTTGAAACTCAAGACTTCTGCCTCTAACAACAAATCCACATCCAAAAAAACGTTGCCCTTGTGGTCGGTAATAGTCACCGTAGTAGATATCGCAGTCTTTCAGTTTGCTTTTGCCCGGCCCATCCCAGCGCACTTCTTGGATGGCGGTGATATCTACTTTGTAGCAGTCTAGTGCCTCCGCTAAATGTTCGGCTGCACGTGGTCTTTATAGAGACAGAACATTCCGAAGTTCGTTGTCCTTATTTCGTTTGCTTGGTTCGTCAACAGTAAATCCGTCCGTATCCGAGGCTTGTTGTTGCTTCGCAACTAAATAGTTTTACGTGGCCGGGAAGTCACCCCGACGGTACGACCCCCAACCTGGAGGACCAGACCCTTACAATATAACTCCAAGGGCGGGGAGCCGAATTAACCGCTCCTTATAGGCCTGAGCTCCGAATATGTCGTAGTAGCCCGTATAAGGTGCTCACTAAGTTAAGTAGTTCAACCTAGGTTAGGTTAGGTTGAAAGGGGTGATAATACGGCAAGCCGCACCATCTCACTCGGATCTCAGTGGATCCATTGCGCTCCCCGGGGTATAAGTGGTTAGTGAGGAGGGATAGGAAGGGAGTTAATAGGAAGTTTTAGGTGTGGGGGGCCTCCTTGAACCATCCTGAGTTCTGAATGAATTTCAGGATGTTCTTTAGTAGCAAGGCAGAGATGTCGCCCAGTTCGTCGAAGAAGTATTCTCCAAGGGTATCTTTTCTGGTTCTAGCTAGACTGGGGCATTCGCAAAGGAAGTTGTTCAACCTAACTGGAACTGTAGACGCCACCGTTGATTCCATCTGGAGAATTCTTCCGATGCCACCTGGATAAAGGAGAAGTGCCTTAGTGGGAACACTCTTCCCCCCCTCTCTCGTTTGCTGCCCCCTAAAACCGTCCACAGGGATTGGAACCCCATCTTCAGTTAAAGGTACTAGGCACCCGATTTTCACCACTTGGAGGTGAGAGTAGGAGTTGATAGAGGTTCGCTTTGAAAAAAAAAGCTTGTAGACGGGAACCAGGGCCTAGTGACTTACAAACTCTCAACCATTCCTGTGTGCGTGTTGTTGGCAGGAATGGAGGGGACCTACATTTTTCTTTCCGAGTCTGAACGGCTAAATTAGCAGCACTTATTCATGACAAGTATACTCTTGGAGGATTGGTCAGTTCCTTGCAAGAGGCAGTACCTCGGATAAAACATTTCCGTTTTTAGGTGGCACGGCTGGGAATTGCACCCACACCTTCGGCATGATAGTCCTACGCACTAACCATCATGCCACGAGGTACTACTAAGTTAATTAATAACTATCGTAAAAATTTGAGTACAAATTTCATATACCAAAATGGAAAAATATGATTTACAAATGCCCTTCTCAAAATTTTGGGTAGCGGAGGGGGGTCAAACCCCTGTGATCCCCCCTCTGGCTACGGCCTCGAATCCAAGATATTCTTCACAAACAGAATTATATCACAGGTATTTTAAGCAATTCTTAAGTTGTCAAACAAAGCTCTCCACCAAAATTCTGCTTAGTCGGAATTCTTTCAAAATGAAAGTCCAGTTTGCGTAGGCCCAAGGAATTTATTGAAAGATTTGTTTGCCGTAAGACTGCTAAGCTGCCTTTCACATGACACAAGTGTTAACACTGCTGATGTAACAACAAATCAATTCCGCCAGACAGCTACCAACAACAATATGGTCTAAAAGAGCTATTGAAGTTTATCTGACATTGAGGCTTTTTTACAATTTAAAAAGAAAGGACTGATTCAGACGAAAGCTTAAACACAAATGTTGAAATCCAAAGACATTGCTAAAAGTGTCCTTGTAACAGCTCCCTCAAGCCAAAATTGGTTTAGCTTTCTCTCTTAAACTGTGTAGGTTTTTAGGTACACTTCAAATTCTCAATTATTTTGCCCTTAAGTATTATTTCTTATAAAAAGCATCTAAGTAGGTAGTCCTCAATATTTTAAGGAATCCCTGTCTTTTAATTCTCTAGAACCCACAAAAGTCAATGAAGCAGTCGTTATGAGTGGGTATTACTTGTGCTATTTACCTACATATATCTACTTATTTCTGCAGAATCCATTCAAGGACTTGGTGTTCATGTTAAAATATATTAAACCATCATAAGCAACAAGAATTTATTTGCTATTTAAGCTTCTCAAAGCCATTTACCCAATCCCATAATTCAATAGCATAAGTCCTTATCATGATGTTATATAATATATTTGTTGATTTCCTCGTTTTTATTTTATCGGATATGACAAAAAAAATTGAGGAAAATCCCCCCAACTTAAATCAGAACTTAATGCGAGTAAATATTATTTCTGATGGATATCTGGATCTGGTGTAATATTTGTCACAACATTTTATAAACAAAGCCCAACGAAGGAACTCTGCCTAATCCTTGACGCATCGCATCAGCTCTTCCTAAAGAATTCATTATATCCGGTATTTATTGTATCATTAACACACAAGCTAAATAAGCGCACATAAAAGTGTTTTTGGGGACTTGGAACAAGAATAAGGAAACACGACAACGACAATGGCACAGCGCTCAGGACTGGGGTGTCTTTAGTCGGTGATAAAGTAATTCACTTTCTGAATAGGTATTGTCTTAGGCTGACTTTTTTGTTAAGGTTATTGTCAGTAAAACGTTTATAGCAGTACCTAAATGTGCTTTTTATAAGATTTGTTGCGTATCTGATCACCCTCTATTTGTTTTGTTTTTAATAAACAATAATTTTCAAAAAAATAATAACACCAACAGCCAAGATAAAAAAAAAAAAAAAATTATATAAGTAAATAAATGAAACACATTTTATTTAACGAAGTAATTCAGATGTCACAATATTTAATGACATCACTGTTGTTAGTAAGAAAATTCAACTTACAATCTAAAGAAAAAAAAAAGAAGAAAATGTAAACAAACTCAAGAACTCACTCAAAAACAAGGGATGGTTTCATTCTAACATCCACAACACTGTTCGCCTATGGAACGAGGTTAATCTCACCAGTGGGTAGTCAGACAAATCGGCGATCGTAAAGAATGTTCGGAGTTTCCTTGATAGCCATAGGAGTAGTTTTTTGTAGGGGCACAAGTTTTTCTCCTGTGGGAAAAAGGCGATTTGATTTTTAATTCAGCTAAGGCCTAGATTAATCCACTGGTAGTTACTAGTAATAGCCTAGAAAGCGAAACAAATAGATATATGAAACTAAAGTAAAGCAACAGGTCTAGGTACCTATGTACATAAAGTATGTATGAAAAGACACACATGCTGCTGGTGCGCTGCGGCGATGAATTCTCGCCAGCTTCTTATTTGTTTAATGTCTTCTCTGATTTCTTTTAATTTATGCACTTAAATGTCCGTATTTTAGATAATTTTAGTTTAGGTCTATTTATTGTAGTGACTTTTAACCTCATTGACTAGTTTATTTAATGTTAATACATATATACTAAATTGAGAAATCAAATTAAAACACACGCCCATAGTAGAAGACACAAATAAATGAATGAAATGAAGGAGGAAGTAATTTGGAAAAAAAAATAAGAAATATAAGAAGAAACATAGGAAAAATTTGAAATTGATGAAAGAAGGAGATTGGAAAATGTACAGCGGTTGCATTGGTAAACATTTGAGCTTTAGGATCGGTAATGTAATGCGATTTCTTTTAGAATAATGTATCGACAACTAAATGCAACTTAAGTGCGATTATAACTCAGAACATATATTTTAGGAATGAATTGGGATAAGAAAATATATTTCTAGGATATAGTAGGTATCTCTAGGATTTATTTTTTTGTAAAGATTGAGGTGAATTTTTTGTACTAAATTTAATACAAAAAAAAAAATAGTAATTTTTCCCCTCAAATACATTGACATGATGAGGTGAAATTATGTGCTAGTTTGTATTAGTGCATTTATGCATATCTACATGCCTGGAAAAGCAAGAGCTTCAAGTACAAAGACCTTTTGATGCAAAGAGGGGGTAAATTAAGAAAAAACAAAAATGGGACAATGACCGATTATGCTTTTTTTTGTACTTTGGGTCGTCACTTATCATTCGAAATCTTAGAGCAGAAGTGTTAAGATATCACCTACCGAGCGTTGCCGCAGTGCCAACTCATTTCTATTAAGAAAAAAAAATTAGCTGAAACTTTTTTTTCACGATCAAAAATTAATATTTGTCTAACCGCAAATAAATTTTGTGATAATTTTGTGTGAGGAATTTATTCCAAGAAAAAAAAAATTATTTTGTGCATCCGAAGGTGAGGGAATTAATAGCGAAAAGACATTTAAATATTGACTAACGTTTTTAATTTCACGTATAGATATATGCGAAGTTATCTATAGTCCGGAAACGGAAAATTGAAACCTGACTTTAGAGGTCATTGAGGTCGGCTGAAAATTGCTTAATCTAAGTAGTGTGGGATTCTTGTTTCTTCATGAAGTAGAGGTATGTCTTTGAAGGATGAAGATTTTTACTGTGGTCGTTTTGATAGCCATTGAATTTATTTAGGTTTTGGGTCAGACGAGAAACATTTGCTCTATACCTGCAATCTAAACTACAGCTTTACATGGTTATCCATAATATATGAGTAATGAAAATTGCGTGACGCAGTACTTATATGTAGATTTCGATATCTTAACCATTTTGGCCCAGACCCCTACGTTTAGTTTTTTTTTGCTGCTTTGTAACCCGAGCAAAGTAAAGGGCGCCTCAAGGGCATATTAAAAATCTTGAAGAGGTGCTTCCTTGGATTGTGGATGGAAAGGGGTTATCTAACCTCCATTTTTGATTTTTTTTACTACTTAATTTTTGAATTTTTACTAAAGATCCTTTTTTTTCTATTATTAAATTAACGTAATTTAAATCCTTAACGTAAATTGAATTGAACTTGTACAGGTAAAGAAAAAAGGAAGGTTAAAGTTTTTTTTTGTGTAAAATTGTTCAGAAGTCATAAGTTCTGGTTCTGGAGTTTGTTTAATCAAATATATAGTTTCTTGGTGCGCGTCAAAAGAGCTCAAAAGCAAAAGCCACTTTGGGATTTATACCGTCATCTTGCAACGTGCTGCCGGCAGAACTACAAGCGACGAGGAGTAAAAAAACGTAAGTCATTTTGTATCTTATATTGTATATATATATAAAAAAAAAAAAACATATATTGATAAATAAGCGAATGAAACAGATAACTTTAACGTACAACGAGTAAAACACTTCTTTAGTTTCCTTTTTTTTTTTATTACCTATTTGCCACCATTTTATTTTTGAGATTTTTAAAGAAACTTTTTTTTTGGGTAATTTTGAATTTGTTTTATGTACTTTTTCTTTCTTAAAGCCTATGGGCAAATTGATTAAAAATTGTGGTATTATTTGATTGGGTTTCTTTCTGTTTCTCTGGAACATGGAGTGCTAAACGCAGCTTAAGATGTGTGGGTGACTGATCAGGCCGCCAGTCTGAGGAAAGAGAAGGGTATTATTATAACGATGAACAGGTACTTTTAGACTAACTCAAGGTTGTGGCTGGGAGTCATTTTAGGGGCTACCTCTGAGAACTTGGCCAAGGAGGTAGCCAAGGCTATATCGGTGATATAAGGGTGGGGCAGGCCAGACTTTTGCTGACGTCATCTAGCAAAGCCTTCTGGTATTCGTCGAACCACTGTGTGATGAGGACACTGAGATGAGAGTGATTTTTGTAGGGTTTAGAGTAAATAAGTTTAGGTTAGTTAGTTGTAGGCTGAAAAGTTATATTGCTCCAGATATACTTACGTGTATATATAAACAAATATATATAAATGTCATGAAATATATAATCATATATATATATTTATATATATATATATTTATATATATATATATATATATAATTGAACATATTTAGTATAAATTAGTATTATATAGGGCGTAGATTCAGTAGGTTTATATTAGCATTACTTTTAAGGCACTCTTATGCTTAGCCTTCTTTTCATGCAGTGGCATAGGTACCTTCACTTGTGCAGATCCCTACATTCCCGTTTTGTTTCCTAATTCATTTTCACACTTACTTTTCCTCATCCTATCCTAATCCTATACAGGCACGAAATTTTGGAGTTTGAGCAGGAGATGTTAGTAAAGGGGTAGGAACCAACCCCAATCCATCGAGCTTAGCCGAGCCAGAGCAAGCGTGCCACCACCCCTTTACTAGCACCAAAGACGCCCCTGTGGCCTATCCTTGACTCACAACAATGGCGCCCAACGTTGAACGGCTTCGAAGATTTATTGGGACTCCAAGGAGACGATTTTCTCTTACAAAGGTCGTCGCCTTGGACTAACAATGATCTAACGTAAATTTTTTTTTTCTTTTCCTTTTTTTATTGTTCCCTTTCGATCCTTAAAGCACAAGTTTAGGGACCGTTTATGCTCTTTAGAAAGTCACAAGCAGCCAACAGCTGTCCAGTCATTTAGGTCTAGAACCAGAAGACTAAGTGAGGTAGTTGGAAGTTTGTAACCAGACAGAGAGCGGAATAGGACGGAGTTCTGAAAGCTTATATGGCTTTCCATCATGTCAGGCACAGCCAGACAGATAGTGAGGCATAAGGTGAAAGTTCGAAGTTCTATTCGTGTGGAAGATTAACTCCGATTTTCAGCCAACCTACCACTAGGTTTTTCATCAGGTGGTGCGATGTGGCGAGAATAAAGAGATGATTGGAAGCACTCGACGTGTTTCAGAGGCACCCAGTCACAACCAAGACTGACCATACGTGAAACTGACAAGAAGACATTTACTACCCTTTTCGATCAGGCTAGGCAGGGAAAAACTGACCAGAAATCCACACATCTAGCTAAATCAAAAAAATAACAAAGAAACTCAATAGAAGATATACATTTTTTTTACATAACCTTTTTTTTTCATTTTTTAAGAGAGATTTTTTTTTAATTTCCGAATTCCTTTCGAAAACATATTTTTTTTGTTTATTAAAAAAAAAAACAAACAAACAAAATAAATCCGTTTCGCTTTTTTAGATTACATATACATATATTGAATTCATTAAATTATACCTTTTTTTTAAAATTTAACGTTTTGTTAGTCAAGTAGGTATCTGAATTTTTTTTACTTGCTAGAAAGTGAATTTTTTTGAAGTCACATTTAAAATGGTTGGGAAAAAGGACACGGGAGCAGTCCCGAAGAAACCTCCTCCCAAATCCAAGGCAAGGGTAAGAACCCGGTCGAGGTCGAGAGAAGGTGGTGAAGAAGCACCAGTAGCACCTTCAGAACCTTCTCCTCAAGAAAGAGAGCTCGACCCGAATCGAACGATTCCAAGAAATTCCTTATCAGATTCTGAAGGGAATCCACCAGGAAATAATGTAGATAATGGGGAAGTTAGTACAGGAGTGAGAGCTACAAGTTCTGATCAGAGTAGTTCCAGCATTCGAAATCCGATAACGATTGAATCCGATCATGAGGAGCTAGAAATAGAGACAAGAGATAGTATAGGAAAGAATATACAAGATTTAGAAAGAGAACAGCTGCAACTCGTGCAGACTGACCATGGATCAGAGAACGAATCTGAAGATACTGAAGAAGAAACCACTATTGGTGATAATATTATCAAAGTCATCGAGTGTGCTGTTTCGAGAGCCGTCAATGAGACTCAATCAAAAACAATGAAGTTGCTCGCGGAGCAAATGAAGAGCATGAAGACAATGAGAAGCATGGTAGATTTCGTTTCCACCAATGTCATGACAATCCATGAACGTTTACGAGTCGTAGAGAAATCTACAATTTCTCTTCACGAGAAAAATGAGCAAGAGGTAAAGTTAGCGAAGTCTGCCCAAAGCCTAAAAGTTCCTCCACCAGTGTCAGCTTCCAATGACAATACGAAAACCGGTAATGGTAATCAACAGTTTACCAAAAGGATTGACATACACAAGTGGGGTATCAAATTTGATGGTACATCGAAAAATATGACGGTAGAAAGCTTCATCTTTCGGATTGAAACTCTACAAAAGAAAAACGGTGTCACATACGAGCAAGTTTTTGCTAACTTTCACCATTTATTGTCAGGATCTGCTGAAAAGTGGTACTGGCAATATCTAGAAGAGAACCAAGGAGATGAAATGCTCAACTATTTCGATCTTAAAACTGAGTTGTTGAGACAATTCCGTAACAGTAAGAGAGATCACGAAATTCTCAGACTGATTATGGATAGGAAGCAACAACCTCATGAAAATTTCGATGAGTTTTATGAAGAAGTCAGGGGTCTCACATTGCAAATGCAAATCAAGCCTCCAGAAAAGGACATTGTTTCAATTCTCCGTCAGAATATTAAAGATAGAGTAGCGAACCTCACTTTCGGATGCAACATTAGAAATATTCAAGATTTGAGGGAAGAGTGTAGGCGCGCAGAAAAACACCTAGCGTCAAGAGAGAGTAGGTTTAAGAAGCAAATCAATGAGATCGATGATCATGAAACTTCCCGTAATAGATGTGTGTCAGGAGAGTCTGAAGATGATGAGGTACATATAGCTGCAGTCCAGTACAACAAGACGAACAGATTACAGACTGACGGAAGGCAAGACAAAAGACCTACAACCTACAAAAACAACGACAGAGACAGAAAAACAGAACATAAGACAGAAAACACTGCGACTTCTGCTTCATGTCCCTCTACATTTCACGCACTGACATGTTTCAGTTGCGGAAAAGGGAATTTGGCATTTAACTGTGCCACCTGTCATCAGGAAAACCTGAAAGTCAGCAGTGCTTCCGGGAGCACAGCGCTGACGAAAACACCTCTCCCGGAACAGAATCAAAAATAAGCATCTTACAAAGAGATAATAATTTAAACCAAAATAATACCTTGAAAATTATTCCTCCACATCGCAAAAGTCTTCATCAAAGAATGCTAGATTACGAAGAAGCTAAAAGGAGAATTTTTAACGAAGAAATAGAGTGTGAAGAAATTAAGAAAACCAGAAATTTCCGAAAAATAGAAAAATTAAGAGAAAAATGTGCAATAGTCAGGAAGAGGAGAAATAACATAGAATCTTCAGTATTATCTGTTACAGACGATAACAGGCCCTATGCAAAAGTTCTTGTAAAAGGAGAAGTGATGCTAGGCCTGTTAGATAGTGGGGCTTCAGTAAGCTGTATGGGGAAAGATGCAATGCACTTTTTAAAGAAGCACGACATTAAAATGAAAATAATGTCAACAGATATTAGAACGGCAGATGGTAAACACCAACAAATTAATGGGAGATTTAAGACCGACGTCACATGGGGTGGCAAAACACACGAAATGGAACTTTATATAGTACCAAGTTTGCAGCAGCAACTTTATTTGGGAGTTGATTTTTGGAGGACCTTTAAAGTCGCTCCAAACGTTATAGGTTCAATCGACACCCCATTACCAATGAAAGAACAAGAGTCTAATCCCATGCGAAAGCTTACGCAAGAACAAGCTGAAGAGCTTGACCGGGTCAAGCATACATTCCCTTCGTTTGCAGTGTTGGGATTGGGTAGAACTACGGTTGAAGAACATGTCATTGAGATGGAAGACGACACAATTCCCATCAAGCAAAGACATTACCCAATCTCACCTGTAGTACAGAAGTTAATGTATGCTGAGCTTGATCGGATGCTCGAGTTGGGAGTAATCGAGGAAAGCAATAGCGCTTATAGCTCTCCAGTTGTGTTAGTGCGTAAGCCAGGCAAGAACAGGCTTTGCTTGGATTCACGGAAGGTGAATGCAGGGACAAAAAAATTCGCGTACCCTCTCCCTCACATTGAAGGAATTTTAAGTCGGCTCCGTGACACGCACTTCATTTCGAGTATCGATTTGAAAGACGCCTTTTGGCAAATTCCTCTGGAGCTTAAATCAAGAGAGAAGACGGCTTTTACAGTCCCTGGACGGCCGTTGTATCAGTTCACGGTTATGCCGTTTGGATTGTGCAACGCTGCCCAGAGAATGTCTAAGCTGATGGACAAAGTCATTCCCGCTCGTTTGAGAGAGAATGTCTTTGTCTATCTCGATGACCTCTTGATTTGCTCTCCAGATTTTGAAACCCACATGGGCGTCCTCAAAGAGGTGGCGAGATGTTTGCGTGACGCGGGGTTGACGATAAATGTGGAGAAAAGCAAGTTTTGTTTCAAGGAGATTAGGTACTTAGGTTATTTTGTTGGTGATGGGTGCCTGAGAACAGACCCCGAAAAGGTTTCCGCAATAAAAGAATTTCCTGTTCCAAGGACTCCCAAACAACTCCGTCGGTTCCTAGGGATGACGGGTTGGTATAGGCGCTTTATTCCAAATTTTGCGTCTATATCAGCCCCAATGACGGACTGTCTTAAGAAGGGGAAGGACTTCACAATGACAAGTGAAGCCTTGAATGCATTCGAAAACTTAAAAACGACACTAATAACTGCACCTATACTGACGAACCCCGACTTTTCAAAACACTTCTACATTCAATGTGACGCCTCATCTTCAGGTGTAGGGAGTGTTCTCTTCCAAATGGATGAAGATAAGAATGAACGACCCATAGCATTCATGTCTCAGAAGCTTAATTCCGCACAACGGAATTATACAGTGACAGAACTTGAATGCTATGCGGCCGTTCTCTCAGTAAAGAAGTTCCGAGCCTACATCGAAGGATTGCCATTTACTATTATAACCGACCACGCAAGCCTTAAGTGGCTGATGACACAGAAGGACTTGAGTGGTCGATTAGCTCGTTGGAGTTTCAAGCTCCAAGGTTTTGATTTCACAATTGAGCATAGAAAGGGAATCCTTAATGTAGTCCCGGATACTCTATCAAGAGTCCATATGGACGAGCTCAATACCGAAACGCCAGAAGTTGACTTCAATTCTCCATACTTTTCATCAGAAGAGTATGTTGAATTGAAGAAGACTATAACTGAGAACGAAGACAAACTGCCAGACCTATGCATTTCCGACGACTTTGTTTACAAACGGACTGAAAAACGGACAGGTGACCCTATTCAGGAAGACAGGGCCTGGAAACTCTGGGTACCGAAGGAGTTGTGTGGGGGTCTTTTGGAAGCAGCCCATAACTCTCCTGCGGCCGGTCATGGAGGAATCCACAAGACACTGTCAAAGCTAAGACAAAGATATTTCTGGCCAAACATGTCGACTGAGGTTCAAGAATATGTTAAAAACTGTGATATATGTAAGTGTAGTAAACCCATGAACTCTACTTCTAGACCCCCTATGGGTCAACAGATCATTACCGAACGCCCTTTTCAGAGACTATATATAGACTTCCTAGGACCTTATCCGAGAACAAAAGCAGGTCATACCCATATTTTCATCGTTTTAGATCATTTTAGCAAATATGTATTTTTAAAACCAATCCGAAAAGCTACAGCAGCAGAGGTGGTAAGATACCTTGAAGAAGGAGTATTTCATATGTTCGGAGTACCTGAATACATACATTCTGACAATGGAAAACAATTTGTATCCGAATTGTTTTCCAGCTTTCTAAATAAATATAATGTGAAACATGTACGCACTGCCTTTTATTCGCCCCAAGCTAACGCTTCAGAGCGAGTAAATAGGTCAGTTCTGGCAAAGATCCGTTCATATATCGATAAAGATCAAAAAAACTGGGACACTCACGTTAGCAGTACAGCCTTTTCACTCCGAAGTGTGGTGCATGACTCGACAACCTATGAACCATACTATGCGGTATTCGGAACCCAAATGGTTCAAAACGGCGAAACGTACAACCTTCTACGAAGACTCGACATGCTGAAAGATGCCAATATCGAAATCACTAATAAAGTTGATAAATTAGCGTTAATTCGAAAAAATATTTTTGAAAACCTTAAATTAGCACATCAGAAATCAGCCAAAATTTATAACACCAGAAGCAAAAACATATCTTATAAAACTGGTCAAATTGTATATAGACGTAACTTCAAGCAAAGTAATCAGATAGAACACTATAATGCCAAATTAGCCCCAAAGTTCATAAAAAGCATAATACTCAAAACCATTGGGAATTCCCTTTACGAAATTGGAAATTTACAGGGCGTGAAAGTCGGTGTTTTCCATGCGAAGGACCTACACGCGTAAAACAAACCTTTAATTGACGCACACAAGCTGCTGTTGTGTTTTTTTTTTTTCTCTCTCGCCTGTGATATAAGTGTTCGTATTTATTTATTTATTTTTTTTTAAATAATTTATTTATTTATTTAATTATTTATTTATTTATTTATTTATTTATTTATTTATTATTCTAATCATTTATTCATAACTTATTTATTATGCATATTGCAGAATCGAACTTATCTTGAGAAAAATAGACTGATTACTAGAGAGTGTAGATTGACCTTTATGTTTCAAAACATAACATATTAGGGATGAAGACTGATTAGCGTATATTCAACTGTGATAAAATCAAAATCGAGGACTGATACCTAAATAGTTACCAGTTACTAGTTAAAAAAATAATTATTCCCAAACGCAAGCATAAAATTACTTATCAGTATTTTTTTCATTATAAAAAGAAAAAAAAAGGAGACAAAAACAAAAAAGCAAAATGAAGAATTCTTCGGAATAATGCCCGGACTATAAATGAATTTAAGGAGCTGTCAGGGAGTGGGACGAGCCACACGATGCAGAACGGCATTGCAAAATAAAGTTCATACCGCAAATCACAACAAAAAAAAAAAGAAAGTTTTTGTGCAAACGGCCAGATCGATTCCTCTATTCGAACCCAGACTATTCGCGACCACTCATATTCTGTCATCGTGTTTGTTGCGTATCTGATCACCCTCTATTTGTTTTGTTTTTAATAAACAATAATTTTCAAAAAAATAATAACACCAACAGCCAAGATAAAAAAAAAAAAAAAATTATATAAGTAAATAAATGAAACACATTTTATTTAACGAAGTAATTCAGATGTCACAATATTTAATGACATCACTGTTGTTAGTAAGAAAATTCAACTTACAATCTAAAGAAAAAAAAAAGAAGAAAATGTAAACAAACTCAAGAACTCACTCAAAAACAAGGGATGGTTTCATTCTAACATCCACAACACTGTTCGCCTATGGAACGAGGTTAATCTCACCAGTGGGTAGTCAGACAAATCGGCGATCGTAAAGAATGTTCGGAGTTTCCTTGATAGCCATAGGAGTAGTTTTTTGTAGGGGCACAAGTTTTTCTCCTGTGGGAAAAAGGCGATTTGATTTTTAATTCAGCTAAGGCCTAGATTAATCCACTGGTAGTTACTAGTAATAGCCTAGAAAGCGAAACAAATAGATATATGAAACTAAAGTAAAGCAACAGGTCTAGGTACCTATGTACATAAAGTATGTATGAAAAGACACACATGCTGCTGGTGCGCTGCGGCGATGAATTCTCGCCAGCTTCTTATTTGTTTAATGTCTTCTCTGATTTCTTTTAATTTATGCACTTAAATGTCCGTATTTTAGATAATTTTAGTTTAGGTCTATTTATTGTAGTGACTTTTAACCTCATTGACTAGTTTATTTAATGTTAATACATATATACTAAATTGAGAAATCAAATTAAAACACACGCCCATAGTAGAAGACACAAATAAATGAATGAAATGAAGGAGGAAGTAATTTGGAAAAAAAAATAAGAAATATAAGAAGAAACATAGGAAAAATTTGAAATTGATGAAAGAAGGAGATTGGAAAATGTACAGCGGTTGCATTGGTAAACATTTGAGCTTTAGGATCGGTAATGTAATGCGATTTCTTTTAGAATAATGTATCGACAACTAAATGCAACTTAAGTGCGATTATAACTCAGAACATATATTTTAGGAATGAATTGGGATAAGAAAATATATTTCTAGGATATAGTAGGTATCTCTAGGATTTATTTTTTTGTAAAGATTGAGGTGAATTTTTTGTACTAAATTTAATACAAAAAAAAAAATAGTAATTTTTCCCCTCAAATACATTGACATGATGAGGTGAAATTATGTGCTAGTTTGTATTAGTGCATTTATGCATATCTACATGCCTGGAAAAGCAAGAGCTTCAAGTACAAAGACCTTTTGATGCAAAGAGGGGGTAAATTAAGAAAAAACAAAAATGGGACAATGACCGATTATGCTTTTTTTTGTACTTTGGGTCGTCACTTATCATTCGAAATCTTAGAGCAGAAGTGTTAAGATATCACCTACCGAGCGTTGCCGCAGTGCCAACTCATTTCTATTAAGAAAAAAAAATTAGCTGAAACTTTTTTTTCACGATCAAAAATTAATATTTGTCTAACCGCAAATAAATTTTGTGATAATTTTGTGTGAGGAATTTATTCCAAGAAAAAAAAAATTATTTTGTGCATCCGAAGGTGAGGGAATTAATAGCGAAAAGACATTTAAATATTGACTAACGTTTTTAATTTCACGTATAGATATATGCGAAGTTATCTATAGTCCGGAAACGGAAAATTGAAACCTGACTTTAGAGGTCATTGAGGTCGGCTGAAAATTGCTTAATCTAAGTAGTGTGGGATTCTTGTTTCTTCATGAAGTAGAGGTATGTCTTTGAAGGATGAAGATTTTTACTGTGGTCGTTTTGATAGCCATTGAATTTATTTAGGTTTTGGGTCAGACGAGAAACATTTGCTCTATACCTGCAATCTAAACTACAGCTTTACATGGTTATCCATAATATATGAGTAATGAAAATTGCGTGACGCAGTACTTATATGTAGATTTCGATATCTTAACCATTTTGGCCCAGACCCCTACGTTTAGTTTTTTTTTGCTGCTTTGTAACCCGAGCAAAGTAAAGGGCGCCTCAAGGGCATATTAAAAATCTTGAAGAGGTGCTTCCTTGGATTGTGGATGGAAAGGGGTTATCTAACCTCCATTTTTGATTTTTTTTACTACTTAATTTTTGAATTTTTACTAAAGATCCTTTTTTTTCTATTATTAAATTAACGTAATTTAAATCCTTAACGTAAATTGAATTGAACTTGTACAGGTAAAGAAAAAAGGAAGGTTAAAGTTTTTTTTTGTGTAAAATTGTTCAGAAGTCATAAGTTCTGGTTCTGGAGTTTGTTTAATCAAATATATAGTTTCTTGGTGCGCGTCAAAAGAGCTCAAAAGCAAAAGCCACTTTGGGATTTATACCGTCATCTTGCAACGTGCTGCCGGCAGAACTACAAGCGACGAGGAGTAAAAAAACGTAAGTCATTTTGTATCTTATATTGTATATATATATAAAAAAAAAAAAACATATATTGATAAATAAGCGAATGAAACAGATAACTTTAACGTACAACGAGTAAAACACTTCTTTAGTTTCCTTTTTTTTTTTATTACCTATTTGCCACCATTTTATTTTTGAGATTTTTAAAGAAACTTTTTTTTTGGGTAATTTTGAATTTGTTTTATGTACTTTTTCTTTCTTAAAGCCTATGGGCAAATTGATTAAAAATTGTGGTATTATTTGATTGGGTTTCTTTCTGTTTCTCTGGAACATGGAGTGCTAAACGCAGCTTAAGATGTGTGGGTGACTGATCAGGCCGCCAGTCTGAGGAAAGAGAAGGGTATTATTATAACGATGAACAGGTACTTTTAGACTAACTCAAGGTTGTGGCTGGGAGTCATTTTAGGGGCTACCTCTGAGAACTTGGCCAAGGAGGTAGCCAAGGCTATATCGGTGATATAAGGGTGGGGCAGGCCAGACTTTTGCTGACGTCATCTAGCAAAGCCTTCTGGTATTCGTCGAACCACTGTGTGATGAGGACACTGAGATGAGAGTGATTTTTGTAGGGTTTAGAGTAAATAAGTTTAGGTTAGTTAGTTGTAGGCTGAAAAGTTATATTGCTCCAGATATACTTACGTGTATATATAAACAAATATATATAAATGTCATGAAATATATAATCATATATATATATTTATATATATATATATTTATATATATATATATATATATAATTGAACATATTTAGTATAAATTAGTATTATATAGGGCGTAGATTCAGTAGGTTTATATTAGCATTACTTTTAAGGCACTCTTATGCTTAGCCTTCTTTTCATGCAGTGGCATAGGTACCTTCACTTGTGCAGATCCCTACATTCCCGTTTTGTTTCCTAATTCATTTTCACACTTACTTTTCCTCATCCTATCCTAATCCTATACAGGCACGAAATTTTGGAGTTTGAGCAGGAGATGTTAGTAAAGGGGTAGGAACCAACCCCAATCCATCGAGCTTAGCCGAGCCAGAGCAAGCGTGCCACCACCCCTTTACTAGCACCAAAGACGCCCCTGTGGCCTATCCTTGACTCACAACAGATTTGAAAAGGTATTCATAGTCAAAGGAGTTCCTTAGAAAGGTGAGTCTATTTTTTGTCTTGTTCAATGTCAAAGTTGATTTGAGTTAGAAAAGAGAAGGTGAATTCAATAAAAAAACAAAATTAGTCAAAAGATTTTTCAACTTCAATTCAAAAGCTAAATTGAAATGCACATCTGGAAATTTATCAAGTCATCGATATGGCAAGATATTTTCATTTTCAACTCAATTGAACTTGACTTAAAGTGAAAGGAGCAGTTAAGTAGAACAAATGGATTCTGTTTTCTCTATTTATTTCTAAACACATTTCAATGTAAGGACGTATAGAAAAATACGCTTATAATTCAGAATGAGAAAATTGTAATGAGGCAACAATATTCATAGGAAATCATCGTAATACCCTTGATGGCTCTTAGTAAATTTTTCTTTGACAGGATAATGATTGAAAGGACTCTTTTAATATGAGGTAATTGATAGCAGTATAGAGTGTATAGTAAGTTCTATATGTGGCACTTAGATGAAAGCTTCTATTGAATTGTATAGCAGCAATTTGAACTTTTGTACATATTTGCGATTGAGGAAAATATAAATATGAGCTTGCTTTGATGAACCAAATTATAATAGAGAAGCCAATTAAAGCTGAAAAGGTTACGACAGAATCTAACTGATGATGTTAAGCGTAGGAGAGTAAGTACAAATGGTTCCTTAGGTACTCTGCTGTGTCAAAATCCTGTTATGACTAAAAATCTGTGTTTATAAATCTTTAATTCTGTACGAAAACAATACTGTACAAAATTGAGAATTCTGAATTATTCTGCATTCTGAAAAGTTTCAAATACAGGATTTGAAATTTGAATGATTTACAAATTATTTTAAACAAAAAACTGAAAGTGAACATTTGAATGCAAAAGAATGAAGAATTCTCAAAAAATCCAATTGATTGCTTTAAAATGCATTGAGAAAAAAACTAATGCCATCCTTTCAATGTCCAATGAATTGAAATCGAAATCTCGCCAAAGTGAAGTCAATGAAGGCAATTTTTCTTTTAAATGAAGTCATAACAAATTTTTGCTTTCAGAAAAGATTTCATTCTTTTACAACTCTGATGCTTCTTCTCTATTTTGCTCCCATTATTTCTATAATGCATTACTATGAAACACGATGGTAGCCATGATCAAACGTATGGGGCGGTCGTTAATAGTTGTTTGAGGTAAAAAAAAAAACAATTCAATACGAATTTTTGATCAAATATTATAATGTACGGACAAACATTTTAAATGTATGCAGTTGTTTTCTTAATAGGGTAAAAGCTGGTGAGATAGCGCACCTTTAAAATATCGTACATTTATTATCCTCTAAAAGTACTTGAGAGTGCTAGGACGCCATATGGCCCTAGGCTCAATGATAGGAAAATCCCTATGCACACCTCCGAGTGGTAGAGGGCGGGTAACGCTAACGTGCAGGGGGACCGAATGGATGTCGGGATAAGCAGACAACCCAGCGTCAGTCAGGGCACAAACTTGTCCTCGGGATGGTTAAAAGCCCCCTTAAAGCGGATGAACTGCAGGTGGCGGTCAACGGCATGATAGTCTGGTGGCAGAGGAGCTTTTTTTTTTGTTAAAAGGCCAACGGCAGCAGCAGGTAGCGTCTGTAACCGATATTGGGCGGCTACAAAAGGCGTCTGTTTTCCCATAGTGGGCGGCCTCGAGCAGTTATGTGTTTGACCATACAAAAGGCGGGTGTGCCTGTCAAATCTGAGCTTATGTATGTTATTAATCATATCTCGGAAAACACCATGGTGGAAGGATATATGCAAATACATGAACTATGACAACAAATGGAAATGAGTCCCCAAGAGGTAATCTTTTTATGGAAAATCCTTCTGCAGCTTCGGTTGCAGTAAACCGCACATCGGATTTGGGGGTGCGGCATCTTTCATGTACGAGCGTCATTCAAGACGCCATAATAATAAATGAACCGTTGACAAATAGAAGAAGTCTTTCAAGAAGCGCAAATGTTACTTTTGGCTACCGCATACGTACGAAAATCGGAGCATGGAACGTTCGATCCTTGTACAGCGATGGTAGATACGAGCAGGTTGAGCGTGAAATGCTTCGCCTAAAGATCAGTATCCTGGGCATAAGCGAAACTAAGTGGAGAGGAAGAGCTGAATACAGATCAGACACTGGACAGACGAGAATGCTGTATTCCGGGGAAGATGAAAGAGAGGGTGGCCAAAGACTGCATGGTGTCGGAATTATGTTGAACGAAGAAGCGAGGCGAAGTTTGATCTCCTGGGCGCCCATTTCTGCGAGATTAATGACAGCAAGGTTTCGTTCAAAAATTCGTAACGTCACAATAATTCAGTGCTACGCCAACACAAATGAAGCGACAGAGGAAGACAAAACCGCGTTCTACACTCATCTTAACTCGGTTTACAGTAGTGTTCCGAGAGCCGACATCATAGTCGTTATGGGAGACCTTAATGCCCAAGTCGGTTCAGACAATTACGGACTGGAGCGCGTGATGGGAAGAAATGGCTTGGGGTTATGGAATGAAAATGGTGATTTGCTTGTCGATTTTCGTAACGCGAATCGTCTTGTGATAGGTGGGACTGTATTTAAGCATAAGACGTGCAACAAAATTACCTGGGTGCATCCAGATGGTCAAACCGAAAACCAAATTGATCATATCATGATTCAGCAGCGATGGAGGAAGTCTATGTGTGATGTCCGGGGTATAAGAAATGCCGATGTGGGAAGCGACCACCATTTGGTTGTGATGAGTCTCAAACTACGAACCACTGCCGTACAAAAACCAGCGCAGGATGCAGCAAGGAGCTCAAAATTCATTACTGATGCTTTGAATGACCCCAACATATGCCGAAACTATGTCACCACCCTTAACGACAGAGCCTCGTCATTAAACGGAATCCAGCATTCAACAATTGATGAGATG
The DNA here is from genome assembly GCA_963921185.1 of Dasysyrphus tricinctus. Classification (NCBI taxonomy): domain Eukaryota; kingdom Metazoa; phylum Arthropoda; class Insecta; order Diptera; family Syrphidae; genus Dasysyrphus; species Dasysyrphus tricinctus. The sequence continues at coordinate 49,207,976 of OY992531.1, forward strand.
TGGGGTGAAATTAAAAGTGTTTTTATGGAGGCTAGATCCGAAACTGTACCCAAGCGAACGAGACGTAGAGACTCTTGGATATCCCAAGACACCTGGGATAAGATCGAACTTCGCAAATAAATGCCGAAGCAGATATTCAACGAAAGGCTGACTTGCGAAGAGAGTACGCATTGCACATAAGATGGTCTATCGCTGTGTGAGACGTGAAAAGAGGGTGAGGTAAGATGGACTCGCAGATAATGCGGAAATCGCTGCCAGAAGAGGAGATATCCGGGAATTGCACCAAATAGCCACAGATGTTATCGGGAAAAAAAGCAACACCAATTATCCTGTAATGGATATGGATGGCACACTTTTGGTATCAATTGAGGATCAGCTTCGTAGATGAAAGGACCATTTTTGTGCCCTGCTAAATGAGGATTCAGTTGAGCAGAGTGCTGAAGTGCCCCAACTTACATCAATAAATCTCCTCAAAAACAACAAGGCAGCTGGACTGGACGGAATACCAACTGAATTCCTGAAAGTCGATCCCGTAACAGCGGCTAGTATTTTACATCCGTTGATACAAAGCATTTGGGAAAACGAGAGCTAGCCCAGGGACTCCAAGGATGGTGTGATTGTTAAGTTGCCAAAGAAAGGTGACTTAAAGAATTACAACAATTGGCGTGGTATCACCGTTTTGTCCGTTTTCCCAAAACTAATGGCAACCATCATTCTCGAGCGAATAAAGGATAGAATTGAGTCTACACTCAGAGGCATCAAGCTGGCTTCCGCAGTAGTCAATCGTGTGTCGACCATATCAACACCCTGCGTATCGTCCTCGAGCAGTCGATGGAATTTCAATCACCGCTTTACTTCATGTTCGTGGATTTTGAGAAGGCCTTGATCGAGTTAACCGAGAATGTATATGGAGATCGTTGCTTGGTAGAGGAATTCCACCAAAAATTGTTGCCATTATTAAAGAGTCCTACAACAACGCGAGGTGTTTTGTTTTGCACAATGGGCAGCTATCCGACTCCTTCGTAGTGCAACAGGGTGTGAGCCAAGGGGATGTTTTATCGCCAATTCTCTTCCTGCTGGCGATGGACGACGTATTGACGGCCAGTGTTGGTACAGCTGAGCGACAGGGCATTCAGTGGAGACCGTTCGAAAGGCTCAGTCATTTAGACTATGCCGATGACATATCGTCCCTCATCTCACGAGGTGACGTAACTCGCAAATTGTCGTTTTTGAGATTTGGGCATATATGTTCTAGGTAAACTTGATTGCATATTTGTACATCATTAGATTCCCTGAAAAATGTCTGGAGCATGGTTAAATGCGTTATGACATAGTTGGCATAACTGCAATTTTAGTTAAAAAGTTTCTCACGAACAGACGTAAATGTAATTATGTGAGTAGCAGTTTTCCGTTATATTGCAAACTTTTGTGTAGTTACAGTGGTTTTAAGTACTAGGTGCATTTATCGGTGAGTAGAAATAAAACGCCTTAAGATTAATTTAAAATGAAAACTTATTGTTGCTATTCACCAAAAAAAAAATAAATGGCATTCGGTTCTCCTATTTACTATACTCTGTCAAACAAAAATTGTCATTGCAAGGCTTATGGGCGAGTCTTTTTCAAAAAAGTGATACTGTCACGACACTAAAATGTCTCACTAATAAGCTTTTTTCTAAACAGTGGTGCCTGTGTATACTGTCACGACACTTAAACTTCTTACTAAAATTTCTCACGAACTAACGTATCTGGTTGATTGATTATTTTTAACAGTTTTTAGTATAGTATTTACATTGAATCTCATATCATTTGAAACTTAAACAAATTCTTGTAATTTTACAACAAAATAAAATATCAAAACCGTTATAAAACACAGAAGTAACGCCTATAGAAGGAGGACACAAAACTAAAAACTTCTCTCCTGAAAAATATTGAAAAAGCAGATACGTCAGTTCGTGAGAAGAGGGACGATATGTCTACTGGCAAATAACATCAGTGGGCTGAACGGGATGTGCCAAACGCTGCAAGTGAAGGGAGAGTCGAGTGGTCTTAGAATAAACAGCAAAAAGACAAAAATAATGCTCACAGGCCGCTCCACACAGCAGCGTATTATTCTACAGGAGACGCCAGTTGAAGTAGTGGAACAGTTCAACTACCTTGGCAGTATTGTTTCTGCAAACGGTGGTACGGATCTGGACGTTAAAAGTAGAATAAATAAAGCTCGTGCTGCCTTCGGTACCCTGTCCCCAATTTGGAAATCCAGTCAAATCTCCTTACGCACTAAGTTGAGATTCTTCGAATCCAATGTCAAATCCGTGCTGTTATATGCTTGTGAAACCTGGAAAGTCACGTCTACTATTTCGAAGAAAATGCAGGCTTTTGTGAATCGCTGTCTTCGCCACATCCTAAAGATTCACTGGCCACAAATAATATCAAATGAGGAATAGTGGCGCAGGACAAGTCAAGAGCGGCTGGACGTCGACATAAGAAAGCGTAAATGGCGTTGGATTGGTCACACACTGAGGAAACCAAACGATGAAATTGCAAAGCAGTCCTTTAATGGAATCCTCAGGGTACACGGCGGGTTGGAAGACCAGGAACAACATGGAAATCAACTGTCTTAGCGGAAGCAGAATCCCAGAGAAAGACGTGGCCACAGCTAAAGTACCTTGCAGCAGACCGTGAAGGATGGAGACGTTTTGTTGACGCCCTATGCCCCAGCTGGGGTTACAGGACACGATGATGATGATGAATAAATTAATACATTTACCGAGAATATAATTTATTTTTTAATTTCAAATAAACTTTTTCCATTTGGGTTCTCCGAAAACTTCATGGCCTATATTTTTCAGGGCTAGCAAAGAATTTTAAGAAACGGTTCAAGGCCTAGAATATACATATGTGTGTAAATAAACGTGTCAAAAGCTTACAATAGGTTTATTTATGTACCTATGTATGTCCTCATTTTCTAGGACCATTACTGAAGATTGGTCGTGTTTGTTTCCCTTCGGCCATTGCTGGGAGGAGGACATGGCTTGGGGGGCGGTCGTAAATAGGGAGTTTTTCTTTTTGTCCTCAGTTTTTTTTATTGGAAAATTGAGATTTTAGAGCATGGGGGTCATAACTGGAAGGGGGTCGTGACAGAGGATACCATGACTGGGGTGTTTCATGATCAACTATCCGCAACTGATACAACACCCCAGTAATTCCACCATTTTGAAATCCGTTTTTCGGAGTGTTCCCATGGTCGGATTTTTTTCCGATTTTGGATATATTGCTTAGAAATTGCTGCAGATGAAAAATCAATTAAAAAAGCTTCTGTTGCTATTTTGCCCATGTTCACGGTAATTTTAGCTTAGTTTGCCTGGACTGAATAAATACATTTCTTTTCTCTTGTGATTTAACGTATATTTAAATAAAATATATTATTTTTATGGTAGATATGTATATATGTAAATAAATATGTAGGGGGGGTCATTTATGAGGGGGATCATAAATGTTGAGTGTTTCTTTCTATACTCGTGAAGATTGGTCGCGTCTATCATATTCTCTAGGGCTCTGAAGGGAGTGGGGGGGGGTCATAAATGGGGAAGGGTCATGACTGGGGGAGGGGGTAATGACTCGGGAATGTCATAGCTCCCTTCTTGGATCCACCAGTGATAATTAAATATAATTAAAAGAAAAAATCACAGCGCAGTAAAAATATCAACCAAAATCAAAACACACCAATAAATCCGCCATTTTGAAAACCGTTTTTCGGGGTGTTCCCATGGAGGGATTTTGTCCGATTTTGGATATGTCTTTCAGTAGTGGTGATTGATCATAAATTAATTAAAAAAGCTTCTGTTGCAATTTTGCCCATGTTAAATCATATATTGCCTGGACTAATATATCAACAAATTAGTATAAAAAAACTTAGTTCATTCAATTGAATATAAATAGTGCTAACACAAATTAAAAATACATTTAAAAAAACACTTTTGTCACTTTTTTTGTAAGCCCGCTCACTAAAAGCACATGCTCAGCTGGGTAAAGTGTGCGATAGAAATATAGAATGCGGCATAGAAGAAAAATGCTATTTGTATATTGTATTACTGGCATTTCTGTGTAAGCTTTCGGGGAAGCACAATACGCATTGTCTCACTGTTTGCACTGTCCGACTGTTCGCACCCTTCCCCTAAATATGACAAATTGGGATGGATGGCGCAGTTTCTTGAGGGTGAGATGGCTCATTCCACAGCACACTTTTTTGCTTTGGTGTACTGTGGCCGTATACCATCTCACCCGCAGAACGATTTATTTTTCAAAAAAATTGAACTACGTTATGCTTTGCTTTTTTTGAAATTCTCTTAAAAGGCCCGGACGGGATACCAAACACATCTACATGCACAGTTAAGTGGTTGCGAACGCAAACTGAAAGTGTATGGTATCGACTTTGGGGTTATGCATGTGACATATGTTTGGTATACCATCTCACCCACCCTATAGGGGGAGTGGGGTTTTCCTAATTAATTTTTAATTTTAAAATAAAAAATAAAAATAACATTTATACAACTTTGAAAAATTAATATTATGTAAATAATATAGTAAAGAATAATAATTGAATATGAAGAAAATTTGAAAAGAAATTCTTCTGTTTAAGTGGAGTGACCGAATATATAATTCAAAGTTAAAAGTTCAAGTGAGCTCAACTCCATGATTGCGTTTCGCCCAGGTTGAGTTGAGTTGGAGTTGAGCTCACTTGAACTTTTAACTTTGAATAGTAAAGAATATATATTTCAAATTAAAAAAGCGAAAAGTACTTTACTGTGGGAGATTTTGAGAAAACAAAAAAGGTATGCCATCTCACCCGCTTTCACCCTAATTAATTTCTTATACATAAAATTCTTAAACATTGTTATTAACAATCATATAAAAAAATAAAAAAAAATTGCCAATCCGTTTTTGAGATATCAAATTAAAAAAAAAATTGTTTCAAAAATGTATTTATTTTTTTAAATTGCCATCATTATTTACCTAAATTTAAATTTGTTATAAAAAAAATGATTGACATCTGGATTCTGATTGATCTGCCGATGATGAGAAAATTCAAAACAAAAAAGCATTCCATTTCATAATATTTAGCAATAGATCGCACTAGTTTTAGCATCCCAGGTAACAATTTTTGCTGTTCAAATGCTTCAACAGCGCTCTTAGAGCAAATCTTAAAGCTCTCTGATTTCAAAAGAAGCTCCAGATGCGCTTCTAAAGCAAGTGTAAAGCATGTTTACAGCAAATTCATTGAGTTTGAGAGCTAATTTTTGTTCGAAGCCAGCTTTTTATCAGTGGCTAGTACGGCTTTGAAGCTCTCAGGCTCATGATTTGGAAGTCTTTAAAGCGACATTTTTGACAGCACTTTGTTTGTATTAGTTAAGATAATACAAATGATAAATTAAAATAATATTAGGGAGATGTATTTCATGTGAGTGATAGTAGCAATCGAAAACATCAACATGTGATGTCGTGCAAATTTATTAAATCATTAAATAATTCGCAGAGAAAATGTCGTAGCGAGAAATAACATTAATATTATTTGTGAGTTCCATGTAAGTGATTTCTTAGTGCGCGTTTAGTTTTTTCACAATTGTAGTGAAAGTACTTCGAAAAATAACAACGCGCCTTCGAAATTATTTATATTACGCCGTGAAATATTTAAAAAAGTTTACCAAAACAATGGAAAAAAATGATAAATAAATTTAAAATATCATAAAATGAAATGTTTTTGTTTTCATTGCAATATTTGAAATATTTTATTGTGTTTTTATTGAAAGGAAAGATTATGTGCATTCGTTTAAAATAAATAAAGAAAATTATTCAATGATTTTTTTTTCCGTCGCCATAGTTTTTATTATGAACATAGTTTGTCTTCAACCAAGCTCTTCTAGAGCTAGTTTCCACAAAATGAAAGTTTTGCGTTCAGTACTTAAAAAGTAGGGTGTTCAGAAATTGAAAGTCATTGACTGATTCTAATTTCTGGTAAAAATTTCTTTTTTATTTAAATTCTATTCAACATTGAAGTGCATTACGGTTTCTTAGGACGAAAGCAAATACTTTTACGACTCAGCCATAGATTTAATATTATTTAAAATCTTTTTTAAGTAAACTGTTTAATTGATTTTAATAAAAAAATGTGAATTTAGCATCTAATTTGATATTTGTGGTGCATAATCGGTATTCACCAGAAAGTGAAAGGAATAGGTACATTTATTTTCTAGTTTTGGTTTAATTTTTCCCGTTGAAGTCATGGCTATTATATTTTATTGTGGAACACCCTAATATTGAGTAGTAGTATTTTATTTGAGAGAGGCTTAGTATTAAGCTCTAAAGTCGATTTGCTGTAGCTCTATCGAGTCTTCACATTTCCCAATGCTCAGAGATAGATTTTATAATACTCAGAGAGATTTCAAGCGCATGCGCTAGTGTTAACTTCACAAGAGTTTGTGTGAAAGTATTAGTAATTAAACTCTACAGCCTCTTTTTGTGTAGCTTTTGTAATGCTATTTTTTGACATTTCTATAAAGTCATGCGTTAGTATTTTGAACATGAAATTAAGCAGCTCTACAATGCTTCTTTATGTGCTGATATCAATAGTAAGCTCGTTTAAAAAACGTTGAACGTTATTAAAGAGCTATTTTTAAATCGTGAGTCGTTATAAAATTAATAGAGCTAAAAGTGTTCTGAAACTTCGATTATAGAACATCATTTTTAAATGAAATGTAGCGAGCTGTGCAATAATCTATTTAAGAGCTTAAGCTTTGGATTTCACTTCTTACAAGCTGCTAAGGAACAGTTTTGCTTCTATTAGCTCCAACGATGTTACTTGGGATATCAAACAAATTTTAGCAAAATTGTAGTAGACTTTTTTGAAAAATAAAAAAATTGATTTTTCTTAACGGTTTTTTAACATTTATATGGAAGGCATTTCTATTTTTTTTTTTTTTTTTTCATAAAAAGTAAAATATATTTTTTATTAAAATAGCTATTTCAACAAGTAAATATAGTTAAACAGAAATCATTACCGAATTTCAAAAAATCCACAATTTTGTTTTCATTTTTGAAATATTAATAAACCAAAAGCCGACAGCATTGCTTTCAAACCTAACATTTTGCAGAATATTTTTTTTTTCAAAATTTTAAAGCTTGAAAACCATTTTTGCTAAAACTGTTCTTAATGAAATGCACGAATGGGTCGCACGTACTTGCTCTTATGTTCAAGACACTGCAGGTTTTAGAAAATTATATACACAAACATGGAAATTATGAGAGAAAAATGTAGAGAAGCATGAAATACGACACTTAAATTAGCTAAAACAACTCTTTTGACAGTTTGAGGTGAAAAAAAGGTATGCCATCTTAATTCATGATGGAATATGATTGAATGGGAAAAAAAATTTTAAAATCGTTGGGACGGTTTTTTTTTTAATTAATTTTTTATATATAAAATTCTTAAAACATTTTTAAGAACAAATTTTGGTATGCAGATTTAAACTGTATATTTATGTGTATATAAAAACAAAATTTGAAAAAAAATTGTCAACCCGTTTTTGAGATATCGAATTTTCAAAAAAAAAATTTGAAGCTTTTTTAAAAATCCAAAAACTTTTTTTTTTTAAATTTTGATATGCAATATTATTTAATCTTATTTGAAATTTGTATATAAAAAAATCATTTAAATCTGTTAAGCTGATAACGAGAAAACTCAAAATAAAAAGATACGTTCTATGACAAGTTTTACTAATAGTTGCTTTGTGTAAAATTTTATAATTTTTGATGGTAGATCGTACTAATTTTAGTATATGAAAAAAGTTTAATCAAAATCGTAGGAGTCGTTTTCAAGCAAAAAAATATTTTCCTTTGCGGTTTTTTCACTTTTGTATGGAAGGTACCGTTATTTTTTCATAAATGTAAAATTTTTTCTAAAAATATTTTAGAGAGTACTAAAAAAACCTTAAATATCGAGTTTCAAAAAAATCTATGATGCCGTTTTCGAAATATTTGATTTTCCAAAAAAATTTTGAAATATTTTTTAATAATCCAAAAAATATTTTTTCAAAAATGTTGGTACACAAAACTATTAACATTTCTTGGAAGCTTCTGTATAAAGAAAATAATTGAAATCGGTCATACCATTTTGAAGAAAATCAAAAATTAAAAAAATGGTTCCTTGGGAGGTACCATTAATAACCATTTTTGAAAAATGGTTTTCCACCCAAAGAAAGCCTTTACTAAAATAAATTTATTGAGCCGTTTTTGAGAAAAATACGATTATGTAAATTTGCCAAAAAAAATTTATGACAGGTACCGTTATTTTTGGTTCTAAAAAAAAATGAAAAAAACGTGTCGGCAGAATCACCAAAAACCACTAAGTACCAAGTTTGAAGAAAATCGATCGATCCGTTTAGGCTGTAGACGAATAGACAGACAGACAGACAGACAGAATTGTGCCACCCACTTTTTTGGTGTTCTCTATCTGTCTCTATCTCTGGTGTCTGTCCGTACCTCAACCTACAGCCTAAGCCACTGAAGCGATTTTCTTCAAATTTTGAACTTAAGGTTTTTTTGTAACTTTACAGAGGGAAGATTAAAATTTTTGTTTAGCTCAAAAAATAACGGTACTTGCCATACAACCATACAAAAGCTTATATATATGAAAAACAGCTCCAACGATTTTGATTAAAAAAAATCAGTATATTTTTGTAGATATGATGTACCTTTAGTAAGAAAAATAATCACCAAAAACATTTATTAATGGTACCTGCCATATAACGGTTTTTTTGATTTTTGGTTTTCTCATTAACCGCTCATCCGATTTCAATAATTTTTTTGCACAAAAGCTTTGTTAGAATATAAATAATACTGCATACCAAAATTTTTGAAAAAATAAATTTTGGATATTTAAAAAAAGAATCAAATTTTTTTTTTGAAAATTCAATATTTCAAAAACGGATTGATGAATTGTTTTAAATTTTCAGTTTTAAATGTATATTAATATATACTCAAAATTGGCATACCAAATTCTTTTTTCTAAAATATTACAAAAATTTTATATATAAAAAAATAATTTTTAAGAAAACGGCTGCAACGATTTTAATTTTTTTTTACATATATTCATATTTTTTTAAGTAATCAAATGGCATATTTTTTTTTGAGCTCTAAGTTAATTATCAGACTGTTTATACAATTAAAAGAACGATTTAAACGCTTTTTACAATGTTTCTATAATTTCTTGAATATTTTTTAAAGTTATTAAGAGGCGTTTGCTCATACGATACTTAAGCATTTATGTTCTACTTAAAAAGCTTATGTTCTACTTTTTCCTCTGCGTAAACTGTCATATAAGCCCTTATGTTCTACTTAAATATTTAAGTTTCGTATCAGCAAATGGGCCTAAGTCCCACACAACTTGAACATAAGAGCAAGTACGTGCGATCCAGTCGTACATTTTATTTTTTTTGCACGAATCCAAAACTTGCCTTATAGTACCTATAATCGCAAGTAAATAGAACTTAATTTAAAAATAAACATAAGAATGGACTTCTGGTTTCTAAACAGCTAAAAAATTTATTTTAGTTTTGTGTTGTGATGACATTTTTTTAACGACCACCCTAATAAAGGTACATAATGTTTCCTTCTTCTTTTGCCATCCCTTAATCTAAACGAATATATAACGTCGGCAATTATACCTAGCAACAATTTTTTTCTCAACTTTTGTTTTTCATAACACGCCGATTACTATTGTTTTTAATAACTTAAATTTTATTAAAATAACATATTACTAAACCCTTTCGACCATACATATGTTTTACATTTGATTGACTCAAAATAAAACTGTCCAGAAAAAATGACGACCTAAAAAAATAAAAAAAAAACATGGAGCTGTGGAATGCTTTTTGTTTCAAATCTATAACCCTATAGAAAAAATCTGAAATATTTATCGCATTTCTAAATAAATTAAAATGCATCTACTCAAAACATCAACATCAGCTCTGCCTTTTAAGTGCCTTCTTTATGTCCGTAAGTTTTTGCTTTCCATCTTTAAACAAAAAACTTTATAGTCTGAAATTTAATACGTTTCAAAAACTTATGCGGCTTATTTTATATACATACATCAGTAGGATAGAAGGTTGTTAAAATTGTATGTTTTTATTCAGCCATGAAATTGAGTTTCAAGCACTTTTGACAATAATTTGAGTTTGTTTCATTTTTGTAATGAATATCGTTGATGGCTTTTGGTTGGTATGAAACCTTAAGCTGTTAAAATGGTATTAGTCTCTGTTCGTAATCGAAACTGACACGAATTTGGGTATAATAATGCAATGCATTTACCCTCAATAGGAAATGAACAGCTTTTAAGTGATTCATTTAGAAGTTTTTTTTAAATTTTAAATAACAAACTTTAAATGGAATTGGATGGGGGAAAATTAACAATAATCCAATCATTGAAATGGTGACCGCAAAAACGCCGCTTAAGGTCCATTCCCAAGATCTAATTTTGGATCACTCTTTCCAGCACGTCGAACGGTATCTGCCCAATAAAGCGAGTATTGTTCGTCTTCAAGTCCTGAATCGTGTTATGGCTGGATTATGGGTAAAGACTTTTGACTTCAAGTAACCTCAGAGAAAAAAATCATTTAATAGAAAAGTGAGGTTGGTGTAGGTAGGCACCAAAACTATAAAATTAATTTTTTATTCTAGTTTATATTTTTACTATGGAACTTTTTAATTTTGAACAAAAAATCAAGTAAATTATCTAAAATACCTGTTGCTTTAGGCTATATATTTACCTTTTAAATCCTTTATGCATTCCTGGGGAATTTATTTTAGGAAGCTATTTTAAAGCTGCCTACCACTCTTATTTGCCTAAATTGCCTTTCTAAACGTTTTCCTAATCAGACCGTAACGTAGGTAGAGTTAGAATGTTTTACCAAAAAAATACAAAAAATAACAAACAAAATATCTCTATGAACCTTCATCTGCATTTTATGTAAATCGTGCGATCTCCCACCTGGGTGTTCTCAAATTAAATAACATCCCCCCAACCCCATCTCAAATAAGGTTGAAACCATTTTGCATAATCATCCCTTTGGATTTTAGTTTCCCTTCCCACGTAGCAACCTATTTATTTATGTGTTTTTTTGTTTCTTTCTTTGCATTCCACACAGATCTTATTACACGCGTCGAAAATTTCGACCAATTTATGCCAAAGTCATGAATAGCTATGCAAATGCGCATAGGAAATCATGCACCACTTACCAACGATATGCGGGTGCCAACTCGCTGAGTTTGGTCACCGGACTCCTGCCTTTTACATCGGAAATGGCGCTTTTTGAATTTCCCTTCAATGAACTGCTGGTAAGTTCACGTTTTTGATGAATGAAAATTAATTTGATAAAAATCCATAAAACTTCATTCTTGGAATGAACACACATTTTGGTGATTTTTACGTTTCCTTTTTTTTTCATTTCCTTTGAATTTGTGTATCCGGGATCACACACACACAAATGTAGATTTGGGCTGTCCTTACCAAACGCCAACAAATGTCGTTACTTATGTGGACACATGGCGAGGAGGCCTTGGCCAAATCACTAGTGGCATGCAAACTCTACAAGGCCATGGCTCACGAGGCAGCCGAGGACGATTTGGATACGGAAATATACGATGAATTGCGGGCGTACGCCAAGGAATTCGAAAGCAAGGGTTGGTATAGTTTACACAATGCGAGAGGGTGTTTTTTGTTTTGTCTCTTTTTTAATTTTGAATTACGTTTCGATTGACTTTTATTTTTGTTTTTTTCTTTTATTTTTCTTCCAATTTTTTTGTATTTCGTTTGTTGGTTGGTGATGTTGTTGTGTTTGTAAAAAAAAAGGTATTAAGTTACTAGACTTTAGCTATCGCCAAGATGCTGAAAAAGCTCAACGATTACTCACATGCGAATTGCATTCATGGTCAAATCAAAGTTGTTTGGGATTAGCTGTGGCTGCTAATCATCGAGCTCTTTTGGCGCATCCTTGTAGTCAAGTTATTTTAGCTGATTTATGGATGGGTGGATTAAGAACGAGAAAAAATACTAATTTAAAGGTAAGTTTTTTTTTCTTTTTTTATTTTCTTTGGTTTTGTTTTTTTTTTCTCTTTTTAATTTGGGACTAAATTACAATGAAATTTCTCTTTGGAGTTTTCTTAATTTGAAATTCATTGGACACTGATTTTATTTTGAATTTCACTTGAAGAAAATTCTAATTAAGCAGAAATTTCATTTTAAAATTTTGTTATCATTTGTCTTTAAAAAGAAAAAGGAAAATCCAAGTTTATTGAAATATAATTGTGTCTCACTCAATCGAGATGCTTATGTGTATACGGTACTAACTACATGATGAAATCTATTACTGTCTATGAATGAATGTAATCCTGTTGATTCATTACCTGAATATGTATGTGTTACTTAAAGTTGATGAGTCTATGATTATGCAGGAAGTAAAGCTTCTTAGCTCTCATTTAATAAATATATAAATATTCAATATATGCATTTCTTAAAAACGTGTTGGGTTTCAGTGATAAATGCAGATTCTATACTCTCGTACACTTAAATATTCTATGTACTTGTTACATAAACTCGTATCTGTTATCTGTGATGAGCATACATGAGAAGGAGTACAGAGTACATATGTTCTACGAAATGATTACATAAATAGGCATTGAGTACATATTTACGAAATAACTCCATTATCATGTTTAAGTACTCCATGCATATATCTATGTAAGTTTTCAGTGCATATTTTTATAATGGGTTTATGTACTCACTCCATATTCATGTAATGAGTACATTTATGTAAATTTCACTTGGTGCATAATTAAAATGTAACCAGTGGGTCAATCCTCGATCTGTGAAGCTTTGAAGTGATCATTTTTTTTTCACAACTTCACGCCTTACTCTATTTAGTATGTGGCATGAAAAAATTTAACTGAAATGTCAATACTTTTACATACGACACATTTTTTATCATAGCAAAACAATTCTGTGAAAATCTGTGAAGAATAAAAATTTGATTTTCAAAAAAATATAAAAAGTCCTGAAGGGAACAATTCCAATCTCAAAAAATGTACATAATTTTGAATGGAACACCGCACTATCCTTGCACTTTTATGAAATAAATCACGTTTTTAAATTCCTAAAAATACAAAAATCTATCAAATGTTTTCAATTTCACTGAATTAAGCAAGAACGGGTGTCAAAAAATACTTAATGTAATTTTGGATTTATACAAATTATAAGAACACTTTTTTTTAAATATTTTATTTGTAAAAAATGCAAAATAGGAGTTAGTTGCTTTTCACTCTAAGCTGACGAAATGCTTCCTTATTTGTGTCACATTTGTCCTCCGTGAAGACAAAAATCAGCGATATATTTGTTAGTTTTGCCCTGATGCAGCTAAATAACCGTGCTGGATACAAAATTCTTCTTGTGTGGGATGGATTGGCCTCCGATCGATTTGGATTTTCAGCCACTCTGACATCCTACCGAGTCCAATTGTTCGGAGTTTATCATCCGTATATAGGGTGTTCCTGAGTTTGTCAATAATATTAAAGAACATGATGATTTTTGGGTATATTCTTAGAAAAAAAAAATCTTTAGGTGGAAGTTCTTCCTCCACCCCTCATGCAAAGGATGGGGGGGGGGTCACTTTCTGAAAAATTGACTTTAAACGTAAACAAAAATATTATAAATCATCGAAAGCACATGAATAAATGTGCTATAGTTTTTTGAAAGCTTGTACTACTTTATTTTGTTTGTTTTCAAAATAAAGTTGATCAAAAAATACACTAGTCAACGAAATTAAAGGAACACATTTTTTTTACACTTTTTTTTAGTGTTTTTTGAAGAGTTAAAAAATTGTACGACAACAGCTTAAACTGAATTTAAGTTGAATAAACAAAGTATCTGATCATTTACATTTGATTGACTAAAAAAAATTATCCTTCAAAAATAATTTTTTGTCTCTTCTCATTTTCTGCAAACAAATCTCGAAACAAAAAACATAAAGCTGTAAAATGCTTTTGGTTTCAACTCAATACGACCACTCGTCACAAAGATACAGCTCTTCAAAAAATACTAACAAAAATTGAAAAAAAAATGTGTTCCTTTAATTTCGTTGACAAGTGTAGTTTCTGGAGAATTTAATTTCAAAGTCAACATTTTTGAAACAAATTGTAATTTTTGTTCAAGTCGATATTTTTTAAAACTTTGCGGTATTAAGTGCTGTGTTTGTGTTCGATATTCAATGCCCTTATACATTTTTAGTAAATACCGAAAACCAAATAAATATAAAAATATTTCTGAGTTTTTGAGAGAAAAACAACCAAAAGGTACTTTTTCCCAAACAAAACCTGAAAAAAGGGTTCAAATATGAATTGTAATTTTCTGGCGTCGTATACAAACCTACATATATGTACATTACAAAACAAATAAGCAATAGGAAAAAGTACCTTTAATTTTTGTTTTATCTCTCAAATATTAAGAAAAATGTTTACAAAAACAAACAAAATAAATTTATATATTTTGAATGAACAACAACAACTTGTGTGTGTTACCACCAAGTATATATAGGCTGGAGTTATAGCTATTTCACGAGTGCCACCTAGATCATCAGACTCCTTTAGTGGTGCTTATAGTCTGGTTATGCTCGTATTAATTGAAAAACTCTTTGCCGTCATCTGGGAGCGAACCATGAACCTTGCAATTCAAAGGCCGATGCATTACACACCACGCCACCAAAGCCACATTTTTAGCTCAATCCCAATGCAGGTTTCGTTGTTTCAATTGCAACAGCGACTAGATTTTTATTAACACACACAAGCTTGCTATTGCTTAGTCGGTTCTTTCGGATTTTGTCATTGTTTAAGATTTTAGATTTTGGATTTTGTCATTTTTTTAGATTTTAAACTAACTTTTTAGCTAGCGGGAAATTGAGTGTACCAAAAAAACCTTTAGAGCTACGAATTTTTTGTTTGAGTAACAAATTAGCATGCTACAAATTTTTGAAAAAAAAAAAAATTAAAATCAATTTTTTTAAGATGCCGCTGGCCTTTTCTGGATCTATGGTAGTGGAAACGGAAATGCACTTTTTTAAACCTAAACTGTAAATAAAAATTATCCATACAAAATAAGATACAAAATTAATTTTTGCACAACATATTAGCATTCAAAAAGCTACAATTTCGGGCATTTACGGAATTATGATTTTCAAATTTTCGTCCGCTTAGTTCAGTCTTATTTTAGCGGAATTTTGAAAATTTGAAAACCCTTTAAATTTTTGGTTTGAGCAACAAATTAGCATTTAATTAGCTACAAATTCAGATATCAAAATTATTTGCTTCCGCCAAAAAGTGTCCTCCATGATATGGGTGGACACTTTACAGTTTACACGAATATTGAAGTTATAAAAGTCTACAAATATGCATACTAATGCA
Source organism: Dasysyrphus tricinctus (assembly GCA_963921185.1). Classification (NCBI taxonomy): domain Eukaryota; kingdom Metazoa; phylum Arthropoda; class Insecta; order Diptera; family Syrphidae; genus Dasysyrphus; species Dasysyrphus tricinctus. Next base: position 49,223,477 of record OY992531.1, read on the forward strand.
AGTTATGCAATAAAACTAGCTAAGAAACAGAGGATTTCCTGAAAGACCACAAAAAGTCGTTGTTTAGTACCTACTTTTTTTTAAATTATTATTGTAGAAAACTTATTCATATTTCCAAAACTGTCGTTGAATTTTTTGTGACGTCATTATTTTCTGATATGGTGATCAAAGCCAAAAGAATTTTTTCACTAAAAGTCAGATAAACTATGCAAAATAAAATTGTAAAACAACTACAAAAAATTGAATCAAAGCTGAATAAACAAGTTATCTGACCATTAATTTTGATTGATTCAAAAAAAACAAAAAATATCCTTACAAATATAATTGTTTGTCTTGTGTCATTTCTTGCAATATAGCAATAACGGTACTGTTCACAAAATTATTTGAAAACAAATCTCAAAACAAGAAAGAAAAGTGTATAGAATGCATTTTGTTTCAACTCAATTCGACGACTCATCACAGGGATACATGTCTTCAAAAAACACTACAGTAAATTGAAAAAAAATTTGGTCCTTTATTTTTTTGACTAGTGTATATCGCAAGTAAAAATCTGTATGGTATACAAAATTATTTATTTAATATGTATATTTTGTTGAGCGTTCATTTTTAAGAAGGTCTTAGTGGAAAAACCATTTTAATTTTTAATAATTCTATTTGATTTTTTTTCTTTTAATAAAAACAATGGCGCAAAATTTTAAACATTGCTCGTTTAAGGAATAGAACCGGCTCTAGTTAACGTAGTCGTTTTGCTTCGAACCTTTGTCTAACTATTTCATAATTTTAAACGCATTAAACAACTCTCCTAACTAGAGTGAACTCCGCAACGTAACGTGAGAAAATTTGGGTTGAACAAGCCCAAATCTGACAGTTGAAGAAAGAGACACAGCTACACAACAGAAACAAATTTAAACTGAGCACAAAAAAAATAATTTCTCGCTGGAGAAGGTAAATTTTATAAAATATATAGTGAAAGTGCCATTAGGTTGCTTAAATATTACTATACTTTATTGTACATGAAGACAACAATTATATTTTTGATTAAAAAAAAAATCATTGTTGTACTTGAGAATTGTCTCAATTTAGTTGAGTTGTAGGTACAGTGTATATGTTTCATCGCTTTACAATATTGCAAAATTGAAGATCCCTTAATTGGATGCATCCTCATTTTATATGTTTTTACTTATTATAAAGTAAAAAATCTTCAAAAGTCTAAAAAAAAACTATTAAAACATTTTCCCTAGGTAATTCTTTTTTGTGAAATAACTTTTCTCTATGGATAAAGTATACTTTTTATGAGATAAAGAAGGGTTTTGCTGCTTTTAAAGTTAGACGAGTGCTTTAGTGTTAAAGTATAGTTTATGTCGTTTAAAATTGAAAAAGAGCCTGCTCTCGCTCTAAAACAATTATTTAGAGCAGACTACCATTTTAAGAGTGATTTAGAGCTGGTTTTAAATGTTTAAAATTTTGCGCCAATATTTTCAATTCAAATAATACTGATAGAACTTTTTAAAGACTCTTCCTGTGACCCATTAAATTAATTTACTATTTCATAAAAATGTCAAAAACTTTCTAATTTAGGTAATACTTGGTTTACTAGTGCCTGTTTACATTAAACGCCTGGACTTTAAATCCAAAGAAGAACTCCAACAGATGCCTCAGACTGAAGAAGAGCATTTAGAAAATCAAAATCTTGATTATGATGATTCTGATAGATCCCATCCTGATGCCGAGGTATGTAGATATATATATATATTTTGTATTTTACTATCATTTCTTATAATTTAATTATAATGTACATAAACCATAGAAGAAAGAAAAAAAAAATATTATTAACAAAAAATCCCATATAAACACTCAAGAAAGTTATTAAATTTAAACAAAAATTAAATAAAATACTAATTTTTCTATAGAACGCTCTCACTAAAGCGAAAAGATCAATTTCACTTAAATATAAGATGGGGAATAACTCGGCCCAGGTAGTAGACAATGTAAATATTAAAAAATATTAAAAATATGTTAAATAACTGAGTATTTCTATCCCTTAGTTGATTTAGCATAAAATTAGTTTAGAAAGTTTATCTACTAAAAACCAAAAAAAAAAAACAAAAAACCCTTATTAACCTCCATTCAATTATACAGTCACTTTGTAAATGTTGTGTGTTTTGGATTTGATGTTGATGTATGTATGGGTATGCCTTGAGTGTGAATGTAAAAAATGTTGTGATTTGTTGTCAAAAAAACAAAAGAAAAATGACATAAAAAACTTAGATTGTTGTACAAAAGCCTGCATTGAATATACCGTGTATAGGGATGTAATAAATGTTGTTGGATAAATGTTGTAAATATGTCTCTGTAGAAAAAATAAATTTTAAACTGTGGTTTATGTCTATATCCTAAACAAACAAAACAGAAAAAAAAAATAAAACTTAACAACTTTGACGGGAAAATGAATGCAAATTTTGGTTTTGGATGAGGGTGGCGATGGTGTATTGAAACTGTTTTTATGTTTATTTAATGGAATTGCAAACATAAACGCTCTTGTTACTGGGGTATTTTTTTGTTGTTGTAAAAGAGGAGCTCTTCACATATTTTTATGTAAATCGGGTCCTCTGAACAACAATCATTGTAATTCTCCACAAGTCTGTCAAATGCTTTTTAAAATGAAATCATATTTAAATTCTTATTTTGTTTATTATTTTTTTTAAGAATTTTTGTAAAGCTGAAATGTTTTGTTTCTAGTTTTTTTTTTTTTTTTGCTTCAGCTAAAGTCCGTTTGCTTAAATAAATATTGAAGTTGATCATAAAGTTCTTTGTTGAGTTTTGCATATTTATGATAATTCTACTTACTAAAAAATTGAGTATTTATAATTCATTTGAGCGAGAGGGCTTAGTAGATTGTTATTTTCAAATGAATTATTCTTAGATTGTCTTTGAAACAAATTTAATTTCAATGTATTCTTGTGATATTCTTGTGATATTCTTGTGATATTCTTTTGAACTTTATTGTATGAAGTAGCCAAACATAAAATTTTTATAGTTTTCTACCTTAAAATAAATATACCTACCTTCGTTAAAACATGATGGTAAACTTGAGATTAGGAAGTTCATTTGAGATAAAAGAAATAATTTGTTCTAACTAAACTGAACAACCTACTCGTATTTAAGGATGACTTTTGCATAGACGATATGAATGAACCCTTTACTAAGAGTTGCGTAACTCATTCATGAGAAAGATACAAGATATATACAAATGATAAAGCTTGATAACCTACGAAAGCTATAAACTCTCCTTCAATTATATTTTATTCGTTTCAAATGATGGCATTAATTTAATTTTAGCAGAAACACCCACTTCTTTAATTTCTTATTCCTTCGTTGCGTAGTCGTCTGCATTTTATGTAGGTAGCGAGTTTATTCAATTAAAAAGAAAAGCCATAAGCTGTGTCTGGTCTGTGCATTTAATATAAATTTTTGTATAAGCTCTTTTTCACTTGTGAGTTTCGATTTATAAGAAATTTAAATTCACAGATTTTGGATTTTGTTATTATATAAAAATTTAATTCCAAATCTCCTTCTGACTTAGGAATACAAAAAAAAACTGAAATTCACAAGAAAATACGATTTATGTCATTTTAAATTGGTTCTACTTATGGAGATTACCTGATTTTTTAATAATAAATCCAAAGGTATTGTATTTTCAAAGCATTTGATAGAGCTTGACATAAAGCTCTATTTTTAGAAAATGAGTGCATTTGGTTTTGACGATTCTTTACTTGGATCGACTAGAAATTATCTTTTGGACCGTTGAACACAAGTTGTATTAGATAAGTTCAAATCTGACATTCACAAAACACGTGCTGGTCTGCCAACAACCTCTGTCTTATATCCGACTATTTTTCTTATTTTTATATATGATCTTTTAGCTGAAACCTCTAATCCACTTCATTTCTATGCTGACGACCGAGTTCTTATATTTCTAGTACTAGTTTCCAGACACAGTTCACAGATGTGTAACTTCAAAGTCAGCGTATGATAATCTTATTAAACTTTGATTTTAACAGCATATAAGTCAATGGGGAATCATTTACTAACTTACTTACTTACTTATCCGGCTCCCGATCCATGAAGGGTCTCTGCCTGAGATATTGCCGTCTTCCATCGGTTGCGGTCCCTGGCACGCTCCCTCCAGTCTTCGAGACCAAGCGCTCTTGCGTCTGTGACCGCCTGGTCCCTATAGCGGAGGTTCGGTCTTCCTGGTCGTCTCGAACCTGGGGGCTGGGATTCGAAGATTTTCTTGGCTGGAGCGTTGTTGTCCATTTGCTCGATGTGGCCGAGCCAGTGTTTTGGCTCTTTGGACATTCACATTTTGGTACAGCTCGTACAATTCACGATTGAATCTTCTCCTCCAATCGCCCTCTTCGCAATATAGGACCAAATATCCGCCGAAGAATTTTTCTCTCGAAAGTGCCCCGTATCAATTCCCCTTTTTTAACTTATCGTCCAGTAGTCGGTGCCGTAGAGTATAACTGGTAAAATTAGCGTTTTGTATAGCGTGCACTTTGTTTTTCGAGAAAGGAATTTTGAACCCATTTGTTTGGCCAAACCGAAGTAGCAGCGGTTCGCTAGGGTAATTCTTCGTCGGATTTCCACTAAGGTGTCGTTCGTGGAATGGATGTTTGTTCCGAGGTAGGTGAACTCCTTGACTCCCTCAAAATTACTGCTACCAACAGTGACGTTTTGTCCTAGGCGATGGACAGATGAGGCTTTGTTTGTTGATAGCATATACTTTGTTTTGTCCTCATTCACTTCAAGACCAACGCGTTTCGCCTGTTCATCAATAGATGTGAATGCTTCAAGTACAGCTCTCTTGAAGCGGCCGATGATGTCGATGTCGTCCGCATAGCCAAGCAGTTGAGAAGACCTGTTGAAGATATTGCCTTCCATGTTAACACCACTCTTGCGCACTATCTGCTCCAGGACTAGGTTGAAGAAATCACATGATAGCGCATCTCCTTGTCTGAACCCTGTACACGTCTGGAATAACTCGGATGAGCTGTTACCCATTTGCACGTTGCACTGCGTATTTTTTAACGTCATGCGGCATAGCTGGATTAGTTTTTTCGGAATTGGCGACTTATGCTATCATATGCGGCTTTAAAGTCGATGAATAGGTGGTGGTTCTCGACTTGAAATTCGTTGGTCTTTTCCAGGATTTGCCTCAATGTGAAGATTTGGTCTATCGTTGATCTGCCTGGCCTGAAGCCACACTGGTACGTGCCGATCATAGTGTTGCAGAAAGGTTTTAGACGCTCACATAGTACGTTGGATAGGATCTTGTAGGCAACAGTAAGCAGGGATATGCCTCTGTAGTTCTTGCAGGACATAAGATCGCTTTTTTTTTGTAGATTGAGCATATGGAGCTACTTGACCAGTCGTCTGGCATACTTTCCTCCTCCCACACTTAGTTTATGAGCTGGTGCATGCACCCAACCAGGACATCTCCTCCATACTTGAAGAGTTCCTCAATTCTGCTAAACTCGTCTAAAATTCCCTGTGCTTCGGTGGCTAGGTTTCTTTCGCTATTTCGAAGAGCTTGCGTGCCAGTCCTATAACCAGATGCCAGTTGTTTGACTGTTTTGTAGAACCGGCGCGGGTGTTGGTGGCGGTGCTAGACTCTTCGAGATACATGAGCTGAAAGGCTGCGGATGCTCTTTTCTTTCTGCGCAGGGTTTTTTCTCTTTGCTTCTCCTTTCATGGTACTCCTGTCTTATTGCTCTTGTTTTCCGTTGCAGCATTTGCATTCATACAATTGCCGTGTCCTGCTTCAATACCGTGCATTCCTCATCATACCACGGGTTTTTTTTCTGGGTTTCTCAGATGTGCTTAGACATGCAATGTTGAATTTCTTCCTTTGGGTGGTCTTCGTTTTCTTTTCGTTGGATAGTCAGGCTCTGAACTTTGTCACAACAAGAAAGTGGTCAGAGTCCACGTTTGCACCTCGGAAAGTTCGCACGTCCAAGATGTTCGATGTGCACCTGGCACCAATTAGCACGTGGTCGATTTGGTTGGCGGTTCGACCATCTGTAGATCGCCATCAGGTTGCTGTGTGTATCCTTCGCCTGGGGAACCTAGCGCTACTTATCACCGTATTAGGAGCTGCAGCAAAGTCGATTAGTTGGAAGCCGATATCTGTGGAAGCTGTTTTTTCCAACTAATCCACCAAAGATGTTCTCCTTTCCAACTTTAGCATTGAAGTCTCCGAGCACGACTTTGACATCGTACTCCGGACAGGTTCCGTAGGCTCTGCCGTCGTAACACTCCTCCGCTTCATTGGTAGGGGCATGTGCACATATCGTCCCTCTTCTCACGAACTGACGTATCTGTTTTTTCAATATTTTACAGGAGAGCAGTTTTTAGTTTTGTGTCCTTCTTCTATAAGCGTTACTTCTGTGTTTTATAACGGTTTTGGTATTTTTTTTGTTGTAAAATTACAAGAATATGTTTAAGATTCAAATGATATGAGATTCAATGTAAATGCAATACTTAAAACAGTTACAAATAATCGATCAACCAGATACGTCAGTTCGTAAGAAATTTTAGTGATAAGTTTTAGTGTCGTGGCAGTATACACAGACACCACTGTTTTGAAAAAAGCTTATTAGTGAGGCATTTTAGTTTTGTGACAGTATGCACAGGTATTACTGTTTTGAAAAAAGTTCGCCCATAAGCCTTGTATTGACAATTTTTGTTTGACAGAGTATTGTAAACAGGAAGAACCGAATGCAATATAAATTTAATTTAGCATAAACTTAAAGCGTTTTTATTTCTACTCACCTATAAATGCACCTAGTACCTGAAACCACTTTATTTACACAATAATTTGCAATAACACGGAAAACTGCTACCCATATAATTGCAGTTACGTCTGTTCGTGAGAAACTTTTTACCTAAAATTGCAGTTATGCCAGCTATGTCATAACGCATTGAACCATGTTCCAGACATTTTTCAGGGAATCTAATGATGTAGAAATATGCAATCAAGTTAACCAAGCACATATATGCCCAAATCTAAAAAACGACAATTTGCGAGTTACGTCACTTCGTGAGATGAGGGACAATATTAGGCTGATGTTTTGGAAGGTAGTTTGATGCGGATCACAGCCACGCGATCGCTAATTGGCTTAAAATCGATGACTTTCGATCTGAGTCGATTTCCCACGACGAATTCTGTCAATTCCATTCAAAAAATTTGATCCTTAATGTTTTGCATTATGCAAATTCTTTTTTGCCTCTGCCGGCTGGCCTACGTCTTTCCCTCACATGAAGGCAGTTTCTTTTTATGTTACTTATTAATTTTATTTTATTATTTAAAATGGGAAGGGTACAAAATTCTAATGATAAAAATGAGAATTCCATTATCCTGAAAGCCCAAAACACAAATGCCAAAAACCCGAACCGAATCCGAACGCCGCGCCGCCGTTGGCACACACGGCACACGCCTTCCGCTGCCCTGGCCCAAATAATATTTTGATATATTCGCTGTTAAAGAGCAAGGAGCAAAAAACCTGTATTTTTCAGTTTCTGGAAATTTTCAAAGTAATAATATCTTTTTAATGATTATTAATGAAAATTAATAAAGTTTTCGACAAAAGTTAATGTTTGGTAGCGATATCTTTAAACTCGTCGCTCGTATGAAAAAAGTGTCACAATTTTTTTTTGACAAAATATTATAATTTATTTAATGAGCTTACATTATTTTTTGACAACTTCGTCATTTAAAAGTGAAACGCAAATAACCAATTTTTGTTTGCTTTTGATGAAATTTTTAAAATATAATTGCTTTGAAATTATACCTGTCAGAAAAGAAAATAGTATTAATAGAGCTTTACAATTTAAAAACTTTGAACAATGTTTTCGATAGCTTTCACCGATAGTGAATTATGTATATGCCAAAAACCAACATTTTCTTTATTAATAACTTTTTAGAAATGGTGATATCTTTGAGAGTGTAAGTTAATAGGTCCTGAATCTCTACGAGCTGTCAGCTTTCGTCCCATTATTTTTTTTTTAAGTGTATAAATTACCTTACAGTGTGTTAAGGCTGTGTTGTTGCTTCATATACAAAATTAGAAAGTAGGAAACATTTCAATTTTCATTTACAAACACATCATTTCTTCTCTCAATTAGAATGAGTCGAGTGTTAATTAATACTGTCCTTAATATATTAATATTGCCTTAAGAGTTTGTTCTCAAAGACATAAGGTGTGCATGTAAAAAAAAAAAACACATACGCAACTGTAATTCAAAACACAAACACCAAAACAACTCTGGAACACTAAAAAAAAACACAAACACTCACCACACAAATCATTTTTTCGCTTAGATAAATGTGTTTAAATAATAATATTTAGATACCTTCATATAACAGTTACTATAAAGACATAGCAAAATAATCACAAATCAACTCAAAACATGGAACTGTCCTGTCCATAAGTTGTGTGTAACTTTCTGTTTTTTTTTCTCAATAAATGTCTATACACATACATAAATTCTCGTATGTTTTAAAAATTAAACAAATTAAAAAAAAAACTTTATAACAAATAGTCTAGTTTTTAAACGAAGAAAATCACGTGAAAATTTCAGGCTCTTTTGGCAGATACCTTTTCGATTCGTGAAACCAAAGTACAAGAAAATGGAAAAGTGAGTACCGTAAATGATAAAAAAACAAAAAACAAAAAATGTTTTTCTTTTTTATTTTATTTTTTATTTGCGGGAAAGGGAAAAATACATATGTTGTTATTTTTTTTCCATTTCTTCTCATTTGTAGTAATGGTAGTGTAAACAATATATATTGTATATATTTAATATTTAAAAATTCAATTAAAATAAAAAAACACTCATTTATAATCAAAAAAATTGAATTTATTTTCATGTAAACACTCATTTACAACAAAACTTACTGTAAAATATGTAATAACTTTTAACCATTTTTTAAACAAAAAAAAAATATTTTTATTATTGTGATGTCAGTGGGATTTTTTTCACCTAAACAAAAAATATCGCTTTTCCAATTTTCATATTCATTATTAAATGCTCACACACACAGGTCGACCTGTCAGGAGCGGAAGAACCCGCAAAAGTTAGTTTGTGTTATTTTCTTTTTTTTTTTCCTTTCTTTTAGAGTAATGCAAGATAAATTCTACAAACAAAAAAGTTCTATAGTTTAGCTGATGTAAAAAATAAGTGGTGTTGTGTGTTTTATTATGATTTTTTATTATTTTTTATTTTATTGTGATTTTTATGTTTAAGCTGCTTTTTTTCTAATGCGAAGTTTTATTATTATTTTTTTGTTGTATTCAATGCTGGTGTTTTATTTTCGCGCCTGGTAGACTTTTTAGACTTTAGTTAAGACTTTTAAATGATACCATCATGTCCTTTGACATTAGAATATTCCCTTGTATATATTAATGTACAGTCTTTTATGCAACGGTGGTGGAGGTGGTGGTTTATTGCACTTTAACTATGTAGATAAAAACTCAAATAAAAAAATATCTTCTCTTTACAAACCAATTTAATATTCCAAAAGTGATAAGTGATGTACATTAGAGCTGTGTAAACTGCGTTGGGAATTTTAGCATTTGTATACATCTGAAGAAAAAAACATTTGACTAAGAAATATGATAACCATATTATTGATATTTATTTAAGTAACAATTAAATCACGATAGTAGTTTAAGAAATTTTCTTTTACTAAATAAGATGGGGTAATACAGTTGGGTGTTGAATTTAGGCTGTAAATAAGCATCCTCGTGGCTTAGTCACTGCCTCAAGTTGCGCACTCTTACTAACAAGCATATAACTCAAAACTCATCTGACCACGACCACTGCCTGTTAACTTTACATTCAAAATCAGTTTTTGCACAAAACTTGAAATATTAACAGGTGAAGCTGATAGTTAAGCATAAGAGAGTGAGTAGTATTGAGTATTGGGCACTGAAAAGCCGCCATTTTGAAAATAAGCTTTGAAAGACCTAAATGAGATTTTCTTGGCTCCTATTGGACGAAGAGCAATATTTTTTATTTGACTTTAAAGGTTAGAATATTTAATAGAACTTTTGGTCACAAATATTTGTGACATCTCTTTCAATTGAAAAGTTATTGTCGAAATTTTAGAGCTAAAATGCGTTTTAGAGTTTATCTCGCCCCTTGTTCATCTGACCGAAAATTATTTGAATAGTTGTTTGTAGAACATGTTACATGCATACATGTATATTCACAATTTATGTACAGCAAAAAATGTCTTAAATACAGCATTACGAAGTTGCCAATATCCAGCAAATAATTCCTTATGGGAAATTATGATTCGTACTGTGGCGCAAAAAAATAATGGATTCTTCTAGAAGGATGCTATGCAAGCATTTAGTATTAGTATATTTAGAAGGGGGTCTAAATAAGATCTAAATAAAAAAAACGAAAATGTAGGAAATTACGTGTTTTACAAAAAACTACCTCAGTAATTTTTCGCTCAGATGAACAGACGGTGAGATAATCTCTAAAAACCATTTTTAACTTAAAAAGTAGACGGTTTTTTGATACTAAATTTTCATCTGAAAGAGATGTCAAAAATATTCCCAAGAAAAAGTTCTATAAAATATTCTTACCTTCAAAGTCAAACAAAATATATTGATCTACGTCCAATAGAAGCCGAGAAAATCGCATAAATAGGTCTTAGCTTTTTTTTTAATGACGGACAACGCATATATATCTTTTAATTCGAACTTCGTGAATTTAAACTCTCCAAGAGGTACTTTTTACGTATATATAAATATGTACTTGTTTTTGGAGCTATGAGCAATAATTATTTATTATTTAAACCTGCTGCTTTGTTGATTTTAATCTAATTGCTCTAAACATGGATAAATATTTAAAAAAAAAATAATGTCAAACCATTGAAACTTGATCCCTAAGGCCCAAGGCGCCCTTCTTTATCAAAGAAGCAATTTATTGGTAAATCGGTCCCTGGAAAAAGTTATTCATTTCGTGATTTGGGTCATATAATGGCGATAAATAAAATTTTCTTTCTCATTATGATAGCATTAGTTATAACAACCAACTCAATCCAACTCAACACTAACTTTGGTATCTTTTAACTTTGTTAGAAAGAATTTTCATATTATCTAATCCCTTAATTTGACTTTCGTGAGTCACTCCTCGAATATAAATAACTCCTGGTGCTTGTCAAGTTATCATCAAGCATAGGTTAAATGGAAAGAAGGAAAAGCTGTCCAGCGAAGATTTATATACATTTTAAATGGGACTTGGGCTAGGATGATTCTTATAACCTGAACCTTTCATTTGGAGATAGGCTTTAACATGTAAACTTCTCTACATTCAAGCTTTTGATTCATGTGTTGATATTACTGTCAATTTACTTGTTCTTCAGCAGTGTTATTAAATGGTATTATTGATTACCATCATCAGGGTCAGGTTCCAGGATATCCCAGAATAATTTATCTTCGTTGGCACGTGAAATTAAAATAAATTAAAAATTAAAAATTTTTTGTTCTAAATCAAATGAGGCAGTGAGCGCCATAGTGGCCTAACTGCAAATTTATAAAAATTGAGTTTATTACACAAAATCAATCTGTATGTATTGAACAATATTTCTGCATTTAAATTTTTTGAATTGATAGCTCCATGCTGTCGTACTTATAGGACTTTTTGCATTTGGAGGCCACCTACAAGAAAATTCAAAGCTTGAGTGCTAGAGTGGCCTACCTTAATATAAAATCAAAAACCTTTTATTTTTTTTTATCATATTGCAAATAAAAATCAAAATTATGTTCATTTATTTAAAAACTACAAATTTTCTATTTTTTTTTTTTAGACTACAAGTTTTTCAAAATAATCTGCTCCTTATTTTTGCTCTTCTTAAAATAATCAATATGGCTCTCACTGCTTCAAATATCCTATCAAATTGAAGGTTTAAAAAATAGAGGTATACAAAGAATTTAGTTTAAAAAGTTAGAAAAAAAACAACAGTTTGTTTGAACAAAGATAGGCTCAGGACATTTGTAGATAAAATAAAGAAGAGGCTAAGGCCTTTAATATGAGATGTCAAAAAGTAATTTTATTCAAAACAGACAGAAATATACCCATTCAAATTATACAATTTGTATAAGTCTCTTTTTCGGTACTAAATGGCACATTTTTCATTCGTAAAAATATTCAAACTCAAAATTTTGAGCGAATATGACAAGATGGTTTAAAATGCTGTTTAAAAATGCTTCCAAACTTATAGACTAAATGGCTTGGCCGTTCTAGGGGCATGGAATATTATGTCATGTAGTTCCAAAAAACAGGCTTTCCGGTAAGACTGCGAAACATAAAAAAAAATTGGTAATATTTGAATGGCTATGTCTCTATCAGTTTGGAACTTATATGGTGTTATAGCCTTAAGCATCTACATTATTTTGTTTAAGTGATTTTAGTAGCATTTTGGTTTTAAGCACCTTGATCATAATATTCCTTTATTTGTATTCCCCTCATTTTCTGGTAGCCTATACTAGAATTACTTCATGAAAGTAACTTTACATTCAAGCACATATTTTTTCAATTTCCTGACCTTGACAACTCTTTTTATTGAATTTTGAAATTTTCACTATGTTCTGAGTTCAAATCTACATAAAATGTGAAGCTCCCATTAAAAAAACACATCACACTCAGAAAAAAAGCAGGTATAATTAACCAATTTCTGGTCTATTTTCAGTTTGTTATTTTTCAGCTCGGTAGATAGGGTTGACTGTTTAACCTGATACCCGATTTTAATGTTGTGTAAAATAATTGTCGGTTGCAAGTAAAATCAATATGACACCTTGTTAATTAAACACTGCCTTAAAATAGTAATCCTTTAATTTTTTTAATTTACATGGAAATCTAGTTAATTTAACATGACTCAATGGTCAATATCCTGTTAATTGTACATACAAATCTGGTTAATTTAATATGAAAATCTAATTAGTTTAACATGATTCAATGTTAAAGCAACAACGCATCGTTCGTGACTTTGGAAAAAAATACTTTCAAAAATCGTAAAAAAGAATCTATATCTGACCAATTGCTGAAACTAGCTGTCCTTTTATAAATTTTGTAGGGTCTTTCAGATGGTATTAATTTTTGCAAATTTCCCATAAATGAGGTGCCAAAAATCGCGCGTGACCTTGAGTGACCTTGAGAAAGTTTAAGCCTTGATTACAAGTTATCTAGGGCTGACCAATTTCTGGGACCAGTTGACCTTTTCTGTACAATTAGATGACATTTTTTTATCAAATTTCCATCATATGAGGTGCCAAAGGTTCATAGCCCGCTATGATACATTATTCAGGGCGTTTTGTCATTATGAAAGAACACCCAAATATTTGGGCGATATGTCATTTTGTGATTTGGGCGATCTGTCTTTGGGCGTTGTGTCGCTACGCCCACCGCCACCGCCGCGCCGTAACAGGAGGCCAGGTTAAATTCATCAGGTAAAAATTGTGAAAATAACCATTAAAACGTAAAATAAACTCTGATTTGTGGTAAAATAGAAATTGATAACATACAGTGTTAAAAAAAACATGACTTCGGTTAAAATTAACACTGTGATTTTGCCAACATTTGTTATTTAAAAGAATTTTGGGTTCAAATAATAGCACATATTCTTCATTTTATCTTCAATCAACTTGAATATGATTAGAAGGGCCACTGAATATAAGGTTACTAAAATCAAGTAAATTTCCTGAAATGTCTGTAACTTTAAATGGGATAGTGCACCCTTTGAGTACAGTTACACTGGTACACTATAGTTTTTTTTGTTGAATTTTGGCGACAAAAATCATTTCCTACGCCAATTCTTGAAAGTTATCAATTTTATTAGCACTCTTATTAACTAGTGGACGCTTAAATCAGTGGTGCTCAATATTTTGTCTGTTCTACGCCGAGACTTCAATATTAAGTTCAAAAATTGCAAAATTATTAAAAAGCTTCGTCCAAGTAGGGAACTCATTCAAGTTGATGATTGAAATGTCTTAGGATAGTGCTTGAATGTAAATAAAGTGATTCAAATACAGTGCTCACGTTCCATGACTCTCGCATCGATAAAATTGATCGATAAACTATTAAAATTGAAACAAAATGTATTATATTCCATTTTTCAACGTTTCTCGATCAATTTCATCGATACGATAGTTATAGAACGTAATCACTGATTTGCAAACAATTTAGAAAAGCTATTATAAGCCTTTGAGTCAACGGATTATAACTACATTTTAAAAAGATTTAAAAAAACACTTTTTTTTCGTCCACAAAAATAATCGTCTTAGTAAGGACATCATCAGGGCACTCTCTACAAAGCCCTTATGATGTCCTAAGGGCACTCTCGACCATGCCCTGATGATGTTCTAAGATTAATATCCACGAAGTGATTAACCCTAAATCCATTGATTATATAAAAGATTAGAACTTATTTAAGTGCTATTTTTTTAATTTTGTTTACTAAAAAATATTGCTAAAATATTAATTGTACATTTAATCACACTTTACAAATAATCAAATGTAAAGACGACTTAAATATTTAAGTAAGATGAAGCATAATGGTATGAATTACCTATGTTTAAATAATAAACATACACTTACCATTGTTAATTATCAAACTGATAATTGATAAACCTTGAAATTTGTAATCGTAATAGGGGCGTCCATATGTACCATTACATATTCATTATTTAGATCCAACTCAAATATTTGAGTCATTCCATGTTTTGTATATTTTATACAGAATTGAGGTTCATTTTACTTAAATATTTAAGTCGTCTCAGAATCTGATTATTGGTCAGGCCCTGTGAGATAGTGTGGAACCTGCAAGGACTTTGAACACTTTTTGAGATATACCTATTGGATGGATTTCTGGATTTGTATTAGTCCGAATAATGTAATTTCTAAAACTAAATACATGCCTTCTTATTGTTTATGTACATACTTTTAGTTTAACTTATACATATGTATATGTGAGTATGAATAGTTCCACAATTAAGTCAAGTTTCCTTATTTGCTAATTTATGAAAATGTTTTCTTTGTTTTAATAATTTCCCAAAAATAACAAAACTCAAACCAAAATAAAAATAATATTCAATAGACACGCTAATTGTCGGTTATTAAATCCCATAGACTATAGTTAGTTATAAAAATAAATGCCAAAATTAAATCTGTCAATGGCACGAGTTGATTTTTCTGTTTTTTTTTTTTCATGTTTACTGACACCATATTATAGAGGTTAACCTTTGTTGATTTTACTATATGTATGTGTAAATATATAGTCAAACAAAAACCAACCCAACCCCATATACGGGAAGCCATAAAATAAATCAGATGACCTGACAATTCAACATAATAATAATAATTTGAGGTTTAATATTCTAGGGTTTTTGTTCTTAATAATTGCGTTATGTCATTTTAATCAAATTCAGATCAAAAAACAACATCAACTATTATTATGAGAAGTGGTTATCCCTATTATTTCCTTTAACCATTGTGTATATTTAATTAATTTATTAATGGTTATTTATTTTTTTAATATGTATCTGACAGGTGATGATAGAGTTATTTCAATCAAATAGGAAATAATAGTAAAATTGAATTATTTTTTGAATTGTAATTCTTTTTTATTTTTATAAGGAAGGATTTTTCACTTATTTTTACTTATTTGATCTAAGGTATATATTCTACCAAATAATAAAGCAAATTCGACAATTTAATATTAGGAACTATCGAATATGCAAAAGTAAGTTTTGAATTTCAAAAAATTCAATAAACGTTTATCACAATATTTTTGAAGTATCTGGGTATAGTCATTTACGTCACAAAATGTATTTGAAATCATCTTATTTCCGCGTACGAAATGTTTGCCATCTCAGACTTAAGAATAAGATCAACTAAGTTCGTTAGTTTTGCTGTCAAACACTGAGGCAAAAAGAAAATGGATTTGATTCCACATGATATGACGGAGCAAAATTTGTAAGACTTCATTTTCATGATCTGGCCAATTGAACCTATGGGACTTTCCGACAAATTTCAGTTGCAGTTTCTTTAAGACTCAAAAAATAAACAAACGACTTACTAAGTGGTGTTTTGTAGAAACATGATAATTCCAAAAATTAATTAACGTCACCACAGGTCCCCTTACGTCGTCCTAGAGCCTAAGCGGATGTACCGATTTTTTTTTAATTTGGAATATAATTTCTTAGAATTTTGAATTTGTTAAAAACCATATTCATAAATATTTCAAATTTAAAGAAAATCGGTTTACTTTTTAAGACTAGCTGGATTGAAAGTCAACGTTAAGACACTGAAGTGGCCATCATAGAATAATGAAATACAAAGAAAATCATAAGTCTGTTTGCGTACTCACACAAAACAGCCAAATTCTACCAAATTTAGCCCAAAGATGTTCGCATACGCAAAAATTGTGTAGTTTTGGGTAAAAAAAGCTAAGTTCACAAGAGCTTACAAAATTTTTATCATAAATTCTGCCCAAGAAACTTGCTTTGAATTATACCTTCTACTAGAAGCTATTATTTACTTTAATATTTTAACCGTAGTAAGTAGGGGAAGAGTGCGAACAGTGAAACACTTTTTTTTTTCAAATTGATATAGCTTTGGAACCTTTTAAGCAATCTTACAGAAACTTTGACAGTATTTTGAGACATACTTTACCTTCATACGGAGAGAGAAACTTTATTGAAAAATATAATTGTTAAACTGTTATAAGCAAAATTGTGAGCAAAGTCAAATTGTCTCACTGTTCACCGAGGGTGCGAACACTGAGACACTGTAGGGCGAACAGTGAGACGATATAAACAAATTACAAAAAAAATTACTTTAATTGTTTAATTTGTAACAAAAAACTACATTCAATTATAGCCTTACATGTGTTAGTCACTTTTAAATAAAGAAATCAATACAAATTTTCAAACAAATGAATAACCTTGAACAAAACTTAAATTCTCTTCTGCTTGCTTGACAGTAAAATAATAAACACAAAAAAGAGAGTGGTATTTCCAAAATTTTAGTGCGTGATATGTCTCACTGTTCGCTTTTTGAAAATGTCTAACTGCTCGCCCCTTGTGATTTTTTCAGATTTTTTTTGTTTAAATAAAAATTGTTTAATATTTATCCGATTGATTTGTTGCATTAAAAGATTATATAGCAACAAATTAGTAAAAAAAAACTTAGTTCATTTAACTGAATATTATAGAGTGTTAACACAAATTCAAAATACATTTAAGAAAGTACTTTTGTCACTTTTTTTGTATGACCACTCGCCAAAAGCACATGCTCAGCTGGATGAAGTTTGCGATAGAAATATAGAATGCGGTATAGAAAAAAAAAAATTATTTGTAGCATTGGCATGTCTGTGTAAGCTTTCGGGGAAACACAATATGCATTGTCTCGCTGTTTGCACTGTCTCACTGTTCGCACCCTTCCCCTATTTGCATTTTTGCATATCACCCCTTGAGGTGGAAATTACTACGACAGTCAATATTTATTCGTTCTTAAAATTTTATACTAGTTTTACTAAACTATCTAACTTTTTCAAAACCTTGACATCTATAATTTAGGTACTGAGTATGAATCTATAAGAAATCATAATTGACATGAACTAAATCTAGGGTCAATTCAACTAATTCTCAGAATAATAGACACTGAAGTGGTCATCATAGAATAATGAAATACAAAGAAAATCATAAGTCTGTTTGCGTACTCACACAAAACAGCCAAATTCTACCAAATTTAGCCCAAAGATGTTCGCATACGCAAAAATTGTGTAGTTTTGGGTAAAAAAAACTGAAGTTCACAAGAGCTTACAAAATTTTTATCATAAATTCTGCCCAAGAAACTTGCTTGGACAGAAATTTTCAGGTCAGTGCTTTGTCATGTGAGAGCAACAACCCCAAAACTTAATTGTTGTTGTTAACTTTCTTTTTTTGGTAAAAGGGTTTTTATCTTATTTATTCATCTTTTTGTATTAAATAATTTTGTTTAACTGTCTAAGACTAATTTTAAAGAAAAAAAAAATAATAATACAGAAATTTAGTTTTCTATAGAGGTTTTCCATTGGTAAAATAAATCAATTTATTTTTGATTTGGATCTGCGAAAATCAGCTTTTTGACAGATCCAAATCAAGTTTTGCGATCCATTTGGCGAAAAAAATATTTTTTTTTTTAAAATCAATTTTGCAGATTTTTATTGATTTTTATTGCGAAATGACTTCAATCTCCCGCTTTTTCCAACAAGTTCCATTTGAACATCGATCAGAGATATTAAGCCAATTTCATAGACAATATTTTTAAGAAATAAACTGACACACTAATTGCTTTGAATATTGTCAATGATGGCGCTTTGGCAATGGTAATATGGAATTGAAAATCAAAGGCAATTATTTATTTCCGTTATCAAAATGCAATACATCTGAAATGTATCCTTTTTCGAAATGATGATAAATGAAATCAAGGGTAATACATTTACGAGTATACTTTTTGTGTATATGCTATTGTTTTTGTTGTTGTTGTTTACTGAAATTTTATTATTACCAAAAATTAAATGCCACCAAAACTAATAATTGCCAACTCTATTGCAATTGAAGCATCCGATGCAAAAACCCAGGGGCGGAATCGCGTAAGACGATAGTTGATTGTTGATCATCAAAATTAATGATTTTGCTCCCCGTAAGGTGATTATCAAATTGACTATCACTTTTTTGCTATGGTTTGTTGGTGACAGCTATTTAGGTGTCACTTTCATACATTTTGTTCAATTTTTTTTGGGCAAGATAAGTTGTGTTAGCTTCAGCTCCACTATAAATCGAAAGTTTAGTGAAAAAAAGTGAAAAATATATTCAATTCAATTCAATTCAATATTTTCTTTATTCTCAGTATATCGATGCCTTCCCTTAAGAATGTATTATTAAAGTTAATATACATATATAAAAGTAAGTGAACAGAAATGTATACTTCAACTTAAGGAATAAAGTAGGACCTCGCCAGCTCGGGAAGTTATTCCATGTAAAAGATCATTTTTATTCGCTGCTTTGTGGCAGTCCTTAATGAAAACAAACATTTTTCTTAATCTATAATCTATACATATAATTAAAATTGGAGTGTCTGTCGTTAATATTGAAATAATTTCAAGTTTTTGAGCTTAGGTGGTTGTTTATTTGCTAAGAAACATAACTGCATCATTTAAAAAAATTTTGTCTGTCTGTCTGTTTGTCCGCGGTAAGCTTCAAAACGGCAGAACAGGTTATGACGGGACTTTTCATACATTTGGTGGATAACTCAGGGAGTAATCTAGGCTACTTTTAATTGCAAAAATGTTATCGGTTTCCTTGAAATATTAGAAAAACCATGAAATTAAGGGACAATTGTATATAAGCAGAAAATTACTATATAGGAAATGATTGCAAACAAGTAGAAATAATCGATTTTAAAAGTGTCAGACAATTAAATTGGAACAATAT
This sequence comes from Dasysyrphus tricinctus, assembly GCA_963921185.1. Taxonomy (NCBI): domain Eukaryota; kingdom Metazoa; phylum Arthropoda; class Insecta; order Diptera; family Syrphidae; genus Dasysyrphus; species Dasysyrphus tricinctus. The sequence continues at coordinate 49,243,030 of OY992531.1, forward strand.
TATATAGTCTTAGAGGCGGTGAAAGCTTTGTTCAAAACTTTGTCGACGTACTGTTTGGATCTGTGCAAACTACATGACACCAACAAGGCATCGATGCCACGGCTCTTTGACCACCACAATGTATTTTCAAGAATTGCTTGACCAATTTGTATGATTCTTTTCAGGAAATCTTTGGTATTGGGAGTGTTTTTGTCAAGTTTTGGAAAATTTGGTCCTGCGTTTTGCCAAAAAGGTGCAGAAGCACACTCTGGGTACCTGTTTTATGTAAAAAAAAATCAATTGAGTTTGAAAAGAAATTAATCAATCATGAAATTTGGTTCTGACAAAATAAAAATAAGTTCAGCCGAGTCTCAATTATCCGGAATTAGATTAATCTAAAAACATAAAATTAAAATTTTGTTTTGTTAATTTGTTCTCGAAATTTTTGTCTACCCGGGTGGAGCCAGGGCGGGCCAGCTAGTTTATATTATAACTATTGCAAGGTATGTATACTTACATTTTAACAGGAACAATGTTTTCGCAACAATTGAAAATAATTTTCACAACAAAACACAACAGCTGATCAAAATGACATTTATGCCTGTGAAATTTTCACCAAGTTTCCCAAACTTAGGTACGCGCTGCCAAGCAATCATAAATTTTAAGCGATCACTTTACGCAGAGCAAAGAAAAGTTGATAATCAAAATTGACTATCAAAACAGTGACAGTCAACTATCGCATTACGCGATTCCACCCCAGATAACTCCACATTTTTTTTTAAAGTTGAGGTAGTTGCAAAAATCTGTTTTCAAAATCAAAACATTAAATATTTGTAAGAAATAATATTTTTGCCTGGAAAGAGAACAAAAAACCACATTCATTATGTTTAAAAAAGTTCTAAAAAATTAACTTTTTACTAAAAAATAAATATATGAATCAAAGAATCATTTTTTGTCACTAAGAGCCGTTTGCTCATACGATACTTAAGCGTTTATGTTCTACTTAAAAAGCGTATGTTCCACTTTTTCCTCTGCGTAAACTGTCAAACAAGCCCTTATGTTCTACTTAAATATTTAAGTTTCGTATCAGCAAATGGGCCTAAATGGAGTTGTCTGGTTTTGGACATGGATATGGATGCTTCAATTGCCACTGCCTAAAATATTGTCAATGGAATCACAACGTAAATGAAGTTTTAATATTTTCATTTGTACTCGTATTAATATCTATTTTTAATACCTGTTTAGATATACATTTTGCTAAAACTTACACAGATGAAGTAAACTTTAGCTCAAAACTGAACAGGTTCTCAAAATAAAAAAAATTTATTAATAAGGAGCTTAAAATATTTCATTCCATTTATTATTATTAATCGCAAGATTTTGTTTCATAAATAAAAATAAATAAATAAGACAAAAATAGTAGGAAGTCTATACACGCATTAATTTTTGACTTTTCCTTTATTCAAATAACTAATACCCAAAAATGTAATAAAAAAACAAAAACAATTTATAACAAATGGTTCAATGTTTATTCTGTTTCCAATGAAAATCTCATGCAAAATATGTAACTATAAATTTCATAAATCGTTATCTTCTATCATGTGAATCCATGACAGGTTTCCTACATTAACACGACTGACAGAACGTCATTAATTTTGCCATATTTGAACACTTTATTGCTATATTTGTATTTTAAAAGCAAAAGTTAAGAAGTAACTGAAAACATTCTGATGTGCAGGTCGTATGAATATGAGTATTTCCCCAATTTGCATTATTAACTGAGGACTTATCAAAAAAAGAAACTGCACAAATGCATCTCCATATTTTCTTCAAAAAAAAAAAAATAGAAAATCAAACAAATTTAAAAAAAAGCATTCAAGCTGATTCTTACTCACTTTTTCATTTAAGCAAATATTCATAAGAAAAAAAAGAACTTTCGGCAATTCTTCGCCAAAAATTAAATCCTTTCACTTTTTGTTTGCATTTCCTTTCAACTTTTATTGCTTTGCACACACGTATTTTTAACAAATTTTCTCTGGAACACGTTTGATTTTATTGGAAACTTTTGTATCCGTTTAACTTCACATCATTATTCTATCGTTGTTACCACTACTACTATAATACTCGTAGATATTTATTGAATTTCTCTCCATTTACATAATATTTATTATATACCCTCAATTTAGTTGAGTGGTTCACATTTTTTCGATTTTATTTTTGGTTTATTTTTTTTGTTTTACTCTTCTCTGCTAGTTTCGCATTTATCTAGATGTGTCAACTTAACTCCTTCTCATACCAAAAAAAAAAAAAATACATTTATACAAATAAATTGCAATATTACAACATCACTAACTTATTCATCCATGTGCACACGCACATTTTGCAGGTATCCTTGTCTGACTCGGATCCGTCACAGTTTCGTGAATTCTTCAACATGTCCGACTATGAAATCAAACAACATCAACCTTTAAGACTGCGAAAAAAATTCTATGAGTTCTATACGGCGCCCATTACGAAATTCTGGGCCGATTCAGTAAGAGTTAAATGGGGCATTCCACAGAAGATATACTTCTATCAAAATCTTTTTTTTTTTGTGTTTTTTTTTTTTCCTTTTGTTGCAGATAGCGTATATGTTTTTCCTGGTAATGTTCACCTTTACTGTGCTCGTGAAAATGGGACCAACTCCTCGATGGCAAGAAGTCTATTCAATTGCGTACATAACGACGTTGGGGTTTGAGAAGATAAGGGAAATCATTTCATCCGAGCCGGTTGCTATAACGTGAGTATGAGTATTATTTGTTATAATATTAACATGTGGATGATTTTTACCTGGGAATATAAGTTAAGGTACGGTAGTTAGATTTGAATGTTTGATATGGGGAGAAGGAGGGAGAGTCATTTTTGTCTGGAATACCCCTCCCTTATGGAAATTTCTATCAATCCTTGGAATACAAAAAATGGTACCTATTTGTTTTTTCCTCGATTTTAACAATTTTAGCCTTGAAAAGCACGACCTTTAGAACTAAAGTTAAAGACTTCTAGGGGAACCATATGGACATTTTTCGAAGAGTATGCACAAACAACTACATACCTTTTTTGAATAATATTATCCTGCAATCAAACACTAGACAACAGAGAATGGTCATAATAAATTGTATGAATTGCGTCTTATCGGTGTTACACTTTATGACCTACATTTATATCATTTGAAAGGTCCCAAAGAGTGATATTTTTATGTATGGGCACGAGTCTCGTATACGAGTTATAATTCTGGGAAACAGTTATTGGACTTTTGCACTTTCCCTGAACTAGATAAATTCTTATGACAATACAAACAAAAAAAGCCCTCATTGAGTCCTTTCCAATGATGTATGAAGGTCAGAAAGTATTGCAACATACCTATGGGACGAAATGCCCATTCTCATTTTCTTGACCTTTTTCGTAATACTGGCAAGATAATATTCCAAATTCATTCTTACTGACATCAAAAATACAATACAAGGCAAATAATATTGTGCTCTGAAGATAGTGAAAAGTGCCAGTTGCCAGACAAGGATGGGTACGTTAAACTATCAAGCTATTACGATGATAGAGAACACCAAAAAAACTGGGTGGCAAAATTCTGTCTGTTCGTCTACAGCCTAAACGGCTCGATCGATTTTCTCCAAACTTGGTACATAGTGGTTTTTGGTGCTAAAATTTACACTTTCTCACAGCACAAACAGTGTTGCCACACTGTTTTTTATTTTTAGATTTTAGATTTAAAATCTAAAATCATAGTGGTTTTTGGTGATTATGTCCACACGTTTTTTTTTTTTCATTTTTTTTTTAGAACAAAAAGTAACGGTACCTGCGATACAATTTTTTTTAGAAATTATACATAATCGTATTTTTCTCAAAAACGGCTCGACAACTTTTCTTATTTATATATTTATTTATTTAATTTTCGATTTTCTTCAAAACGGTACTACTGATTTCAATTATTTTTTTTTATACAGAAGCTTCCAAAAAATATAAATAGTTTCTTGCACCAAAATTTTTGAAAACATATTTTTTGGATTTTTAAAAAATGTTTCAATTTTTTTTTGAAAATAAATATTTCGAAAACGACGATTTTTTTAGACTAGATATTTAAGAGTTTTTTAGTACTTCCTAAAATATTTTTAGAAAAAAATTTTACATTTATGTATAAATAACGGTACCTCTCATACAAAAGTTAAAAAACCGCAAAGGAAAATATTTTTTTGCTTAAAAACGACTCCTAAGATTTTGATTAAACTTTTTTCATAAATACCATTCTTGCCAACACACAGTTGTGTTGAGCCAGTTCTAGTTCTCCACGAGTTGTTGCGTCACCAAATGTATTTATTTAAGATTTTCTTGACAGTTTTATTGTAAGAAATCGTTGTTTTTGGAGTCAAAAAATCAATAGTCCTTCTAGCCAAATCTTAAGACCCAAGAAGAAGTCACTTCAGTGGCTTAAGAGAAAGATTGAGGTACAGAAAGGCAGATGTACCGAATTGCGGGTCTGAACTAAAAAGCGATTTTTTTTTTGAAAAAACAGCGGCCTCTTTTATGTTTGCTTTCTCATACCCAGTCTTTTTAGACTTGTGATTTTTTTTTGTTAAATAGATGCCCACGCTTACCAGTGAATGCAATTGACATAAAACAGTCCCTTCGAGCTGTAAAGATGTTTTTGCTCTCATTTATTCTCTTATGTAACAATTGCTGTCCAAAAAAGTCAGAGGTAATCACATAGACAACAAAAAATGTCGGCATCCACTGCATGAGTTTGAAACACGTTAATCTTAAATCGGCATTTAAACTTACATTTTAAATTCTCTAACAAAACTCTGCAAATAATAAAAAAGAAGTCTTTTGGAAAATGTTAAAAAGCACAACATTATGAAAAACAGAATTTTGAAAAAGAACTTTAAAAAGCAGAACTTTGAAAAGCAGAATTTTGAAAACAGAATTTTGACCCCAACCCAAAAGATAGACAGACTGACAGAATTGCGAGACACACTTATTTCGCCTTTCTATCATCTTAATGTAATGGACAGAGAGCCCACAGGAGATTTTAGGTTTGAGTGAGAGCAAAAAAGAAGTATAGGAGTCAAAATTTTGATTAAAGGCTATTCAATCAAAGTCCACACCCGGGGCTTTTGTGATTAAAACAGTGGATCAAAAAAACATATGAATGAAACTTCGAGCTTCGAGGGTAATCGTGTTAGCCGAAATTGGTTTTCATCCTTCCTCTAGGTAATAGTTCCACCTTCCGTAACAAAAATTACAAGTTCGAAGTGAAAAAAAACGGTAACAAAAAACAATAACAAATTTATTTGTTGCAATGCAATTAAATTTTGCGAGATTTCCCAAGCTCTCCAAAATAAATCGAGTGCCTTTTGCCTACTTGCTTTAGGACCATATTGTTAATCATAATTACTGTTCTTGTTTATAATTCAATTGTTGTTAAGAAGAACATAGAAATTGTATATCACGTTGTAATGTCCGGGTACATTTTTGTAATAGTTAAAAATAAATTATGGAAAACAATAAAAGTCATAACAAGAATTTTTTGTTTTCGAATTTCCTTATTTGGATAAAAGGATTTTTACATTTTTACTTATCAGTGCGAAACTGCAGGGAGCGATGTTACTGTGCGAATTGAATTTGCGAAATTTTTTATGGGTAAAGGTGGGTCCACACTATGTCGATCAACATTTTTGGTTAGCATTGTCGATCAACATGCTAGTGTGTACGTGAAAAACTTTCGTAGCAAACATTTGTGTGGTTTGGAATTTTCTGACCGATGCGTCAGGATCCAACCGAAGGGTTCAGGGTTCGAATCCTGGTGGTACCCAACTTTTTTTTATTTTTTCTTGTGAGCAATAAAGTTAAAACGATATTATTAACATTAAATACTTATTCACAACAAATATTGCATTTTCCATCTAGTAAAAATATGATTAATAACGCACAAAACAAATAAATTCTGTTCATGAAATTAAAACCCTACAAATGTTTTTAATGAAATGAAATTTGTTGAACAACTTTGTCGATTGCTATCCATTTGAATCGGGTTACGTTCGGGTCAACAAATGTTGAATGACATTGTCCATCAACACGTCTACACTTATTCAACACTGTTGATCGACGATGTTGATCTACACAATTCAACACAATGTGGACGCAGCTTAAGATTTTGATTTTCGAGACTTTAAATGGCGAGATCTCAATTGATATTAGCGAAATTTTTAGTGCGAAATTTAAATGCGAATTTGTTAAGAGCGTGATTTTGTAATTACGAGATTATGAAAAACAGGATTGGTAAAAATTCGCGAGATTTCGTTTTTAAAATTTTTATAAAAAACGCGAAATTTCGTTATTTGAGATTTTGGTTTGCCAGTACTTCGTGCCACTCCAAATTACCTGCTGGCAATTAGTAGACATCTCTTTTTCAAGAATGTGCCTACTCCTTTCTTATTTAGTTGGGGTTTTGCACCAGATTAATGATCTATTTTGTAAAAAGAAAATTTGTAGTAAGAGATTTGTTGGGCATGGGCACGCCACATTCGGACACCAACTTTAGCAATATAAAGATTAGATACAAGCAGATTTCTTGTTTGCAAGATCATCTAAAGGGTGTTTTATTTATTTTAACTGGCGACCATTTTGTCAGCTGTCAAGTAATTTTTTTAGTTTGGTTTGGCATTTCAACATGAATAGACTGAAGCCTGAACAAGGCTTCCAAATTGTGCAAATTTATTTTAAAAATCATAGTTTTGTTCGAAACGCGAACTAACCGAATTTTGTTTAGAGATGAAGCTCACTTTTGGTTGATAATCCAATATACAAACTGCACTACTCAGGCACTAAAATCTGTGCACAATTTCCCCTATAATAAGTACATACCTATCCCATTTCAACATTGCACAGCAAAAAATTTGCAAATTTACTCGGTAGTTAGAGCTTTGGTCTTAAAACAGAAAATCCCAGGGGGTCAATTCTCGATCTGTGAAACTGTGAAGTGATAAATATGATGGCGCCTTCACGCCAAATGTGATTCTCGAAGTGTGAAAAAATGAAAACAAATGCCAAAATGTTTTCATATGATAAATTGTTTATCACAATCATTTCATTCTGTGAAAACCTGTGAAAAGAAAAATGATAAACAGAAACAAATTGTGCTCGTTTGATACACACAAGTCGCCATCTTGGTATTTCTATGACGTCAAAATCATCTTTTTCTATGAGCAAGTGGTAGCATTTTTCATGTTAGTACTTTTTAGTACTCACTTTGACAGCTGTTTTTCATAACGAGCTCGGGAATCGCCTTGTGCGTGTTTGTGAAGTGATAAAATGATAAAACTCTGTGAAAACTGAAATGATAACTTTGTTATCATTTCACAGTTTCACAGATCGAGAATTGACCCCCAGGAACGAATACCAAATAGAAAAACCTTTATTTTCCGCTCGATTCAAAAAGTTACATAACTGGCGAGGCCTTAGAGAGTTTTTTTTTATTCCCTTGCTAGGCTCTTGTTAGGCGGGAATCAGAAATAGTTTGATGGTAATTAAGCAAGAATTGTGATGTTATTAAAATAGTGTAATCTTCTGAGCCTCTTGCAACTTTATATGGAGACGCACAGTTGCAAATTTTATACAAGATGTTTGTAAATTTTCACCTGACGTTTTTCTATGGGTGTTGTATTATTATTAATATAAAAGTTATATACCTTTAATAATTTCCTTTTGCCTCAAGCAAATCTCTAGGTACCAACATACACTCGAGACTTTTCACCCATTAATAAATAATAATCTTTTTTTTAAATAAAAACAAAAATTGCGATAACATTTCTACATTACGAGATTGAAATGGAATGACAAAAAAAAAACAATATTTCTTAAAACATATAAAATATCATAAGCATAAAATCCTCATTTTAAAATTCTCCTTTTTTCATTTTCCTTTATTCCCAATGCAGTCATAAATTTTCTGTATGGGCATGGAACATGTGGAATCCTTGTGATGGAGCAGCCATTATATTATTTCTCATTGGACTTTCATTGCGTTTCCGGCCAAACACAATGGACATTGGACGAGTATTTTATTGTGTCGATAGTATATACTGGTACTTGAGGATCCTGAATATTTTAGGCGTAAACAAGTACTTAGGTGAGTTTTTGTATTGTATATATGTATTGTCCTTTCTTAAAATATTTTATAAACAAACTAAATCTATGCACATATTTCAATTATTTGAGCTGGAATATTTATTAGATGATTTTGTATTCATTTTCAGCTTTTTTTTCAAGTTTACGGTACAATAATTTTAATTAATGACTTTCTTTAGTATTTTTATAACAAAAAAGTAAATAAAATAAAACCCATTTTTTGTATAATTCTCTCTGTCTGTCCGAATATCTATCTGACAAATAGTGTAGGTGTGTATATTTAAGACACGTTTTCAGTAAAATGTTTGCATAAAAGGAAAGATTTTATACATCGAGTATGTAGATAATTCTTTGGAGCCACCTTAAGGGCATCAGGTTAGAATAACATTAATCGTTTCAAAGAGATTGTAAAGTTGTGTAATTTACAAAGCTGTGCTGACCATTCTAAAAAGAACTACACAAACACATTACATTCCTTATTTTTCAACATCAACCAACACACCTTTGTAAACAAAAATATCTCAAAAACATATTTGCATGTTCAAAAAAGAAGTAAAACGAAGATAAACAAATTGTATCCTTGATTATAAATGTATGTGTGTATTAATTTAAATATAAAATACCCTTCTCTCATGCACTCACTAAATTGCCAACTGGAAAATTTGTTTGCAAAAAGGACTTAGGTAGATTAATGTTAAGTTAAAGTGGCTGCCGGCAATAATGATATTACTTGGCCCATTGTGCTACCAAATTAATCTAGGGGACTACTTCCCTGTACATAACTATATGAAAGTTACTATTAAGAAAGAGCTTCTGATGAAGGGTACGAGATTAATTTATTTCTGTATCTTGCAAACCAATGTCTCTGCAACTAAACAGGCATAGTAAGAAAAAGTGAGACATTACATATATCTTCCTTTTTGTCGTCTAAAATTGTCCGTTTGGTTGCGCCTCATGTTCAAAAACTATTAATCAAGTGCCAAATCTGTTTTGTTGTTAGATTTAAATTTTCAACCTAAGCTTTCATGTTCATGTACAGTTTTAGTGTTTCATGAGTTTCAACAAATTACTGGCACTTGGGCCATGGCCAGGCACCCACCATTAATTACACATTTCTTTTTGAGTTAAGGCTATTCGTCTAGCCAATATTTATTTGGCTATTTTGCATAAGATCAGGGAAACAGTTTAAGCGAAGAAAAGTATGTGAGGGAGTCTATTTCATATATCGTTTAAGGGTTTGAGTGGACAACTTAAAAATTGCCGTCCTGCTTAAACGGTGAAAAAAAACACTTTCCCATTTGATGTGTTCCTATCTGAACTCCACCTAAGCGCTCTAGTCTTTTGCCTTATCTTATAGAACATTTAATATTTTGGGACAGGGAATTAAATTCCGTGAGAAATAACTTCATCTTGAGTGGGAAATAATTTCACTTATTTGCAGTGAAGTTTTTTCCCACTTCATGTGTATCTTTACATTTTTGTGAGATAGAATTTTTCATTAAGATTTAATTTAGGATTTGCTCAGGTTGTGTAAGAAGTCTTATTTAAGAAAAAAAAAAAACGTCTGCCTCTGCACTTTCTTAAGACAGTTTGTCAAAAAATAAACAGAATGACCAATTTTAAAGTTCAAAATGAGGTTTAGTCTAGTCAATTTAGACTTTTTTTTAATAAAAGATTGGGGAAGCAATTTTTTTCTTCATTTCGTTAAAGCAGGTACCATACAGAACGCTTAAGTCCATATTTTCGACCATCAAACTTTTGCAAGGTTGCCGCTATATTGTTTCAAAGAGTGAACTCGTTTTTAACGCATAATTGTTTGTTTATTGTTTAAGGTGGCGCTACAGTCCGGGGTGGACCAGGGCCTCAGCCAACAAGCTTCTTCCAGCCGATTTGGTTTCTAGCTAGCATGCGCCACTTTTTACGCAGTCCACCTCTACTGCGTTGTCCCACGGGGTTGGATTCAAAGACTTTCCGGGCCGGAGCATTGGTTTCCATTCGCTCTAGGTGACCCAGCCATCTTAGTCGTTGGCTTTTCACTTTTGTGGCTAGGTCGGTGTCGCTGTACAGCCCATACAGTTCGTTGTTGTATCTTCTTCTCCATTCCCCATCTATGCAGACGGACCAAAAATCACCCGGAGAATTTTCCTCTCGAAACAACCTAACGCGTTCTCATCCACCGTTAGCAGTGTCCATGCCTCTGCACCATACATCAGGACCTTGATGGAGCAGCGTGCATTCTCCATCGTCATCCTGCACAAACAGACGAGTTTGGCAGGGATGCCAAAACTAGACATTGCTCTATATAGCTCGTCTCTATAGATGCTGTCATACGTGGCCTTGAAATCGATGAAAAGGTGGTGGGTATCGATTTGAAACTCCTGGGTTTTCTTCAAGATCTGCCATAGTGCGAATATTTGGTCGATGGTGGACTTCCCTGGCCTAAAGCCACACTGATATGGACCTATCAGGTTGTTGACGAATGGCTTCAGGCGTTTACAAAGTACGGCAGAGAAGATCTTGTAGGCGATATTAAGAAGACTGATGCCTCTGTAGTTGGTGCAGTCCAGAGGATCGCCTTTCTTGAGGATCGGGCAAACAAAATGCTGAGGTTTCATTCATCGGGCATGTTTTTCTCCGACCATATTTTACAGATGAGCTGGTGCATAATCCTAACCAATTTATCGCCAGCCGCTTTGAGTAGCTCATCCCAAGGCCATCAGCTCCAGCTGCTTTATTGGACTTAAGTTTAGATATAACTATGTTATCACTTCGTCGAGATCGGTTGAACGGAATTGTTGGACTACGTCATCATCCAGTTTGAATGGTGCAATTTGCATGGTAGCGGAATTCGGTTCGTCATCGCCGTTATACAATTTGCAGAAATGATTTTTCCTTATCCTCAGCACCGACTGCGATTCCACCACGATGTTCCCCTGATCGTTCTTGCAGGCTTCGGTTCGGCCCTTGAAACCTTGGGAGGTTCTTTTTACTTTTTGGTAAGACTTCCGAGCTTCATTTCTGCAATGGCATTCCTCTGATTCCTCGATCACGCGCTTCTCATGCTCTTTCTTTTTCCTTCTTAGAAGCTTGTGTTCCTCTCTCCTCTTCTGCTCGTAGAGCTCGCGAGCAGCTCTGGTCCTTCTATGCAGCGCCGCTTTGTATGCCTGTTGTTTGGCTGCATGTACTTGTTGGCATTCTTCGTCGAACCAGGGGTTTTGCTGTGGTGATCGTGCAAGGCTCAGCACGTCAGAGGCGGCATCTCTAATGGCTTCCTGGCAATTCTTCCACTGGTTCTCGATACAGTTGGAGAGATTCGATCGGAAAAAGACCTGGTGATTTTTTGCGACTGTAGCCGTCCGACGTCGAACTTCCTCACAGTATTTCCCTGTTTTGGATTTGGTCTGGATATCCGTAGCATAACCTTGGCTACAACAAGATAGTGGTCCGAGTCAACGTTGGCTCCTCGGAACGTTCGGACATCCTTGATACTGGAGAAGTGCCTTGCCTCGATCGCAATGTGGTCAATCTGGTTAGCAGTTGAATTCGCCATATCCCTTTGTGTATATCGAGATGCGGGAACTGCGTTCTATCTACCACAACGTTTTGCCCCGCAGCAAAGTCGATTAACCTAAGTCCGTTATCGGAGGTGGTGTCGTGCAGGCTGTATCTTCCGATTGTGCCACCAAAGACGTGTTGTTTTCCTTGGTTGGCAGTCAAAGCACCCAAAAGACAATTTTAATGTCATAGCTAGGGCATTGCACATATGCTCGTAGAACTCATCCTTGGTGTCGTCATCTTTCTCCTCTGTTGGGGCATGCGCGCATACGAGGCTTATGTTGGCGAATTTAGCCTTGATGCGAATTGTCGTGAAACTCAAGACTTCTTGCCTAGGTCTGCCGCTAACGACAAATCCACATCCAAACAGACGCTGCCCTTGTGGTCGGTAGCAGTCACCGTAGTAGATATCGCAGTCTTTCAGTTTTCTTTTGCCTGGTCCATCCCATCGCTTTTCTTGGATGGCGGTGATGTCGGCTTTGTAGCAGTCTAGGGCTTCCACTTAATGTTCGGCTGTACGTGGTCTATAGAAAGACAGAACATTCCACGTGCAGATCCGAAATTCGTTGTCCTTATTTCGTTTGCTAGGTTCGTCAACAGCAAATCCGTCCGTATCCGAGGCTTGTTGTTGCTTCGCAACTAAATAGTTTTACGTGGCCGGGAAGTCACCCTGACGGCACGACCCCCAACCTGGAGGACCAGACCCTTACAATATAACTCCGGAGTCAGACTATCCGCTCCATATAGGCCTGACCTCCGAATATGTCGTAGTAGCCCGTAGACGCCACCGTTGATTCTATCTGGAGAATTCTTCCACTGCCGCCTGGATAAATGAGAAGTGCCTTAGTGGAAATACTCCTCCCTCCTTCTCTCGTTTGCTGCCGCCAAAAGCCGTCCACAAGGACTGGAACCCAATTTCAGTTAAAGGTACTAGGCACCCGATGTTCACCATGGGGAGATGAGAGTAGGAGTTGATAGACAGATTTTCGCTTTAAAAAAGGAGCTTGTGGACGCTTGTGTCCTCTCGAATGCACCATGTCTACCCTTTGAACAAATATTAACCACTTTTCTTATAATTTTGTATCAAATTTTTGGTTACTTCCCCAATTTTTATCAATACTGCTATTTTTTTGACTGCTATAATTTTTGCCTGAAAGACAATTTATTTTACTAACGATTTTTTTCACATGGAAATTTGACTTTTCTTACTGCTATTATTTTGACCGCAGCTATATACTGTACCACTAATTTCTGAAATTGCAAATCAGAGCAGTATAGACTATCAACACTCTACGGGTTTTAGAAAATGTACCCAGGAACTGTGTGCCAAAATTTTCTAATAAAAACTACCCTAGCATATTTTACTTATTCACAAAAATGAGTTAGGCTGTAAGGTACTGCAGAAACACCACTTATATACAATTCTTCCCTCTTGACTGCGAGTAAAAGTAAACATTTAAACATTTTTATCTCATAAGCCTTTTAACGCTATAGGAAAGCATAAAACATAACAAATGTTAAGTTATTGTAAATAATTTCTAAAACTATTGAAATCAATACTTAAAAAAACTGACCTCTCATACAGCAATATTCAGCTTCATTCAATCTTTTCCTTTGACTTCAAATTATTCAATAGAAAGAGTAAATCATATTTAACCATCATTTCCGAATTAATTCTTAACCCAAAATAATTACAACACTCTGTGTCTATGCTTCGACTTCCTATACGAATGACCAAGCATTTTTTATCTCTTATAACTTTTTTTCCATTAATTTACTCGAATACTCTCGCTTTCTGAAAGACTGCGTATGAACGAATGTATTGAGATAAAAAAAAGTAGGCATCATCAATTTAAGTCATCCTGATTCTGCCAATGTGTTCTTTCTTTTGTGCATGTACCTAACAGCTATTGTAGTTTAAGTCTTAAAGCAACTACCAAAAATATAAACTAAAATTCTCTTCTCATTCTTCATTCTCGTCCACAGGTCCACTGGTTACTATGATGGGCAAAATGGTGAAGAACATGATTTATTTTGTTGTCCTGCTGGCTGTGGTATTAATGAGTTTCGGCGTTAGTCGACAAGCGATCTGTATCCAAATAATGAACCCACATGGCGATTAATTAAGGAGGTAAGCCTATGATCAACAATATACCATAAACCGTACATATACGAGTAGGTATGATGGTATGCACAGCACACATACTTTTATATCTGCCTTCCGTCTCTACCATCATCACATCATGCGGAGAGAGTATATAATTGATTAAAATACCTCCGGCTCCGGATCCGACTGCCTCCTGTCGTCAGCCATATTAAGCTGTCGCACACCTGAGTGGTCTTTGATGGAATTTTCCTCCTTTTCCCACACCCCCCACTCCTTCCAACAATAAATAATAGCTCACCCATCAATAAATAAAATCAATAGATTCACACTCCGGCACACCGCATCCGTTGGTTGGATATTTAATCGGCAAAATCAACGTTATGCTTTTCCAAAAATCCGACAAGGACACTCTTAATGGCTTAGCTTCCATATAAATAATAAAGTGGGGGTCACTATGGCGACTCTATATAGCCACGTCATGGTATTTATTATAAATTTAATTTTAAAAGGTTATTTACCTTCACACCGGGTGTGTTTTTGTGCGTATCGGTTGGTTAAATCTAATAAATTTACACAAAAAAAAAGAATGTTAACCGCATGAATTAGCCTTTGATTAAATTCATTAGAGCATAAATGGTTGCTTGGGTAATGTCGGGTTTGAATTAAAAATTTCAGTAAATTGATTGATTTTTTTTTTTTTTTGGTAGGATTTATGAAAGTCTGCAACAAAAAACATTGGAAAAAGTTTATAAAATCATTTGAAATTTTGTTCAAAGTATTTTTGAAGGTAGGAGGTGCTTAATGGAAATAATTTCTTCTTCACATAGCAGCAATATTGCTTGTGGCACCTCCTTCAGCATCTTATATTAAATCAAAGCCCATGGTATGATTTCCAGGGGAAATATACCTTCAAAACTTACATGTTGTATCATCATCGGGACGAAATGCCTGCTGGACCATGAACCTCTCATTTGTTTCAATACCGTTATAGTTCAAAATGTTGTTGTTTCGAGGCAAATGAAATTGAATTTTTTTTTTGTCAGAAACACTTGAAAAACGCCAGATGTATTAAATGAGACTTTTCAACATGAAATTGAAGATATAGACGAAAATGATGATGGGTTAAAGTAAGAAGCGAAAAATTGTACTTAAAATATTTTTTAATCATGGAAATATTTTTGTGTCATGGAAATATTGAAGAAAATGAGCATTTTCAAAATACAATCCTGAGAGTTGTTCTATATTCTGTTGTAGGTACTGTACTTCCTCAGTCACTAGCGAGCATTAATCCTGCGAGCTATAAACGGCTGGATTAATTATGTTTTTCAAAATTTTCACATAGTAGTTTTTTGTTTCATTGCCAACACATTTTTTATTTTTTACCTACAAGTTTTTAACATTCTCACAAAATTTAATTTTTCTAAAAAATTGTATCACAGATTTTTCTTGAAAAAAATTTCAATAAATTATATTATTTTGTTTTTACATCTATGTAGCCTAGTTTATACATCAATGCGAAGTGAATTCCAAATCAAATGGAAACATCAATAGATCTTTCGTGGAAAAGTATTAAAAAAAAAATTGAATTTCGCCGTATGTTGGTCTTCAATAAGACTTTCATGTTTTTTTGAAACAAATTACCTCCTTGTTTAACCAAAATAACTGAATTTAACTTTTGCCTAAATTTCACAACTTGAAAGAATTTTTTATAGGAAAACTTCGCTTCGCCTGGATGTATAAACCGGTTTTAACATTTTAATTTTTTGCAAAAAAAGGGAAAGATGGCTTAAGTCCATTTAAAACAAAACTAATAATGTTGTAGTGTAGCTTTCTCCATAAAAGATTTGAAAACTCACAAAAAGGGAAACTTTCTTAAAAACTCTTTTCAAAATTTTTTTTTTTTTTGATTATTGCTTCCAAAAAATTCATTCGAAATTTTGGCTCCAACGCGGAAGGTCGTTTTGACCCATATCACTGAATTAGAAAAAGTTATTTATGAAGCTAAAATCAAGCTATGTAAGTTTTAAATTTGTTCGTACCATATTGTCAAAAATTACTCGACCGATTTTGATAAACTCTTAATGGTTGGAAAGCCATAGTCGCGGGTGGTTTGTGAATCACAAAATGAAATTAAACACTGTGGGTCCATTTCAGTTTAGTACCATTTTATAGGTACTGCCGATCACTGCGCACATTAAAAAAAAAATAAAATTTAAAAATCCAGAAAATTGTTTTATGCTTAAATTTTCAAATATTTTATACTTTAATTTTCTGAGTAGTATGGAATTTCGACGCTCTCACCGTCATCATCATCATCGTGTCCTGTAACCCCGGCTGGGGCATAGGGCGTCAACAAAACGTCTCCATCTGCTGCAAGGTACTTTAGCTGTGGCCACGTCTTTCTCTGGGATTCTGCTTCCGCTAAGACAGTTGATTTACATGTTGTTCTTGGTCTTCCAATCCGCCGTGCACCCTGAGGATTCCATTCAAAGGACTGCTTTGCAATTTCATCGTTTGGTTTCTTCAGTGTGTGACCAATCCAACGCCATTTACGCTTTCTTATGTCGACGTCCAGCCGCTCTTGCCTTTTCCTGCGCCACAATTCCTCATTTGATATTATTTGTGGCCAACGAATCTCTAGGATGTGGCGAAGACAGCGATTCACAAAAGCCTGCAATTTCTTCGAAATGATAGACGTGACTTTCCAGGTTTCACAAGCATATAACAGCACGGATTTGACATTGGATTCGAAGAATCTCAACTTAGTGCGTAAGGAGATTTGACTTGATTTCCAGATTGTGGACAGAGTACCGAAGGCAGCACGAGCTTTATTTATTCTACTTTTAACGTCCAGATCCGTACAACCGTTTGCAGAGACAATACTGCCAAGGTAGTTAAACTGTTCCATTACTTCAACTGGCGTCTCCTGTATAATAATACGCTGCTGTGTGGAGCGGCCTGTGAGCATTATTTTTGTCTTTTTGCTGTTTATTCTTAGACCACTCGACTCTCCCTTCACTTGCAGTGTTTGGCACATCCCGTTCAGCCCACTGATGTTATTTAATAATGGCAACAATTTTTGGTGGAATTCCTGTACCAAGCAACGATCTCCATAATACATTCTCAGTTAACTCGATCAAAGGCCTTCTCAAAATCCACGAACATGAGGTAAAGCGGTGGTTGAAATTCCATCGACTGCTCCAGGAGACGATACGCAGAGTGTTGATATGGTCGACACACGATCGACCACTGCGGAAGCCAGCTTGATGCCTCTTGAGTGTAGACTCGATTCTATCCTTTATTCGCTCGAGAATGATGGTTGCCATTAGTTTTTTTGAAAACGGACAAAACGGTGATACCACGCCAGTTGTTGCAATTCTTTAAGTCACCTTTCTTTGGCAACTTAACAATCACTACATCCTTCCAATCCCTGGGATAGCATTCGTTTTCCCAAATGCTTTGTATCAACGGATGTAAAATACTAGCCGCTGTTACGGGATCGGCTTTCAGGAATTCAGCTGGTATTCCGTCCAGTCCAGCTGCCTTGTTGTTTTTGAGGAGATTTATTGATGTAAGGATTTCCGATTCTGACAAGGGTTCGATGTCAATACCCCTATAGGACCTGCGCATCTCGTTTAGTTGGGGCACTTCAGCACTCTGCTCATAGACCAAGAGCCCACAGCAAATTTTTGGGTGTGAAAGTTAACCGAAAATGAAGCACATGAGACGAAAGCTGTGTTGAGGCTTATGAAAGAAATGAAAGTCTTGCAGTCCCTAGTCGGGGCTTTAGTGAGTACTAGTACGCCAAAAACTCAAAAAAATCAACTTATAGGATAATTGTATGAACCAAAATTTTTGATCACACATCCCTAGACAATGCTCCCCTGATCACAAAAAGGTGTGTCCAAGACCATTAGGTGGGGGCCGTTACTCTGCCAGACCGTTTGAAAAACCCTAAAAAGTCATCTCAAGGGATAATAGTATGAACCAAAAATTTTTTTTTCTCAGTCCTAGACAATGTCCTCCTGATCACAAAAAAGTGGGTCCAAGACCATTGGGTGGGGGCCGTTACTCTGCCAGACCGTTTGAAAAACCCCAAAAAGTCATCTCAAAGGAAAATGGTATGAACCCAAATTTTTTTTTTCTCATCCCTAGACAATGTCCCCCTGATCACAAAAATGTGTGTCCAAGACCATTAGGTGGGGGCCGTTACTCTGCCAGACCGTTTGAGATTTTTAAAAGTGTTAAATAACGATAAGGTGGCCAATTCACCTATAAGTAACGAAAAAACCCATGGTGTATAGGTAAGACTAAGACTACAACAATCTCGTATGGCAGGGGAGGTTTACCTCCCCCGTTTAGGTGGAAGTGGAAATTTTCCTAGAAAAAAACTATGTAAGTTTAAAAAAAACGACAATACTATCAATAATATTTTGATACTTTTTCAAAGTTAAGTCCATGTTTTTATACTAAATTATTTTATGCTGATTTTCTTCTTCTTTAATTTCAAAAATCATATAGGTACATACATATAACCGGGTGAAATTCAAATATGAAAGTTGAAATAAATGTTAAAAATTTTTAAATTAACTTTCGAAGTCACTCTCATCTGAGGAATCACAGCTTATCTCTTCATCATCATCACTTCCTGTAGCTCTTTCGTCATTGTTGACCAAAATTTCCTGCAAGGCATCCGGTGCTTCTTTTCCTTCGAACCAATTAATTGCCCAAGAATTATGGTCCAGTTTCCAACCATTTTCGGCTGGTGTCATTAAAATTTCATCGTTTTTTAAAGCCATTTTCCAAACATAAGATATGTAATTACTCCTTTTAATATGTTGAAGAAGAGTTCCTTTGTTTGGAGGTAAAAGGCTTCCCTCAAAATCTTAAATATAAACAACCGTAGAAAAAGAAAATCTTATTTGTTTTTAAGTTAACCTACTCTTAATGTTTTTGAAAACCTTATTCGATGTTGGTTTGCACGTTTTATAAAAAATTTCATATCGTGCGGTATTAACCTTTCTCTTTATCTTTCATATTTGAATTTCACCCCGTTATATGTATGTACACATATGATTTTCGAAATTAAAGGAGAAGAAAATCAGCATAAAATAATTTAGTATAAAATCATGGACTTAACTTTGAAAAAGTATCAAAATATTATTGATAGTATTGTCGTTTTTTTTAAACTTACATAGTTTTTTTCTAGGAAAATTTCCACTTCCACCTAAACGGGGGATGTAAACCTCCCCTGCCATTAGAGATTGTTGTAGTCTTAGTTTTACCTATACACCATGGGTTTTTTCGCTACTTATAGGTGAATTGGCCACCTTATCGTTATTTAACACTTTTAAAAATCTCAAACGGTCTGGCAGAGTAACGGCCCCCACCTAATGGTCTTGGACACACATTTTTGTGATCAGGGGGACATTGTCTAGGGATGAGAAAAAAAAAATTTGGGTTCATACCATTTTCCTTTGAGATGACTTTTTGGGGTTTTTCAAACGGTCTGGCAGAGTAACGGCCCCCACCCAATGGTCTTGGACCCACTTTTTTGTGATCAGGGGGACATTGTCTAGGACTGAGAAAAAAAAATTTGGGTTCATACCATTTTCCTTTGAGATGACTTTTTGGGGTTTTTCAAACGGTCTGGCAGAGTAACGGCCCCCACCCAATGGTCTTGGACCCACTTTTTTGTGATCAGGGGGACATTGTCTAGGACTGAGAAAAAAAAATTTTTGGTTCATACTATTATCCCTTGAGATGACTTTTTAGGGTTTTTCAAACGGTCTGGCAGAGTAACGGCCCCCACCCAATGGTCTTGGACCCACTTTTTTGTGATCAGGGGGACATTGTCTAGGACTGAGAAAAAAAAAATTTGGGTTCATACCATTTTCCTTTGAGATGACTTTTTAGGGTTTTTCAAACGGTCTGGCAGAGTAACGGCCCCCACCCAATGGTCTTGGACCCACTTTTTTGTGATCAGGGGAGCATTGTCTAGGGATGTGTGATCAAAAATTTTGGTTCATACAATTATCCTATAAGTCGATTTTTTTGAGTTTTTGGCGTACTATTACTCACTAAAGCCCCAACTAGGGACTGCAAGACTTTCATTTCTTTCATAAGCCTCAACACAGCTTTCGTCTCATGTGCTTCATTTTCGGTTAACTTTCACACCCAAAAATTTGCTGTGGGCTCTTAGACTATCAACTGAATCCTCATTTAGCAGGGCACAAAAATGGTCCTTCCATCTACGAAGCTGATCCTCAATTGATACCAAAAGTGTGCCATCCACATCCATTTCAGGATGATTGGTGTTGCTTTTTTTCCCGATCAAGTCTTTGGCTATTTGGAACAATTCCCGGATATATCTCCTCTTCTGGCAGCAATTTCCGCATTATCTGCGAGTCCATCTAACCTCACCCTCTTGTCACGTCTCACACAACGATAGACCATCTTATGTGCAATGCGGTACTCTCTTCGCAAGTCAGCCTTTCGTTGAATATCTGCTTCGGCATTTATTTGAATTTTCTCTCTCTTCTCGCTCTCACCGTGCTAGACAAAAAAATTAATTTCTCTGATTACTTTTCCTTTGAATGTAGCGATTTTAATAATAAACATATTTTTTTATTTTTCTCGAAGTCAACCCAAGTGGATCTAAGCTGCTTTCTCCCCCCCCCCCCCCCCATTTTTGTCAAAAACGGCTCTTTCGTATTGATACAAAATTTCTGTGTGCGAAATCTGAAATTTACACTTCGCAACTTTCAACAGCGGGTTCAAAAGAAGTTTCAAAATGCAAAAGAATCGGCATTATACTTTACAAGAACTTCCAAAATGTTAAGAAAGTATTAGAAAATATAGTATTTCAATATTTTTGAAACCATTTTTTAAATGAAAAATAAAAAATAAAAGAAAAACTTGTTTAAAAAATGTTGCGTATTAAAATGTTGTAAAAATTCAAGATAGAAGAAGTGATTCTGCAATATTCCCCCCTTTTGTTTTTCTGGAATAACTCCCAAACTCTCAAATGTACTTGAAGTCCTTATTGATACAAAATTAAAATTGCAATAATTTTTGAAGAGAGCACTTTATTTTGGTAAAGTGGCTCCTGGAAGCTATGCAAGGAGTCCCGGACCAGAGTGGAAGTATTTTAGGGTGTGGTTCTTGGGGTTATTCTAAGAAAAAAATTGTATAGGGGGAAAGTTGTATCTTCCCTCCCTGAGCCAGGAGGGGGCAGTTTCTGAAAAATTGACTTTAAATGCCAAAAAAAAAACATTAAAAATCAGCGAAAACACATCTAATAATGTGCTATATAATATAATATAATATATAAAATGAAAGCTAATATTCTATTTTTGCATTTGGTTTAAAAATCAAGTTGTTTAAGCGGATAGTTTTTGAGAAATTAAATTTCAAAGTCAAAATTAAAAAAAAAATGTGATTTTTTATTCTTAAGTCTATATTTTTCAATTTTTTTGTAATTAAGTGCTTTTTTTGTGTTCAATATGCAATGCCCTCATTAACTTTTAGTATTACCGTAGAAATCTTTTTCTTAATTTCTCAAAAATTAAGAAAGATTTCGTTGTTTATCAATTGATAGCAACTAGCATTTTTTTAAAGTAAAGTTTCTTTTGCACTTAAAGAATCTGGATTTAAGAAAACTCTGAATTTTAAACAGAACATAACCAAAAACGTTCCACTGTCACACTATAGCACTACAAGCATGTCTTGACTCATTGCCTTTTAGTTTACATATTTTGAAAGCTTGAACCTTATACTCATTTAAACTTAGAAGATTAAGATTTTTTTATTTTTTTTTTGTTCATTTTTGAGATTCGTCCATCGATATTTTTGATTTGGGAATTTGAGATAATTATATATTTCTGTCGAGATTTTGTCCATTCGGGATTCTTGCCATTCCAGATTATGTCATGATCCCATTAATATGTATATGTACAGGGTGATTCAAAAAAACACTTTCCTCGAAAATCAACCCGGACCGGGCGGAATTTTTAAGGTTAGTTTCAGACCAAAGGATCGGCATCAAAAAATTTTAATTTGAAGGTGATTTAGAGGTCGCTACCAGCGAATATCTGTTTTTTAAGCCTCCAAACCGCGAAATAGGCGTTGCGGATTATTGTGAATAACTTCTTCAGTTTTTTCCCGAAATTTATGAAAATTTGACACAAACAATGTGTAATAATACTTTTTAAGAAAACGTATTGCAATACACTGAAAAAAATTTTGTTATGGAAAAAAATAATTATTTATTTATAAAAAAAAATATTTTATAGCATGAACGGCAGTTTGAATTTAACCATGGTGATACCGTAATAAAACTTTATAAATAACACGAAAACAATGTAGCATACGCAGAACCTGCCCCAAGAAATATTTTACTCAATATATCAATTTTAACGTTGAATATCCGAGGGTTAGTTGAAAAAAAGTCCTGTCTTAGCAATAAATAACGGTTAATTAAATTAATTTTGTCAAGAAGTTCTGTCTGTGTTTGCATACCATCATTTTACATTGAAAAAAACTATTCGTAATAGTGCCATAGCAACTTCAAAACAATTAATTGTAAATTGGAAGCGCCTGGGTATCCCAACACAGATGAGAGATAAAATTGTGAAAAAACTCAAAATAGTATTCAACCGATGGCAAAATTTGAAGAAGAACAAGGAAAATGAAAAGAAAAAATCCGAAAAACAGACACAAATCAAGACAATTTTAAGATCGAGATGCAAGATTTATTCGATGTAGCTCATCGCGATGCTTTTGAATTAATACGAGAGGAAAAATTGAAAGACTTTTAGAAATTACAAAAAAGTCAGGGTCGAAAAGGCCACTCTTCTTCTTTAAAACGTGTATTACCAAATTTGAGAATCCGAAACACCACTGAAGACTGTAACAAAAGTATCACAATTTGCGAGGATGAATTAGCTGAAAATACGGAAATTGCAGATAAAGACGACGATTTTGTAGGTCCCTGTCATAGTACCAAATCTCACAAAAAAGAGAAAATTTTTCAGTCGACATTATCAGCAGTATTCGATAGAACCAAAATTAGTGATCGGAGTGCAGCAATGATTCTACCGGCAGTGGTACAGTCTTTGGGTCATGAAGTCAATAATTCAACAATTAGTTACTCAATTATTCGACGGGAGTGTATAAAAGGACGTGCAAAATGTGCTGCTGTGATCAAGAAGTCTTTGAATCTTGAACTCCCATTGACCGTGCACTGGGATGGTAAAATTTTGCCATCAATTTCAGGTACTCATCTTATATTTTTACTTTTACTAGTATGGATCGCCCATCAGTGGTCGAAATTTGACCTTTTTCAATTAATGCAAGTTAATATGAATATAAAAATTAGATTCTGACAGAGTGATTGGCTTTACCTACCTTTCAAAAAACAGCTATGAAAATACGTTGGCATTAAGTCAGTTAAAAAAGGAGATACAGAAAAGTGTTTTTAATACGTTTTGATTAGACCCAATGAGGTAATTTCTTCATTGAAAATTTCCAAATTCGATACGAAACATCTCATTTCCCCGAATAAACATTTCGAAGTGAGATAATTTCAAGCTAATTTGCACGAAATTAGGTTGGAAATTAAGTCAAAACCTAACAAGCACACCCAATTGCTCACAGTTTGAAGAGCTCTGAAAATATTTTGTATGAAAATGTCAAGGCTCAATGTATGAAAAACAAAAGAAGAAAGAAAAAAGCAACAACAAAAATCACACTGGCAGTAGAAACTAGAAACTCAAATTTGAAATGAGCTGTCAAACGAAATTACCAAATTACAAACGTCGTCGTTCATTTGTCAATTGGGTAAAATTCCGATTGTTCCTCTTTTTGCATATGATAGCCAGCTTTAGAAGAATGCCGTGGGAAAAGTACTGATTGGAATGCCATGAATTTTTTTTTTTTTTTTTTACACTTCAGATTCTTAGTTGTAGTGAGCTTAGAGCAAGCTGCAACCTACAATCAGAGGCTCATCATAAGTGCATGTGTTAGTGGTTAGTAAAAAAGGCAATCTAACACATGCATAATAATATACTAATAAATAAACAAAATTAAACAAAAAATCTATATGCATACATAATTAAACAATATACAAAATATTTAAGTCATAGTTTCAAGAAGTAAAAACAATCACGACCGTGGAGCACTGGTTCGAAATACTTTCTTTAATGCCATCTTACTTATGTTAAAATCAACAGAGGAGCCGTTTAAATTAAAAATCATGCACATACGGTTAAGAGGCTCATGTATACCGTTGTTAGTTCTATGGAAATTAACGTGTAAAAGTTCAAATCTTCGCAGGTGGTGAGATCCTCCTTGGTAATTTATGCCAATACAGGCTAACAATTCAGGAGCATCAATTTGGCCATTTATAAGTTGGTGAAGAAATAGTAAATCATTATTAACACGCCTTTGATATATAAGGTTTGGACCTGCAGTAGCTGGATCCGATGTTCATATGGTGGAAGGTTGTACGGATCATCCCAAGGAAGACCCTTTAGAGCAAAGCGAATGAATTTATGCTGTATTGATTCAATACGATTTTTATTAATTCATATTTGCGAGGCATACTCTAGATGAGGTCGTACATAACAATTGTATAAAGAAAGGGTTACATAAGGATCACTAAATTCCTTAGCCCAACGATTTATAAATCCAAGCATAGAGCTTGCTTTATTAACAATGTAATTAATGTGTTCAGTGAATTCTAAATTTGAGCTAAAGTTAACACCTAACAACTTGCAAGTCGCTTCCTGGAAAAAGTAATTGTTTGGCATTTAACAGGGTTAAGAGAAAGACCATTCTTACCACACCAAATATTGAAACTGTCAATATCGGCTTGCAGGAGAACGTGATCAGTGTCAGCTTTTATTGACTTAAATATCTTCATATCATCGGCAAATATAAGAATGTCACTAGAGCGTATACATGAAACAACATCATTTATAGCCAGGATAAATAGAAATGGACAAAGATGACTTCCCTGGGGCACACCGGAGTGAGCAATGAATGAATTTGAAAGGCAATTTCTAAATTTAACTAGATACGATCTATTTTCAAGATATGATTTTATCCATGTGATAAAAAAGTTGGAAAACCAAAAGCTTTTAGTTTGAAGATAATAATGTTGTGGCTTAGTTGGTCGAACGCTTTAGAGAAATCAGTGTATATGCAATCCACTTCACTGCCATATTACAACAAGGAATATACATATACAGGAAACATAAATAATGGCCATCTATCAGACAGTGTGGAAAATTAAGTTCCGTATATACCTTTTTGTTGACAAGACCTAGAACTTTCAAATGATGAAGCGCGGATGCACCACAGACTTTAGAAGAATGTCGTGAGCAAAGTACTGATAGGAATGACTTGAAATTTTTACAGTGTATGCATTTAATGTATTTCTACCAGAAAATGAACAAAATTAATTTAATTAACCGTTATTTATTGTTAAGACAGGACTTTTTTCAACTAACCCTCGGATATTCAACGTTAAAATTGAAATATTGAGTAAAATATTTCTTGGGGCAGGTTCTGCGTATGCTACATTGTTTTCGTGTTATTTATAAAGTTTTATTGCGGTATCACCATGGTTAAATTCAAACTGTCGTTCATGCTATAAAATATTTTTTTTTATAAATAAATAATTATTTTTTTCCATAACAAAATTTTTTTTCAGTGTATTGCAATACGTTTTCTTTAAGAGTATTATTACACATTGTTTGTGTCAAATTTTCATAAATTTCGGGCAAAAAATGAAGAAGTTATTCACAATAATCCACAACGCCTATTTCGCGGTTTGGAGGCTTAAAAAACAGATATTCACTGGTAGCGACCTCTAAATCACCTTCAAATTAAAATTTTTTGATGCCGATCCTTTGGTCTGAAACTAACCTTAAAAATTCCGCCCGGTCCGGGTTGATTTTCGAGAAAAGTGTTTTTTTGAATCACCCTAATGTACATATGTTAGTTTTGTCAGTGAGCGTCGCCAATGCTTCGTGAGGAAGAGTTCCTTGGGCACCCCGCTTCACGGGTTCTCAGGATTTTAACTTCCCTTTTCAGCTCCTCTGTACCGCTCACCACAAGGTTCGAAAAGTCATCTGGCAGGCCCCAATGTAAACAGTTCTCTAGAGCGATTTGAGCATTTATTCATTGACATCAAAAAAAAAATCACAAATAATAAATAAATTTTCAATTTTCTCGAAAACTAGTAGACTAAAAACCATCTAGTTTTCAGTATAAGATTGAAAACTCATTAGAAAAAAATAAAACAAATTTGTTATATACTCTCACAATGTGGAAAAAACCCAATGTTAACGTATATTTTTCATTTTATTTTTCCGAATTTGTTTGTTTAAAATTAGTTTTTTTTTCAAAAACTATTCATGGAAATTACTTGTTTTAAAAACAAGATGAGAACAGATTTTAAGCTTTGAAAAAATGTGCAATTCTTACTGTAAGTACTACCGTTATTTCGATTTTTTTGTTCGTTGTAAGTGTTTGTTTTAGAAAACTGCCCCTGAGATAGACCCCCCTCTTTTAGTAAAAAAAAAATGCTTGGAAATTGCTGTTCTATACAAATCTGTCATTAAACTTTGTCGTCCGATTTATCGTACTCTCCCCAACTGTTCCATTCTTTTGATCCTTTTCGCTCTTTATATCCATATTTTTGTGTACACATTTTAGTTCTTAGCATTTTGAGATGCCAGGTTTTTGTTTCAATTTTTGGAAGGGCTTTCACCCAGTAACCGAATTAAAGTTCAAGAAAAACATTTTTGGGATCAAAAATCATTTGATTACATTTAAAAAATGACAAATTCTTACGTTGCATCAATAAACCAAAATTTAACATAATACAGGGTGGCGCACCATTTGTGCTACAATAAGAAATCCAAATAACCTTTTTTTAATCGATGTATATTATTTTTTTTTTTATTGGATAGAAAATTAAATTTCATTTTAAATAACTAATTGTTTTTAAAGATGAAAGGCTAGACTGCAAATGACCTCCGCGCTCACTCACGCATATGCGATTCGTTTTGTATACCTCCTCCTTGACATAACCCTATAAGAAAGTCTGGTGCAGTCAGGTCAGGGGACCTTGAGGGCCAGCGAAAAGTAGAGTTGCTGGAAATTAATTTGTTTGGAAATTTTTGTTCGAGCTCCACCATAACTGTTCTGGCTGGGTCGTCATCTTGATGGAACCAAAAATGTTAATGGAATACGTCTTCGGCGCGGTTTGGATAAAAAAACCCATTCAACATCCTTAACTATCATCTTTGTAGCACGATTCCAGCGCCATCCTCTATAAGAAATCAATTTACTAGCCATTTCAAGGCTACCGTATCCTATAAAAGAAGGCAAATAGGAGCTTTTCAGTCGTGCATTTAATTTAACAGCCAAACAATTTAATTATGTATTGAGCCTTCAATCAATTTCCCAGGCTTATGTATATAACTATACAAATACCTACCTAATAACATTTCACGAAACAATCATAATATCTCGAAGCAAAAGGACATCAATATTCATTAAAGGTTGCGAGTCACGTTTTGTTCGATGCATTTTTAGCAATTACTGTTGAAAATTTATTAAAAAAAAATATATTCTATAAGTAGGTGTACAAGATACATGTACTAAAAATCGAAATCAATTTTACATAATGCTCAAATTAAATTGTTAAATTTAATTCAAATTGACCGTAACAACGAACTTAAAATAAATATACCTACAAGCAACGTGATGCTTGGTAGGCAGCGTTGGTTTGTGATATCCCTAAAGCTATCCGCAGTCTCGCATAACTATGGATACTATGATATTCCACATGAATTCATGCATCGCCCACATAAATGTAAACACAATAAAAGGTAGACTATTGTGTACCATGATTGATTCTACGTGTCAATCGCCTTCGGAAGTGTGTTCTTCGTTCGAGGGGCGGGCGCATTCGAAAGGATATCAAACGAACATGGTATTGATTCTGAAAACACGCAAGCATGCATTGTCGTTGTTATTTTTTCTTTTTTTATTTTTATTTAATAATCTGCAGATTTAGTGACCAACAACATGTTTACAATTCGAATTGCAAAATTCAGTTTCAATTCAATAAGAGAATCGTTTTTATTTTTCCTTTTTTTTAAAGGACAATTGTCCTTGTACTTATATAAAAGAACACATTTCCATATATGTATGTATGATTTTTCAATTTTTTTTTTCAATATTACCTTCCGTCAAAAACAGAACACATATGTATAAAAATTGTACTTTGAAGTTGTTTGCTTGGAGAAGCATTTAGATTACTGCTTCGTATTGAGTTTCATTGCTCTGAAAGATATTTTTCCAATTCAAAATATTTATTTATAATAAGACATTTTTAAATAGTACCCCGTGACGTAATGGTTATTCTGCCTGACATTCATTCCTAACCTCTGCTTTCTAAAAACAAATTTTCCGTATGCGGAACTGCCTCTTGAGGGGAATTACAAATTCCTTTAAGAGTTATCTGGTCATAAAAATGTGTTTTTCATCTCATCCATTCGAGCATGGCCAATGATTTCTGGCCGTTCAATCCTGACAACAATATACAAACAAGAATTTTTGAGAGTTGTTAGTCACTTGAGCTTGGTTCGCAAGGTTTTAAGCTACCCACATTAATTTAATTTATTTTACACATTTTTACAAAACACAGAGTTATTCATGTACCTGTATGTATACAATGTACATTATGCATAGGTTAGGTTACGTTAGGAGGGGTGTGCACAGCACAGAGGCTGTTGTGTACATGGGGGCCTATTTGTCCATTGTGATCCCCTTATAAAGGAAGGCAGAGATGCACCTAACCTAATGGTTCACATAGATTTAAATTTCCAATTTAAGAAAAAAGTACGCATACGCCCGAGTGCGCTATCCCTTTGTAATCTACTTAAAAAATTGAACTTGAGATTTTGATCAAACTTGTCATTACGATGACAGAGAAGATGAAAAAAGTGGGTCTCACAATTCTGTCTCCCTGTCTGTTCGTCTACAACATAGTGGTGCATAGTGGTTTTTGGTGATACTGCCTACACGTTTCTTTATTTACCTGCCATACATTTTTTCTAAGCAATTTAAAATAATCGTTGTCTTCTCATAAACGGCTTCACAACTACCACCACCTTTACTAAAAAAATTCAATAAATTATTTTTAGTAAAGGTGGGATGGGAAACCGTTCTTCAAAAAATGGTTGTCAATGGTACCTCCCAATGAACTATTTTTTTAATTTTTGATTTTCTTCAAAACAGTATAACTGATTTCAATATTGTGTGAACAGAAGCTTCCAAGAAATATAAATAATATTGTTTTCCAAAATTTTAGAAAAATAATTTTTTTAATTTTTTTAAAAATGTTTCAAAATTTGTTTTGAAAATCAGTATTTCCAAAACAACAGTATCGAATATTTTGAAATTCGAGGCTTGAGAATTTTTTAACACTATCTAAAATATTTTAAGAACAAAAATCTTACTTTATGAAAAAATAACGGTAACTTCTATACAAAATTTAAAACAACGTTAAGGACACTTTTTTTTGTCTCAAAAATTGCTCCTGGGTGATCCTCCGCCAACTGTGATTCTTTTTTTTTAGAAAATTTTTAAAAATTAAAACTTCTTGCTAACAATTTTTTTTTTTGTTCTGTGCGTTCATTTAGTCAGAGTATCAAATCAGTACAAGCATTTTGCTACTACTTTTACAAAACATAAAATATGGTGAAATGTATACTAAAACTGGAATAGACGATAATGAAACTCTTTTTCTTTTTTTTAATTTTAATTTGTTCTCTCTTTTTTTGACCATATTTTTGTTGAGATTCTTGATTATCTAATATGTTTTGACCTCTTGACATTTCTACTTCCCTTTTTTTCCTTAAAAAATTATTTCTTTTATGTTTTTGAAGTCTGTTCTTCTGAATGGCAACCCTTTTCTTTGTGCTGGGTTATTATTAAGTTTTTATTGCACGGAATAATTTCGTTTGGCTTACCCAGGTATTGCTACCGTTCTTATAAAAAAAATTAGAAGATACAAATATTATTGCAAGAAATTATTTAAATATATTTAACTAAAGTTCAATAAGAATTTAAATGCCACGGTACTGACATCCACGATACAGACATTTAGACAGTTAATGTAACCTCACTTCTCTATGCTTATGAGAAAAATCATTTCCAGGGCAATTTTAACTTATGTCGTTAAAAGGAATACACAATTCTGATAACCAACCAAAAACATGTTATAACATGCTGAAAAAATACTTCCACGGTACTGACAAATAAATTTGTCACATTCTTTCATCGCATGTAAATATATTACTCTTAAAGTACAAGAACGTACAAAAAATCAAGTGACTGTTGTTAACTATACATAAATAGTGCCTCTTTTAGAAAACCGCCATAAGAACGTCTTGAAACAAAAACAAAATGGCGGTTCAGCGGGAAATCTTTTAAATTCAAAAATAAAACTAAATCATCGGTCAGCATTCATTCATGATTATTTTATTCAGCAATAAGTATGTTGTCTTAATTTTTGCCAAATTTGGTCAAGCAGGTATTGTACTCGAACTTTTATAAGAACAACATTTCTATTCAATGAAGTATTTCATTAGAAAATAGTAGATTTAATTGGACATGCCACGGTTTCGAATAAGTAGCAAATTTAGTCACAATATTGAATATAGATTGTAGTAAATAGCCGTTCACCCAATTCAAACGAGAAATACATACCAACATTTTACATTTAATAACAAAAACGCACTGGACACAAAGAATCACAGTTGGCACGGAATCACCCTCCTACGCTTTTGATTAAACTTTGTCCGTATGCTAAAATAGTCTACCAAAGATTGCTTAATTTTAGGCTTTGCAAATATTAGTAGCACCTCCCATAGAATGTTTTTTTTTTTTTATTTTGTCATTATCAAAATTTTAGATAAGATTAAATAATATTGCATATCAAAGTTCTTGAATTTTTAGAAAAAAGTTTCAATTTTTTTTTGAAAATTCTATATCTCGAAAACGGGATTTTTTTTAAAGTTGTTTTTATCTGCACATAAAGATATACTTTAGATTTGCATTCCAAAATTTTTCCTTGAAAATGTTTTAAGATTTTTGAATATAAGAAATTTGTTTTTTAAAAAACTGCTCCAACGATCTTAAACTTTTTTTTTCATGCAATCATATTTAATCAAGAATTAAGATGGCATTCTTTTTTTTACCTCAAACTGGCAAAGGAGTTGTTTTAGCTAATAATAAATGTCGTATTTCATGCTTCTCTCATAATTTCCATGTTTTTATATACAATTTTCTTAAACCTGCATTGTCTAGAACAAAAGAGCAAGTACGAGCCTTTAATTTTTTTTTATTTCTCAAAGACTAAGGAAGATTTTTACATTTGGTTTGCAGTATTTGACTAAAATTAATAAGAGCACTGAATATTAAGAAAAGACAGTGGCACTTAAATAGAAAACATTTTGGCATAAATCGACTTTCAAAAAAAAAAATTCACCGTTTTTTTTTTCAAAAATATTGGCTTTGAAATTTTATTTCTCAAAAACTTACTTTGATTTAATTAAAACAAGTTAAAAGTATGAAATATTTGCTTTAAAAAAAATACAGCATATCATTGTACACTAATCAAAAAAATTAATGGAACAAATTTTTTTTCATTTTGGTCGGTTTTTTAAAGAGCTGTATCTCTGTGATGAAAGGTCGTACTAAGTTGAAACAAAAAACATTCTAATTTCATGCTTTTTTAGACATTTGTCTTCAAATAATTTTTTACAGTACCGTTACAAATTGACCCACAACACTGCCTTCAACAAAAATAAAAAAATAAAATTTTCTTGTCATTTCTCGATATAACGCAAAATCTGTAATGTAAAGAAAATATTTGGAAACAAACCTCAAAACAAGAAGAAATTTGAAGCTTTAGAATGCTTTTTGCTTACTCAATATGACCACTCATCACAACGATACAACTCTTCAACTCTTCAAAAAGCACTTAACTTACTTACTTACTTGAGTTAAGAACGCCATAATATCCCAAATGTCAAGTTTTATATGGGGTAAAATCGACGTGATAGTATCTTTACTAGTGCCCAAAAAAATGTCACTCCTTTTTTGGACACAAAAAGCTAAAACGACAAAACTTTTCAATTTGTGCTCAAAAGGGCAAATTGTGGGATTTTTCGAATTAGGTAGTAAGACGAAAACCAACGATTTCTCGAAGACTAAAAATTTGAAAGTTCCAAAAAGAATTTCGAAGTAAAATGTTCATACATAAGAATGACCATAAACATATCTTCGAAAAGAATTACCTAGAGAAAAAAATATCACCCCTAATTTGCATGAAAATATATTTTTTTTAAATCTTTAGATTTGAATATCTCAAAAATGTGATGTGATAGAGCA
The DNA here is from genome assembly GCA_963921185.1 of Dasysyrphus tricinctus. Classification (NCBI taxonomy): domain Eukaryota; kingdom Metazoa; phylum Arthropoda; class Insecta; order Diptera; family Syrphidae; genus Dasysyrphus; species Dasysyrphus tricinctus. The sequence goes on from OY992531.1 coordinate 49,275,326, forward strand.
ATTTCAAGGCCGGATTCGAACTCAGTGCATCAAAGACCATCAGAAAAGTATATCTTTGTTCATGTTACAGACAAAAATTCAAATTTTGTCACACAAAGTATTTTTTTAGAGGTTTCGGGTGGATTTTCGAAAACAGTAAAAATATATCAATTTTCAACTAGCGCTTGAGTCCAAATGGGTTGTCACAAAAAAAACCTTAAATAGGGATTTATTGGAAAAATTGTGTATACTTTCAATGGTACTTTGATGTGATTTTCGAATAGTTGGTAGCTTTCGAGCCATTAGTGAAAAACTCCCAAAAAATGCATTTTTTCATCATTTTTACTTGCGATTATAGGTACTATAAGGCAAGCTTTTTTCCATGTTGCGTGACGAAATTTTGTTGGCATACCTCAGATTCGGATTCAGCACCCACGAAAACATAAAGGAGCGAACAAAACAAAACTACCCCACAATTTCCATCGTAAAAATACAATATGATTGGACTAATAGCTCAATTAGTTTATTTAAAGTTTGTAATACAATTGATTTCGACAGTAACAAGAGTAATTTGTTTTTAATTAAAACTAAATTGAGGACAAACAGTTAGAATATCCAATTAAAAAAAGTACGCATACGCCCGAGTGTACCCACTACCCCTTGTATAACTATAATTATTACTAACCGTAGCCTAAAATTGGTTTATGAGGTCATTTTTTAAATCAAAATATTAAATCTGTTTAAGAAGTAAACTGTGGTAAGAAAAGAAATTCCTCATTGTTACAAACCCTACCTTCTGTCTAAAAGTGCGACATAAAATATTTTACCTACATTGACAAAAATTTGAATTTGTCAAAATATCATGTAATAACGAAAATTGGACACAAATTTCTTTAACAGTATTAAGTTTTTTGAATACGAAGTACATGTTAACAACTGGGAAAACTGTATCTATATGAGGGAATATTTTTAAACTTCGTATGGAAACAGAGCTATCAACCTATTTTGACTTATAGCACATTCATTCAAGATACTGAAATAGCGAACTTAAAGAGATTATTTTTATCTTAGCAATAGTATTTAAATATGACAAAAATGGTATGTCATTCAATTTAACAAAATTGTAATAAAAAAATATGTGTAATAGAATATTGTTTTCATGAATATTTGTTGTAATATAAAGTAAAAATGTTGTTTTTTTTTGTATTTTCTTTTTTGTGTACCAATATTTATACCTACACAAAATATTTTTTAGTTTACCCAAAATAAAAATTAAAAATTAAAATAAGTTAAATAAAATAATATTATAAGAGTACATACATATAATTATACATGATATAAAAATAATTTGAATGATTTGATTATTATTCACGATGAGCTTGTATGTTTTTTCTTCTTCTTCTTCTTATTCTTCTTCCCCGCCTCCAGCTATTGTCTGGTTCGATTGTAGCACCTGGATTTCTTGGCGCAATTAATATGAACACAAGATCTTCCCATAACTCTCGAAATACTGGCTTACAAGGTAGCTTGCACCGTTCAGCAAGTTATGGTAGAATTGATCCATTAAATCGATATCCCGGAAATGCAAATCACAATGTAAACTGGTTTGATATAAAATTATAACAAAAAAGAAACAAGTTGATGTTGTGTATCAGAAACAAAAAAAATCTATGTTATTGATTGGAAAACCAGAAGTTCTATATAAAAATCGAAAATGAAAATCTATAGTATGCATGTATCATTAGTGTGTGTACTCTTGTATACTGCTTTTATTATAACTATTTATTTTATTTCTACCAATTGGATAATTATTATTATTAATTTATATTTATTTTTTGCTTTAAATTTATAAATGGCAACAATATAAAGAACTCTAATTAGTCGTTCAAATTCTAGGTGATCTGCATGAGATATCGATGTACCCCAAATTTTAATTGACATCCTCTTCTTATTTCGCTATCTGTCCTTCTCTTCTTCTCTTTGTATCTGAAAAATCTATCTTGCTCTTCTTTTAAGACCAAATAATTTATATTTTTATTATTTATTGGTGTTATATACTTAAAATTTTTGTCAGATGTGTAAATTTCGTGTTGGTATAAAATAATACAAATTGTATTCTAGCAAATTTTTCAAGTTCAATATATTTTGTTTTCAATTTAGATCTTTGGAATGATACGGGCCATTCTAATGGGGCATTTTCATAGACATTATTTAATTCTGGAGTTTAGCAGATGAAGTCATAAGATTATCTCCAGGTTTGCCTGCAGCAACAGCTTAAACAACGTCTGTGAATATGCCCCAATGTGTACAAAATATGTAGAGTTTATAAATTGCGTTTTAAATTTCTGCAGATCTTTATATATAATTTTACTGGTGCATCAGCTTAATATTTCAGGAAAGGAAGCTGTTATAAATTAGACATCTAAGATCAAATTCATAGCATGAGAAATTTTGATAGCAATATATGAAATTCTCTGCGAAATTAAGACTCAAGAAATAGGCCCCCAAAGAGAAAACGAAATAAGGCCCCAAAAAAATGCATAGAAAACAACAAACAAGCGGAAATTCCCAAACTTTGGGATATTTTTTGGGGCCTTATTTCATTATTTTTTGTTCAGCCTAATTTATAATGAAATACCTAAAGCCCCAACATTAATCTTGCGGCTTGGTTTCATTTTATTTTATTTTGAAAACAATGTAGGGTCTTATTTCATTTTGCATAAATTACTTGTAAATGCTAAAGCAATACATCAGCCATGTTCTTAGTGCATTTTTATCTCCGCTTAAAAAAAGTAACAACAACAATTTCATATAATTCCGTATTATTGTTGTATTCAATATGCTACTTTTTTCAAGCAAAGATTAAAATTCACTACAAACAGGGCTTACAAAAATGGGTTGTAAAACTCCGCTAATCGAGGCCCCAGAGCTAAACAAATACCTATGGCTTATTGTGGACCTATCTGCTACATGCTGCGGATTTGCAACATGTTCGATAGCTCAAAAGTAAAATAAAAATTAATTAAAAAAAAAATGAATTAGGAAAATAAAAGACCAAAGTTAATTTGGAGAAAAAAAGATAAATTTATTTAAAGGCAAGAGAATTGAAAAAAAGCGATCTAAACCCGATGCGGTATGCTGCAAAAGTGAAAGAAGTGAGAGAGATCAAAATGACAAGTAGATAATTTTGACTTAAATGAAACAAAATGAAATTAGAATTCGGTGTTGCCAATTTTGTATGTAAGTTCGGATAATAAAGGTAATAGATTTTAAACATACCGCCGGGGAAGAACTACTGTTCTTAAATAGAGATACAATTATTATAAAAGATACTAAATTTGAAAATGATAAGTAGGTATATGAGCATTTCCTCCCATACACACACGATGAATTTTGGAACAGGATTTGTAGCGCCTGATACTCGCTAATGTTGATGAAAATCTTGAATATTGTTGAATTGTTTTGTTGATATGTGAATAGATTTGATTAAAGATGAAAGTTGTTTATATTGAATTATTGGTGTCGTTTGATGATGATGGAGTGTTGACATCAGGAAGTAAACATAATTTTGTTATTGGTCGTTTAAAACTTTTCCCATTTGCATACACAGTTACAACCCTGCATATGCCGTCTGCACCTGGATGAGTCTCCACTACTCTAGCCAGTGGCCACTTTGCAGGAGGATATCTTTCATCCTTGATGATGACTATGTCATTTATTTCAATGTTTCTTTTGGATTTGGTCCACTTTGGACGTTGTTGAAGACGTGATAGATATTCCTTGTGCCATCTATCCCAAAAGTGCTGGAACATTTGTTGGATCTGTTGCCATCGGTTCAGTCGGTTGGTTTTAAGATCAAGTAGTGATGGCTCTGGAACAATATTCGTAGGCTCTCCAATAAGGAAATGGGCAGGAGTGAGTACACTTAGGTCCGTAGGATCATCGGTGAGTGGGCACAGCGGTCTGGAGTTTAGTGAGGCTTCGACTTGAGCTAGAAGTGTATACATTTCTTCATATGAATGAATTCTATTTAATAAAATACGTTTAAGATGGTACTTAACTGATTTAACCCCTGCCTCCCATAATCCACCGAAGTGTGGCGAGGCAGGCGGAATGAAACTCCAGGAAGTTCCTTCATTTTCCATCTGGGCACGGACGTCAGGCGTAAGAAGTTGAAGAAATTGACGATTCATCCTTATAAGCTCTTTGTTGGCTCCCACAAAGTTGGTTCCATTGTCACTGTACAAGTGACTACAGCTTCCTCTTCGTGCGGTGAACCTTCGGAATGCAGCCAAAAATTCTTCGGAAGTCATATCTGAGGCAAGCTCGATATGAATAGCTTTTGTGACCAAACAAATGAATATGCAGATAAAACCCTTGTAGGTCTTCGGCGATCTACCTTTAGAAAGCTTAAGGTCGAAAGGACCAGCATAATCTACACCACTATGTCGAAATGCCCTGCTTTCATTCACTCTTACCTTGGGAAGTGAACCCATTAATTGCGTTGTACGCATTTTGTTGAAGCGAGTGCAAGTAACACAAGCATGAAATTCTGCTCTTGCAAGATTTCTTAAGTTTGTTATCCAATACTTGGTTCGAATATAGGACATAATTAATTGTGGTCCACCATGTAGGGTTCTTAAGTGCGCATCAGCAACTAGAAGTTTTGAAAGATTACAAGAACTTGATAGAATCAAAGGATATTTTGAATCGTCGTCTATGTTCGCAAAACGAAGTCGACCTCCAACACGAAGTTGGTTATTTTTATCAACGAATGGATGTAAATTAAGAATTTTACTTTTGGAAGAAATTTCCTTTTGAGTTGTAAGACTTTTTATTTCGTTAGGAAACGATAAGGATTGTGATAATGTGATGAGATGTTTTAATGTCAATTGAATTTCTATAGCCTTTAAGTAACCACTGAAAATTCTCAGCCTTTTAGGTCGAAGTCGTAGGATATGAGATGTCACTCTTAGTAAACGGTTTAGTGAACTGAATCTACTTAAGAGATTAGTGGAAAATTGAATAATTACATTAGTACACGCAAATATTTTCGTTTTTTGCTCAAGATCAGTAAAAAATCGAGAAGTATCTTGACTGGGCCAATCGGATTTTGGGCAACTTAACCATCGAGGACCGTTCCACCAGAGTTCATGGTTTTCTAATTCTTGAGGTTGAACTCCTCTTGAAGCGCAATCAGCTGGATTGTGCTCTGAACTAACATGAAACCATTGATTTACATTCGTTATTTCTTGAATTTCACTTACACGGTTGGCGACAAAAGTTTTCCAACGAATGGGTAAAGCATGAATCCAGCCAAGAACTATGGTAGAATCGGTCCAGAAGTATGATTCCAAGTTAGTAGTTTCAATTTGAGTAGCCGATATAAATTTTTTAAACAGTTTAGCCAAGAGAACTGCACCGCACAACTCTAGTCGTGGTAGTGAAATTTGTTTAATTGGTGCAACTTTAGTTTTTGCAGTAATAATATTGACAAAAATCTGCCCGTCAGGTCTATGAGTTCTACAATAAAGAACGGCAGAATACCTATGCATGATTTGAGGCATCGGAAAAGCCATGAATTTCTATGGATGAAGAACTTATAGTACCTAGCCATCTAGGTATTTTTATAGTTTGTAAGAATGATAGATTATTTCTATATTGTTCCCATTCGGAACTTAATTTATGTGGAAGAGGATCATCCCATCCAATACCTTCCAGCCAAAGTTGCTGAAAATATATTTTAGCCAGAATTATTGTTGGCGCCATTAACCCAAGTGGATCGAAAAGCTTCGATGCATCGGAAAGTAATGTTCTTTTTGTGAAAATATTACATATGGGAAGCGATATTTTGAAGAAGAAATAATCGTATTTTGGGTTCCAAAACAAACCCAAAGCTTTAACTGATGAGTTTGAATCATCCGAATTGAATGAAAACTCACAATCTTCTGGTTGTAAATCAGAAAGGAGTTCTGGACAATTTGAAGTCCACTTTCTTAGATTAAACCCTCCGTAACTTAAAAGCTCCTTAAGTTGCTTTTGAATTGTTTTTGCTGAATTGATGTCGTCAGCACCAGAAATAATATCGTCAACGTAAATGTCGTTTTTCAATACTTCAGCTCCTTTAGGAAAATTGTCTGCTTCATCATTCGCTAGCTGTTGCAGAACTTTGATTGAAAGATACGGAGCACAAGTTGTACCATAAGTAACTGTTTGCAGTTCATACAGTTGCAATGAACTGAACATATCGGGACGCCATAGGATCCTCTGGAACTTCGTTTCATCAGGATGAACAAGGATTTGTCGGAACATTTTCTCAATGTCCGATGTAAAAACGAAGAGAAATTTACGCCATTTCAGAATGACTGATGAAAGATCATTTTGTAATGATGGACCGGGAAGAAGCTCTTCATTGAGAGAAGTGGAGTTGACTGGTTTTGATGATCCATCAAATACAACCCTTAACTTTGTTGTAGAGCTACTTTCCTTCCATATTCCATGATGTGGTAGTATGAAACCATTTTCATTTGGAGGAAGATCTTGAAGATTACATTTAAATTTCATATGACTGAGGCTTATGTACTCATTAATGAATTTCGAATACTCTTCTTTGAGAGTTTGATTTTTTGGAAACACTCTTTGTTCGAGATGAGTGAACCTTTTCTGAGCATTAAGCAAGGAATTTTGAAAGATCGGGTAGTCTTCATTGAGCACTTTGGATTTAAATGGAAGTTTTACTATATATCTTCCATTAGCAGAACGAGAAAATGTATTTTGAAAGTAATTGTCACAAGCTGTTTCTTCAGGAGTAGAAATTCTTGAAGTAGAAACTTCTTCTAGTTCCCAGAACTTTCGAAGTGAATTATCAATTGCATTGACATGTGTATGGAAAGAGCTTGTGTTTTGAACAGATAAACTATTTTTTGAATTAATAGGACCAGATAATATCCAACCCAGTTCAGTATGCTGGGCTAAAGGTCCGTTTTGAGGTCTTATTACACCATCAAGAATTATTTCGTGGAAGATATCAGCACCGATGAGAATGTCTATAGCACCAGGCTCAGAAAAAGATGGATCAGCTAGAGTAATATTGTCGAATTCTTTTGGTAAAGTTGACGAAACTGGATACTTTTGTAGGTAGTCACTAATGGATGACATAACTAGTGCTTTTACTAAGGTTTCAAAGCTAAAATTTGTGCAAGATTTCAAAAGAAATTCTACAAAACTCTTACAGACGTTTGAAATTGATGATCCGATGCCACTGACTACGCAGTTAAACGGATATTTTTTAAGTTTAAGACGCTGAACACATCTTTCAGTTATAAATGAAGATTGAGATCCTTGATCAACAAGAGCTCTCAGAACATGATCACCAGAAGGTGTAGAAATTTTTACCTTTGCTGTTGCAAGAAGTATTTGAGGAACTGTCATGATAGTAGAATCAGTACACACAAGAGATTGTGTTTGGGAAGAACCATTATTTGAAGTACTTTGTACATTGGAAGAATTATTGTTTTCTATATGCATTAGCGTATGATGACGTTTGTTACATATACGACAATTATATTTGATTTTACACTGAGAAACAATGTGCCCTTGAACAAGGCAATTAAGACAGAGATTATTGTTTTTCGCAAAATCAATTTTCTTTTCAGAAGTAAATGCCTTGAACTGTGGACAAAGATATAAGTAATGTGTTTCGTGACAACAGATACACGATGGAGTTTTGAAATTGCGCTTTGCAGTATGTAAGGATCTGGAATAAACTTGAGTTTTATTTGAAATTGGAGTTTTTTCTTTGCTATGTAACGAGACCTTAGACTCTACAGCTTCCAAAGAACGAAATGAGTCTTCAAGAAAAGTAAAAAAATCTTCGAGTTTTGGTAACTCGCTTGTTTTATTTTTAGCACTTGAGTTTCTCTGCACTAGAAAGTTTTCCCAATTTCTACGTGAAGATTTATCTAATTTTTGGGATATGAGAAAAATAACGAAGAGATCCCAAGAATCTGTAGAAACACCCAGATTGCTTATTGAATCTAAGCACTCTTTTGTTGTATACAAAAGTTTGCGAATAGAAGAAGATGATTCCTTTTGCATGTCTGGTTGTTCACACAAAATTTTTAAATAAGAATCGACAATAAAACGTTTATTATCGTAACGATCACAAAGAGTTTTCCATGCAGTAGCATAGTTGACATTTGTGCACTTAATAGATCGAATAAGTGCTTCAGCATCTTTGGTTAAACACTTTTTAAGAAAATAAAGCTTTTGGGCATTAGAAATGTTAGTTTTTATATGTATCATGCTTGTGTACAAGTCATGAAAAGTTGACCAGTTTTCATACGTTCCATCAAATTCTGGAAGTTTAACTTTTGGAAGATGAATTTCGTTTTCATCACGAAATGTATGTTCAAATAAAGTTTGATTAACTGAACTGGAATTTGATTCTTTTGAAGCAGATGCTTCTAGAAGGAGAATTTTATCTAGAATATCACCCTTTATGTCGATAAACCTTTGTTCAAATTTATCATACTCTGCATCAGAGAAATAACTGAAGTCATTTTTGCTTTTCTTAACACCCTTCAGCAAACCAAAAATCTTCAAATGATTGCTTCTAAACGGTGTCATATAAGCTTCGCATTGTTCTAACCTACTACGTAAGTAACCCATCTTCGAAAGATTTTCGGCACTAGATTCTGTGAAACTAGTTTGAAAACTAGTTAAATCTGCTTCAGCTAAGCGCTGTTCTTCAATTAAAGCTTTGATTTGTTCCATTTTTTTTCATTCAAAGCTGAATGAACGAAAATACGACTGAAATTAACGTATGGACGGTAGTCAACCAAAATGTTTTAAATATAAATGTTCCAATATGAGTGAAAAGGTAGCCCAAACGAATGAAATAAGTAACGAGTAAAGGTAGTTAACCAAGAGAAAAACCAAACTTAAATAAGTTAATGAGAACAATATGTTTCAAATTAATTAAGCCAAAGCTAAATGAAAAGTAATTTATCAAAAAGAATGACGATTCAAATTTGATTTACAAACTGTTTAAGCGAAGGTAGCAAACCAAAAGTATTAATAATTAAAGAAATTGCATTCTAATAGCATAACCAATAATTTTTAAAATAAGAAATAATAATTCGTATTGAATTCTATAAAAGTACTAAACGTACCTACTGGGCTTGAAAATGACCGATCGACGACAGCACTGGTTGTGAGCATTGATTGCAAAAAAGAAGAAAAACAATGATCAATACTGATAAGCCTATGCACAAATGCACTGAGACAAAAATGTTTTTTTTTTATTTAAGAATTGTGTGCAAAATTATTAGCACATATACAAAAAATAATTTTAATTTTTATTGATTTATAATCAATGTAATAAGAATACATGTGGTTTATATCAAACAGAAAAAGTACCGCACATAGGGACAGTTAAGGCAACTTCACCGTTTTATATGAATGTGCCGTTAGCTTTGAACCAGTACACTTCAATTTCCGATTAATTAAATTTCCGATTAATTAAAGTTTTTTCACGTAATCACCGTATCAACTTATAACAATTGAAATCAGATATACCAGTATTGAATTATTTGATATAATCCAAAACAAGTTTTTTCACTCGGTGTGCTCAATAATGATGGAATTTAATAAATCAGAAACCAATGCACTTGAACATGTATGAAATTTTGTTGTGTTAATAAGCTGTGGAAGGAATTTAATTTGGTTAATTATTTTAAAAATAAATGAAATTGAAATTAAATAAATTTAATCTCAAACAAACCAGACTACCAATACCGCTCACGAAATTATTTACCGTGTACTGTGCGTACATGTGCAGAAGGCAACGATATGGAAAACTGTAAAAAAAAACTATATTTTCGCGAAATTATTAATTTTATATAAAATAAAGAAAAAGACGAAATTATTGCAATTAAATTGAATTCGGATCTGAAGGACCAAAATGTTCGATAGCTCAAAAGTAAAATAAAAATTAATTAAAAAAAAAATGAATTAGGAAAATAAAAGACCAAAGTTAATTTGGAGAAAAAAAGATAAATTTATTTAAAGGCAAGAGAATTGAAAAAAAGCGATCTAAACCCGATGCGGTATGCTGCAAAAGTGAAAGAAGTGAGAGAGATCAAAATGACAAGTAGATAATTTTGACTTAAATGAAACAAAATGAAATTAGAATTCGGTGTTGCCAATTTTGTATGTAAGTTCGGATAATAAAGGTAATAGATTTTAAACACAACATGAATTTCGAAGTAACTAGATAGTTTAGGATGTTCTGTTAGAAGATCTGGGGAGTTATTTCAGTTTAGAAAATAAACTTTAAAATACCAAAGAAATTGGGGTTTTATTTCGTTTTTGACAAAAATACAAAAGAAGTTTGGGCCTTAGCTCATTTATTTTTGGGGATTTTTTTATTTCGGTGGGGCCTTATTTCATTGGGGCATAGTTTCATTATGAATAATTATTTAATTTTTTTTGGGGGCCTTATTGCATGGGCTGAATTTTGCGGAGACAAAATAAAAACATATTTTAGATATTCCATTTCATCACTAGACATAAAATATGCGCTTTTAGTACAGGTAAAATAGTACGAAAAGTCTTTCGAATAAAAAAAAAATTAGTACCATCATGAAACTTGGTAAAAACGTTTCATGTATTATGAGAATGAAAAATCAAAAGAGTCAATAAAAATATTTCACATGGAAGGGTGTTTTTTTGAGGGGGAGAGGGGGGGAAGTTGTGGTGTATCAAACAGAAAAATTAACTTTGGTGCAACATTAGCATATAACACATGATTTTAAGGTAGTTTTTAATGCTGAATCAAATGACACCAAAACCAAGTCGATACGGCCTCCTTGAAAAAAGTTATTGTCATTTTAATGTAAGGATGACTATATTTTCAGTATAAAAGTAAAATATTATCGGAAACCAGTTGGAAATAATGGTCCGTTGATGAAACTTGGCATCAATGGTTAATTTGTCATGAAAAGCAATAATAAGAAGAGTCTATAAAAATATATGTGGTTAAAGGGTGTTTTTTTGAGGGTTGTTGTGAGGATTGGGGTTATGGTCGGATTATTACCATAGAACCTGTTACAAAAATGGCACCCCCATGAGATTTTGTAAAAATGTGCTATTAACTTACAGAATAAAGAATCAAAAGAGTCTATGGAAATATTTTGCATGGAAGAGTGTGTTTTTTGAAGATGAGGGGAAGTGTAAGGTTATTTTTCAAAAAAAATGGTAAAGGTTGGTAACCCTCAAAAAACTTGGTAAAGGTGTTTCATTTACTACGAGAATGAAGAATTTACGGAGTTTACAAAAATATCAAGGAAGAAAGGGTGTTTTTGTGGGCTTGGGTAAAGGGTGTTATTTGTTTTTGGAAACAATTTAAGTTTTTGGAAAAAGTTTTATACATTCCTTCAACCATAGAAAACATCCTTTTACCATATAGATATTTTTATAGACTCTTTTTATTCTTCATTCTGGTAGTTCATACCATATTTTTATAAAGTTTCATGAGGGTACCATTTTTGTAACGGGTTCTATGGTTATAATCCGACCATAACCCCAATCCTCACAACAACCCTCAAAAAACACCCTTTTACCTCATATATTTTTATAGAATCTTCTTATTATTGCTTTTCATGACAAATGAACCATTGAAGCCAAGTTTCATCAACGGACCATTATTTTCAACTGGTTTCCGATAGTATTTTACTTTATACTAAAAATATAGTCATCCTTACATTAAAATGACAATAACTTTTTTCAAGGAAGCCGTATCGACTTGGTTTTGGTGTCATTTGATTCAACATTTAAAACTAACTTAAAAACATGTGTCATATGCTAATATTGCACCAAATTTAATTTTTCTGTTTGATACACCACAACTTCCTCCCTCTTCCCCTCAAAAAACACCTTCCATGTGAAATATTTTTATAGACTAAATTATAATTATAATTATTTTTATAGACTCTTTTGATTTTTCATTCTCATAATACATGAAATGTTTTCACCAAGTCTCATGATGGTACTAATTTTTTTGTTTTATTTATCCTATTTTACCTGTACTATTTTGAAATTAATTTAAAATGATATACAGATAAATTAAAAGCATTGTCAGTATTTATACTTTTTATATATAAAGGATCCTGTTCTAGCCATATACCTGGTGATTTGCCATACTCGACTGACCAATTCACATCTAAGAATACCAAAAATCGAATATATTTTTTTCTTCAACCTTCATAAAGACGTCAAGTATGGTTTCTTCAGCAGAAGCCTTCTCAAGCGTGTCTTCAATTGTGATCATTCCCCTTAAACTAGAAACGTCATGTACCTACAGGGTGCTCTTCAACATAGAAAATCACAATATTTTTGACTGTCTTACTGTGATTTTATTTAGTTTGGCATTTTTTAGATTAAGATTTTAGTTCAGAACTATGCTCACATTATGTATGTAATGTCTCTCCAAGAGTACCTATTGTTTGCTTTGACCTGACGGTCATGCTGTTTCCAGAGCATATTTAATCACGTTTTTTAGAGTTTCAAGTCCAGTGCTCTGTCTTAAGCTGTTTAATAGTTCGTGGGTTATTGGCATACACCCAAAATGAAAAAAATATGAAGTCTTTAAATCGAGCAAAACGCAGGTATTGGTCAGTTAAAATCAGAAAACGAGATATTATTCGATCGCCAAAAATGCCCTCAGGTCTAAGCATGGCTTGAGAATTTTGTCTTAGGTCACTTACACGTGGCTGTGTTAGTTTTTCACTTTTAACGCTTTTCATATTTTTCTCTTGCTTATTTTTCCTACTTGCAATATAAAATAGGTATAGTACCTACATATATGGCAAGTAATGCATTCGTAAACAAAAAATCAGACTCGAGATTTTGATAGCTGTGTGAAGTCAGAACCCCGACCTCAAAATGTTTGGGTTTTTTTATCGGATTCGTTTGTCCATCGTTAGTCCACGTTTGTCAAACCATTAAAATCGTTTGTCTACCCCCAGGCTAGAAGATATTCGACTTTTCTTTTTTTATAGCAATCCTCGAAAAACAACAAAGTCCGCTAGCATCTTCAAATGAAGTCATAGGGGGTTGGGACTGATTGGGTTCGTTTGTCCACCAGCTCAATATAAAAATCAATTAAAAAAATTTTGTTGTCCAACCCCAGGAAAAAAAATATTCAACTTTTCTTTTTTGCACTGAAAAACAAAAAAGGGCTCCAAAACCCCCAAATGAAATTATAGGGAGGTGCAGTCAAGTGTGTTCGTTTGTCCACCAGCTCAATATGAGAATCCAAAAAAAAAACAATCGTTGGTCCACCCATAGGATAAAAAATACTCGACTTTTCTTTTTTTATAGCAAACCTCGAAAAAGAATAAAAGTCCTCTAGCATCCCCAAATGAAGTCATAGGGGGTTGGGGCTGATTGGGTTCGTTTGTCCACCAACTCAATGTGAACCTCCAATTTCTTTTTTTCTTAAATAAACTAAATTTAATTTAATATAAAAAATATTTAGTTTGTTTTATTTACTTATTTAATTTTTAAATTTAAATAAATTTTACAAAAAAAGCTTGACAAATAAATAATAAAAAATAAAATAAAATAAAATAAAATAAAATAAATTTAATTTAATTTAATTTAATTTAATTTAATTTAATTTAATTTAATTTAATTTAATTTAATTTAATTTAATTTAATTTAATTTAATTTAATTTAATTTAATTTAATTTAATTTAATTTAATTTAATTTAATTTAATTTAATTTAATTTAATTCAATTTAATTTAATTTAATTTAATTTAATTTAATTTAATTTAATTTAATTTAATTTAATTTAATTTAATTTAATTTAATTTAATTTAATTTAATTTAATTTAATTTAATTTAATTTAATTTAATTTAATTTAATTTAATTTAATTTAATTTAATTTAATTTAATTTAATTTAATTTAATTTAATTTAATTTAATTTAATTTAATTTAATTTAATTTAATTTAATTTAATTTAATTTAATTTAATTTAATTTAATTTAATTTAATTTAATTTAATTTAATTTAATTTAATTTAATTTAATTTAATTTAATTTAATTTAATTTAATTTAATTTAATTTAATTTAATTTAATTTAATTTAATTTAATTTTATTTTATTTTATTTTATTTAATTTAATTTAATTTAATTTAATTTAATTTAATTTAATTTAATTTTATTTAATTTAATTTTATTTAATTTAATTTATTTTATATTATTTTTTTTATTTTTTTTTTTTTTATTTTATTTTATTTTATTTTATTTTATTTTATTTTTTATTTATCTGTTTGCTCATAGCATACTGCGTCTTTTGTCAAGTGTTTTTTGTAAAATTTAGTTGAATTTAAAAATTAAATAAATAAATAAAGTAAACTACACATTTTTTATATTAAATTAAATTTAGTTTATTTAAAAAAAAAAAGAAATTGGAGGTTCACACTGAGCTGGTGGACAAACGAACACACTTGACTGCACCTCCCTACAATTTCATTCGGGGGTTTTGGAGCCTTTTTTGTTTTTCAGTGCAAAAAAAAAGTTGAATAACTTTTTCCCTGAGGGTGGACAAACATTTTTTTTTATGAATTTTTATATTGAGCCAGTGGACAAACGAAAACATTTTACTCCACCCCCCTAAGATTTCATTTGGGGACGTTGGAGCACTTTTTGTTTTTCAGTGCAAAAAAGAAAAGTTGAATATTTTTTTTCCTGGTATTGGACAACAAAATTTTTTTAATGGATTTTTATATTGAGCTGGTGGACAAACGAACCCAATCGGTCCCAACCCCCTATGACTTCATTTGGGGATGCTAGAGGACTTTGTTGTTTTTCGAGGCTTACTATAAAAAAAAAAGAAAAGTCGAATATCTTTTAGCTTGGGGGTGGACAAACGATTTTAATGGTTGGACAGACGTGGACTAACGATGGACAAACGAATCCGATAAAAAAACCCACAAATTTTGAGGTCGGGGTCTGACTTCACACAGCTGATTTTGATCAAACTTGCATAATTACGATGATAGGGAAGACGAAAATTGGTCTCACAATTCTGTCTTTCTGTCTGTCCATTGGGATATAACTTAAACAGCTGGATCGATTTTCTTTATGCTTAGTACATAGCATTTTTTTTTTTTTGTTACTCCCCTCGAGCCCCCAAACACTCTTTTTTCATTTCTCCTTACAACCACAAACACCTGCGATAAATTGTTTCTAGCAATTATATTTAATAGTATTTTTCTCAAAAACGGCTCCACAACTTTTCTTTCAACAAAATCAATAAATTGCTTTTAGTAAAGGCTGCCTTTGATTAAGAAACCAAACGATGAGATAGAGAACACCAAAAATGGTTATTAATGGTACCTCCCTAGGAACCATTTTTTTAATTTTTGATTTTCTTAAAAAGGGTATGACTGATTGCAATTATTTTTTTTATACAGAAGCTTCCAAAAAATATAAATAGTTTTGTGTACCAACATTTTTGAACAAATATTTTTTTTTTGATTTTTTTTTAAATATATCAACTTTTTTTTTGAAAATCAAATGTTTCAAAAACGATATGATCGATTTTTTTGAAACTCGATACTTAAGTGTTTTTAGTAGGTACTCTCTTAAATATTTCATGAAATAATCTTACATTTATGAAAAAATAACGGTTCCTTCAATACAAAAATTAAAAAACCGCAAAGGAAAATATTTGTTTGCTTAAAAACGACACCTACGATTTTGATTAAACTTTTTTCATATACTAAACTTAGTACGATCTACTACCAAAAATTATAAAATTTTACACTTAGCAACTACTTAGTAGCTGTCATAGAACGTTTTTTTTTTATTTTGAGTTTTCTCGTTATCGGCTAAACGGATTTAGATGAATTTTTTTATGTACAAATTTCAGATAAGATTAAATAATTTTGCTTATCAAAATTTTCAAGAAAAGAGTTTTTGAATTTTTAAAAAAGTTTAATATTTTTTTTTTTGAACATTCGATATCTCATAAACGGGTGGACAATTTTTTTTCAAAATTTGTTTTTATATAGGTACACATAAATATATACTTAAGATTTGCATACCAAAATTTGTTCTTAAAAATGTTTTAAGAATTTTATATATAAGAAAATTATTTTTTAAAAAACCTCTCCAACTACTTAAAAATTTTGTTTCCCATACAATCAAATTCAATCAAGAATTAAAATGGCATTCTTTATTTCACCTAAAACTGTCAAAGGAGTAATTTTAGCTAATTTTAATATCGTATTTCATGCTTCTCTACATTTTTCTCTCATAATTTCCATGTTTTATATACAATTTTCTTAAGCCTGCAGTGTCTTGAACATAAGAGCAAGTACGTGCGACCCAGTCGTGCATTTTATTTTGTATACACAAGCTTCGAAAAAATATAAATATCTAGAATTGTGAACCAGAATATTCAAAAATATATATTTTATTTTTAAGAAATGCTTCAATTTTTTTTAACCAAATACAATTTCGAATGATCGATTTAATGTGTTTTTTTACTCACTTTATGATAAGAAAACATTTTTAAACAAAAACAAATTTGATTTTCTTTATTTAATTTTTAGTCAAAAAAGTATATAACTAATGCAAAACTGTGAAAAAAGTCTACGGGAATTGTGATTTTATTGTCATTTTGATGATGATTACGCAATGTTTAAGAACAACACAATTTGTTCCTTTAATTGGTTTGTAAGACTTTGAGAATTGTGATGAGTTAAAACGGTTTGATGTATCAAATACAAATCTGCATACTAATAGAAGTTATGCAATCGAAATTATCAAGTCTTGATTAATCTTTACAAAATCTCAAAAAATCTATTGGAAAACTTAATACTACAACTCATCAAAAAGATTCAGCTCTTCAAAAAACGAGAAAGTATTTTGAAAAAACTTTAATTTTTAAGCTAACGTTTTTAATAATACATGTTTTTTTATATTTATATCATAAAAGTCAAGTCATTTAAGCTCTTTGCTTCGGAAAAAGTGGCGGAAAGCTGGATTTTGGTCCCCATGGCATTCTAAAGAAACTGTTTAAATTCATCATCGATATGAGGGCCACTAACAATTTTACGGGGGATCAAAGGCTCCCCAGACGGTTTTTAAGGAATATCTCCCGAACGGCAAATTTTACAGAAAAAATGTCGAAGACTGAAATTGTGCTTAGAAAATTTCCTACAAGAAATGTTGAGTACCTTTTTTCATAAGAGTAACTGTTTTCGAGATAATTCAATCGGTAGAGTTACGGATCTTATGTTTCTGTATAAAATGTACTCTCTTACACCGCCTTTGAGGTTGAGTACAAGGTGAGTTTTTCTTGGGTGGTATCTCCCAGGAAAATTAGAAAACAGTTCTTAAAAATATAAACAGGGTGTATTTAAAGTTCCCCATCGATTCGGGCTTCACTACATTAATCATATACGGGGTCGAAGGTCACGAAACATGGTATTTCGTTAATACAGGGTGACTCGAATAAAATGAGACAAAAAGCTAGAGTTGAGAAAATAAAATAAAATGTTGTATGACAAGTAGCGTTATTTTTTTTAGCTAAGAAAAAAATTTCAATTTCCCCTCTGGAGAGTTACAAAAAAACCTTAAGTTCAAAATTTGAAGAAATTCGCTTCAGTGGTTTAGGCTGTAGGTTTAGGTATGGACAGACAGACAGACAGAATTGTGCCACCCACTTTTTTCGTGTTCTCTATCATCGTAATGTCATGTTTGATTGTTATCTCGAAATTTTTTTTGCACGAATCCAAAACTTGCCCTATAGTACCTATAGCCTAGTTTACAGTTCCCGTGCGCAAAAAAAAATCTATGCAAATATTCTCGCATGTCAAAAATAATTGAGGTGAAA
Source organism: Dasysyrphus tricinctus (assembly GCA_963921185.1). NCBI lineage: Eukaryota > Metazoa > Arthropoda > Insecta > Diptera > Syrphidae > Dasysyrphus > Dasysyrphus tricinctus. The sequence goes on from OY992531.1 coordinate 49,293,220, forward strand.
TGCAAAATTAATTGTTTGCATGATTGGTTTACAGCTTCATGCAAAAAAAAAAACAATGCTGTCATGGAATGTCATGCAAAACAATGGACCGGCAATTGATTTGCATGCGAAAAAGAGTGTGGTGAATAAAATATTTTTTTTTTGATGGTCGGTTTATACTTCCGAAAAAAAAAATATATTCACCTCAAGGCATTATTTGCATGCAAATGGTTTTCGCATCAAAAAATAATTATTTTCCATTTTTAGGCCTATAGCTTGTCAATTAAGGGTAAATTAATGACTCAATGGGTGGTTTAGGCCAAAGCAAACGTTTTTCGCCTTGAATATTATTCAACTTGGTGCGCAGAATAGGTGGAAAATCATTTTGAAAATTTTGATTTTTTTTTCGCATCGGAACTGTAAACTATGCTTATATCACAAATAAGAATCGTATGTGAGGGGAGGTGCTATTCTCTTTCGTTTAGCTGGGAGGGGTAATTTGCTAAGAAGTTGACTTAAAACTGAAAAAAATTCTTAAAAAACAACGGTAATACTTACAATGACATGCTACTACCTTTTTTTAAAGCTAAAAATTTTTTCTTTTATTTTCATTTCAAATAAAATTGTTTGAGTGAACACTTTTTAAGAAAAATATTTTCAAACTCAAAATTTTGAAATTTTCTAAGCTACAAACCCAGTCTTTGACAATTTTTCTGTAACAGTAATCATTCGGGAGATATTCCCTTAAAACGTTTGCGGGGGCCTTTGACCCTCCATTAAATTGTTTTGTTAACAGCGCTCATATCATTCATAGTAAATAGATATGCAAAAAAAAAACGTTTTTATAAAATTTTTGAGTACTTTTTATAAGTTTAGAAAAATAATTTTACAGACCCAAAAACTAGGAATAATATAAATTTTTCCGTTTTTTTTTATTTTTATTTTCCATTGAGAACCTCGACTTTTGAACTGTAAACTTTTTTAATTTCAATTTCCTATATTTAAAAAAAAAATCATTAAAATTGGAGCAGGTTCCCTGGGTTCCGAAATAAAATGATAACCCTCTTTCACTATTAAATATAAATTGTAGGCGATATTTTTCTCCCTTGAAAATTTCATTTAATTTTTGGAAGAAGCTAAAAGTAGAAAAACTCATAACTACCATTTAATTTTCAACAACCTCTTTCAATGTTATCTGGGGTAAATTAAAATTTTTGGGTTGAATAATATTTTCAAATCCGACATTTTCCTAGAAATTTTGTTCGGAAAAATGTCTGCCACCTTATTTAAAATAATTTCGAGTACAATTTTCAAAAGCTTCCGAAATCACTTAATTCTGAATCGCATATACCAAAGACAAATTCTTTTTCTATTTATTTAAACCGCTGCACCTGCAATGCAATCTCGGTTGCATTTTAAAAAGCCCGGTAGTCCTTGCAGACAAATTGATAAAATTGCTAATAATAAAAAAATCCACTTTATCACTTGTACCATCATTTCAACCTATAAATATTTAATTTAAAGTCGTTAATCAGTTCCAGACATTGTACATACTCCCCTCTAAAATGTATTAAATTAATCACTGTTTTTATGTGAAATGTATCCCTAATTGATATTCATGTTTGTCATCTATTCTGCGGTTAGTTACGTTATAAATTAAATATTTTATAAAATTAAGTTTTAATCCTATCTCTTATACCAATTTAATCCACAAAATTATTTATCTGATTGAAATAAAATAAAGTGCAATTGTACGTACAATTATGTACAGGTAATTGGATCACGCATGGATCAACCAAAATCCAGTCCATTTAACCGCATTTAACGCCGCCGCCAACCGCTGACCATCAGCTACCATTAAATTTTATCTGATTTAATTCATTTTAATTTTAAAATCTTTTTAATATTCATAATAATTATTGCTTTTATTTAATTTATTTAATAAAGGATATATTTGGTATTCGTTGTATATATCCTGGCCTTGTGTAATTATTGAAAAAGTATAATGAATAAAACTTTTTACCTCAAACATAAAGCAAGGCCATTTCAATCGAAAAGCAAATATCTCAATATCAACCATTCAACAGTACCTTTAATATTTCTAGGAAACTTTCTATAAAAATAAGTTTTAAAGAGCTTTATCAATAAATAAGTACTCAAGGATAATAATCGAAAAAAAAACTTAACCCTTTTATTGATTCTCTCAATTGTTTTCCCTTTTTTCGAAAAAAAAAAAAAAAAAAAATTGAAGATTCCATCTCTATAATAATGTACCTAGTGCCTACCTACCAAGAAAAAGGATATGGACAAGAAATTCAATAAATATCTATCTTTATAAAATACGAACTTTTGTCCTTTTCAATTATACTATATAGCTGGGATAGTGCATGGTTTATTTATATATGTGTGTGTGAAAATAAATACGACTATTCATTCTCTTTTGAAATTCAAAAATAATAAAAATAAACTCGCCAGATCGAATTGAATGTCCTTAAATAAAATTCAATTTAATTTTAACTGACAGTTATTTTTTCATTATTTTTATCAAAAGCAAGGCATCACATCAATGCTCATTACTGGACCTATTTTATGTCACTTTGAAACTTTTTTGTCATTGGCAGGTATACTATCAACCCTACTTCATGTTGTATGGTGAGGTTTTCGCCGATGATATTGACCCACCATGTGGAGAAGACCCTCGTCAGCCGGCTTGTGTTACAGGTAAGGCATCGTTTTGCATTTTGATCCATTATCCTTGTTCTCTGTCAATTATCACTTTAATGTCGCGTATCCATGACGACGGCGACGATGACAGAGAACGTTCGCACATCGAAGAATTATTATTAAATAAAAACTTCCTATGGAGCATAAGTTTTAATTATAAGTTGTATTTTTTGCATTTTATCCTTAAAGGACACTGGGTGACACCGATAACTATGGCAATGTACCTTTTAATTGCCAACATTTTGCTCATCAATTTACTTATAGCTGTGTTCAATAATATCTTCAACGAAGTAAACTCCGTCTCGCATCAAGTAAGTTTATACCCTCTGTCTCTCTTTCTTTTTTTTTTATTTGGCTCAAAAAGGATCAAAATGAATGTATTTAATTTGTATATCCTTTCAAGGTTTGGATGTTTCAACGATTCACCGTTGTTATGGAATATCAACAGAAACCTGTGCTGCCGCCTCCATTTATAGCCTTTTGTCATTTTTATTCGCTCCTTAAATATTGTATACGTAAAGCTAAAGGTATATTAATTCCATCGATAACAGTATCTAAGTAGATGCTATTTTATTTTGTGATTGAAAATTTTCAACATTAACATAACAATATCAAATGAATAAAAAGAAAAAAAAAATCTTTTTAATCCTCTTTTGCAGGTCTTGAAGTACAAAGGGATAATGGATTAAAATTGTTCCTTGAGAAAGACGATCTAGAGCGTCTTTATGATTTCGAAGAAGAATGTGTCGAAGGATTTTTTCACGAACAAGAAATTATACTTAATCAGTCGACGGATGAACGCGTTAAGTATACAACAGATCGAGTTGAAACAATGTCGCAAAAAATTGAAGATATTAATCAAAAGGAAAATTTACAAACTGTCACTGTTCAGGTGAGAATATATTGACATTGATTTAGATAACGTATTATCTTGTTTGTATATGTATTAGGTATCATTATCTATCATCTATTTTTCCTTTGTCAAAATTAGTATTGGATAGGGAGGCTTTAGATGACAAGTCTTGAAATTTTGACACCTCCTGGAATAATGATTTTGTGTGACTTACCTGTTTGCAATGATAAATAGTGTGAAATTTGTGCACAGTCGCTATGCATAATATGTACAAAATGGTTAATTGATTATGACAAATGAAACAAAGTTCAATACCGAGAACTTACTTACACTACCTATAATCCCCGGTACCTATACACGTAAAGGCATCTCGAAACGACACCTTAAAATTGAAATTTATGAAATAGAAGGTTTCATTGTGAAAATAAGCTTTTCTCATTTATCATTCAAAATGAAGGTAAAAAGAAGATTAATGAAATTATTATTAATATTTTAGGTGTCTGAAAAAAGGGTGCACCTATACCTACCTTATCACAACCGCACGACGACGCGTTGTGCGTTAAGACTTAAGAAAGAGAAAATCAATTAGTGACCTAAAGCCCGCTACAGGACAAGCACCTTGTTTATAGTTTATTTAGAAGCTTATAATAGACTGTAGTGGAATATACCTTTTAAAAAAGATCAATTATTGCGCTCTAGGGTTTTATTATTGAATATGTTTGTATGGGGCATAAGCATGCTTAAAACCAGATATGCAATTTAATTAACTCTTGCGTCTCTGGGCACTTTTCAGTATATTTTTAGTATAAATCAAAGACTAAGGCTAGGACCGCACTTGCGATTTTCAGTCGGTGCGATTAAAAAATCGGTGTCGCAACAAATAATTGCCATGCACTCACTTGCGGCTATCTATCGCGCGATTTTTTAGTCGCAAGAAATAGAACATAAAGCTTAATGTCAATGCACGCACATGCGTCTATTTAATTTTGCGACAGAAAAAACGCTCAAAAAATAGATCTGGTTCCATTTTTTTAATCGCTGCGATTTTAAAGTCGCGTATGTGTGCATTCACATTTAAAACCATGTGTCTCATTTCTTGCGGCTAAATAATCGTACGTTTGAAAATTGCAAGTGCGTGTATAATTTTTTCTAGTTGCGACTACGATTTTTTAGTCGCGCTATTTTAAATCGCAAGTGTGAGCACAACCATCGAAGTCCATTTGTTTCATTTTAACTTTCGACAATCGCATCGCCAGAAAAATGGAACAAATTTTCGACTTTTAATCGTCGCGATTTCTAGGTCGCATGTGTGTTCATTGTTATTCAAATTCATGTGTTCTATTTCTGGCGACTAAACAGTCGCGCGATTGAAATCGCAAGTGCGGTCCTAGCCTAAACCGAATTTGAAAATTTAACATTTAAAACTTTTCATTCGAAATTAAATTTCCAATCAAAGTTGATGGTTTAAAAAGATTTATAGAAAATTTTAGCGCGGGAAAAGTTAGCAAATCCAACCCAAAACAACAATCGAAAAATCAAATATTTCTAAATTTTTGAATAAATTGAAAAATTTACCTGTATTTGCAAATATACTCAAGATGTACCCAAACGAAATAAAGTAGAAGCTCAAGGCACAAGACTTTAATATGAATAAGTCATTTTAAGTCGAACCTGACAGAGATATATCGTCAGTCAAATGGTACCATTTCTTATAATTTTAGCAGTTTTTTCCCGAAAGGCTATTTTTCGGTAATACATAACATTGGACAATCGACAAAAACGTATTGAAGGTGGTCTAGGAACCAATAACAACGAAACGTATGTCGTTGGTAAGGTATGTTTATGCGCTACAATAGTCATTATGGCAGCTCATTTCAAATCACTGTGTGGAAAAAGTTATTCGCTAACCAAGGTTTTGTTTTTGTACATTTTAGTGTGGAAAAAATGTATACTAACTGGTCTTGCCAATATCTATAAGATGTACATTCTTCTTCAACTGAATAGACATACAATATTTCAAAGGAACTTTGCCCATTTTTTAAACATTGTGCATTAATATATCATTTGATGATACTTATTGTTTGTTTATAATGTTGGGAACATAAATCAGAAAGAATAATTCAAAAGCACCGTTATTTTTTCTCTGGCTCTCTTGCAAAGCTTTTCACATCGAAAAATGCAGTTTTTTTTTGCGTCAACTGAATAGACACACGTATTGAAATTGGGTATAAAAGTTGATGGAAGGAAGTAAAACAAGTTTTTTTTTGAAAAAATATTTTATTGAATAATTCTAGTAGTGGGTAGTGTCACTTTGTTTAATTGAAACTTCATAAATTTGAGCCGGGGGCGCGGCATGGCATCGTAAAGTTTCTCTATGTAATCCAGAAAAATTTCATGGCTAAAATTTGGGATTTTCTGGCCATAAACTGATAGCCAGGCTCATTAACTATTTGTACTAATTATCCCCAAAAGTTTTCAATTAGGTTTTGGTAGGCTGAGTACGATTTGCATTGAAGAAATTCGGTATTTTGCTCCTATCTCAAGTCTTTCACTATACATGCCGTGTGGATGGGGGGTTTGACCTGCTAAAAAGTCCTGTTTATGGGTCCAAAAATATTTAAATATTAGGGAAAATCTATTTCCAATATTTTGTATGAGTTATTGGATTGCAGTCATTTTCGAGCGTTCAAACTTAAACTTAAAAGTGCCAAACTAGCTAAACTCTCAACGTCACCTTTTCTACAATGATTCATATGATTTGGAAAAAATTGGTGTCTTTCAGATGAAAAACAAATTAATTTTGAAAGCCTTTATGGGGTAAAAAACCTTTTCAGTCACCATATTCGAGATGGCGATGTTATGGTATTGGGAGAAAGTAGCTACTTTGGGACTTTAAAAGTTCCTTTCCAACGACGCAACGTATGTCCCGTTGTTATTCGTTGAACTTGCATTCTTACTTTTTTGACCATACTAAAAAAAAAGACATTTGTTCACACTAAAATGAACCACAATATTTCATTCACACCACACAGTGATTTGAACTGAACTGCTATGAATGATATTGTAGATTTGTAGGTAATGGAAATACCTTTCCAATAACATATGTATGTATTGTCGCTATTGGTAAGACCAGTTTTCATAAATTTTGCCCACACAAGATATATTTTATACATACTAGAATGCACCAGAACACAATAAATAAATAAATAAATAAATTGGGTGGCGCAACAGCTCGTGAAGAACCAGGGCCTAGTGACTTACAACTCACAACCATTCCTGTGTGCGTGTTATTGGCAGGAATGGAAGGGACCTACAGTTTTTTGCCGAGTCCGAACGGCTAAATGAGAAGCACTTTTTCATGACAAGTATACTCTTGGAGGATTTGTCAGTTCCTCGCAAGAGGCAGTACCTCGCATAAAACATTTCTGTTTTTAGGTGGCACGGCTGGGAATCGAACCCACGCCTTCGGCATGACAGTCCTACGCACTAACCATCACACCACGAGGTACTACGCACCAGAACACAATCCTATTTAGCGAATAACTTTTTTCACACAGCACATTTGAAGTAAGCCTCAGTAGTAACTATTGTAGTACATACAAACGACATGTCTCGGCACTATTGGTCATGTAGACCGTTTTGTCCTATTCTCCTTTAACATTCCATGCAGCAAGTACCAAGTATCATATAAATCGGCCCCAGTCATTCAGTCTGTAGGTCTGGAAGTATTTTAAAACCGCCAGAGTACAAAATTATAGCCTTGCCTACTTTGTAAATACTCTCTATTATCTGAATGTCATCTTTGGTCAAAACTTGAATGTTCACCCTTAGAAAAATATCCTTGTTACAAGCATTACGTATTTAATACTGTTAACTTCAAGTAGAAATTATTCACTACAAATGTCTATTTATGGGGAATAGAGTTTAACTGGGTCACTCAAGAATTTTAAGCTTTAAAACATGTTTTCGGAAAAAATTGTTTGTGAATATCGTTTTTCATTGTATACAACAGAGAAAAAGTTTTGTTCACAAAATGCAAAAGAAATGTACAGAAACGTTAATCGCATTAGTTGGTAGTTATTTAACTGTTTGTTGCAAACGATATTATCTCATGCTGTGATTGACAATGTATGTGAGGTTGAATAATTTGCGAAGCCGGTGTTAATAATCAGAATTTATAAAATCACGTGTTTGAATTTTATCATCTTTCAGTTCACACTGTCTTATATCAGTAAAGTTTATAACACTAGGCACTATTTTTGAAATTTTTGGGAATATACCAGAAAAGCCTTCAAGTAATGGTATAGACCCCAGATTAACTCTGAAGTTTTGAAAGTTTTTTTTAACTGTAAAACAAGAATATACCATTTTATAATAATAGTTGCACCTTAATTGGGAAGCAAACGAACTACAAATACAAGTGCCATGCTTCCCAAATAAGGCAAAAAACAAATATTTTGAGAAATGTGTATATTGTTTGTTTTAAACACTATTCGTTTAAGGTTTAAAGGTTTGTTTTTTGTAGGTAATAAGAATAGTGTTTATGAGTTTGAAGATTAATTTTCTTGGGCCAAACAATATTATATCTTTCTGTAATGGGTTAAATGTTTACTTAAAGTTCTTAAACTTTTTGTGTCAATCTGGTATATTCCTACCCCAAAATTTCAAAAATACGTGTTGTGTAAGTAGATATTAGACCGCTTAACTTCAAGACTCATTCGCTTAAAGGTAAAAGTAATAAAATGAGTTGTGATAGTGAATATTGTTTGCAACAAGAACTTTTTAGTTGCAGTTCGAAGATTTGGTTTCAACAAGAAAATGATTGAAGGCTGTCATTGAAAAATTAAAACATTCACTACAAACAGCTTAAATACTTGGCGCCCTTTAACTCTTATGGCAAACAGTTTCTTTCTTATGGGAAGGATTTTTTTATCAGTGTTTATTATTCAGTTACAAGTTAATAGCCTATTGAATAAACCTTTTACAGAGGAACAATTATGAGAAAGGTTTTAATTATTGAATATGTTTGCTGGACCCATAAGAATGCTCAAAACCAAAAATGCTTCTAAATTCAGCCATGCGTTTCTGAAAGAATGGTCACACTGGACACGTTTTACTATTTTTGGTATGAAATTTTTTTTTTTTGAAAATTTTAATAAGATATTTTTTTTAGAACTTTTTGTTTAAGAAGTTTAATTCAAAACCGTTTTAAAGATCCGAAACACCGTTCTATGAGAGGTTGCCATTAGGTATAAAATTAATTTATGTCTATTTTTTTTTTTTTTTTTTTTTAAATTCATTTTTATTTTCAATTCATCTTAAAACTATCTTAAAGCTAGACAAAAATTCATAAAAACTAGCCTACTTATCAATATCTTACAACTAACTTACTGGCCCCATTCGGGCGCTCTAAGTTAAACTAATAACTTAATGCTAATGCCTTTCGGCCTAAGAACTATCTTAAAACTAGAATTCATGTTGGTTTTATTTTTCACCAAGAAGAATTGTAAAAAACTTGGTATCTTTATCTATTTTTTGTTTTTTATAAAACTTACAAACTAAATAAAACTAAATTAAAACTAATTAAAACTAATTAAAACTAATTAAAACTACTATAAAACTACTTAAAGCTACTTACAAACTACTTACAAACTAGAACAGCCACAGCAAGCATTTTTGGGTTTTTATAATTTTTTTGTGTTTTTATTGGTTTTATAATTTTTTTGTGTTTTTATTGGTTTTATAATTTTTTTTTTTTTTTTTTTTTTTTTTTTGGTGCCACCCTGACTGTCCCTGCTTAAAACTAACTACCTAAACCTATGTAAGTCGGCCATGGCATAGAAAAATGCAGTCAACTTTTAAATATCCGAAGAATCTTCTTGTTCAGGTTTCAACCACCAGAACTGGTTCTCCTGCTTTACCCTATCTCTTCGGTCCCGATCGGACACAGTCCTACTGAACCGAAGGTGCTCCGTTCCGTGTTGTGCGAGGGCGTCTCGGTCATAAAGGAGCCGCCGATCCACAGTTCTACGGCCGACGTGGTAGATTAGCGGAACCGCCGCTCTATCCTGGATCAGCCCTCGACTGTCTAAATAGAGGAATGCATCGGGCGGAATAAAGCCGCTCAGACGCACACTCTCGTAGTAATCGTTTTTAGGGTAATAAGCCCCAAAAATTAAGCTGTTGGTCGAGGACATTGCTCTTGCAATGTGACCTCGAATAAGCTTCAGCAAGAAATTATCTATCCTGTTTGCCCCGTTGTATAGAACCAGGTTGGAATAATAATGTTTGTACTCCGACTCTGGTGTTCTGTGTAATCCAAGGCAGCGTCTAAGACACTGCCTCTCAAACACCCGAATCTTTTCCATTTGAGATGGGGCAACGTTGAACCAAACCGGGCACCCATAGGCAATCATCGGCCGTATGAGGGCCATGTAGCAAATCACCTTCACCCTGCTGTCAAGCCGGCTGCTATAAAACAACCGTTTTGTCAGGGCAAAAGCTCCCCTAGCCCTGGACAGAGCAGCATTTATATGTCTGTCGAAATACAAATACTGATCCATCCAGATGCCAAGGTACTTTACTACACTTTTACTCGCCAGTGGCTGTCCATTTGGCCCTACGATCACCAGCTTACGCCAGTTCTTTCTCGTATCCCTTGTGGCTCCATGCAACGGAGTCCTAAACAAGATAGTTTCTGATTTCTGGAAGTTGATTTTCAACTTCCAGTCATCGCAATATTGCTGAATCTTCTCGAAGTCACGCTGCAAAAGAATTCTGATGACCTCGACTTTTGGAGCTGTTCTGTACGCAATTAGATCGTCGGCATACGCAATTGCCTGAGTTAGACTACTTATCAGATCGCTGGTGTAAATGCTGAATAGAATCGGCGAATTAACCGCTCCCTGCTGAAGACCATTTTTAATATTAAAGGTTGTGGCAGAAGTCACATTGCCACTCTTGACAACAAACTTTCTACCATTGAGCATATCATAAAGCATATATAACAGTGGTTTACTAATGCCAAGTCTGGTCAGCTTTAGATAAAGACCCTCTAGCCATACGGTGTCGAAGGCCTTCTCCAAATCAACCAGACAGGCACCCGTACACTGCTTTTTAGATTTGTTCCATTGGATATCAGAAACGAGCTTAGACGCGGCATGAATGGTGTCATGTCCCGCCTTAAAACCGAACTGATTATCCGGTATGATATTATTGTCCTCTGCCCACTTTGACAAAGCTCTATTGATAACTTTTTCGAATACCTTGCTGATACTCGGAAGAAGACTTATCGACCGGAGATTCGCCGGATTGGAGTTGTCCTTTCCCTTTTTCGGGAGAGGATGCACCACAGCTGTCTTCCAACGCACTGGATAATATGCATTATTCAGTGCGTTGTTAAACAGTGTGGTATAAATGTCTACTGCTTCCTGTGGTAAATGTCAAAGTACAACGTTGGATATGCCATCGACTCCTGCTGACTTCTTCTTCTTTAATGAATCGAAGATAAGCTGAAGCTCCACCTTCGTAATTAACAGGGAACTGGGCCCATTTCGCTCGGCGATTATGGCGTTTGCCAAATGATCTTCATTGAACCCGGTGAAACCGAGGTTCTCTGATCGCCATTGCGTTATGTCATTCCGAAGGTAGAAGTGGTGGAGCAAGGCTCTGTTTTCCAGGTCATGGTTCGGGCGAATGCATGCATTCACCTTGTACACTTGCTGGAAAGCAGCCCCCACAGCCTCCACTTTCTCCTGCGGATCTTCGACAATAAAGAGGTCATCGTCCAAGACGGCGTCCTCTGGATCAATTCCTGCTGTCAGAAGTACGTCTCTGTTATCTGTCGTTCTCTGGAGCTTAAGACACGGAAGGTCGTTCTGATCATTCCTTCTAAATATTTTGTTAATTTGGGGAAACAAATTAAAAAAATCCCAATACAAATTAATCGACAACCGATAATTTTCCTTAATAAGCTGGTTGATGTTCTTGATCGAAGACTTCAATGTCCTAATCTCCAGATCGTTTGGGTCAGTAAACCGTCGGTACAAGCGTTTGAGTCTTGTCAGCAGTCCACTTTTTTGTCTGTGTAATGCGTCAATGGTCGCATTCCGGTACATGTCAGTTGCGTCCCGTTGTTTGTACTTTGGTATCGTTCTGTCCATTGTTCGTTTGATTGTCTCGTCCATTTGTTCAAGATATTGGTCTATTTCGTTATTTGTCAAATTCCTGTCATTTGGTGGGGATATATTATTCGAACTGATTTCGCTCGATAAGGCGTTGGTAAAGCGTGGCCAGCGCACCTTACTGTAATTGTAAGTATGCACAGGCACATACTCATCCAACTCCACGAGCTCGTTCGGAAGCTGTATTACGGTGGCGAGTCCGCAGTGGTCACTGTCGTACTCGATCGTTCGTAAACAGTTTCTTGGTCTTTGACCCACAGTGTCCGTAATTGTCAGTCTTGAGTCTATTAGCAATAGATCCAGATAGGCACCGCTTCTTGGAAACGATGGCCGATCCGTAGCCAGCAGGTCGACACCATATTCAGTGTTATATCGACTCATCCAATTAAAAAGATGAATACCTCTTGGATTCTGTATTTGATTTCCCCAATCTAGGTGTTTGGCATTCAAATCACCGGCCATGAGAAAGTAATTTTCTTCCAAGCTCAAGCGTAGAAATTCGAAAAGTTTTTCAAGCTCTGTCATAAAATCAGTTGGCTGAGGTGATTCCGGTGCATAAGCCGCAATCACATACATTCGTTTCCCCTGTTGGAGAGGAATGCACACGACACACGCCTCTAACAGCCGAAATCTACGCAGATCACTGTTATATATAACTTTATGATTAATGCCTTTTCGTATGAAGATTGCGACGCCCCCCCCTTGAGTGGAGTTGGGTCGATCTCTTCTAACGATATTGTAATTGTTGTTAGTCAACTTATGTTTCTGGTTCAGCTTAGTTTCGCTGGCCATAAACACATCTGGACTCTGGTCTTTCAACAATTGGAAAAGATTAGCTCTACGTTCGGTCCTAATCAGTGAATTTACATTCACAGCAAGGATCCTAAGAGGCCTCTCCGACAGCGCGCCTTTAACCTCTAATTTGCGTTAAGCTAGGCAAAACAGAGTAGATATAGTCCACCCTATTCGCCTGCTCCCTTATCTCTTTCTGAAGTCCTGTCAACTGACCTTGAATTGCCAGCAACATGCTTCTTATTTCGGCCTGAGCGTCCGGAGCCCTAGGCACGAGGGCCGGTTGGGCTACCTTAGCTGCAGGCTGTACCGTGTTTCCCCTTCCTGCCGCCATTTGGGCGTAGGAGATCTGGGGATTGACGGGTGTTGTTGTAGGAGCACGCGTTGATGGGCGTACCACTACCGCTGTCTGCCTAGCTGCTTTATTAGTACGAATTTGCTGAAAGGCTGAGCAACCCCGATAATTAGCAGGGTGCCCCTCCTTTCCGCAAAGTGCACATTTAAGCTGGGTCATATCATCGACCCTTTCCTCACCGAGTTTACACTCCCCCTTAATGTGGTTCTCACCACACTTCACGCAGCGTGACTGCATTTCGCAGTTTGCTGCAGCGTGGCCGAACCTTTGGCAGCGCATGCATTGAAGCATGTCGCCGCGTCTCTTTAATTTATCCCAAGTTACAACCTGGTAGTTGAGGACGGAGATACTCCTCAAACTATCCAGTTTGCTGCTGGGCGAAAGTTGAACCAGGAAGAACGGCAAAGACCGCTTCTCCCGTCTGGCTCTGACTGTGGTAAACGGCTTGACCCCGATAAACTCGAGATCGCCGCTCGCTTTTTCACGGAGCTCCTTATAGAGCACCTCTGGTTCCGTGCAGGAATCTATGCCCTTCAAGAGGACCGTTTGACATTTATCCACTTTGGGGGTAAAACTGAAGAACTCAGTCGTGGATTGTTTTAGCAAATCTTTTATAATTTTGTGCTGCGCCACTGTGGTGCAGTGGATAGCATGCCTATCGTTGCTTAAGCGTTTAATATAAAAATTTTGGCCTATGGCCGACTTACACAGTTCAATGGTATCCTTTAACTCCATCTTATAAGTATTGATGGGTGGCACCTTTTCCTTCTTGTTGTTTGTGGGCTGTGGCTGCTGCTGATGTTCGCTCTGCTGCTTCGCCTGCTGTTGTTTCTGCTGCTGCTGGTTCTGCTGCTGTTGTTTTTGTCGCTGGTTGGTCTGCTGCTGCTGCTGCTTATTTTGTTGCTTATTTTCATGGTTCTGTTGTTGTTGCTTATGTTTTTGTTGCTGCTGTGACTGTTCGTTTTGCAGCTGTTGTTGTGGCTGCTTCTGTTGTGGCAGCTGTTCTTGTTGCTGCTGTTCTAGTGGGTTTCGTTGTTGCTGCTGTGAAGCCACTTGATTATGCGCCCCTTGCTGTGGCGCCTGCTCTCCTTTCCTCTGCTCGCGCTCCTGTTTTTCTTTCTCGCGACGAGCTTCTTGCTTAGCTTTTAGTTTTTCTATCAGGGGCGTGAGCATGGCATTGAGACGTTCCATCTCCCCCTGTATAGCACCGATCTTTTCATTGATGGCCTGCTCCTCTGCTATTTCTTGTGCCTCGCATTCTTCCTCGGAGGACGCCTCTGGTGAGGTTAAGTCAACAAACAGGTTGTTGTTGCTTTCACCTGTGGTATACAAACCCTCGCCACCTTCGGACATGTATTCAATGTCGTCATCGGATGGCGAGGTGTTTAGCTGTCGTTGGATCTTTGCTGCTGCTGTAGTTTTTGCTGTGCGCGCCGTCTCCTTCACCCCGGCTGGCAGCTGGGCTGAGGTGATGGTGGAGCGGCGCTTGACGAGGTTCGGCGCACAGCTAATCCTCTTCCTCCTCTTGTTCTTGGTGTCGGCTGTCGGTGCCGTTGGTGCATTTGCCGTTGTTGCTACGGCATTCGACGACGGTATGGCTGGTGGTGCCATCGCCTTCTTTGATGTTGTTGGTGCTGGTGCACTTGCTGTTGCTAAGGCTGGTGGTGGTGCCATAGCTTGCTTGCTTGTTGTTGTTGTTGTTGGGACACCTTTCGATGCCCCTGCCGTTTTCTTGCTTTCCATTAGCCGCTTATCCCTCTCGATGATGTTTTCCACCTCTCGATTATGGAAAAAAGCGGCCAAAAATTTACTGCCCGACTGGGACTCGAACCCACTACCTCCGGATTCTCGGTCCGCCACCTCTACTACTGAGCTGTAGTCGCTATTGAAAATAGCTTGGTTTAAATTAAACTTGATTAGATCACACCGAATATACTAGTTGAATAAACTGGGAAGCCGAAAACGTCTACACACTTCCACAGTACGAGATCGACTGAATTTATGTCTATTATATAGTCATAGTGGACAGTTTTTTTCTTTTGCACATAGGAACAATATATCGAATTCTTAAAGGACCATTCACATGAGAGCGACCAACGAACGACGAATAAACGAACAAACTGGGATTTAACACATTAATAAACCAAAATTCTTCGAAAAAACAAGACAAAATGGTCGAGATCTAACTTACGTCAATGTTGAGGTAGAAAAAATTGCATTTCAATTGTTAAAATTAGAGAAATTTGATAAATCGATTTGGTCGTTGCGAATTAAATCTATTCGCAACGACCAATTTGTTTCCTCAAATTTCTCTTATTTTAGCTCATAAACTGAAAATTTTAGTAACTCAACATTAACGTTAATTAAATATCTACCATTTTATTTAGTTTTTTCGAAGAATTTTTGTTTATAAATGTGTTAAATCCCGTTTTGTTCGTTTATTTGTCGTTCGTTGTTCGCTCTCATGTGAATGGCCCTTAAGAGTGTTCAGAAATGAAATGATCATTTCATAAAAAAGATTGTGAAGCGTGTACATGTCCGATCAAAACGATCAAGGTGTCCAAGGACATAAAAACCTGTTCTCTAAAGCATACACGGAAAGAATTGAAAAATCACCAATTGAAAAATTTGCAGTTGCAATTTACGAAACATGTTTAATTCGTTTATCAAGACATTTTAATCCCAAATGAATACAAAAATTGGTAACAGTCAAAACGTAGCAATTTACAAAATTTGTTTCTTCGCGATTTGCAATTAAAATCCATGATTCAAGTTTGTACTTTTCAAAGCAAAATACAACTGTTTTGGCGTAATTTACTCTCCAAAAGCATAATTTCACAAACAGCATTTAAAAATATTGATTTGCGATAAAATTTTAGTAATTAACATTGCACAATCACTGAATTACGTTTTTTTGTCGTAGTTTGCAACTCCATGAGAATAGTTGCAAATCACCAACAAAAAATTCCTAAATCACGACTTTCTTGTCGCAATTTACTTCTCAAAGAAATAAAGCACCACGACATGGCAGGTATCTAATCATCAATGCGTGACACCAACGATCTGTAATGCAAATTGGCTTGGTGGTTGCATGCTCGCTCCACAACTGGAAGGTTGCGAGTTCAAATCCAAAGTAGAGTAAGCGTAAAGTATTTATTTCAAATAAATTAAATTAAATGTGTATACCTGCAAAATGAAGGGTTAGAGCAGGATTGATTTTTCAAGTTGCAATATCACGAAATAAAAGTGGTGATCACAAATCTTTTTTGCAAATTTACAAATTGTGATTGAGGAATATTTGGATCAAATTGCGATTTGTTGTTCGCAATTTTTGTTTTCTCTCGATAGCATAATTGATACTTAAAGAGGGTTGATTTACGATTTTTGAGTATCAATTTCTTCATTTTGCTCAGTTTATCAAATTGCAAAAAAATAATCGTAATATACGAAATCCGAAGCCAAGGTATAAATCGGGATTCATTTGTCGTAATTTGCAGCTCATTTTTCGTGATCCAAGAATTCTTTCCGTGTACTTGGAAAAAAAAATTAATTTGGTAAATGCCTTTAAGATAACAAGAATATGTAAATTTTATACATATGTAACTGTATTTTTTTTGACAATTTTTTTATGGATATAAATTCAATTTATTATTCACAATTTGCGTGATAGTTAAATAATCATTATTTTATCATTTGATATTGAAATTTGTAATTAAAATAATAAATGCACTTTTTGACAGAAAATTCATGTAAATTTGGAAGTTAAAATCAGTTACTTTTAGAAAATGTTTTTTTTTTTTGGTACAATAACATGCCTACAAGTGACCAATTAGCTAGTAAAAATACAAAGTTTTATAAAACGAAGTAGGTATCTGATGAATGTGAAAAAAAAAACAGTCTTATAAATGCAAAGAAAAAGTTAGCACTCCTAAGAGCAGTTTTTAAGAAAAAATTAGATTTTATTTAATGGGTGTTTAACATTATAATAAAAAAAAAATAAATTATTCTAGATTCGTTAGGTTTTTAAAATATTTACATATTTCTTAAAACAACGAAAATATTTTTTTTTTTAAATGTTGGTTTTCAATAGGCCCCAGTTAGGTACCTTTTAACTGTAAAAAGTTTAGTTAACGCGTATTGAAATCTTTTATTGTATTTTTTAGAGAGTCGTTTTTATCTTTTCACTGAGTTAAGATGACTTGCAACAGATTCAACAAGTTTTTTTGTGTAATTGGGGCTTATTTTATTCCATTCCTGCAGTAAAACTCTCTTCTAGTCACTGTCGTTGAAAATCTCAATTAAAATTTCCAATTTTTTTTCCACAACTTGGCAATTATCTTTAAGTTCGGTGATTGTGATGAGACAATTATTATGCAACAGCCATTCACTAACTATTTCAGCCGAGTGCTTCAGATTATTGTCTTCATAGAAATAAAAAGTGTTTCAATTCCAACAATTTGAGCATTGTTTTTAAAATTGTTGTTTAAAATATCTAAAAAATGATATCTGAAAATTATTCCTTCAATGATATTTAAGGTGCCAACCCCAGAAGCTGAGCAAGCACACCAACCAAACCATTATCAAAAGGCACCGTAGTGCCTAGCTAAGTTCGTGGCACTACACCCTTTTTACAGGAACAAACTCAGGTGATTTTTGACTCCCCTCATACTTCAGTACCGATAAAGTCAGAAACTTTATATTCGCAGTATTTGCTGAACTAGTCAAACACAGTCTACTCACTAAATTTCTTCTCCTTAGAATAAGTAGTTCCTCAGATATAGGACTTCAAAAATCACTAAAACCGTAAATGACTCACTGATTCACTGACTGACTCACTCACTCACTGACAGATCATCAAAATTATTGAGTATTCCCGAAACCGTAGAACCTTGAAATTTCGCAAAACGGTAGGTCTTATAGCGTATACAAAGGAAAATCTCAAAATTTCCATTCCGGGGGCGTGGCATCCATCCACTTTCTCAAAAATGCATACAAATTATATGGAGCACTTTTGATTGTTGTAGAGGAATGAAAATTAGCAGAGCAAAAGGGTTTGAGACCCATATAAAGAAAAAAATTGAAAATTTAAGAGTTGTCTTTCAGAGGGTGTGGCATCCACCCCCTTTCTCAAAAATTCTTATAAATTGTATCGGGTACTTCCGACTGCTACAGAAGGATGAAAATTGGTTGATCGGTAGGGTTTGAAGTTAATACAATGATGAAAGTAAAAATCTAAAAATTGTCCACTCAGGGGGCGTGGCATACACTCACTTTTTAAAAAATTTTATCAATTTTATAGTGCACCTCCAAATATGGAAGAGCGATTAAAATTGTTAGAACGATAGAACTGACGAGCACATACAGAGAAAAATGAAAACATTGAGAATTTCCATTCAGGGAGCGTGGCATCCACCCACTTTTTCAGAATTGCTAATATTTATATATGTAGAGCAATTTTGGTTGTTGTAGAAGAATGAAATTTGGTAGGGTTGTAGGGCTTGGTTTTCACCTGGAAAAATAAAATCAATCTTTGCAAAAAGGAGTGAAATCACAAATAAAACAGACATTTAAAAAAAGAGCTAAGTTCTTATATGTACAAAAAATATGGCGAAATAGCCACAGCCACAAAAAGTTATAAGATCTTTAATAAATGCCAAGTTTAAAGTTCATTGAGTTTATAATATCAAATATCTTAAGTAGAGTAATATCAAAACTACTCCAAATTATGACAAAAAATTGGTATTTAATGATAACTGTTTGAAATTTTGGTGGATTTACTTGGCAAGTTTACTCTTAATTACTTAGTTACTCATTTAAAATGTATGAAAACTTGACCAGTGAACCCACTAAATTTCAATCAGTAATCATTAAATACCAAATTTCTGTCATAATTTGGAGTAGTTTCGATATTACTCTACTTAAAATATTTGATGTTATGACCATTGTATATAAATTCTATAGTATTCTCATGAAGAAAAAAAGCTCGTGGCCATCTATGCGTCCAAATATAATACTAATTTTTGTCGAGGGATCTCGGTAAGGCGATCACAGCGAACCTATCGACCAAATGTCTACCTAAAAAATCGTGTTTCATGAGAATACTATAGATTGGATATACAATGTTATGACCTTAATGAACCTTATATGTACTTTGTATTTATTTAAGATCTCATTATTTTTTGTGGCTGGCTTTTGACGCAAATGTTTCTTGTATATAAGAACTTGGCTCTTTTTCTAACATTTTTTGTTGCGATATGATTTTCTCCGTGTGGAACTGTGAAAAATAAGGAAAATTTAATTTGAAAATTATGAACTACATAATTTTTTAAAATTTCAAATTTCAGTAGGGTAAATAAGGGTAAACAATTAGTAAAGTCTAGAATCTATTTTTCAATCATGAAATGATTGAAATTCTTTTTCTTTGTACTTTTCAAAGAAAATACCAACGAAAATGTATTTTAAAATCAAAAATTAAAAAAAAAAAATATTTTAAGAAATGTGCAGATTTCAAAAAATCACTACACTAAAAATAAAGGTTGAACACAAAACTTGTAAAAATTTATTGAAAACAAAATAGTTGTACTGAATTTATGCATACAAACTGCTGTCAAGTGTCACTTTTGTCACATGCCCGACATGTTCGAAACTTGAATTTAAAAATCAAATTTACATGTTGAAAAACTTTGTCTTTATGGTGGTAATCGTGTATTTAAGCATTATGTACCTACAACCTACATTGTATTTACTGCACATTAATTGGGAAATGCTCGAAATAAACCGACCTTTTCCCATGGCGATTAGTCATGAGCATTGATTTCCGTTTTGGAAATGTAATTTCTTTTTTATTGGGAACCAATCGGGCAGCTAGGTTCCTAAAATCTTCAAATCAAATCTTTGAATATCAATACCTTTCTTGGCTTTCAGTTTAGCCATACATTTATTTAAGAACTCAATTTGCTTCAAATTCTGATAAAATATATTAATATCATATGGTTACCATTTTTCATGGAATGCAAGTTTTCCAGTTCAGAAAGTTATGTCGTGTATGCTATTTGTTTTCAATTTATCCAATACCAAATATATCTTCCTTAACTTTTTTGACACAAGAAAGCCCTCAGGAAAATTTAACATCATTTTTAGATTTAAAGAATCACACCTAATACAAAGGTACTAATTCATCTAGGAGCTCAAACTTCAGCAATGTATAGCGATTAAGCATATTTGTCTATCTTTTTTGTAGCAATAAATTACCCCTTAATATAATATCGTGAGACTTTAGGAATATGTTAATCCAACACAAAAAAAAATCAATACCAACATTATTATAACTTTGATTTCGTGGAAATATATAAAAAGCCATAAATAATAATGCCTCCCAACAATATAAGCCCCAAAAACAAGTTAATCCATCAATTTCAACAAATACTTTGTCCTTTAGTTCCCAAACTTTGTGGAAATTTTCCCTATCGAAAAAGTTTAATTTAGAAACTCCATTACCGCAGTAAATCCATTTATATTGCTTTACACGTCTAACAACACGTGTTCCAAAACACCTTCAAATATAATGAACCTTAATACAACACGCAACACACCAAAAAACAACAGAGCGTCCCTTTTAAATACTAACAAGTACCTATACCTACTTACCTATACCTCCAAAAAATATCGAATTGCCTTCAAATTGTAATATATTAACCGAAAAGTGTGTGCTTTGCCATTGAGCTTCAGTTTGTTTTTCCCCAAAAAGTGCTTGGAGAAAATAATTATTGAAAAAGTTTCCTTTAAATTAATTAATCGAGGGGGTATGGTAGGTTCGCAGCAGATGTTAAACTTTCAATTTAATTTTATTAATAATAAAATAATCAACCACAATATACAAATTTGCAAAAGCTATTTAATGATTGGGGCCATAAAAGTTTATGGCCAAAAAAATCCGTACGAGAGCACATTTTAATTTAAATATTAAAAAAGTCTTATGTTCTTTTATTATTTTTTATTTTTTTTTTGCAGAACATCGAATTCCGGTTACGAAAAATGGAAGAAGCATCGGAACAGATTTTGTCGCATTTAGCTGTAATCCATCGATTCATGTCTGTCCACACCACTCTTCCTTCGGACGACCTTCATAATTCAAATGTGAATATCACTTCTGCCATTGGTCCTGGTGATATGCAACGGTTCCGGGCTGTTTCCGAAACAGAAAACATGAATAGTTTACAAGTAAGAGAGAAAAAAAAAAAAAACAACCACCGAGCTTTACATAAATCCTCTTTAAGGTTTTCGATTTCGACTTACTCAACATTTTTTTTTTTTGTCGTATTATAGGTGACAAATCGAAAGAAATTCAACCGATCTCTGACGGAAGTGAGACCGGATGCATACATCTTTGATGATGGTACGCATTTCGAAGTAGTTCCTGTGCCTGAGGAACCAGATGAGGTTGTCAAATCGAGAGAAGCTTTAAATGAAAGTGTTGTGCGGAAGATTTCAGTTCAGTCAGAGGATTCTGATATTTATACAACAGCTATGTCACAAAGACCATCAACTTGCGAGACTGTTAAACGAACGCCTTATGTAACGGTGCGACAGGACACCGAAGCCAGCACGGAAAGCAAAGATACCCTAACGCCACTAGGGAACGATGATGAGCACACACTGATTGGGGATTCCGATGAAACCGCACCGGAATTAACCTTTGAAGGTATAATTTTTGATTGTGTTTTTGTTGTTTTAAAATCGAATATATTTCACTGATGCGGTTCGTTTCTATTATAATTTTGAAAAAAAACCAAATCCTTTGACATTAATGTTTTTAAGGTAAGGGATTCATCTGGTGTGATGGGTTCGTTTTATTTTTCGAATATTCACTGCCTGTGTTTGCTGGAAAAATTTGTCTGTTTTAATAAATATTTTGGTGTTAACGATTCATCAAAGCTGTGACTAAATGGCTCGGCGGTCTACATTAAATTTCTCGTGTCACCTTTATAAACTTTAACATAATATAACTCGGTCTTGACCTCCTTTAATAGTTGTAGTTTGCCCTGCTTTGTGTAACCATCACGAACGATTGAGTTATAAAAGAGTTGCCTATCTGCAGCTTTCTGCAACTGCTGCAGTCCAGTTTAAATTGAAAATTAGTAAAGTACAGTAAAATTGAAGCGGTTTTTTAACAATATATATTTTATTCTTAAATTCTTAAAACTTTTTTAAGGACAAATTTTGGAACGTAAAACTCAGTACCTAACATAACTTAAGTTGGATATAAAAACAATATTTCAAAAGAAATCTGCTCACCGGTTTGAGATATGTATTCAAATTTTTCAAAAAACAAATCAAAGTTTTTAATAACTCAAAAATTACTATTTTTATATTTTTATAGATACTCAATATAATTTCAACTTATTCAATTTGTACATTTGTACAAATAAATATAGGTAAATCCATTGAGTCGATTACAAATTTTGGAATTGTTCCATTTTTATCGAATATGGAAAATCTTCTACTTCAAATTTTCCATTTTCGATAGGAATGAAAAATTCCAAAATCCAATCGAAAACGACATTAACATACCAAACAAATTTTGATCAAAATCTGAGGAGCCATTTTTGATCAAAAATAAGATTTTAACGGCTTTTTAAAATTTTGTATGGAAGATACGGTTGATTTTTCATACAAGTAAAGTATTTTTTACCATATTCTAAAAAGTGTTGAAAAACCATAAAGTGCCTAGTATCAAAATCATCAACCGTGTCAATTCCAAACTATTAAATTTTCAAAACAAAAATGTTTGAATATTTTTTAAAGATTTCTTAAAATGATTCATACTGTTTTCAAGAAAATCAAAAATTAAAAAAATGGTTCTTTGAGAGGTGCCATAAATATCCAACCATTTTTTAATGTATTTACATAACACTGGTAGCCATTGCTATAAAAGTAATTTATTAATTTAAAAAAAAACAACAATTTGTGGAGCCTTTTATGAGAAAAAAAATAAGATTTGTTAAATATTGAACAAAACGTTTGCATATGGAGTACTGTTATTTTGTGTTCTTAAACGATATAAACAATACATAATTATTATTTTGAATACATTTTTCTAGTAAGGCATATATTTACATGAGAAAACCATTTTTCGAAAAATGGTTATTGATGGTACATACTACC
The DNA here is from genome assembly GCA_963921185.1 of Dasysyrphus tricinctus. NCBI lineage: Eukaryota > Metazoa > Arthropoda > Insecta > Diptera > Syrphidae > Dasysyrphus > Dasysyrphus tricinctus. The sequence goes on from OY992531.1 coordinate 49,316,270, forward strand.
ATAAAACCATTTTTGAATTTTCGATTTTCTTGAAAACGATATAACTGATATTGATAATTTTTTATTAAAAAGCTCTAAAAAGTTTAATAATACACATTCGCTATTCAAAAGACACCCGTTCCTGAAAACCAAAAGCTTTTGCTGCGTTTAGCTCATAATATATTTGCTCCCAAAGTAATTTTACTCAATTTTAAAGCTATTCGTTAGATGCGAATATCTAACGAACAGAGCTTCAAAACTGTTGCGGTTTTCAGTGCTGAATAGGAAATTAACAAACCTTTGCAAAAATGAAAAAAGTCACAAACATTTTTCATGGATTTCGAAAAAAAACATGGACTACCCCCTTGCCGTTAAAAAAAAAAACGACTTTTTTAAAAAGTTTTTGAAATAAATCGTGACTCGATTCTACCCTGCATTCGCTCGAGAATGATGGTTGCCATTACTTTTGGGAAAACGGACATAACGGTGATACCACGCCAATTGTTGAAATTCTTAGGGCCAGTTTTTCAGTTCAGGCTTTACTCTGAGTTAAATCAGAGTAAGCTAATCCTGAAAATAAATTAACCCTGAGTTAACTCAGGAACAGTTTTTCAGTTGAGGATTAACTTTATCTTTCCGCTGTCAAAATTCTGAGGCCAACTATGTGCGACACTATGGATATCACCCTTCTACGCCTTTTTCGCATAGAAATAGAGATGGCGCCACAACGAATTGCACTGGCAATAACTTTCAAATTCAATATCGAAATCGAGATGGCGCCACAACTAAAAGGACCCTCAATTTGGTGCCTGAGTTAACTCACCGAATTAGACGAGTTAACTCGGAGTTAACTTTTGATTTCAATTGACTGAAAAATACGTTTTTGGAGTTAACTCCGGTTTAACTCCGAGACTAGGATGATCTCGCACTGAAAAACTGGCCCTTATTGTCACCTTTCTTTGGCAGTTTAACAACCACAGCATCTTTCCAGAGATTTGGTTTGTATCAACTGATGTAGAATACCAGCCGTTCTGACGTGGTCAGCTTTCAGAATTTCAGCTGGTATTCCGTCAAGTCAAGCCGCTTTGTTATTTTTGACAAGAGTTATCGAAGACTGGATTTCCTGTACTGTAGGGGGTTCGATGTCAAAACCCCTACGCAACGGAATACTCACTAAGCAGGGCACATAAATGGTCCTTCCATCTGTGTAGCTGATCTTCAATTATTGATATCAAGAGTATCACATTCATTGCAGGGTGATTGGTGTTGCTTGTTTTTCCAATAATATCCTTGTATATTTGGTAAAACTCCCGGATATCTCGTTTTCTTAGGGCCAGTTTTTCAGTGCGAGATCATCCTAGTCTCGGGGTTAAACCGGAGTTAACCCCAAAAACGTGTTTGAAATTAAAAGTTAACTCCGAGTTAACTCAGGCACAAAATTGAGGGTATTTTTAGTTGTGGCGCCATCTCGATTTCGATATTGAATTTGAAAGTTATTGCCAGTGCAATTCGTTGTGGCGCCATCTCTATTCCTATGCGTAAAAGGCGTAGAAGGGTGATATCCATAGTGTCGCACATCGTTGGCCTCAGAATTTTGACAGCTGAAAGATAAAGTTAATCCTCAACTGAAAAACTGTTCCTGATTTAACTCAGGGTTAATTTATTTTCAGGATTAGCTAACTCTGATTTAACTCAGAGTAAAGCCGGAATTGAAAAACTGGCCCTTAGAGTGTTTTCAGCATTATCTGCGAGCTCTTCTAACCTCACCCTCCTGTCACGTCTCGCACAGCGATTGACCATCTTGTGTGCTGGGCGATACTCGCTTCGCAATTAAGCCTTTCGTTGAGCATCTGCTGGGGCTTCAGTTTGCATTTTCAACTATTTGCGAGGCTCGATTTTATCCTAGGTGTCTTGGGATATCCAAAAGTCTCTAACTCTCGTCCGCCTGAGGTACAGTTTCAGATCCAGCCTCCATCCTTTTCAAATCACCCCATTTCTCATCAATTGTTGAATGTTGAATTCCGTTTAATGACGAGGCTCTGTTGTTAAGGTTGGTGACAAAGTTACGCAGGGCCGGATAAGCTATACGTGCAAGCGGTGCAAGTGCACAGGGTGCTGAACCCAGTGGATCAATTTTTTAGAAAATTACCCCTCCCGCCTGAACGGTAGGAAATAGACCCTACCTCCGATACGATTTTTTGTTGGTCTGAATGTAATCTATTAGTTCTGATTTTTTTTTCGCGTGTTATGAGAATAACCCTAACTCCATTATTTGTACCTTGAAGTGTGAAAAGGGAGACCAGGGGGGTGAAATAAAAATCTAAAAAAATTAGGAAAATTTTGTTTCTCTATTTAGAGTCATTTTATGCCTATCCAAGTTGGAATTTAAAAAAAAAAACCGATATAAAGACCACCCTAATACACACATATGTATGTTTATTAGGGTGGTCCTTAAAATAAGATGGATTAATTGTAACGATGGAGGAGATATTGATTTACCTCGAGTCTTTGCCACCAAAAATCTTATTTGAAACAATAGATAGCTATCTTGTGTTTTTATCAACAATAATGTGCCATGCATCGACTATATCAATGTTTACGAAACACTACAACTTAAATCCCAAAAACCACCCAATCGATTGAAACTTAACTAGCTTTAAGAATACCCTTGCATAGAAAAAGTAAATTAATTAACTAATAGCTACATTTTCAATGCTGAACCACTTTCAATCATTAAACTATGCACGAACCTGTTACCTTACCCAGCAGTGTACTTTATATTTCTTGTAAATTGCTGGATTGGACCAGAAGCATACAATAAACAGATTTGATTAGATTTTCCACTTTAAACAATTTGTTTAAGATTCATGAAAAATAATCATATTTGAATTGGATATCCTTCAAACCAACCATACTGTTCTTCAAACCATTCAAATAGGGGGATCATATTTTTAAAACACTCACAAAGCTACACAATTTCTGATAAAAATATTTTCTGTTTTCCTTTCAGCTGCCAAACATCGTGCCATGCGGCAACGAACTGTGTCCTTATGCCGGAGAAATTCTGAAACAACACCTGTTTACGACCAACTAAATCGTTCCCACATAAGTCTAAATCAAATAACGATGTCCAAACGGCAGCTGAGTCTGACTCAATCCGAGCCTGAAAGTGAAAAGGAGCAGACAGGTGAGCCATATTATTTAAGAACAAAAAAGATGAGAAACATCCTTGAGTACTTTCATTTTCGTTTTTATTAATTTACTTCCTCAATTTATTTTTGAAGTAGGAAAATCAATGTTGCATGCAAAACCCACCCGAAATATCCTTCTCAAACTACACTCGGAATACACTTCAATTACGGACGAATTGGAAAGTGTTTGCCACTTGATGACATCTCCGACAGCATCGCTTCCAGGCAAAGGTACATACAGACATTCCCAATTAATTTCTATTTTTTTCTTTCGAATTTTACATGATTCTAAATTACTTCCTTGAAACTTACTCAATCCTCCTCTGTCCTCAATTCCTCATCCATCTATGAACACAGGTCCAACTGACCGTCACAAACACGAACTGTCCAAGGCGGAGGTTGCCGCCCTCTTGGAAAAGAAGCATCTGACGGAGTGTGAGGAGAACGATTATAGAATGCTGGAAGGACTATTTCAGGCTCGAGTTTCTGTCGACGACACAGATGACTCTACTGAGGTGAGGAAATAAAATAATAATAAATTTAATATAAACACAGAAAAGTGATTCCGATTCGTCGGTCGGTCGGTCGGTTGTAATAAATCTGTGAGATATCTACTTTTTGAGAATTTAAATTGATGAATAATTTATGTCTTAATATTGAGACATCGCACTGAGACCACAGACCAAGGCTAAAACAATAACTACACCAATGCCCTGCTTAATGGAGTGAATTGGAATTTAAATGATTACAAAGTTTTGTTTTAATTTGTTGCTTTTAATGAAAACTATGGGAATAAATCAGTTTATTTGCTTAGTCAAGTTTTTCTCAGTCAGTGGTCTTTATAGAAAGTTCTTTGCCAAAATTGTTTTATTACAAATTCAAAACTTCAAAGTATTATCAACGGTTGGTATTGAGTTGATTTAGTACTTTCAACTACAAAGGAATAGAATAATGAATGATAATATCCTTAAGAGATGAAATTTCTCACGGTGAGTTCAGTCCTATAAAATACATAAATTATAGCAGCTTTTCGTTAAATGAAAAGTTTTTTAAGTAAATATTTGAATAATTTGGCAATCGATTACCTTAGAAGAGGCTATAGTTGTAAATGTTTCCAAGAAACATTAATTTACAAGACAATTTTATGTATGTATATCTTCTATTTTATATAAGTTCTAAGAATGTTTATTAATGGGCAATTATCCAAGTAGATATCAAGGTCAAGGACATAGATCTTATTTACTAAAAGAAATAACAATTGTGAAAAAGCTTATCTAATGATTTATTTACTAGTTCGTGGATTTAGTTTCATAATTTATTCTCTTTCAACGGATGAGAGTGCACGTTTTTTCAATTGATTTGAATACTAAATAATTAAAACAGTATACCCTGGGTGACCCCTAATTCGTGCGTCTTATTTTGGGGAATGATTCCTGGGATCATTTTAAAAAAATGAGTATAGTGGGAAACTCTATCTCCCTCTTCTGTGGCAGGGGGGGGGATTAATTTTTGAAAAATTGACTTTAAATGCGCAAACAAAAATATTAAAAATCAACAAAAGCACATACAATAATGTGCAATAACTTTTTTGATAGATAGTAGCCGCATTTCATTATCCACAATGATCTGATCCGGATCAATTTTTAACACGTGATTACAAAAACAACATGGGATCCTGCTTTTTATCTGGATCTATTTCAATGATCCAAAAACTACTATTGTGAATGTGTCTCAATAGTGCCAAGATCCTTCTGATCCGGATCAGATCATGAGGATAATAAAATGCGGCTAATATTCCATTCCTCTATTTGTTTTTGAAAACAAGAGTTATTAAAGTGAATAGTTTTTGAGAGGTTGAGGTTGAAATTCTGGTATAGTCAAAATTTTTCTTGCAATTCTGCTTCCTTATCATAGCCGGTACTATCGACTTGTCGGAATTTTTCCCATACAGAGAAGTCGATATAAAATATAAATCGACATTTTAACCAGTTGACATTTTGACTTGTCGATATTTTGTCTGTCGGTCATTTGAAAGTAACCTAAAGAACAAAGCTCTGCCTGAAATGTTTGCACGGAATAACTATAAACTCAAGAATCATAAATTCTTGTCTGATTTTTTAACAGGAACTTAACAGTTTTTTGATGCTTTGGAAAATTTAAGGCTATGTTTAAGACACAAGTTCTTATTTGATTCTTATAATAATTAACTTATTTAGGTAGTTATTAATTTTATATAACCTTTTGTTTAGCTTCAAGAAAGTTCAATAGAACGCATTTTTGCTGCCTACTTACATTACACCTTATATTTCGAACTTTTAAATGCCTCATTTTCTGGATGTTTTATTATTGTATCAATATTAAAACACTTTACAGACCCTGAATAATGGGCAATTAAGACGTCAAAATATATAGGCAACAAAAATAAATTACAAAAAATGCGATTTATTGAACTATGACAATGCGATATGTAAACATCATTCCCTAAACTATGATCTAATCAAAATGTCGACTTTCAAAATGTCGACTTTTAAAATGTCGACTGTTGAAATCGCGATTCATTAAATCTCGATCACTGTCGACTTTTTGAGAATCGACATGTAGACCAGGAAAAATAGCACAAATCGTATGGGGAACCTTGAAAAAATTAGTTCATGAAATATTAAAAATGGACTCGACGCAAAATTGCAACCTCTATAACATATCCAAAGTCCCCCAAAATCCCCGCATTGGCTTTTTGTGTAGATGCATTTGAAGAGGTGCAGACGGGGAGAATTTGGAGGTCTATCAAACTAAAATATTTGTTTGGGTAAAACCTGATCATATGATACATGCTTTAAGGGTAGTTTTTAACGCTGAATCTAATGAAACCAAATTCAAAACGATACAAACACCCAAAAAAAAGTTATAGTCCTTTTTATGTATTGATGACTTTTTTTCAGGTACAACAGGTAAAATATTACCGAAAACCCTTTGAAAATAACGGTATGTTAATGAAACTTGGAATGAATGTTTCATTTCTCATAGGAACTAAGAATCAAGAGAGTCCCTAAAAATATCCATGGTGAAAGGGTGTTTTTTTAAGGGGGAGGGGCAACAAAGAATGTTAACCATAACACCCACGTAAAAACTCTTACATTCATGAAACTCGCCAAAAATATTAAACTCTTCATGGCAACCAAGAATCAAAATAGTCCATACAAATATCTTTGTTCTAATAGTGTTTTTGGTGACTGTTAACTTTTGACTTGTTCTACGGAAAATACGATTTCAAAAATTAATTTTTGCTTGAAAAGGCCCATAACTTTGTTAAGAGTGCTTGTATCATTTTAGATTTGCTTTTATTAGATTCAACGTTAAAAAATACCCTTAAATCATATACCATACTTTGTGTATATACCTCAATTACACCAAATCGGAATTTTGGCTCAAATCTTCCAACTTCTTCCCAGATTTTCCCTCTCTTTAATAAAAAACCCCAGAACAAATATATTAATGAGGACTATTTTGATTCTTGGTTGCCATGACAAATTATATATTTTTGGCGAATTTCATGAGTGTAAGAGTTTTTTCGTGGGTGTTATGGTTAACATTCTACACTTGCCCCTCCCCCTTAAAAAAACACGCTTTGACCATGGATATTTTTAGGGACTCTCTTGATTCTTAGTTCCAATGACAAATGAAACATTCATTCCAAGTTTCATTAACATACCGTTATTTTCAAAGGGTTTTCGGTAATATTTTACCTGTTGTACCTGAAAAAAAGTCATCAATACATAAAAAGGACTATAACTTCTTTTTGGGTGGTTGTATCATTTTGAATTTGGTTTCATTAGATACAGCGTTAAAAACTACCCTTAAAGCATGTATCATATGATCAGGTTTTACCCAAACAAATATTTTAGTTTGATAGACCTCCAAATTCTCCCCGTCTGCACCTCTTCAAATGCATCTACACAAAAAGCCAATGCGGGGATTTTGGGGGACTTTGGATAAGTTATAGAGGTTGCAATTCTGCGTCGATTCCAATTTTAATATTTCATGAATTAATTTTTTCAACCTCGGAACCTATTTTTCCTGGCCTAATGTTGAAAAATCGACATTTTAAAACGTTGGTAAAATTTGTGTCTATATTTTGATCTGTCAGTCTTTTAACCAGTCGAGATTTTAAAAGTCGATCTTATGGAGTCGATATTTTAAAAGTCGACATATCGTACCCAATCCCATTGAAGATGAGAAAACCGCGGAGTGCTATTAAATTGGAGAGTGCATTTTTGAGAGGGGGGTGCAAAAGCACCCTTTTTGGCTTTTTGCATATAACTCGAAAACGAAGCAAAATTTCGAGATAATTCTCAGAACCTTTTTTGTAGAGAATAAAATTTAGCGTCGAAATGGATTTTTGAAAAAAAATTTAAAAAATTTTTAGTTAGCTAATTTAAAAAAGAAATGTGAAAAATCGCATTTTCAAGTCAAGTTTCAAATTTTTCGCAGTTTTAGGGCTGCCATCTAATTTTTTCAAAATTTAAAATAATTGCCTAAGCCAACACACTTGCTTTTACAAAGCCGGGTTATGAACACATGTAAGCTTATACCTTCTTGAACATGAAAAAAAAATAGTTCCAGACAAGTTTTGCGGTTGAAAGTCCTTGCCAGACGAGCTCAACTTTTTCAAAGTAGGTATTATAAGAAATAACTTTTTTTTTATTTCAAATAACTGTCAAACCTTGTTCTACAAAGCCGGGTTTTCAATATATGCTAGCTAATGTCTCCTTAAATAGAGAGGCCCTTAATGTTTTAATGTTGGTGATTTTTTTTTCCCTTTTGTTTTCTAATTTTTTAAATAATTATCAAAACTAACAAATCTACTTTCACAAACCGGGGTATTTGGTAGTTTATGCCTTTCGTTATATGGACAAAATAGTGCCAGACGAGTTAGGTATTCCAAAATAAAAAAAGTTATTTCTTTAATACCTACTTAGAAAATGTTTAGCTGGTCTGGCAAGGACCTTCAACCGTAAAACTGGTCTAACACAATTTTTTGTATGTTCGAGAAGGTATACGCTAACATGTGCTCAAAACCCGGCTTTGTAAAAGTTTGAAAAATTAGATGGCAACCCTAAAACTGCGAAAAATTTGAAACTTGACTTTTATTTTTGACTCAACTGGTCATGACTCCCTAATACACCCAGTTTGAGTGTATAATCTAACAAGTCCATCAAAATAGCCAAAAATGCCATTTATAAAGCTTTAAAAACTTTACATCAGCCTAGTTTTAAAGAAAATTTAATTATCTTTCTTTTATATGAAGCAATGCCTATACCTATCTCTGCTGGTAAGAAAGTTATAAGCAAATACGTAAAAAAAAAAAACAAAACAAAAAATGCGATTTTTCACATTTTTTTGCAATGCTTTTTTTAAAAATTAGCTAACTAAAATTTTTTTTTCAAAAATCCATTTCGACGGTAAATTTTATTCTCTACAAAAAGGGTTTTAAGAATTATCTCGAAATTTTGCTTCGTTTTCGAGTTATATGCAAAAAGCCAAAAAGGGTGCTTTGAACCTCCCTCTCAAAAATGCACCCTCCAATTTAATAGCACTCCGTGGTTTTCTCATCTTCAATGACCCCTTTGATGATTTTTACCTTAAAATTCCGTAAACGTCTTACTTCCTTATTATATGAAATAATCAATAGCCTAATAAGACATAGTGTCCGGTTATAACACCAATCATGGAGCTAATGTGCAATCTACTTAGAGACATCAAACACTTATCGCCTTAAATCCATTACTGGCCAGATTTGTTTTTTTGCCAAACAAGTGGTGATATCGTTCCACCTAAGTTTGTTCTCTCTAATGCATCTTGCTTCAGCAAAAGTTTGCAAGTAGCGATGGGTATACCTGCATATATCTGCTTTGGTAGGTAGGAGAGGTAGAGTTATTGTTCCACTTTTAGCGAGTTCATCGGCCTTACAATTACCTGGGATGTCCCTATGCCCCGGCAACCAACACAGATGAATGTTAAACTGCTGCGCCATCTCCAGCAGAGATGGAGATGGCTGCATAGCAGTACCATCCCCCTTTAAAAAATGCTTAAACATTGTTGTTGTTTATTTTCGGCAGTAAAAAAGGCTTTTGAAAATAGAAAAACTAAGCTGAAATTTACTGATTAAAACTTTAAATGACAAATTTTGAAACAGAATTTCAACAGACAGAACTTAAAAAAGCTGCATTAAAAAAAAAAAAAAAACAGAATTGAAAAGCAGAATTTTAAAACCAGGATTTTGACCCGCACCCGATTTTAAGAAATTTAATTTAAAAAAAACAAAATTCTTAAATAAAATTCTGTATTTTTTTTTTCTTAGTTTTTGAGAAATTAAAAAAAAGTTACTTTTACCCATTGCTTGCTTTTTTTGTTATATTTTTGACGGAAACAAATTACCATTCATTATATAAAACCGTTTTTCGGGATTTTGTTTGTTAAGAAAAAGTAACCATTTTTACATCCGGTTTTCGATTTTCAACTAAGAATTAACAAGGGCATTGAATTTTAAATAAAAAATAGCACTAAATTACTCAAAATTAAAAAACAATCAACTTGAAAAAAATTTATATTTTTTTTAAGGATTTTGAATTCGAAATTTAATTTTTCAAGAATAAATTGAAAGTATTTGTAAAAATACAGGATAGCAGCGGTTGGCGTATACAGGGGTCAAGAACAAAAATTTAACCAAATCAGTACTAAGGCAGTTAAAAGCCTGGTTCAAAATTTCTTTTTTTTTTGACTTTGTGCTTTTCTTTGAATTAAGTTCTATTGGGCCCAGAAAAATATTGCCAAATTTCTTTCAGATATCAAAGCGTTGGGTCGTTTTTTTGGCAAGGTCAAATTTCTTTTTGAAAAATTCTGCTTTCAAAATTCTGATTTTTGAAAATATGTTTACATAACTCTGGAAAAACAGCTTATTGCTATCAAAGCGGTATCGGAGTGCTCGAAAAAAGGAGAGAATGAAAAAGAAAAAGCATTTTGAATACTAAAACAAACAAAAAGAGAATTTTTAAGAACAAAAAAAAAATATTGCTGATTTTGATAAGATTTTGGGGTTTTTTGAAATAATTTATTGTTAAATTGTGTGTATGGTGTTACCTACGTATTCCATTATTCAATCTATTTTTGCCTTAATTCTTTAAGTTATAATATAATATTATTAATTGTTGACCGAGTAGAGTTGAAAAATTTTATTTTTTTGTTTATTTTCGTTTATCACATTTTACATCTTTAATCGATTTTATGTAAATACTATCTATTTAGTTTGAGATTCCAAAAAGTAAAGTTAGAAAGAAAAAATAGAACTAATTGAGAACTTTCCATTTAATGTGTAGGTCAGAAGGTGTTACAACAACTGTGTCGAAACCTATGCAGGGAAAGAAAGAGTGTAGTGCAACAGTTATTATGGGATTTTCCCTGCATGAGATATAGACTTATGCCCATACAACAAAAAATGCACTCATTTAGACCTTTCCAATGAAAATGTAGGTCACAAAGTGTAACAACGATGGACCGCAATTCATGCTTTTTAGCTCATTCTCTTTTTTGTTTTTAAAAGCTTTGATATTTGAGAATTTAGAATATTTGCTTTCGATGAATAAGACAAAAGTATCAATTGTGCCAAAAAGTGGATTATACCATTTTTGCAATCACGGCCTCAAATATGAGATGTTTAAGAAAATACAGCTGGATTTTATTGTTAAATATTAAAAAAAAAAAAAAAACAGAATATTGAAAACCAGTATTTTAAAAGGCTGAATTTCAATTAACAGAACTGCATAATTTTGGAAAACAGACTTTCTAAAAAAAAATAAAAATTTTTAAAAACTACATTTTGGAGCAAGAATTTTGACCCCCTCCAGATCTTAAATATTATTTCATGTGCATCAAAAATGTTTACATATTTATGTATTTTTCTTTCCACATTAAAATAAAATGCACGACTTGATCGCACGTACTTGCTCTTTTGTTCAATTTGCTAAGAACTTTTAAAATGTGCAAATAATTATAGAAAAGCATTTAAATCGTTATTTTAACTATATAAAGCTCTGTTAAAATCGCTTAGAGCTCAAAAACAAGTATATATGTCATTTAATTACTTGATTAAATATAAATAAAATATATTCAAAAAACAATTTCAAATCGTTGAAGCTGTTTTCTAAAAATTAATTTTGTATACATATATAAAATTTTTGAAACATTTTTCAAAAAAAAAAAAATTGGTATGCCAATTTTGAGAATACATATATTAATATACATTTAAAACTAGAGTTTCAAAATAATTCATCAGTTTGAAATATTGAATTTTCAAAAAAAAAATTAATCTTTTTTTAAAAATCCAAAAAATAATATTTTTTTGTCCAAATTTCGACATGCAATATAGTTAACATTCCAAAGAAAGCTTTTTTGCAAAAACTTTGATTGAAGTAGTTTGAGCCCTTAATGAGAAAATGAAAATCTAAAATAAAAAAAGTTATATGGCAGGTACCGTTAATAACAGTTTTTGGTAAATTTTTGTTTTACCTGAAAGTGCACTATACCTATACAATAACACAATGATAATAAGCTTTTCCTTAACGGTTGTATGGCAAGTACCTAACCTACTGTTGTTTTTGGAGCTAAAAATTCAATTTCCCTTAACTTCAAAATTTGAAAAAAAAATTCCTTTAGCGACTTAGGATGTAGGTCCAGGTACGGACAGACAGACCGACATACAGAACTGTGCCACCCACTTTTTTGGTGTTCTCTATCATTGCAATGTCATGTTTGATTGTTATCTCGAATTTTTACTTGCGATTATAGGTACTATAAGGCAAGTTTTGGATTCGTGCAAAAAAAATTTTTGAGATAACAATCAAACATGATATTACGATGATAGAGAACACCAAAAAAGTGGGTGGCACAATTCTGTCTGTCTGTCTGTCCGTCTGTCTGTTCGTCTACAGCCTAAACGGCTCGATCGATTTTCTTCAAACTTGGTACATAGTGGTTTTTGGTGATTCTGCCGACACGTTTTTTTCATTTTTTTTTAGAACCAAAAATAACGGTACCTGCCATACATTTTTTTTTTGGCAAATTTACATAATCGTATTTTTCTCAAAAACGGCTCGACAACTTTTCTTAAAAAAAATTTAATAAATTTATTTTAGTAAAGGCTTTCTTTGGGTGGAAAACCATTTTTCAAAAATGGTTATTAATGGTACCTCCCAAGGAACCATTTTTTTAATTTTTGATTTTCTTCAAAATAGTATGACCGATTTCAATTATTTTTTTTATACAGAAGCTTCCAAAAAATTTTAACAGTTTTGTGTACCATTATTTTTGAAAAAATATTTTTTGGATTTTTAAAAAATATTTCCAAATTTTTTTTGGAAAATCAAATATTTCGAAGACGGCATTATAGATTTTCTTGAAACTCGATATTTAGGACTTCTTTAGTACACTCTAAAATATTTTTAGAAAAACTTTTACATTTATGAAAAAATAACGGTACCTTCCATACAAAAGTGAAAAAACCGCAAAGAAAAATATTTTTTTGCTTGAAAACGACTTCTACGATTTTGATTAAACTTTTTTCATATACTAGAATTAGTACGATCTACCATCAAAAATTATAAAATTTTACACATAGCAACTATTAGTAGTACCTGTCATAGAACTTATTTTTTTATTTTGAGTTTTCTCGTTATGAGCGCAACGGATTTAAATTAATTTTTTTGTCTACAAATTTTAGATAAGATTAAATAATATTGCATATCAAAATTTTCAAAAAAAAAGTTTTTGGATTTTTAAAAAAGGTTTCAAATTTTTTTTGAAAATTTGATATCTCAAAAACGGGTTGACAATTTTTTTCCAAATTTTGTTTTAATATACACATAAATATATAGTTTAAATTTGCGTACCAAAATTTGTTCTTAAAAATGTTTTATGAATTTTATATATAAAAAATTAATTATTTAAAAAACCGCTCCAACGATTTTAAAAATTGTTTTCCCATACAATCATATTCCATCATATATTAAGATGGCATACTTTTTTTTCACCTCAAACTGTCAAAAGAGTTGTTTTAGCTAATTTAAATGTCGTATTTCATGCTTCTCTACATTTTTCTCTCATAATAGCCTATTGAATAGACCTTTTCAAAAGGAACAATTACGTTTACGTGCAAGGGTTTTTATTATTGAATATGTTTGTTTGGCCCATAAGCATGCTTAAAACCGAAAATGCTACTAAATTCACCCATGCGTTTCTGAGAGAATGGTCACACTGGCCACTTTTCAGTATTTTTGGTATAACTCGAAAACTTAGGTGAATTTGACAATTTTACATATAATACTTTTTGTTCAAAATTAAATTTTCTATCGAAATGGATAGTTTGGAAAATTTCTTAAAAAAAATTAAGCAGGAAAAGTAATAGTCCAGTAACCTTGCAGTTTCATAGTACGTGCGTCAGGTCCGTTAGTTCTGATTTTTTGCTGAGTTATTTATGATGTTGGCCTAGTATTAAATCTGATTTTTCGACCTCGAGCGCCGAACGCAACATTGGTAAAAATAAAAAAAACGCGAATTTTTCGCGGTTTTTTCACTTATTGGCTATTCTAACCATTACGCCTTAACTTCCGAATAAAACATTGCTCTACGATTTCAACCTTACTAAATTTTCTTAAATTTGAGTCCAAAACCGGTTCTGTAGACATAACGGTTTCCAAGGGACGGCATTTCAAAATATAGCAATACAAAATTTAAAACAACAAGTAGTATATAAAACAGTATAATAACAAAAACATGGTCTTTGACATATGCTGCATCAAAGCAATAGAGCGTGTAGATTGGGCCAAAAGAAGAAAACAATAGTACCGGATGGGGGGTATATATCCCCCCGTTTAGGCGGGAGGGGCAATTTTAAGAAAAGTTGACTTCAAATAGAAAAATAACCAAAAGAATACAATGGTAATATCTGGACGAAAATCCATTCCTCATCTCAAAGCCAGAAATCCATTCTTTAATTTTTTTTTAAATAAAGTTTTTTTAGCTGATAGTTTTTGAAAAATTTACTTTCAAACTCAAAATTTTGAGAAAAAGACGATATTTTTTTGTTAATCTATTTTTTTTTTTATTTTATGGTATTAAGTACTATTTTTGATTTTGATTTTCAATGCCCTTATTAATTCTTAGTTAAAAACTGAAAACCAAATGCTAAAATGACTTCTAGTTTTTGAGAAAACTGAAATTAACATGATCAACTTCACTGTTTTCAGTCTAGTATCCTTTTTCTTCGGGGTGGGAGGGCTCTTCCTCAAGTGCGGTAGTTCTGATTTTTAGATGAGTTGTTTATGATGTTGGCCTTCGCAATAATCCAAGTTTTCGACCTCGAGCGCCGAACGCAACTTTGTGAAATACGCAAAAAACCGAGAAATTTTCGCGGTTTTTTCAGTTATTGGCTATTTTAACCTTTAAAGCCTGGTTTTCGATTATAACTTTGCTCTACCATTTCAAAATAATTAAATGGGCTTCAATTTGAGCTAAAAATCAATTCAAATTGTGAATTTTTTCATCAACTTTTGAATTTAGAATGCTGCAAATCTAATTGAAGGGGGCTTATTCCCCCCTTGTGTGAAATCGTTTGCCTTTTTTCAATGATTTTTGTATACTGTGTGGCGTGTCATGTTGGCTTTATTTTAAGATCTTAATCATGAAGATAGGATGAGTAGAAACGGAGTTATGATTTTTCAAATTCAACCATATAAAACTGGAACTAAAATTCGAAAGCCTTTTTTTGGGTACTTTATGACAAATTTAACGTTACCTAGCACCTAGTACCAAATCTTATGTTAATCGGACCAGCCGTTCGGTCTGTAGGTCTGAATGCATATAAAAACAGCCGAAAAACGAAATTGCGAACTTACATCCTTTTTATAAATTCTCTATTGTTCTAATGTCATATTATATCAAAATTTTGATTTCGAACATTTTTACGAAAGTGAAATTTGCCATATTGTACCGAAAAAGGGACTCTCGGCCCAAAACTGTGAAAAATTATAAGAAATGATAAGGTTTGAAAGGGAATATCTCTATCAATTTTGGCCAAATATTAATTTTTGATGCCATATTAAGGCCTTTAGTCTCTACTTTATTTTGTCCGTGCATGACTTGACCCTATCTTTGCTTCAAACAAAGTTATTTACAATTTATTAAAAAATTTAGATATCCTTGATTTTTTGATTTTTTTAAGGTTGGTTTTTGTTAACTTTTCCTGCTTAAATTTTTTCGGAAAATTTTTGGAACTATCCATTCCAATAGAAAATTTAATTTTGAACAAAAATTATTATACGTAAAATTGTCAAATTCGGCTTAGTTTTCGAGTTATACCAAAAATACTGAAAAGTGACCATTCTCTCAGAAACGCATGGGTGAATTTAGTAGCATTTTCGGTTTTAAGCATGCTTATGGGCCAAACAAACATATTCAATAATAAAAACCCTTGCACGTAATTGTTCCTTTAAACCTCTCATTTTCCGGTCTATTCAATAGGCTATAATTTCCATGTTTGTATATACAATTTTCTTAAACTCGTAGTGTCTTGAACATAAGAGCAAGTACGTGCGACCCAGTCGTGCATTTTATTTTTACACGAATCCAAAACTTTGCTATACATATATCGCAGGCAAAAATACCAAAGGTTTTGGAGAAGGTAACCTAAAATTTAGATACATATGTCTCTCACATTTTTCAACCATCGAAAATCGTTTTTTGCAACAATTTGCATTATTATTTTATTATTAAGTATGTTGTATCAAATTAATATTGTGACAAGGTGATAGTTTTTCTCTCTAAATCAAAAATTGTGCTAGTTAGAGTTTTGTCTTGCACCAAAGTGATATTCTCTAATATTCCTAAAAAATTCACAGCTGCCACAATGCACTGCAAGTCTTCGAAAACTAAATTTAAAATTTACTTCTCCAAAGTCTTGTTTGTTGTTGTTTAAGCTTGGAAAAGTAAGTAAAAGTTACAAGAAATGGGGAGAATTCCTTTGGTACATAAATACAGATTTGAATCTAAAAATGATTTATTTTTCGCGAATAAGTAACTCAACTAATTGAATTATCTCGAAAACGGTTACTCTTATGAGAAAAAGGTGCTTAACAGTTTTTTTTATATCTTCTAAGCTATAGCCTTGTCCTTGACATTTTTTCTGTTAAAGTTACCGTTCGGGAGATATTATTTAAAAATCTTCTGTGGGGAGCTTTGACCCGGGAGCGCTACGATATCCCACAAACTAAAATCTCGAATAACGAAATCTCGCTTTTAACAATCTCACATTTACATCTCAAACCTAAAAATCTCTCCAATTTCAACCAAAATCACGCAATTTAAAATTTCGCAAATTCAAATTTCACAGCAAAGAATCGCACACGCCTTTTAAATTTTTTTTTTTTGAGAATATACCTTCCCAATAGCTCTTTGCATTTGAATACTTTTAGCCCACACTGTTATTTATTAATTGTAACAGTTGATTTTTCAATATTATTGTTTGCGGGATTTCGTTATTGCGAGATTATGAAAAGCGGAATTTTGTTATTGCGGGATTATGAAAAGCGAGATTTCTTTATGCGAGATTTCAAATGCGAGATTTCGAATGCGAGATTATGATATGCTAGATTTCGTAGCCAACCCCTTTGACCCCCCGTAAAATTGTTAACGGCTCTCATATCGATGGAGACTTTTAAAAGTTTTCTAAGAATGCCATGGGGATGATATGCACCAAAATTCAGATTTCCGCCCTTTTTTCAGTAATTTGGCTGATTATTCGGCTCAATCTCTTTTTCAAATATTTTGGTTTGTTCTTTAAAGCCCTAATTTAAAACAAAAATCATTAACTATCCTTTTAAATATGTTCATCCAAGACGACTTTATTAAACTACATCCTACTACCTTCATATAGAGTAGATTGTGAAATTGAATGAATTTTTCTGAAAGATAAGTTCATGGAACTGACAAATTAGGTAAGGTTAATGTAAGGCTAAGTTGGGTTGAAGTGGCTGCGAAAAAAAATGCCAACAAACTCATACCATTTAATGTTCCATTGTTATAAAATTCTTCCACTCTACTTGGCAAACGATTTGGAATTTCTGATAAAGCATACGAGGCTTTTTGTATCCGTTTGGCAAATCACTAGGGCCTTGTCCCTAGTAATATAAATCTCTCAGATAAAGTCTTCATTATCGGAAGAGAGGAGGGTATGTACACGTACGGAAAAGGTACCCTCTGACTACGAATACCCAATAATATATTTTTTTTTTTATGAAAAGATATTTACTAATTTGAGGTTGAAAGAAATTTAACATCTACTCTAAGCAACATACAGATTTTACCCCAGAATTTTCATACAACATGCACTCCACATTGATCATATGAAATACTTTCCCTTGATTTATACCCGCACTTATTATGAGGCATAACTTACTTCCTTATCCAATTTCAACCACATTTTATGCCAACGACCCACAAAATTCAATAAATCTTTTAAGGGTTATTGAATCGATATTTCATACAAATTGATTTCAAGTTTTGGTATTTCAAATGACAAGTCTTTTCGTTTTTGTTTTTTTGTTTCAGGGAATGCCACTAGATTATGCGAATCGACATCCCTTGCGCCGAGAGACCGCAATCGAATTATCCCCCACAAAGACTGCTGGAGGAGGTATAAGCATTGGCGATCTCAATGCTGGCTTCCTGCAAAACGAAAGAACGTGGTTGAAAAGCTCCACTGGCGATCAAACATATCAATCATTATCGGGAGCACCTGGCTCTCGAGACTACCTTAACCCACCATACGAGAGTATGGGTGGAGTCATCAGTGGCAGAGGAGCACGTCTGTTTAAGAAATCCAGCGAAAGCCTACAGAAGAACTCAAGCACTGACACCGAGTACTCAACTCATCCGTACAAATTTATCAAACAAAGTTCCAATGACACCACCACCTCAATGACGGGATCATACAACATCGACACACCATCGCTGGGCAATGAGCTGTCGCTGGACGCAGGTGATACCCTGCAACCGACCCCAGTATTTGAGAATCGATACCAACCCCTTAGGACATCATCGATGGGTGCTGCTGATTATATCAAGGCCAAACAGGGTTCGGTCGACTATCCGCTGCCACCGCCACGCTCAGTGATGTTCAAAAAGCAATTCAGCATTGACCAAAGTAAAAGTTCGCCTCATCGAACGGTTTCAGAATCCGACAAAGCTGAAGCAGCCCAAATGTCAGCCTCCTCGACTAGTGGCAGTGTCGGGAAGGCTGCAGCTGAACCAACACAACAGAAGACTGTCCACGCTGGCGCCGCCACCACCGCCACCGCGTCCGGTGCATCATCAGCAAAATGTTCACTTAAACCACCAACAACCTCAAAACTCGGTATGAATATCCTCAAAGAGAGCAGCTCCAGCACCGAAGAGTCCAAAGACGAACAGCACTCGGATGCACAGATGATAATTCCGACAATAAGCACTAATTTGGTGCAGGACGAGATAGCCAAGTTGTCTTCGAATATCAAAAGCAGTACGGAATCGGACAAGGATCCGCCTTACAACGAGACAATGTGCTGATTGCTATTATTCGGTACAAGCCGCACCACAAACCGCTGTGTATGCCACAATAAGTCAAACGTGATTTGTAGATTATTTGTAAATAACTTTGTTATTTTGTATGAGTAGAATAATTATAATAGCTTTTTAGATAGGTTAGGTAGTGTACTTTATGTATAGGGATGTAGGTATATAGATAGATATTAGATAAGGCTTAGTGTTTCTATTTTTGTTTTCTTTTTGTTAAAGTTTTTTTTTATAAACTTTTGTTTAAAAATGCATGCTACAATATGGGAACACAAACTGTCCAAGGATACAAACAAATAATATCAAATTATTACTAAACATAATCCGTTACTTACGTTTTAATAGGGTTAGATTATAAGAATTTATTGTTGTTTGAATTTTTTTTTTGTTAGAAAATTGTACAGAAATAAATAAGAAATATATGGTAATGAAAGAGGCCAAGCATTGTTTACAAAATATAGAGTTTCTTAAATCTGGAAATATCCACATCTTTTAATACAATTTTTTAATAATTTTAAATGAATTTGTTGAACAATTTGGAAGGTTAGGACTGGGTTACTTTTCTTCGGTCATCTTCTCTCACTCACCATTTTACATAATAAAAAAACTTCATGATGCCCAGGAAGATGCATGTTTATTTATTTAATACCATAATCATTTTGAGGTCTCCAAAAATTCTTCAACGTTAATATCTCACTTTATAGAAGGTATTTCGGGCGCCGAGATCTTAACACCTCATATGTGAGATATTTGAAATGAAACTATGAACTATTTTTGGAATTCAAATTCTCAAAATACAAGAAAAGAATTGAAAATATCTACAATATTTGGAAATAAAATAATTTTTTGAATGTTTTGAAATACAATATTATTTTTAAACGTAGTACTCGGCCACATGCCAAAATGGTTAGTGCGTTGGACTGTCATGCCGAAGGTCTGGGTTCGATTCCCAGCCGCTGCTACCTAAAAACAGAATTGTTTTTTCCGAGATACTGCCTCTTGCGAGGAACTGATAAATCCTCCAGGAGTATACTTGTCATGAATTAGTGCTTCTCATCTAGTCGTTCGGACTCGGCAAAAAACTGTAGGTCCCCTCTATTCCTGCCACAACACACACACAGGAATGGTTGAGGCCCTGGGTTCTCCACGAGCTGTTGCGCCACCGAATTTTTAACTATTTTTAAACTTTTGAGAAATTTCTGTATACAAATTTTATTTAAATTGGTAGCTGATAGTAAGAAAGTCAAACTACAAAAAAAAAAAAAAATAGTTAGGTATTTCAACCTTTCAGATTATGATGACGTCTTTTCAGGAGGTGTACTGGCTTAAGCTAGGCTACAGAATGTTTCCTTTTATTCTTTTTTTGCTATGGTGTAAAATTCTTCTTTTTTGAATATTACTTACTACTTACACTGTTCTCATTTATAATAATAAAAAATGATGTACCTACATACTGGTAGCATACAAAGAAATAATAAATAAATAATAAATCAATCAAAAAAAAAATCCTAGGAGCCGTTTTTGAGAGAAAAAATATCTTCCTCTACGGTTTTTTTAACTTTTGTATAGAAGGTACCGTTAGTTTTGTAAAAAAGTAAATTTTTTCTCAAAATATTTTAGAAAATATTAAAAAACTCTTAAGTATTGAGTTTGAAAAAAAATCGATGATGTATCTTTCGAAATACATATCTGACATTAAAAAAAAATTTTTGAAACATTTTCTAAAAATCCAAAAAAAAATATTTTTTTGAAAACTTTGGTAACAAAAACTGTTTATATGTTTTAGAAGCTTCTGCATACAATGTATAGAAAACAGTCATACCATTTTGAAGAAAATTAAAAAAATGTTTCTTTGGGAGGTACCATTATTAAATATTTTGAAAAATGGTTTCCCACTCACTACTAAAAGTAATTTATTGATTTTTTTTTAAGAAAAGTTGTGGAGCCATTTTTGACAAAAAGGAGATTTTGTAAAATTGTGAAAAAAATTGTACGATAGGTACCGTTATTTTTTTTTTTCTAAGACATAAAAATGAAAAAAAAAATGATGGGCAAAATAACCAAATACACGATACAGAATAAAACAGAACACGAGAAAAGTGGGTGGCACAATAATTCTGTCTGTCCGAAGCGATTTTCTTCAAATTTTGAACTTAAGGCTTTTTGTAACTCTCCAGAGGGGAAATTGAATTTTGTTTTAGCTCCAAAAATAACGGTACTACAACTGTTAAGAAAAAGCTAATTTATCTCGAAAACGGCTCCAACGATTTTGATAAAAATAAAATGCACGACTGGTTCGCACGTACTTACTCTTATGTTCAAGACAATGTGGGTTTAAGAAAATTTTATATAAAAACATGGAAATTATGAGAGAAAATGTAGAGAAGCATGAAATACGACATTTAAATTGGCTAAAACAACTCTTTTGACAGTTTGAGGTGAAAAAGAAGAATTCCATCTTAATTCTTGATTGAATATGATTGTATGGGAACAAAATTTAAAATCATTGGAGCGTTTTTTTTTTTAACTATTTTTTATATATAAAATTCTTAAAACATTTTAAGAATAAATTTTGGAATGCAAATCTTAAGTATATATTTATGTGTATATAAAGACAAAATTTGAAAAAAAAATTGTCAACCTGTTTTTGAGATATCTAATTTTCAAAAAAAAAATTTGAAACTTTTTTAAAAATCAAAAAACTTTTTTTGGAAAATTTTATATGCAATATTATTTAATCTTATCTGAAATTTGTATATAAAAAAAAAAATCATCTAAATCCGTTTAGCCGATAACGAGAAAATTCATAATAAAAAAATACGTTCTATGACAGGTACCTACTATTAATAGTTACCAAGTGTAAAATTTTATATTTTTTGGTAGTAGATCGTACTAATTTTAGAATATGAAAAAGTTTAATCAAAATCGTAGGAGACGTTTTTAAGCAAACAAATATTTTCTTTTGCGGTTTCTTAACTTTTGTATGGAAGGTACCGTTATTTTTTCATGAATGTAAACTTTCTTATAAAAATATTTTAGAGAGCACATTAAAAAACTCTTAAATATCGAGTTTCAAAAAAATCGATCATATCGTTTTCGAAATATTTGATTTTCCAAGAAAAATTTTGAAACATTTTTCCAAAATCCAAAAAATATTTTTTCAAAAATTTTAGTACGCAAAAGTATTTATATTTTTTGTAAAATTCTGTATAAGAAAATAATTGAAACCGTTTTGAAGAAAATCAAAAATTAAAAAAATGGTTCTTTGGGAGGTACCATTATAATAATAATAATAATAATAATAATTATAATAATAATTTTAACTATATGCCTGTAAGATAATAATAATAATAAAAATAATAATAATAACCATTTGTGCAAAATGGTTTTCCACCCAAGGAATACCTTTACTAAAATAAATTTATTGTCGAGCCGTTTTTGAGAAAAATACGATTATGTAATATTGCTAAGAAAAATTGTATGGCAGGTACCGTTACTATAGGTTCTAAAAAAAAAATGAAAAAAACGTGCGGGCATAATCACCAAAAACCAATGTGTACCAAGTTTGAAGAAAATCGATCGAATCGTTTAGGTTGTAGACGAACAGACAGACAGAATTGTGCAACCCACTTTTTTGGTGTTCTCTATCATCGAAATATCATGTTTGATTGTTATCTCAAAATTTTTTTTGCACGAGTCCAAAACTTTCCTTATACATAGTACCTACCTATATCGCATGTAAAAAATCAGCGTATTATTGTATATATATGGTGTACTTTTTGGTATACAAAAAATTTCCAAAAACTTTTATTATCGGTACCTGCAATATAACGGTTTGTATATCTAAATATATGCATATCAAAATTTTTAAAAAGTAAATTTTGGATTTTTTAAAAAATATTAATTCTGTTTTCTTTTGTAAATTCAATATTTTGAAAACGGGTTAATGATTTTTTTGAAAATAATTTCGTAAATGTATATAAATAAATACTCAAAACTGGCACCCCAAAATTTTGTTTTGAAAATATAACTATAGTTTTATATATAAAAATCGGTTTTTAAGAAAACCGCCCCCACAATTGTTAATTTTCTACTATATATATTTTTATGTTTTCATTAAATGGCATACTTGGTTTTGAGCGCTTAGCTATTTTACTAGTTGTTTATACAATTTAAAGAACGATTTAAATGCCTTTTACATATTTTTTCTTTATTCTTTTTAATATTTGTTTATATATGTATTTGTTCTGTAATGACTTGCATTCTTAAGTTTTTAAGTTCTTAAGTTCCAAGCAACTTGAACATACATAAGAGCAAATACGTGCGATCCAGTCATGCATTTTATTTATTCTACTATATTAACAACAATTGAAATCTAGGGTATTTCATTAAGCGCTTCCTATCTTTAAATTTAAATAAAACAAAGTGTGTGTGACATATTATAGACACATTTTATTTATTTAAAAGGCCTAATTGATGCCATTTTGTATGAAACAAAAGATCATTCAAATATCCACCGCACTTTTGTGTGTGGTGCGCATGCGCAGGCTGAATTTGACCGATGACATGGCATGTTAGCTTTGAGGGTCATTGTGGCTTGTGGCTTATCCGACTTTAAAAACCCCCACAAGAAAAAATCTAACGGGGTGTCAAACCACACGATCTCAGTGGCTAGTTCACATCACCTTAACATGAGATGACCATGCCCTCGAATCTTTCGTGCAGATGCGTGGTCCTGTTGAAACGACATGCCGTTGGTGTACAAATCATCCAATTAAGGCCGAAACAAGTTGGTAATCATTGACCTATAGCACTCGCCGTTGACGGTGATGGCCTGGCCAACGTCGCTCTCAAAGGAATATCGCTTGATGACGCCCGGCCGGCTGTCAATTTAAAATCCATACCAAACAGTAACTTTTTCGGGATACATTGGACGCTTTTGGATCTCATTTGGATTAGTATCATCCCAAATTCAACAATTTTGGTTGTTGACGTACCCATTCATCGAGAACTAGTCCTCTCGGTAGGACGATTATAGCGACTGAAGCACGCGGAACGTTGCCCGAACCGAACAGAACACCCATTTTGACAAAAACAATTTTATCATTTGCACGTGTTGTTGAACGCTATATCGATCCATGGTAACTTGGAAAAATTGACTGAATAAATGACAGCCAATTTGATAGATAGTTTTAAGAATATGGCCGCAACCAACAACTGTCAAAGTTCAGATGTCCCTATTTGAAGACCCTTTATAAACAAAAACAAATTTTGAATTACAGTATGGTCGTAAAGTAGATAAAGACAAGGCACTTCATTTATTTTGTAGAAGTTAAGAAATCTCCCGCGAGATTTGAATTTGCAAGATTTTGATTTGACAAATTAACTAGTTGCAATGCAATTAAATTTTGCGAGTTTTTAGATCGCAGGATTTTTTAATGGCGAGATTTTTAAAAGTGAGGTTTTGTAGTAGTGAGATTTTGTAATTGCTATATTTCAAACTGAGAGATTTTGAATGCAAATTTTAATTTGCAAGATTCCGTTGAAAACACACATCATATAGACAGAAAAACAATTTCTTTCGAATAAGCTACCACCGGTAAAAAAAATGATAACTGTCCAATTTTTCAAAAGCTAAAAGTTTGATTCAGGCTATAGATACGGTTAATGTTGTTCAATTATTTCAGCATTTATTCTTAACCACAAACATAATTTATGCTCCTCCTGGAAAATAAACTGCGATATAGTTGCACACTCCAAGTACATATGTACAGCATTAATTAGGTTTTAAAAAACGCTTAAAACATTAACAGCCAAATTGAAAAACGCGGAGTAGCGAAAGGTTAGCCTTATTCCATGGATTAATTGCAAAATGTTACTAATAAAACAAAATTTCTGCTATGTGACGTTTACTATGCTTAACCACCGAAGGAGATGGTTTAGCGAAGGAATAAGCAGCATACTCTTTTTTTTTGTTGGCGTTGGTATCAAAAGATTTACATTTTCAATAACATTTTATTTATATGCACAATGATTTTATTAGGCTCTGAAGAATATAAAGCAAAAGGTTATTTATAAATGGTTTGGTTAATTTTTATGAACTTCCTTTGTCGTTGGTGCTCCAACTCTCGCTTCTTTTCCTTTTTTAATTAAATTTTCCCAAATACCTTATAATAATTTAGATAGACATAAACAAGAAAATTTTTGGGTATGTTTGGTAACTTGAAATTTTAAAATGTCAAAACCCATACAGAAAAAAACCCAAGCTTCCGAAACTTAATACAAATTTCAAGATACTTAACAGGCCTCGTACGGTAAACGTCACCTTACTATTCCACGAACATAAATTTTTTTTTAATGAGAAATTTTAACCTGTGGCTTAACTCTTATTCCATGGTTTAGTAAAATCGTGGAATAAAGATAGAATAAGCGATTTTTATTAATAGCGCTGTAAAAGAATATAAGATACAGCATTTTTGAAACAATTGAAACAAAGTACCAATTATTGGAGCCATATAACCTTATAACTTTGAAAGATATGAACATTTTGGTCACCATGAGTATTGTACAGAGTTTTATAAGCATTTTTGTCTCAGATTATTTTTTCATAAGACAAATCTAAGATAAACACGAATAAACCTAAAAATTAACAAGTTCATGCTGCTATAGCTCGCCTCGGATTCCTGATACTTTTGTACATTTCGTCACTAGACTTCCCTTAATAAGTGTACCAAGTTTCAAAACTGATAAATTTATCTGTTGATGTGTAAGACTTTAATGCCTGGATTTGTAAGGATAAGTAAGACATTTAAAATATAGAGCATCCTAATACCAACAATTTGTTATTTTATTTAAATCATTTAATCTCAAAAGTCTGCTTCAAGCAAAAAAGTCTTGGTTTTTTAGTCTAGGTTAGTTTATCTGTTCTAGTTTCTGATGAAAACAATATTTCACCATATTTTCACCATCCAATTTTATAAAAGTTTCATCTTGCCTGGCATCATGAATTATTTGATTTGTCTCAGTTAAAAAGCTTGACATTTTTCTCAACTGAAATCCGTTTAAACTTTATTTTTATTAAATTAACAATATATAAGTTAAGTTTTTAATTTGAATATTTAAAATATACCTACCATTTATTTAAATAAAGAATTTTTTTGATTGAATTATGTTTCAAAATGTTGTTTCATTGCTTGGGTTGTTCTGAACCATTATTTAAATGCCCAGAGAATTATTTTTTAATTTATTTGTTCATATTCTTATACAAAGTATATTTAAACTTAAACCGATACAAGTTATTAGTTTTCTACAAATTCCAATATTTACTTAAATGACCGACTTACATAAGTTACATTTTCTGCCCGTATTATTAGATGGTTAGATATTTTTTGTACAGAAAAATTATCTTTTATTTTAAGGAAACTTCTAATATTTTACAAACAAAGCTTAAGATAAAATTAAGATTCAATTGTTTATGTTTGTGTACCTACTTCCAAACCAGTTCTGATTTATTGATTGATATTTCAGATTTTATTTATAACATTTTTGCTTTAAAGTTTCTTGTCATATTCTAAACTAAGGAGATGTAGGTAAAAAGTCCTAAAAATATTTAAGTCCCAAATGGTTGCCAGACAGGAAGGTGGTTAGATAAATTTTTGTTGTTATTTTTTGCATAATTTATTTATTTTAAGATTTTAATTGAATTTATTTAAGTCGCACGGATTTTAAGTACTTAGCTACACATAATGTGGATACAAAATATATCTACATGCATATGCAAGTGAAACTCAGTAACAATAAAATCAAGGTGCTGAAAGTTATTTTGAATGCAAAATAAAAGTGGTATAAAATTTCTTCAGAATATCGTTGAATTAGAATGAAGACCAATTCAGTTCATCTGTTTTTTCATAATCACATTTTATGTTAAAGAATGCAATCTTTTGTGAATGCAATCATTAAAAATCATTTATCGAACTCAATCAAAAGATTGCATTCATTTGCCTTTGCTTTAAGACTGCTATGTACTTCAAATTCTGCAATCACCATTCATTTGACATTGAAATGATAAGGTTTTTCTTCCCATTAATTTTAAGGTAGTCAATTGAATGCAATCTTTTGGGAATCCATGCATTCCTTGGATTCTTTGCACTCATTTGCGTTCGTTTGAGATCTTTCGAATTCTCTAACAATCTTTTTAAATTCTAAATTTTTAGTTAACGGCGTGATTCTTTAAATCCCCTCTAATTATTCAAAGCTGAAGTTGTAGTAAGTAAGTTCAAATCAAATTATGAAATATGAACTTAATTCTAACAACTCTCAAATTCACCTTTGACTTAAGGAAAATATTAGAGAATTAGGTAAAGGAAAAAAAATAATGTGAATTTATAATTCAAATGAATTTAAAAAAATTCAAAAGAATCCAAAAGCATGCAAATTAATGAATTGAATGAAAAAGAATGCAAGGAGTCCAAAGAATGGATGATTTCATAAAAGATTGCACTCAATTGATAACTGTTAAATGAATTGGAGAAATAATGTAAACATTCTAATGTTAAATTAATGGTGATTGCAGAACTTGTCCCTTGACCCGTTTATCAATGAATAGGCATAGGGGAGACCGGGGACAAAAGTAACATTTTTTACTTTTGGGGTTCCTGCTTGGGTTTGTTAGAATAACAGAAAACGAAAAATGTCATGTTATGAATGGGTTATTCATCTAGGAACTGATAAAAGTTTCTTTAAAATGACGAACTCTTATAGCTGTGATAATGCTCCCTAGACTATTCCCTTGTTACTTTCGTCCTACATGTCTAGGTCAAAAGTAACACGCTCTGGGGACAAAACGAACACAAATCTTCATGGCCCGAACTCTTACATTGTTGTTGTTTACTGCATGGTGAAGGTGTTACTTTTGTCCACATGCCATCATTTTTCGAGAAAAACTAAATAATTCACTCAGATTCTTATTTTTTTTAAATAATGAACAAGTATAAAGAAATAACACAATAAAGTATGCTTGGAGTAGAAACTTGCTTTAAAATATTGAGATTTAAACCTTTATGTACTTATAAAACCGTCGGGCAAAAAAATTTCAAATGATTGACTTTTTCTTATTTTTCAATGTTGCATGTGCCCATCTCACGACCGATTGACAACAATTGGCGGCTAGGAAGGAGAAGAGTTAAGTTCTTTTCAAAACTGCATACAAAAAATGGCCCAACACATCAATTCAGGCCGTGAATGGCCTTGTTACTTTCATGACATGTTACTTTTGCCCCCGGTCTCTCCTACACTACATTTTAGAATCCATTGCATTAAATTAAGATTTCACTTTAAATCCTATTTTAAATTCAAAAGTGCGCACTCTTGCCCCGAACAACTCTGGTACTCTTTATTATACCGTAAAGAAAAATATTCTGCCAAATAAAGAGCGTATAAAGCAAAGCAAGTTGGAATCAGGGTTGCCACTTTACTGCCATTGCAGTAGATCTACTGCATTTTTTTTCTCAAAATCAGTCTGCTGCATTAAAATTAAATCTACTGTGCTTGATCTTACGAAAAAAATTACCCTTCAAGCCTTAATAATAATAATATGATAATGTTTATTTTAAAGCTATTTTTTTTTTGTTCTTTTTATGTTTTGAAGAAAAGCAAATGCTATAATATTTTATATATTTATTAGTTTTGTTCGAATGACATATTTAGTTTTTTGAAAAAAATAAATAAATAAACTCCAAAAAAGATATTTACTGATAAAATATTGAATCTACTGCACTTTTATTTGCAAATACTTATAATGCGAAACATTTTCTGAGAAGTGGCAGCCCTGGTTGGAATGTCTCTTTGTTTTTTTTTTTTCAAAAATTCCCAATTTTCTCTCTCTTTCTCATCAATTTTTTTTTAATACCCAATGAACAAAAAGCTTAGTTAAATATTTCGCGGGACTAATTGTAAATATGTATGGTTTTGGAGTGTAGGGACGTGGAAGAGATGCCATCCGACCTGATATCTCTTCCGTAAATTACCATGTCTATGCGTACAAAAAAATCACTGCTAATGTTTCAAAGCTTTAACCTCCTTCTCAGGGGTAGCTCTGATGAATTGTTTTGTTTTCAATTTGCGGTAAAAGTCATCATGACTAATAGTTCGTGGTTGTCGGAAAGGATCAGGCCTGCATTGTTCTATTCTGGTGGTCTCAACGTCATTGACAGTCATGCAAGCTTCGTTGAATTTGATACAAATGAAGGGGAGAAATTAATGATTGAGCATTGGACCAATTCACAGAATAGGAACAAAAGGATTTGGAAAGCGATGATATCATTTTATATTCTTATAGTTTTCTCAGAACTTGATTGAATCTTGAATAAATTTTCTGGCTTATAACACCGTGCTATATAGGGCTGTCGTGGTTATTATATACAAAAACCACAGCTGCCTAGTGCTTCATTTCATTAGTTAACTTTTTGGACACATGTGAATTGTGATTGATTGAAGTGTATTCACCTTTTTTAATGGTTGAAGGATTGAATAAAGTTCATTGCATATTCTGTGTGGTTCATTGCTTCAGAGGTACAAGTACCTGTACCTATTTATAGAAATCTTTTGTTTCTTAAAAGCAATAGCCTTTGATATTTTTTCGAGAACTCATTTCTATTGCTTTTGACCATCCTTGTAGCTGACTTAGTGGCTACTGGTACCGGAGCTATTAGAAATGTTCTCTATTTGAAGATGTCCAATCAGAAGTTTAACCTAAAAAAAATTTATTGAATTATATTCTTTCCGGACTAATAGACAAATCCATCTCTAGCGCATGTACAATTTTATTGCAAAATTATTAAAAAAAAAAACCTGACTTAGCTGACTTAGTGGCTACTGGTACCGGAGCTATTAGAAATTTTCTCTATTTGAAGATGTCCAATCAGAAGTTTAACCTACAAAAATTTATTGAATTATATTCTTTCCGGACAAATAGACAAATCCATCTCTAGCGCATGTACAATTTTATTGCAAAATTATTAAAAAAAAAAAAAAACTAAAATATTTAAATAAGCTTACGCAACCAAAATACTAAGGTTAATTGATAAACTTTGAAGCCTATTCGTAGTACTTTTTACTTCACCTCCCTGGAGCTTAAAATCGTTCATATTTAAATATATATTTCAGGAATTTAGCTTTCTTTGGTTATTCAGAAACATTTTTTACAACTTTGAATAATAATAAAATCATTTTCTTATAAATCTGTCAAGCTAACACAAAAACTAGATTTTTTTTTTCAATGAAAATTATTAAATGTTAAACTTAATGTCAACTTAATAAAAAAAATAGTTTTGAATAAACTTTGCTGTTCCTAAGGTGTAACCTGTAACTTCATCAAGTTTTATACGTTCTCTGTACATAGATTTTCTCTATAGGATCTTTATTAACTACGAAACTTAATGTATTAGAATTCTTTGTAAATATATTAAAACCTTTCTATGTAACATCTTAAAATTTTGTAAATTATAAGTTAGTTTAAAGCACAATTTTTTCTTCCGATGTTGTTTTAAATATTCCTGATTGTAAAGTTTACAATACACACAAACAAACACAAACACATAAATTATGATGATAATTTTTGACAATACATAGCATTATTTTAAGTAACTAGTGTATTTAAATACAAAAAAGCAATATCAAAAAAATATTTTGATTCTTTCTTACAGTTGTGTTCTTAAAAATAAAAAATAATAAAAATAGTGAGTGCTATAGGTACCAGTGCTGTTTGCCAGTTTTTTTTACATTTTTTTTTTGTCTCTAATAAATATTACATCTAGACTTAGAATAAATTCCTTCCAGAATAATTAATAAAATATTTAAAAACCGAATAGCAAATCCCTTTTATACATATCTTACATCATACAAACCAATAACAAACACAAAAACACTATCACTAAATCTAAAAACTTAAACTTAACTATTTAAAATTAAAAAAAAAAAATAAAAACATAATAAATCGCGCGCAACGCATTCAATTCGAAATTTATTGTTTAAATATTTTACAAGAAAAGTAAAGAAAAAAAAATGAACATAGAAAATATTTATACAAAATAAATTTTAAGTTATATATGTAATTAGATATGTATACAACAAATATTTTGTATTGAGCCAATAAATTAAAATAAAACAAACAAAACAAAAAGAAAATAAAACCAAAACAATTTATACTTTAAAATAATAAAAGAAAAAAACAAAGAAATACAAAATAGAAAAGAAACATATTTAAGAATAAAAACTATATCATTGTTTAAAAAAAAATATATTATATACATATGTATATATAGATTGTAGATAAATTGTTAAAAAGAAAATTGTGAAAGTATTTTATAAAAAAAAAGATATATATTAATATATATATACATTATATGAATGTAGTTATATTTAGTAGATATAAAATGATCAATTGCCATTGTTGTATTTGTTAAGAGCTGTCACGTTAATATTATAAATTTTATGATGTATTTTTATCCCTAATTAGAGTTTGCATCGAATGATTTAATTTTGGATAGTTATACATTGAGAAAAAAAATAATAAAAACAGAGAAATATAATGTTATATTAAAAACAAAAATAAACCATAAGAAATGCTCAACAAAATAAAAATTGTTTAATAGGTGGGAAGAAAAAAACTTGTATGTGTGTAAAACAAAAAAATAATGTTAAATGTAATCAAACCAAAAATAAAATTAATATTTTTGTCAAACATTCGGTATTTGTATTTGTCTTTTATTAACTTCCCATTGGAAGTTATTGTAGTTGGTCCTTCGGAACAGGTGCGTGGAACTGACAAATCCTACAAGAGTATACAGTAGACGCTGGATATAGTGAAGTAATAAAAACCAGGCCTGTTCATTGTTTCCAGATTGTTCACTTTTTCCTAAGACTATACAAACAAAAAGTTTAATATTTTTTTCAATTCGATGAAAGAAGTGGGTTTTCGAGCGTCCAGCTTTTTAACTTTCGCTACCATCTTGCATTTAAGGAAAATGTCTCTTGTAAAATATACAGGGAGTTTTGCATAAGCACAGGGTTTATAACAAAAGCCTAGATTGTGTAGGTTAGGTTGATAAAAGAAAAAAACTGTGCCAAAAAAACAACGGCAAAACTTGCAATGTCATGCTATAGCTCCCCTCTCTTCCTCTTTCAACGAGATAAAAAAAATTAAACTTTTTGTTTGTATAGTTCAAAATCATAAATGAGTTGACTTAAATACAATGTCACAATCCTTTTTTTCAAATTAAGTCGTAAAATATCATTCGTAGAGAAAAAATTATTATGACCAAAGTTGTAGATAATAAAATTTTTAACAACTTTTATGGGCATTTTTACTCTAAAGTTGAAGATAGGCGACTTTTTTTAACAATAACTCATTTTTCTAAACATACATACATTCATGTGTAAATGCGAGCTTTCGATAGTGCGAGATCTGAGATGTTGATTAAATTCCCTCAATTGTACTGAATTCCGTGCTAAGAACGAATAAAACAAAATTAAGTGAAATTGATTCTCACACCTAGTGGGAAAGAACTCCACTCCCTAAGTAGAAATCTTTCTCACTAGAAGGTGCAATAAATTCCCTTTCTTAGTGAGAATTAACTTAACTGTGGAAAGTGGGGCAAATTCTCACTAAAGATGGAATAAATTCCCATGTGATGTTGATGCTCGTGGAATTATTTCCCTGCACCTTTAAAAAAGCTTTAAAATACATACCTATTTTTGTCTTGTTTCCTATAAAACTTTCTATAAACCACAGATAAATTGCAAAAGGTTTACCAAATTACGCTAATTTATAATACAAAAAGTATGAATATTATAGTGTTTTCGTTTGTTCGTCCAGAAGCGCCCGGAAGCATTCCGAATGCTCCTGAAAACGTTCGTTTCGCACAAGATCGCAGTTCTTCTTCTTAAAAAAAAGAGAAAATCGATTCTAGACTTGAAAAAGGAATGACAACCAGAAGCAACCACACATACGCAAACTTTAAACGTCAAAATCCTGAAATGTAATTTGTTTGGTTATTTAAATTTGGAACTGTGATCATGCATTTCAATAAAATGTTAGATTAAAAGCAAACAATGGGAAAAAATGGTTAGCTAAAATATTTCATCCTCTCTATTATCGTAATCTTTTTGTAATTCTCTGGAATTTATTCTTAAGTGAGGAGTTAACTCAATGTCAAACCCCCCAGGTGGAGAAATTCTTTTCAGCTATTGAGGAATATCAATACTCACTCAGAGAAATAGCTGTATGAACGTTTCATCACCCAAATGCACAAGTACAACGAAGCCCAAATCTCAGAATCAAAAAAGTGTTGCAACTCGTTTGCTTGGCATGCTGGATCGGAGAGTTCCGGAGACCTCTTCCGGATTACCAAATGAAAACCCTATTAATGGCCGTTTTCGAAAACCTCAAATCAAAGTCAATTTTATCGTCATTTTTTGACGCAGATTGCAATCGTCCTGCTTGTACAAAATCTGTTTGATCATTGATCGTCATCGTCATTCAATTTACTCGCAAACGCATTTGATGTTTACGTATTTGTTGGTTTGATGTATACGAACACGCTCTCGATGTCTCAATTTTTTGTACCGTCAACTCGATTTTTGTACTGCACAGCTGCACCGCAGATGATATTTTTGAACATTCTTCAAATGCATTTTTAACGCAGTTGACGTTTTCGAAAACGGCGTATGTCTTTGGATTTTGATATTTCCGCAACCAAGCCTTGTAAAAGGTTACGGAAAATAATTTGACTATGTATTAAATTTTTGAGAGCTATCCAAAAACTAGAACCTTCTATGATGTCTGGTTCTCGAAATACATATACGCATCCAAAGTGATATTACATTAATTCCATTTACCCTGAAAATGCCTTCTTGGACAGATGTACCTTTATATTTCCGACGCTAAGCCTTGTAAAGGTTTTCGGTTTTCGAATTCTACATTCTATATTCAAAAACCATATCCTTTTCTGAAAACCAAAAGCATCTGCATCTGGATACTTGCACCCAAAGT
Source organism: Dasysyrphus tricinctus (assembly GCA_963921185.1). Classification (NCBI taxonomy): domain Eukaryota; kingdom Metazoa; phylum Arthropoda; class Insecta; order Diptera; family Syrphidae; genus Dasysyrphus; species Dasysyrphus tricinctus. The sequence goes on from OY992531.1 coordinate 49,350,146, forward strand.
AATTTTAATTAATTTTGATGCAATACGTTAGATGCGAATATATGAAATCTTAATTACCTATTTAGAAAGTGGCCCATTGGGTGGTTCTCTTTCAGTGCAATACTTAAACTGAATTCACAAAAAGTTTCAAATCTCAGTATTCTGTTAGAAAAACTTGGCTCTGTTATTTAAGAGACAGACTTCTATATTAATCAAACTGAAAATGGTGCCAGTTTTGTCGGGGATGTTATTAAACACAAGCAGAAGCAGATGATAGAAGTGCACGTATAATTTTACGAATGCATTGATAACACCATACCCTACTCGTATATCTGCAACAAATTTAGTGAGTAAACGTCTATTAATTAGGTATATTCAACACCAGATTTTTATATCAAATAAAGAGAAAAGAAGACAACGCTATGCTTGTTAGTATTCTAGCAAGTATTTAAGTAAAGAAACTAATAAGCATCAAAATACTGAATAGAAATCAGTTTATTATTTGTCGTTGTACAGCCAACACAACGCCTTAGGGAGAGTAATCTTTGTGTTCTCTTATCATCAGCTTGTGAAGTAGATTTCCATTATGTCAAAAATAGCCCGATGTCTTCAAGTTTTTGCTCGAAGTGCATCAACGAATGCAGCACCAATTGAAAAAACAGCACTTTATAACTTCCATGTTGAAAAAGGTGGAAAAGTTGTTAACTTCGGTGGATACCTTCTGCCGGTGCAGTATACCGATCTGAGTATTGCTGCATCCCATGTTCATACTCGGAAGCAGTCATCAATCTTTGATGTGTCGCACATGCTGCAAACATATGTTCGAGGAAAGGATGCTGTTGAATGTTTTGAGTCAATATGCACCGCTGACATCAAAGGATTATCTCCTAACTCTGGAACATTGACTGTTTTCACAAACGATAAGGGGAACATTCTTGATGACTTAATTGTGTCCAAGGTCAAGGATGACCTTCTGTATGTTGTATCGAATGCAGCAATGAAGCAACAAGATATGGAAATTATGAAAGCTGCAGTGGTAATACAACCCAGTAATATTACAATTTTCAATAAATAAATTTATTATTTTATATATTTTCAGTCTAAATTTGTTGGTGATAAGCGAGATGTTTCAATTGAGTTCTTATCGCCGGTCGATCATTCACTTATCGCCCTACAAGGCCCCAGCAGCGTCACAGCATTGAAAACAATAACAAGTGTTGACTTGGAAAAACTCTATTTCATGGAAACTATCGTAGCTGAAGTGGCAGGGGTCAACGAATGCCGGATAACAAGATGCGGCTACACTGGCGAGGATGGATTCGAAATATCAGTACCATCAGAGAAAGTGAGACTCTTGACAGAGTCGCTGTTGGGGGTCGATAGTGTTCGGATGGCCGGTCTCGGAGCAAGAGATTCCTTGAGGTATACACTGATTAGATTTATTATCAGTTTTTACTCAACATTTAATTCGGTTTCATTTAGAGATTTTAAGTATTTAAATTATTTTCTTTGCAATGTACACAATCTTTCAATTTTAGACTAGAAGCTGGACTATGTTTATATGGCTCCGATATTGATGCAAACACTTCTCCCGTCGAAGCTGCCTTAGCCTGGTTAGTATGTAAGTTTATAGATTTTATATCTACCAATGCGTCTGTATTTACAATGAACAATTTTCGATAGCAAAACGTCGTCGCGCCGAAGCAAATTTCCCAGGAGCCCAAGAAATTCTAAATCAATTAAAAACTGGCGTAACACGTCGTCGTATTGGTATTCGAATGACCGAAGGACCTCCTGCAAGAGCTGGTGTTGAAATTTATCATAACAATGAATTGGCTGGAAAAATCACTAGTGGATGCCCGAGCCCCAGTCTAGGAGGCAACATTGCCATGGGATATATTCGTGAAGATCTTAAAAAGCCTGGCAATAAGATTCAATTGAAAATTCGTGATAAACTCTACCCTGCTGATGTTTCGAAAATGCCTTTCACACCAGCAAATTATTACACTAAACCCAAAGTTTGAGAAGAAAATAAAACTTTTATCTTTATCACAACTTTTGTTTAAATTATTTATTTACTATTAGAAGGAAATCACTTCACCACTTAAGGATTTAGTTTAAGGTACTAGCAACTGACATACAAGCAAGAATTAAGACCATATTGTATTAAAATATTTTGATTTGCTTCCAATTGCGTCTTAAAAGGGTACGATAGTCATCTAACTGATGAGCCCAACTATCGTACCTGGGCGAAACGCAATTATGGAGTTGAGCTCACTTTAACTTTTAACTTGAATTATAAATATTCAGTCACTCAACTTAAACAGAAGAATTTCTTTTCAAATTTTCTTCAAAAAAGCCTGAGCGCAGGCATTTGAAATTCCAAGTGTCTGAATTCAACCAAATTCCCTTAGAATAATAAAATTCAAAGTATCTCCATGCTGTGTGAAATATGTGCTCATTACAGCAATTTATCAGCTGCGAGCAAGCAACATGTCCTGAAAACACAGTCCTGCTTGAACAAACTTTTTTGGTCAAAACATTTCGTACACCAGTGCTCTGTATTGCGAATTGGCCAAGTGGTTGCCTGTTTCCTTCTAAAAACCATAATGCTCCCTAATTACTTGATTAAATGGACCTTATCGGCATATAGTTGAATATTAACAAATATGTATACAAATAATACATGCATTTCCAAAGGACTAATAATTTGAGCCTTAATATTGGATATCTAAGCAAAAATAAAGATAATGTAGGTATGTCGCATTTCAAAAAAGATTAAACACATTTATTTTGATATAATGATGAATTTATTTTTATTTAATTAAAAAATATAAAATGAAAATATATATATTTAAAAGATTACATTTATATGGATCTTACGTAATACAAACGTATTTTGTTTGTTTGATTTTTTTTTTTAATTTTATCCTTATTTGTTTATATGTTTTAATTTTCATTACGTTTTCTGATTAAATTAATCGATAATAATTAATTATAATAATATTAATAAGTATATTTTCATTTCTATTTATTTCTTTTCTTATCATTCAGTTACATAAATTTGGTAAATAATTTCATGTTTATTATGTGTATATGTATAATATATCCATTTTTATCTTATACAGAAAAGAAATTAAATTCATGAAAATCATTCGATTATTATTATTATTTATTAATAATTCTTAAAAATAATTGTATCTTATTACATAAAATATAACAAAAAAGATACCTACTATATAGCTATTTTTATTTTCTGCTTCACCCACCATTCATGTATGTACGTATCTCTCCTTAACATTTACTAAATACATTTTGCAATAATAAAATAAAATAATAAAAATAGAAATACTTATATAAAGGAATTATGTATGAGAAAATAAAAATAAATGAGAAAAATAATTTATATTTAAATAAATCTCAAATAAAAAAAAATCTTAAGCTTAGAGAATAAGGAGAGACGACAGTTGTTTATGTAAAAGAACAAAACTAAAAGAAAATGCAGTCAAACTTAACTTTGTATGTTTTTTTTATTTTAATATAATAATAATTAATTCATTTAATTTAACTTTATAAATAATAATAATTATTTATATAAATCTTTTCTTTTAATTTTATTTCTATACACATTGATATTATTTTTATTTATTATTGTAATAATGTAATTTCTAAAATTTTAATACATTTCGCTTTTTCAGTATTGTTTTAACACAAATAATAATTATAACTGAAACAGCTGTTGGTTTTTTGTTAGTAAAATATGATTAAAATGCAAAATAATATTTATATAAATGTACTTATATTTTGATTTATAATTTAAATTTAAAATTACGTGTGTGTCATTTCTAAAGAGTGTTTTGTGCAATTTGTACACTAAAACAAAGAGAATTTAATTTATAGATTAATATCATACAATTTGCACAAAACAATCGATGTTAAAGTAATTAATAAATTTATTTTTTTACTGTTTAATTTTTTTTATATAAAAATATGTTAAATAGCAAAATTATTACTAGAATCAGACGCCTTAATTATGTTGTTTTGATTTGTTTTGTTCTTTATTAAATTGTATGTGCGTTTGCTAGAGATTTTTTTAAATTTAATGTTTAATTGTAATTCAAATACATACATTTATTAGTTTATAGATATTATTTTGTTTTTATCTTTAAAAAAAGATAATTCAAAATCAGCCTTAGCCATTGATTTTATTAATAAAAACAAACAACAAAAAATTATTTAATTTTTTTTGTGTTCATATATTTGGTCATTACACCACCGAAAAAGATAGAAAATCACTTGGAATTGTAGAGTTAGTTAGTTAAATTATAGTTAGTTATAGCGCGTTTATTTAGTCAAAAAAAAAAAAGAAATGCAGTAACTGTTGGTGGTTGATATAATTTTTTTTTTTTTTTTCAAACGAATAAGGTTTTCAAAGAAAAAGTTGCTTTTGGTTGTTTTTTTGTTTTTTGATTTTAAATTCTTAACCCCTATGACTACAATTTAAAGTTTGAATTAATTTAACGGTTAAAATACAACCTTTTTTATGATGCACATATGCTTCATGAACAAACAGAGATTGAACTCACATAACAACTGTGAAATTGAGGGGTTACAAAATGTCTTAGGTTTCAAGAAGAGAATAAACTTTTGGTCACTAGAAACTGCAATGTTGGTTTGGAAAATTAAAATTTTTGTAGCGGTGGAGCGGAATACAGCCATGTAAGGCAGACTTATCATCATTAAATGGTGACAGAAGCTATAAAGATTTAATAAAGAAAAAATTGTCGGTAGCTTTAATCAACCTCACTAGTCACAGTACGATTGCTTTACACAGACGAGACGCCAGATTACGAGAGCGAAACAAATTATTAGAATTAAGATGTGATGTGTGTAATTGCAGTTAATTGTTTGCTTTCTTCTTTTAATAGAAATACTAATCCTTCTTTGTTAGTTTCGGATCGAATGAAGAGGCTTCTAAAAATTACAAAGATTTGGTGGCGTGACAGCTCTAGAAGAACCAGGGCCTAGTGACTTATAAATTTCAACATGTGCATTTTGTTGCCAGGAATGGAGGGGCTAACAATTTTTGCTGAGCTTGAACGGCTAGTTGAGAAGCACATATTCATGACAACAGAAATGCTTATTTTTATGTGGTAGCGGCTGAGAATAGAACCCAGAAGGCATGATAGTCCAACGCACCAACCATTATGCCACAAGATAGTGGCTTTTCAAAAATGCCTAGGAATCTTTTTTGTTTGAGATGATTTAAAACAAGATACGGATTTGTAATTTCATCTCAGAGAAAGAATTGTGAAGCTTTGATAGATCAAGGAATCAAATTGTACTTCACCTCAAGAATTTTTCTTCTATCTTTAATGAAACAATCATCTGAAGCAATCACTTTCAGACTGCTAGAAATCTTTAAAGTCTTATGCATTCTTTGCCTTGGGAGTCTTGAAGACAAAGAATTCTATAGTAATCTTCCTTTAGCTTTAAATTTGATTCTGAGTATTTTGCAGAAATACAAACCATGCACTGAAAAACTTCAATGTGTCTAGAGATTGCCCTTGTTTTATCAACAGGAATTGAAAGGTATGCCTTGTTGGCGAGGAAAAGGGGGAGTGGAGGTTTGTAACTGACTACATCTTTTTCAACTCCGCTATCTCATCAGGTCATAAATCAAGCAAATATTAACTCTTGCCAATCGCTGTGGAGTAGTAAGGTTTTATTATGAACAACAAAGGAGACTATGTACTGTATAAGAACTTCGTCATTTCAGTTTATTTCTGAACAACAGAGAAGACTCTGTATAAGAACTCTGTCATTTCAGTCCTACTTTATGGAGCTGTGTCACCATCTTTATCGAAGCTTAGATATTCCTGATGCCTAGGAGAAAATTCTCCATAAGATTTTCGGTCTTGTTTTGCGTCGACGAGCTCTGCAGGACAAAATTCAATGATGAACTTTACGTATCATATAGAACATACTCAGATCTCTTTGAATCTGTACCTAAAAATCTACTGACCTTAAAAAGCATACAATTAACTTTTAAAGAAGACTACGATGAAACAATTCACAATTTGAGCAGTCTTTATTTCAGCCAAAATATACCTTTAATTTAGCAGAATTCTAGATTTTTACAAACCTAACAACTATAAACAAGTATTATTTTTCTTCATATTTGAAACCTTTTTTTGCTTTTAAGCAACTTAAGCAAACTGAATGGCAGTGGAGTGCTTTTTTGTGTGTTTTTTGTCATAAGAAGGTGTTTTCCCTTTTTGTTTTTGGTTTTTGATAATCTTAAATTTTAAGCAGCTTTTACACTGGAATTGTTCAGAATTAGTTACACATAGTCACATTTACATAGTTAATAAAATTTTTGTTTAGTTTTGATTATTAACTTAATACTGTTTTATACATTCGTGCGTGTGTGTGTGTTCAAAAGCTTTTATTTCTTTGTTAAAAAAAAAAATAGTTTCATCATAAAAACGGAAAATAATAAATCAAAAAATCTGAAGACATTTCGTGTGTAAAGGTAATCCTACATTTGTGTAGATTTTAAAATAAATTACAAAAATTATAGTTTTTTTTTAAGATTTAATGAACATTAAGTATTGTCATTTGTGCAAAAATCAAAACAATTCGCCAATTCGCGCGGAAGAATATAAATTTATTATGTTAACAAAAAATAATAATAAATATTTAAACCAGCTTCCGTAAGTAAGTTACATTATTTTTTTTAAACTTATTTTGTTTGTATAATATTATTATTGCCTTGCCATAGAAAAAACAAAAAACATACTTAAAATGGAAGAAACAAATAATAAATTGACTAACAATACCTTTCTATATACTTAAGTAGGTATATATTTATGTATATAAAAAAGGAGATTTATTTTGGCTAAATTAAACAATTTTACAAATAAGGGTTTTGGGAACTAGAGTCGTTAATATTAATTATAATGTTTCGGTTATTTTTTCTTTCTCTTTTATCTTATTTTCATTTAGTAAATATTGGAAATTTAATAAGTCTATTGTAATAAATAAATCTATATAATTATTATTTTTATGTCGTGGGTGGTCTGTGCTATTAGTTTTGTTTAAACAATTTGTGATAAATACATTTACTATAATTATTTTTTTAATACATTTATCATTTCTTTATGGATTTTATTTTTGTTTCTTTTTGTCTTACTACGGAATCGCGCGGAGAAGAAATTATTTAAGAGAAAAATATAATGGTATATGACAAAAAAAAATATATTATTTATATATATAGAATTATTTTTTCTTCTGTTTTTGTTTTGTTTGTGTGTACATTGTATACTATTGTTGTTCTTTTTTTTTTTGTATTTTGTTGTTGTTTTTGTTTAAATTAAAAATTGCAATTTAAAGCATTTATCAGTAAGCCTGAGCTTCTTTGTAATCACTTTGATCCAATGTATAGAAATCTTCCAATTTCCATTGTAATGTCTCGAAGGTAGGCCGACGCATTGGATCTTTGTGCCAGCATTCGAGCATAATTTCATATAAACGTGATTCACAATTTGGTGGAACTGGCATACGATAGCCATGCTCGACTTGAGTTAATACTTCAGCATTTGTCATACCTTTTAAAAAAAAGAGAAAAGATAATAAAATTTGATTTTAATAAAATTAAAAATAAATATATTTTACCTGGATATGGAATACGTCCATAAGTAACTAATTCAGTTAGTAAAATGCCAAAACTCCACACGTCAGATTTAATTGAGAATTTACTATAATTTGCGGCTTCTGGGGCAGTCCATTTGATTGGGAAACGGGCACCAACACGAGCTTCATATTCGTCTTCTTTAATTAGCCTGCAAACATAAAAGAAAGAATGAGTACATAGTAAAGAAATATCAATTTTATTTCAAGTACAGTCAAATAAATAAAGTCGTGGAGAACCAGGGCCTAATGAATTACAACTCTCAACCATTCCTGTGTAGGTGTTGTTGGCAGGAATGGAGGGGACCTACAATTTTTTGTCAAGTCCGAACGACTAGATGAGAAACACTTATTCCTGACAAGTATGCTTTTCGAGGCTTTGTCAGTTCCTCGTAAGAGGTGGCAGCGGCTGGGAATCGAACCCAAACCTTCGGCATGACAGTCCAACGCACTAACTATTATGCTACGAGGTTCTTTTCGTTCAGATTTTTATTAGGTCAAAACATAAACAAAACGTATTTTTGGAGACCCCACTGCTTTCTATCTTTTTGGGCACTAACTACAGAGTACAACCTGAGCCAGGAAATTTCAACCTGAACACATTTTTTATACAAAGGGTTGAATGTGGGACTTATTAATAATAAATCCAAAGTTAAAGGTACGTTCAAGCATTGTTTCATATACTTGTTTTACTGTTTTGAAGGTCGAAATTGTTTTTTAGAGACTCTAATTACTGAGATTTTTACTAACGGTATTTTGGTTTTCAAGGTATCGTGATAGATTTGTATTTTATCATAGATATTTTATAGATATGGGCATTTAGAATCTGACAAAGGTAGTATCTTGACAATAACAATAGATAAAAAAAACCGTTATGATTAACGTATGAAACTTGTTCACGATTAATTTTTTTTCCTAGACCCATTACATAAAGAATCATCGAGCTTAGACGACCACTGCAACAGGTATCGAGCGAAACGCACTTTCCAAGTTGAATATAGCAAATTTTTAGCACTGTCTCTAAAGCCAATGTAGGCATACCATGCTTATGAGAACACTGATGAAAGTTTATAAGCACTTCTCAGGATTTAAAGAATAACTCTATGAACCTATCTACAGCAAACTGTAGAGAAGATGACTTTTTCGGTATTTATGTGACAGAATTTGAGAATTTGTTTTGAGATTTTGAAGATTTGAGATAATTTCTAATAAGAAAACGTCATGATCAATACTACAACAACTACTATGAAAGAAAGACTTAAGAAAAAATGTGGTGTTATGGATTTAAGCGTTTTCGTTTCAAATTTGAACATTTTCTTGATTACAAAATAAGTTATAGCGAATCCAAGTCCGTCTTTTAAGCTCAAAACGATTTTACAGTTTAAAGATTTGGTGTCAAGATTAGATTTAAATTTAAAGCTGCCACCAGAAAGGGGGTATTGGAGAACTGGACAATCTAGCGCAGGTCTCAATGGAAAACATGAGGAAATTCATAGAAAGTACAGGCTGGTTCGCAAACGAACCAGTCTATGTGAACCAAGAGTTTAGAAGCATTTCTGCTTTATTTTGTAAGGGGATCACAATGGACCATTAAGGATCTGTGCTGTGCACGTCCCTGGTAACCTAATCTAATGCTGCCAAAGGGACAGAGATTTGCACAATTAATTAAGGTTTTGAAAATATTCCCACCTAAAATTTAATAAAAAAAAATTCACTTATCTGCGGTTAATTTAAACCATTCGTTTGTCAAGTTTTTGAATGATACCAAAAAGCACTCATTTTCCACAAACAAAATTGGGTTTCAAACCATCCAATTCTTGTTTTATCTTCAAGGAACCTTCAATTTATTGATTATGTTTGCCTGACCCTAACAAAGCATGCAAAGCATTTGAAGTAAGGTCTTCTCCAAGAGTAATGTAAATATTGGAAACATTCTATTTGGGTGTTTAAGAAGAAATGTAGTAGTTTTAGACCGCACTGTGTGCCGTTACGAAATGTTTCGAAACAGATTATTTTATGATGTAAGATAACCTGAAATAAACCAAAAACGTGTTTTTTGAACTTTTAGTTTGGAATATTACGATAAACAGTAGGAATTAAGCAATTTTGAGCTCGAATTCAATAAAAGAAGATTTCAAAACTTCGAAAATCGATAAATTTGATTTAGGATACAGATGACTTCTGTTATTGTTGTGAAAAAAATAACGGTGAACTTATTTTATTTGATCAATTTCATTTTCGTTATCAGACAATCATAGTCTATGTATAAGAAATGTAACTGTGTATAAATAATACAGTTTCAAAGTCAAAATGCATTGACTCGTGTTTTTAAACTGAAATATTTATTTTGGTAGAATTTATTATGTTACATGATTTAAATGTATTATTTAATCCTGGATCTAATGAGAGTAAAACCAAGACGAAATAACTCTACCTACTGTAATGAAAGAACAAGAGGCAACGATATTTTTTTTTTATCTTTTAACCCAAGATGACAAATAACTAGGGGAACCTGACGAAAAGTTGGTGCAGAATAGTCCACAAGAAATATTCGACAATGGACAAAGGTTGAGCAGAGGCAGAGCTCAAACATATTTCTAGAAATAGAAGAACAAGATGGCGTATAAATACGTCGGTGAAAGATACAAACTAATTACTGATGGGGAGGGAGGACCAGTACGTTTCAATGCTGTTATGAGAATTTTGAAAACAAGTTATTTCGTTGTGTTAAATAAACAAAACAAGAATTCAAAAATTAGAACAAGGTTAGAATATTTTGAAGCTCGAACAGTTCAAAACTGAGATTTGAATTCACGGAGTCAAAAACTTCAGAAAAAAACAATCAGTTTTGGAATACAGTTGACAAGTGCAGTTAGGTATGTATAATCAAAAATTATTATCTTTGTGACAAAGCGCAAGTAACATTTTTATGAGATACTCTTTTAATGAGAGTCAAAACATTTTAATCGGGGAGCCTCAGCCTTAACATTCCGTAAAAATAACAGTTTGGTTTTGTTTTTGGCAGGGTCACATTTAGGTCAATGTGATGCAAGTCTGAAGGCACGTTCCACGAAACAGAGATCTCTGAGAGCTCAGAGATTTTTAAGTGTGACGACCTGACGCTTGTTGTTTTTTTAAGGAGTTTTCTGAAGCAAAACCTTTTTGGGCATGTGAGTTGTTTTTGTCAAAGGCTTGGTGCCTCATGATTAAAAAAAATATATATAATTTGACGCATTGTGGTATGTGCCACACCACTCGATAATCAATTTATGGTGCGAGTGCTCCTGATATTCAATGATTTCGAAATTTAAATGTCGAATGAACTTCAAGAAGCTGTGATTCAACACTTTTGGACTTCTTCTTTTTGAATAATTTAAGTCATTTGGGAATGTAAATGAAACAACGACAATGATTGTAATAAAATTGAATGTTTAGCGCCATATAATTCCTGATTTATTAAATGAAGGGAATTGGACTACACATATTAAAACTTTCAACGACGACCAAAGGTAGTCACATGAATGATATTTATTTCTCAGAACATAAGGTAATTACATCGATAGAATTTTCAAATGAAATAATGATTGCTAATCAATCTGCTTTCGTTTTTGTTTTATTAAGAAATAAAAAAAAACACATGGCTCTATCAATTTGCATGAATGTAATGAATGATATTCTATATTTTTAAAGCGTAACTATCAACTTTTTGGTTGGAGATAGTCTATAACCTAAGCTAATTTACCTCGAAACCGGTTTCCTATCGTAAACGCGAAAAACGTGATTTAATCTTTATTATTTCATTTGCATAAATATAGTTTTTTCTAGATAATGAAGAAAAGCATTAACCTTTCTTATAACAACAACTATAAAATTAACAAGAATAAAAAAGTCTTTCAGGTCTATTGCATTTTTTTTAATATTCTTGTGAGTTTAATATAAAATCAACTTGCTTTTCTGCTTATTTTAAGGAAATAAACTTTACATCACCTGCACTAGTTCTTGAAAAAAATTGCTTCAAAAAATTCCAACTGATTTGATAAATCATTTATATAAATGACACGTGTGGTATAATGTAATCATATCACCCTAAGAAAAATGTCTCTGATCTACCAATCTGATAGGTTTGTTGGCCTCATATGAAAATATTTTATCACAAAGCCACAAAAGCACGTTCAATAATTTATTTATCAAATCTTTCGACATATGTTTTTAATTCGTTTCCATGTAAGCAAAATCCTACATACTACTACTCTATAGGTACCTTCTTAAGAATTCAAGTTAAATAATGCAAATAATATTCTAAAAAAAAACTTACCGCGCCAAACCGAAATCAGCAATCTTCACAATATTATTATCACCCACTAACACATTACGTGCAGCCAAATCACGATGAATATAATTTTGTGATTCCAAATATGCCATACCGGCTGCTATTTGTGCTGCCATATCAATAAGAGTTGGCATCTTTAAGGTTCGTCCTTTGCCTATAAAATATGGGACACAGAGATAAAAAGAAACATTTTTATTATTGTGTCGCTCTATATAAAGTATCCCATTATAATATACCTTGCAAATAATCCAATAGAGATCCATGCTTCATAAGTTCGGTTATAATGTAAATTGGCTCCTCTACTGTACATACAGCATACAGTTGAATCAATTTATTATGACGTAATTTTTTCATAATTTGAGCTTCAGCCAAAAAGTCTTTAGGGTCCATTGTACCTATAATGATAGAAAAGAGGAAGAGGTTTATTAAAGGAATATCAAAAAAGTTGTTATGATATAGTTTTCTTACCAGATTTTAAAGTCTTGATAGCCACCGGTGTGGTGTTGTTCCACAAACCTTCCCATACTTCACCAAATTGACCAGAGCCAAGTTTGCGGACGAACTTTAAGGAGGTTCTATCTATTTCCCATTGATCGCGGGTTCTATGTGATAAGCCTTCAGTGACGGGTTTTTCAATCTGTGAATTATTAAAGAATACAAAATCATTATTGTAATTAATATCAAAAGACGTTTACTCAAGAAAACAAAGTCTAGGATGAAATACATTTAAGAAAACAACAACAAAATATAGTGTCAGGTGTGTAAAGTTTATATAGGGTATAAGTGGGCTGTTTGTTTATGTGCTGGAAAGTTTACAAAGAAAAATAGTAAACAAAAAAAAATTTCTTAATTTAGTAAGGAATGTTTTTTTTTTTAACTATTCGTGGGAACACATTGAAGGAAGAATCTGGCTACATGTTTACATGTTTTTTTTGGTTTGGGTTTCAATGATGTTCTACTATTGTTATTTTTTACAAAATGTTTATTTTGGTGAATTTTAGCACACAACTAGCAAAATCTAAGCTTATATTTTTTATAGTTTTGGCTTATTATAATGTTTTGTTTTTATTTTTAAATCAGTTTAAAATTTCTCTATGATAAACTTAATATAAAATAAAAATTAATTTTAGAAAGACATCGCGAAAATATTAAGAAATGGACAAATGCTTTTTGACATTTTAGGTAGTTTGGACTGAAAAATATTCAAAACTGAACATTGAAACCAGAAAAAAGGTATAAGATAACAGAAATGGCAGAGTGGGTTTTCGTTTTCAAATTTTGTTGGTGTATTGTTCCTGTAATATTCAAAATGCCTTAAAAGTGATTGTGGAGGGATCCCACCTGAAAAAATGGCAAGTTTTTGTCAAGTTTAATCAAGGCCCTGGAAAGGCTTTGGTATTGAAAATCTAGGCAAGAAAAACTTGTCAAATACTCGTGAGACCTTCGCTAGTAAAAACTTGTGGGATAAAGCCTTGGAAAGGCTTTGGTAGGGAAAATCTAGACAAAGAAAACTTGTCAAATACTCGTGAGGCCCTCGCTAGTAAAAACTTGTCGGATAAATCTTGTTATCCCATCACAAATACCCCACATATGACAAAAACAAAAACCAAATATATTATACCCATCATACAATAGTAAGAAAAATTTAAGTATGTATATATTTTTTCATTTTCAACATTGCTGTATTGCCAAATAGCTCAGTAGTTGGCGTATAGGTTTGGTAATCAAAAGATCACTGGATCGAATCCTAGTGAAGACAACTTTTTTTTTGTTGTCTCTCGAGGCAAAAGGTTGCTTAACTGGTGAGGCCCTAGAGAAAATCGTTAGTTACCCTTGCTAGAGCCTTGTTAGGGTCAATGTAAAACTTTCTAGTGCCCCGTTTAAAACTAGATAGTTTTTCCAGGTGGGATGAAATCAAAATCTTCAAACCTACTGTAAATTTGCGGTAAAAAACGGTGAACCATCAGTTGGTTTCTTTTTGAAGCTTACTCGTATGTTTTTTTTTTACACTGACAGCTTTTATGAGTTTAAAAATTTTGACAGGAATCAAGTGTTATATTTTCAGGGTACGAAATAGACCGCTTTACGCTTGACAACGATGAGAAATACTGCAAAATTACACTTCCAAAATGGATTCTGTGTTGCCGAATTTTGAATCGAAATTTCGGTCGAAAAAAATGCACCAAGTGCAGTCGTTGTGAGAACTTTTTGTTCTGCTCACTTCACGTGAACTTAGCAGAACTTCTAACATTAAACACTCTGTTTTTTTGCAAACCAAAACATAGAGTAAATCAGCCTTGTTGTGAATTTCACGTGAACAAAATTCCGACCGGAAAAATTGACATTTCACTTTTCACCTATTGTCAGTATAAATTCCCCTTTTTTGTGTACTCTTTTCTTAAACTGTCACTTATTTTTTGACGGCGAACGAAAGAAAAACAGAGTCTACTGGTACCCTTTGTGCAAGTTTTTTGTTTATTTTAGACCTAGAGAAGTTCAGGCGAAACTCATAACAGCTTTTAAAATTCCGGGGGAACAAACATTTTTCGGGTGAAATATTTTCCGGGTGAAACTCACAATAAGGTTGATTATTTTTTGTGCGTACTTATTTGCAATTATCTAGCAACTAATGAACAAAAAAAAATAAATAAATTGTGGGTTTCACTCGGAAAATATTTCACCCTAAAAATAATTGTTCCCCCGGAATTTTAAAAGCTATTATGAGTTTCACCCGAACTTATCTTGGTCTAAAATAAACAAGAAACTTGCACAAAGGGTACCAGTACATTCTGTACTTCTTTCGTTCGCCGTCAAAAAATAAGTGACAGTTTAAGCTCTTAATTACGACACATTTCGGCTGAAATGATTTGATAGGCGAAAAGTGTAATGTCAATTTTTCTGGGTGAAATTTTGTTCACGTGAAACTCACAATAAGGCTGATCATGTTTCTACTTTCTACCACAGGTACATACATATTTTTATACATGTCCATCAGTTCTCTTCATCAAGCTAGAACCCTAATAGATGGACATGTTTTTAAAATTTGGTACAGAGCATTTGTTTGATTATTAAGAGGGAAAATTTGAACTGTGCGTCATTTTTTCTAAGACGGCTAGCTGCGAAAGGTAGGTACAACAATTTAATTCTATTTTTTTTTTTTTTTTCAATTTAGTCTCAAAAACGACTCTAACGACTTTGATAAAACTTTGAACCTATTATATCTGCTAAGCATTTTAATTGTTTATCTAAAAATTCGGTTAGTGAAATATGATGTTTTCTTTTTATGAAATTGAGTAATTTTTGGGTTCTTTTTGTATATTTCTTACTGGCTCAACAGATTGTTTTCTAAAATGGCAAAAATGTACCTCCACGTCAATATTTTTATTAATAAAAAATCAAGGAAAAATGCATTTATTTTTTCAATATTATGAAAGTGACAGTAACACATTTTCATAACTCACATAAATGGAAATATTTGATTATGACAGCCGTAAATCAATCATCTTAACTAATTTCATCCTCAGGAAAACTATCCTGATGTAATGTTATTATTTAATTAACGTATTTTATTGTATTTATGCAAACAAAACAATATTGAACAAATGGTCGTTTGTATTTAATTTCATTTAAATTTTCAATATAAAATTAATCTTTATCAATATTTGATTAACTATTATATTGATTGTATATTAAAAATTAAATGCAAACTACAATATCAAACAAGTTATTATGCATGTTAATTATATGTCATTCAATTGATGTCGGGAAAACCACACTTAAATTCACTTCAACTTAGTCATTTAATATTTATTTATTTTACAACTTAAATATACTGTATCGATTGGACAAATACTCGTAGATATTATGTTTGATTGAATACAATTTTTATTTGCTTTTTTGATGCTTTTTCAATATAGATTTTTTTATTGGTATACGTTTGTCGCATCATCGTTAAAATAGCTTTTGCTTACTTGACATTATGTTGCATTTGAAATTAGATAAATGACTGCGCACAAATATTTGTGAAATTTCACAAGTATAGGTACACAGTTATTTTTCTAAGAATCTAAAGAATTTAAAAATTATTAACATGCTTGAAGCATTTGAAATACCATGAATGGGATTTTTTTAATAACGTAAATTTCACAATGAGTGTAATTTCTTTTAAAAGTTTATTTGTAATTTAACGGGAACAAAAATTCCATATCGTCACCGTCGGTCATCGATTAATACATAGAAGAGTATTTTTTGTTTGTATTCCAAAATCAAATTTCTCGCGTAAATACACCATATTTTATCAATATCAAACTTTATGTTATGTAGAAAGCCCTAATGTTATATTTCTAAAAAGAAAATATTTCCAAACTATTTTAAGTAAAAAATCCATAACAGTAATGTAACTGTCTCAGATAAAAAAAATAAAAAAAAATAAAACCAAAGCACCCTCCTTTTCAAAATGTTCCGGGCACCCCAAAAACTTGGTTTTATAATAAGGAGATGTGATCAAACATAAATCATACACAATGATATTTTTTTTAAATAAATTTGTTACACCATGATGTTCTTGCACGTTCTCCTCTAAATCTATTGATTGATGAAAAAAAGGATGCAAATCTTTTTTGTGTAGAATTACGTAAGCTACAGTTTGTTCCTTCACATTTTTTTCGAAAAAAACTGATGGTTTCGGTAGATAAAAACTGAATTTTACCCTCTTTCACTCTCTTCTAAATTTAGTGCCTCGGTCTTAATTTATGGTAGCAACTTTTTAGGAAATGCTTACCAAAATTTAGCTTTGTCTGAATTTTATCATAATTTTACTATTTTTTCGTCTAAGTTTCTGAGTTTCTATGATGTCCTGAATTAGAATTAAATCTCAAAAAAGTTTAGTTAAGAGATATTTACATAAATGAATAAAAAAAATGTTTTTTAAAAGAACTGCTACCCCACGAATTAATTTTTTTTTTCATAAAATAGCCTATTGAATAGACCGGAAAATGAGAGGTATAAAGGAACAATTACGTGCAAGGGTTTTTAGTATTGAATATGTCTGTTTGGCCCATAAGCATGCTTAAAACCAAAAATGCTACTAAAACTAAAACTAAGCGGAATTTGACAATTTTACATATAATACTTTTTGTTCAAAATTAAATTTTCTATTGGAATGGATAGCTCAAAAAATTTTACGACAAAATTTAAGCAGGAAAAGTTAACAAAAACCAACTTAAAAAAAATCAAAAAATCAAGAATATCTAATTTTTTTAATAAATTGTGCATAACTTTTTTCGAAGCAAAGATAGGGTCAAGACATGCATAGACAAAACAAAGTAGAGACTAAAGGCCTTAATATGCCATCTTCAAAAATTAATATTTAATCAAAATTGACAGAGATATTCCCATTCAAACCTTATCATTTCTTATAATTTTTCGCAGTTTTGGCCCGAAAGTCCGTTTTTCGGTACAATATGGCAAATTTCACTTTCTAAAAAATGTTCGAAATTAAAATTTTAATATAATATGACATTAGAGCTATAGAGAATTTATAAAAAGGATGTAAGTTCGCAATTTCGTTTTTCGGCTGTTTTTAAATGCGTTCAGACCTACAGACCGAACGGCTGGTCCGATTAACATAAGATTTGGTATTAGGTGCTAGGAACGTTAAATTTGTGATAAAGCACCAAAAAATAAGCTTTCGGGCAAAAACTGCGGAAAATGATAAGAAATGGTAAAGTTTGAATGGCTATATTTCTGTCAGTTTTTAAATAATATGGCTTTTTTAACATGTCATATTAAAGCCGTAAGACTTCAGTTTACTTTGTTCATGAATGTCTGGAGCGTATCTTTGCACCGAAAAAAGTTATGCGCAATTTAGGAAAAAAATTAAAATTCTTAAATTTTTCGATTTTTTTTATGTTGGTTTTTGTTTACTTTTCCTGCTTAAATTTTTTTAAAGACATTTTCCAAACTATCCATTTCGATAGAAAATTTAATTTTGAACAAAAAGTATTATACGTAAAATTGTCAAATTCGGCTTAGTTTTCGAGTTATATTAAAAATACTGAAAAGTGGCCAGTGTGACCATTCTCTCAGAAACGCATGGGTGAATTTAGAAGCATTTTCGGTTTTAAGCATGCTTATGGGCCAAACAAACATATTCAATAATAAAGACCCTTGCACGTAATTGTTCCTTTTTAAAAGGTCTATTCAATAGGCTAAAAACTCTATCTGTCTTCTGAAAGGGATAATTTTTCCTCTTCCAAATCCATTGATTTTTTTTCCAATATTTGTATTTTTCTCGAATATACCTTAATTTGGAAATCACGACTAATTTGTATTAAATTCAAGTGGGGTATTCGGCGAATAAGTATAACATGCAAACGGTTATATTTGAATACAAATTTCTTAAAAAAAGGAAATAATAATATAGGGTGTTCCAATAAGAAGTTTCATTTTAAATCAATAAAAAAAAGGCAATTTTTTTAAGTGTTGACATAGACATAAGTTTGACATTGAAAGCAAAAATAGGATAATTAAGTAGTTTAATCACAAGATCTAGGTGGCCAATTTAAGTATCTTTGTTAGGCAATAGAGTCATGGTTCCACGGTCTTCAATCTATAAATCTAATCTAAAGCAGTCAACCGGATCAAATTTTTAAACATTAGACGATGGAGACAATTTCCGCCCTTGAAAAGCCCACTTTTTAAAATTGGTCATCTTATCAAAGTTGATATTAATATGTTCTTTAAAAATGCTGTAGATAATGTGGACAAAAGAATTGTGCAAATATTTGCCAGGCTCGTTCCTAAAAACAAAAAATTAAAAAAAGATACATACATAGAATAAAATTTGGTCATTCAAAGTTTTGTAACGTATTCACTTTTTGGAGGTGTATTGGAGAAAAGAAGTACCTACTAAAACTAAAAGAATTAACAGCTCTCTTACGTTTAAGCAGGTCGTAAACGTAGTCTAGGGCGTTGACGAAGTACATAAATTGGATTTCTATGACACAAACAAAAAATTCCAAAGATCTACCCTCACAAATAACATAAATACTTGTATATCCAGAAATATTTTTTGAAACATTACATTGATAGATGAAGAAGTTATAAGACTATTAAACGAAATTCATGTTATCATATAGAAACAGAATACTTAATGGGATTTTTAATTAATTAATTATTTATTTAATTAAATTTATTATTTGTTTACAAAATAGAAATGTCAATCAGGCAGGCGGCAATGCCAAGCTTTATAAATTGTGTTTGTAATTTTTATGTAAATAATTTTAAATGTAAAAATCACAAAATCTCTAAGATCTAAAATCTAAATCTAATAACATAAATATAGATTTCATTATTTTGGGGGAATAAATTAAAAAAAAATATATAGGGACCTACTAATTTTAAAAATATTCGTTTATAAATATTATAATCCAACTTTGCGGTACAAAATTTTATATTGATTTTATAAAAAAAAAAAATCTGTTTCTTCTTGAGCCATGTCTAAGTCGGGATAACCCTCGAAATCATCAAAAAAGTCATCGGCAGTGTGTTAGAACTGGAAAAATTAGCTTTTAGTTTAATAAAAAAGGAACCACCCACAGGTTCCATCGAGCTGCAGAGTCTCAAAAACCTGCTCTGATAGGGGAAATCGGGTGTCGGTTTTAAGTCTAGCCCCCAAGAGTATTGTTAACATACACTTTTGTCAACACATATCAAATTTCAAATTTTCTATTAACAAAGTAAAAAACAGAAGATACTTTTATTAGATTTTTTTTTTTTTTTATAAGGTCTAGAAACTGAATTTGGATCAATTTGTCTAAGGCATGCAAGTGTTCAGTTTACCCACAATTTCAGAGAAATCCATAAATGTAGGTGATTGCACTTCAATGCATTTGATTATTTTCAATTGAATTTAGAAACAAAATTTAAAAATGAAAGAAGCTTAACGTAAACATTTGCTCTTTTCGAGCTCTGTTTCGTAATGTTTCCAGTTTTTCAAAATGTGTATTATAGTCATTTTAAAAGTTCGCAAAAAAGTAAAAGAAGATTTTCTTATATAGAGTTCTTTTCCATCATGATACTCATGCATCTAGAACTGTTCAGAGATTCTTTTTTAGCCGAATTACACGAATATTATATGCTTAAACTGCTGGTATTGTTATGTTTCAGATATTTCGAAACTAACTGCGTTAATATTTTAAGGGGCATTTCTATAAAAAAAAGTAGGTCTGCTAAACTTTTTCATCATAAGCAAAACTAAAACTTGTTGGTAAAGAAATTTAAAAGAGGTTTTGCGTTACTCATCGTTTTCTACAATCTTAGACAGCATTATTACTTGAAAACTTGCCATTCCATACAACTTTCTATATATAATAAAATAATTATTATTTCTATTTACGTCTTTACTATTCTGACGTCAAACGAAAGCGTGGACTCATAGTAGAAACAACTCCTTAAATGTAAACGAGCAATCTTAGCTTACTTCTTATGCCTTTGAATGATTACTTGTACAGTTTATATCACATGACTTCCTCCATTTACAGTGTAAAGCACTTTAAACATTCGTTAATTCAAACTTGTAATTTTATCCGTTAGTGAAGCACCAATGTTATTAAATACAATATAATATTTATTTTGAATTGACTTTCAATTAGAGGGTTTTAAAAACAAATTTACTAATAAACTAATATTTGACAATGTCTCATCTGAAATTTAAGTCCCGACATTTTTAATTCTGTGAATTCCCTGCTTATAGGATCCTTATTATGTCTTACCCAATATTAGTTTTTTTTTTATAAAGGAAATCATTACAACCACCTAATGTACTGGTCACCACACACAGCTGTTGCTTTCATTTTACCTGCATATAATCCGATATGTTCGTATTTCCGGCCCTCACATTAAACCGCGCTTTCAATTAAAATCAGTTCGATACTAGTACCAACACGACACATTACTGTTTGTATATTAGCATACAAATTTAGCAAAAATTAAATTTCTCTCTCTCTTAATTTGTTCGCAAATCAGTAATTTCATTTTAATGGTCAGAGAGGTAACGTTGCAAATGGCGTTTTTTTTTTTTTTTTTGTTAAACTGATATAATTTTGGCGTAGAAAGCTTGGTACAGACCACTTGAACAGACCGTAACCTTTCAGATTCAGTCTGTAGAATTTAATTCAGTTCAAGCCATAGAATGATTTTATATAACAATTAGGAACGACTATACACGTATGGCTGAAACAAACTGAGCCATTTTTCCTGTTAACTCTTCAGTCAGCCATACATGTGTAATTGGCTTAATTTTATTTGGAAATTGTAACGGTCACACAAATTATTTTCTGATAACATAAAACGAAACCCTACCTTCCAGACTATAAAATTTAACTTTTTTACGTTTTACAATATAAATAATTATATATCATGATGCGTACCTATGTACTTATATAAAAATCTTTGCGTAGTATTCTTAAAAACTTACATAATAATGTATTGATGATTGAATTGTATTTTAATTTATTCAATGTCGAATAAAAAAATCAATTTGTCAAAGCCTTTACCATATACATAAATAGATTTTCCGTTCTAAAGCCTCAATCAATTACCTCACTTTATATTACATTATATTCACAAAAAGGCTTTTTGATTGTTTTAACAAAGTGCACTTTACATTTTAAGTGAGTGCAATGCAATTCCATTACAATAAAACCAAAAAAAAAAACAGCGCGTATACTGTCTGATTTTTTTCTTTTATAAATTAAATTGGCAATATGTTGCATTTTAAGTTGATACTTTAAATAAATAATTGAATGAGACCCACAATATAAATGAATTTAAGTTCAGTGACACCCTTAATTTATCCGGCCTTCCAATACAACCAACAACAAAATAAAATTATAGGTAATTGCTTTGGGTGTTGGCAAATGTTTCAACAAAAGAAAAAAAATATTAAAAAAACTGGTTGACATAGTATGACATATTATAGGCAAACTCTTGGGGAATTTATTTTGAATTAACTTGCGATGTCATGATATTGATATACCACCAAAACATACAAAATAATTTAAAAAAAAAAAATTCTTAAATCGAATTGATTGGGAATTGTATTAAAACAGTAAAACTCAGTTTTAAAACTACGTTAAGGAAAAAAAAAAAAAAGTTGTTTTTAAATACTTTTCAATTCCTTTTTAAATTCAAAAGTAGTTATGTACTTCTAGTTCCAAAAGTATTTCTATTGTGAAAAGTACTTTTTAGTGTAAGATTGTTTAATTTTAAGTAGTAAATCGTTCTAATTTAAGTACCTACACAGAAAATTTGTATCAAGATCGGAGGAGTTGTTTTTGAGAAAAAATATGATTTTCCTTAAAGAGTTCAAACTATTTAAATGTCAGATACCGTCTTTTTTAATCTTTAAGTATTTTTTTTTTTTTTATTTTGAATAGTGTCGAAAAAGTTATATGTACCGAGTTTCAAAAAAAATCGACCGTGTTGTATTAAATATTGAATACAAAAAAAAAGTATTTTGTTGAAAATATTGAATCGAAAAAAACGATTTATATTTTTAAGAAAGTTCTGCATAAAACAAAATATATTTTAAAACCATTTACATACATCGCTTTCACGATAATCTAGAATAGTTCATTGATTGGTGCTATAAAAATAACCATTCTTCGAATAAAAAGTTGAAAAAAAAAAAAAAAAAAAAAAAATTGAAAGAATGACCAAAAAGTATATGTATCTAAGAAGTTAAGGAAAATCGATACAGAAAAACAAATTTAAGGATGTTCGGAACTCTGAAATTAGGAAATTGTTTTTGCAGAATTTAAATTATGAAAAATTTTCTGGAAACAGAAATTTGGATTTAATGGCGGAGGTTTCGAATATAGAAATTTGGCACACATAGAATTATGATCCTAAGCCATAACTCCTTATTTATAACTGAATCAGGGAATAAAAACGAATTATTGCTTTGTTTTTATATATTGTTTTTGTAGCACATACCTACTAAATATTAGTTGTTTCTATCACAAATCTTGATTTTTTTTTTACAAATTTTGATTGCTTAACAAAGCACGTTCTTCGTTACATTGATCTAAATTATAAAATTTGTTCCACACAGATTAATCAAAAATAAATAATATTTTTGGAAACAACTACCTATAAAACAATCAATTTTCTACACAAAACTTCATATAAAAGACATAAAAATTGAAAAACTATGGAACACACCAATTAAATAACAAAAATAAGCACTAAATAAAAACGAAAGTAATAGTTTACTTCAAAAATATAAGAAAAACAAAAACGAAAAACTGTTTTTAAACTAAATGCCGGCAGTGGATGAATATGTTAGGTATACTTTGTAATAATAATTTAAAAATGTTTAATGTTTATTGTTTTTGTTTTTGTATTTTTGTAAAGATAAAAAAATTGATAAATCCTACCTCAAATATACCCACGAATTGGTTCGACTATATTTATAATATAAGAACGCAAATAATATATAGAAAAATAAATTATATTCGGAGAGAAAAAAGAGAAAGATAAAAAAAAGAATATTTTTTTTTTTACGAAATAAGAATTATTATTCGTGGTGATTTTCTTTTATAATTGTCATGATTTAATAAAAGAAAATCTTAAAACAAAAATGGTTTAACAATGCAAGGGGAATTCATAAAACAACTTTTTTTTTTTTTGAAAAAATCATATTGAAACTTGTGTTAAAAAATGTTGAGTGTTTGGATGAGTTGAGTAAAATTAAAAGATAAGAAATAAATTCGAATGCAGTGTCACGCGATGATGATGAAAAATAAAATTGTGTATGTGGTAGAGAAGAATGATTTTTTTATTTTTTGTTTAATAAAAAAAAAGGTAATTGGAAATATGAATATCTTACCTGAACACATGGTTTGCATAGATTGACACACAATCCATCGGAATCCTTTGAGTAATGTTCAACAAGTTCTTGAAGAGTCCTTAAAGAAAAAATTCAACATATTTTTTTGTTTTAATGATTCCGAAACAAAGGTACAAAACAGATAAATTATGAACTGGAGTGAGACACTGTGAATTATGTATTAGGTGAAGTGGAACAAAGGAAGCTTAATCCCTGAAACTTAATTTTCACCGATTTTAACGAGAAAATATTTTTTTTTTTGAAGTGATTCAAAAAATTTTAGATTCTTTTGCGAATCGTTCGTACGTAGGTATTAAAGTTGAACATAGAATTCTGAGTCAAACTTAATAACCCCAAAAATTAAGGGCAATAGTTTTCCAGTACGTGATCATCTGGTTTTCGGGGTTTAACTCGAGTCAACTCCCAAAAAATGTGTGTTCAGCCAATTACAATCTCTTGAGTGTACACAGAATCACTCGACACACAGAATTTGTTGATATTTTTGACGTATACTGAAAAAGCAACTAATATTTAGAATAATAATTCCAAACCAATTCGGGTTTAAAATAGTTCTGAAAAGTTGAGTATTAGAGCTTTATGTCGAACTCATATATTTATGATTTTTGTGAGCAATCATATATGCACTCAGAGAAAAACGTCAGGTAAATAATTAACCTGGGCCTTGTTGAATTCACGAGGTGCACAATCCCATACAAAGTTACTGACATTTCAGAAATTAACCTGATTTTAGTAACCTTTTATTCAGTGCAAAATCAACCTGGTGGACTTTCTTGCCATATTCAGGTTGATTTAAGAAGATGACCTGTAATTTTAACACTAAATTCTTGTAAATAAGAAATTTTAACAAGAATATAATGTTAATTTTAACTAAGGTCGTGTTTTTCTAACACTGTATGATATGAATTTCTGTTTTACTACATATCAGGTTGAACTAACATTTAATGTGTTTTTTTTTACCTGTTGTATTTTACCTGACCTCATGTTAAAAAAGCACTCTGCCAGTTCATTCCAGCGTGACACAAGTGCTGAAACGCACACACACCAACAATTTAAGTAAAATGATTTTAATTTAACCTGGCCTCCTGTTAAAGAAGCAATCTGCCAGTTCATTTAAACGTGACATTATCGTTGAAACGCACACACACAGGCCATTCAAATAAAATTATTTGAATCTTACCTGGCCTCCTGTTAAAGTCGCACTCTGTCAGTTCATTTAAACGTGACACTAGTGCTAAAACACACACACAAGCCATCCAATGAGTTTCAACTAAGGTATTGATATTTGGCACCAGTTTTTTGTGTAGTGAATTGGCCCAGTGGATGAGTGCTATCTCCGTGTGTGAAAGGTTCCCAGTTCAAAACTGAACTAAGTATCACAAATGATTTTTAAATTAAAATAAATAAATAATAAATTTCTATATGTACTTTCAGAATAATACTTACGAGTTGAGCGATAGGACAGCGCAAGAGACGGCTCTTAGACGTATAAATTCATGAATTATGCCGGATTTATGCGATTGGAAAACTTCCAGTATGACAAAAGCAACAACAAAAGAATGGACAAATTAATTCTTTTTGTCATTATAGTGGCAGCGTTCAAGTCATGTAAATCCGGCATTAGATACAGGGTTGATATAACATTGAAACCTGTTAAATTAACTATAGGTTTTCAGGTTAAACTAACCAGATTTTCATGTTAAAATTACAGGGCATTGAATATTTTGTCAGGTTAAATTAACTTTATTTGCAGGTAAAATTTACAGGATTACAGTGTTAAATTTTCAGATCAGGTATCAGGTTAAACAGTTAACCTGATCTACCGAGTTGAAAAATAACAACCTGAAAATCAGGTATGATTGACCAGAAATTGGTTGATAATACCTGCTTTTTTCTCTGAATGTGAGTACCAATTTTTAAAAATTTTTTGAGAAAGAAAGAAAGAAACATATAATTTAAATAGTATTCAATGATTTTACAAACTGAATGAGCTCCTAGCACTCTAATAAATTATCAAGATTGTTACAATAACTTATTTCAGAGTAACCTATTAGAAATTAAATTTGTTTGAACCCACTCAGCAATCAATTTAATAGAATAACATGGTTTTGTTCAAGTAGGTATAGCAATTGCTTGTATAATTTATTTACATGACATATCAATTACTTCACGTGTCGCTCACTCCAAGTTCCAAAACAATAGAGCTATATATTTTTAGTGATTAACAAAAAAGAGAATTAATAGAATTTATCATACCTGAACGTTGTTCGTCGTGCAATGAAGAAACCGCCTTCGTCTAATTGTCTGATGCGGTAATGTTTTACTGTATCGCCATCTCGTACTGAAAATAAGAAGTAAATTGTTATAAATTCATAATAAATAGCGTGTGGAAGTTAACTGTATGAGTTCTATTTTAGTTCTCTTCTTATGTAAAAGGGTGAGATATTTTTTAAATTAGTAGGTAAGTATTTGAAAAATTTCCATTGATTGATAATATAATGAAATCAATTTTTAGGTATTTATTGACAAGTAGCAGTTTTAACAGTTCAAGTGCGTACATATTTCATAGGTGCTTATTATTTAACATTTCAAAAGGATAATTGAGGAAAAATGATTGACATTTGATTGACAATAATTAACTGGTAATTGATAGAAAAACAAACAGATTTTGGGAAGTCAGATGATGGAAAATGTTTCGTCAGCAAATTGACGTGAAATTCGTGAGCAAATTATTGCGCATTTGATCAATAGAATTTAGGTAAGTCTAGTTTGGAGCAGAACTTGCTATGTTCAATGTTACAACAATAAAAATTATTGTCCGGAAGAGAATTTATTAATCAACTCATTGTCACTTTATTTTGGGGACAATGCCCTTGTTTAAAAATGAAGGGTGCTAACAAAATTATAGACAAAATTGAAGTTAAACTATACGTCAAACAAAAATCAATTTGAATTTGATATTGAAAAGAGAAGAGAGATTTAAAAATAAATAGTATATTCTGTTGTTCATGGTCATGATTTATGAATTTTGAGATAAGCTCTGAATATGTACAAAATAGGAATTTTCTTAAAATTCTCCAGTAATTAAATTAATTTTTTTAAATCGCTAAAAGAATTTTCTTAATAGTTTTAGCTAAAATAAAAAAAAACGGATATTTGATTTCTTGAAGAAGTATGAATTTATGGAAAAAATTCAAAATTTTTGAGCGGTTTTTAAAAAATTATATGTTTCTATAATAGGCACGTGTAATAGGTATAGACAAGTAATATAATATAAAACATTTTTAACAACTTTTGTTATGGAAATTTTAAAGATTTATAAATTTTCTGAAGGAATAATAAATTAAAAAAAAAGAAAATGCACGACTGAATGAATTCTTGAAATTGAAAATATGACTTTATGCGAAACAAAACATTTAAAAATCGTTGGAGCCTGTTCTTAAAAAAAATATTTGTTGTGTCCTCTAATTCGTACTCGATATTTTTTGTGAGGATTTCTGGGATCACTTTAAGAAAACAAAATTTGAGGGAAAAATCCTATCTCCCTGCCCTGAGCCGGGAGGACAATTTCTGAAAAAAAAAAATACAGTGGTGGAAATTTCCATAAGAACACTGCAATCTTCCATGCATAATTTATTGCACCGAATGCAAGTTTGGAAGCAATTTTTTTATTGGATCCACCATACGAAGGCAACCGTTATGTTTTCAACCTTTTTTTCATCAATGTGGAACATTATCCCTCTTTTTTTTGCAAAACAACGTCTAAAAAGTGATATTTAAAGGTGGAAATTCGTATAAAAACATTCAAATTAAGAGTGGTTATTTTATAAAGTGGCTTGATTTTTGTATTGAATGTGGTAGGAAATCATTTTGTGAGTCTTTTAAATTGTTCAGAAATTTATTTGTGGAATTTAATCATGCCTCGTGGAAGAATTTTGAGAGCGGAAGAAAGGTTAAAAATAACTGTATAAAAAGACTGTGGCTTTTCTGATCGTGAAATTGCCAGACAAATTGGGATATTAAATACCTACAGTTATTCATAACTTTTTAAGGTTAGGCGAATATCATGGAAAAACTGCTAACCACACGCAAAATTAAAGACATCAATTTTGAATGATTCCACGTGAAGCGGTCAGACACAAGCTGTTTGCTTCTCAAATTAAGGCCCAACTTGACTTGCCGGTTTATAACAGAAGCGTAAGACAAATTATAAAAGTCAACCTAAACATTATTTACAAAAAAAAAGATCCAAAAAGCCCATTAGACAGCAAGGCTGAATTTCGTTGAAAGTCAGATAAGTAAAATCCATGTGTTTTTATGGGAACTTCGTTCACTGTAACTAAAATGGAAAAAAATATGTAGGTATGTGTAAGCAAATTATTGTAATAGCTTTCGTTGATTTTTAATATTCTTTTTTTAACTTAAGAAAATTTTTCAGAATTAAGCCACAGCCTCAGATAGAATTTTGTTTTCTACAACTTTTTTCTAAGAATGATCCCAGAAATCATGTCCCAAAATATCGATCACGTATATATGGAGCACCCTGTATATACAATTTTCAAAGCACTTTTAAGGACAAATTTTGGTTTGTCAATTTTAAGATTTTATTAATATGCAGATAAAAATGAAATTTCTAAAAAAATATCAATTCGATGTGTTGAAACATCGAATTTCCAAAAAATATATATTTTTTTTTTTTTTTTGAGTTCCCAAAATATTTTTTTTTTATTTAATAAAAAAAATCAAAAAAAAGTTCTATTGGAGTTGTAATGCACAGCAAAAATTTGATCAACGCTTTTTCAACATTTGTATGGAAGGTACGTACCGTTATTTTTCGATGAAATCAAAATATAGTGTTAAAAAACCGTTAAGTACCAGGTTTCGAAAAAAAATCAATTATGTTTATGCACTCGTATGTAATTCGTTTTTGAAATATTGAATTTTCAAAAAAAAATTATTTTTTTAAAAGATAAAAAAAAAAAACTTTTTTTGAAATTTGTTCTAAACTATACTACATTATTTAACTATTTGGGAGCTTCTGCATAAGAAAGCTTAAGAAAATTAAATGGTTATTTTGGGCCAATAATAACTATTTTTTTTTGTGTTTATGGTTTTCTATAAAAAGAAAGCTTTGAGTAGAAATAATTTATTGATTTTTTTAAACCTACCGTTATTTAAAAGTCTTAAAAAAAATGTTTAAATGTTGATGTGTAAACTTATGTTCTCTAAGACGTTTACAACTCTATCAAAAAATTTTATTAAACCAGAATTTGGTATAATTCCGTATTGTGGTTGTACATTGTACAATTTTTTATGCGAAGAAAAAAATGCACTAAGAGGTTTTTTTTTGAGAAAATTGTCTTCTTATATAATATTTCGGCAGTATGATGGGTAACCAAATTTTTTTGAAAAAAATAGAAATAATATTGCGTTCCAAAATTTCTCAAAACAAAGTCTTTTATAAACAATAAAAAAAAAATCAGAACAAATAATTTATTGTAGAGCTTTTAACGCTTTCTTGTTAAAAAAGTGAATTGAGTGAAAAAATATTTTATGTCTTCAATGCCATAATTGTGCGATCAAGTCGTAAATACCTATACTACAGCCGAATTCATTAGAATTCGTTAAAAACACTTCTCAACGGATGTTGCGCAATGTATAAGTCCTCAAATGGCACTATTCGACGTCATATAACTTTTATGAATAACATATCCGGGCTAAAAACATTTTTACTTTAAGCTGTTTCTAAAATACTTTTGTGAATAAGGTTGATTTTCACTTAACGTATGCGTGTAGGTTAGGTCGAGAATAAAAAAATAGTTTGGAAATTGGAGGTACATAACTACGAAAATTTTTGTAAAGAAATTAAAAATTGTCACACCTTACGTGCATCACCCTGTATATCCTAGCAAGTAGAAAAGTAACCATTTGCTTGATTTTTATTTGCATACTTTTTGGTGCCTATGATGCAATTGATGTAGTTTATTTATTAAATATTTAACTAACCTGATAACGAATAGTCATTATGTCGGCTCTCTGAATCTCTGATTAAAAATGCTCCATGTTCATTTTCGGGTAATAGCAATTTCTTTTCAGCCTCGATGCGTTTTATTTTTCGGAAATACCATCTGAAATTAAAATAAAATTGTAAAAGTTAATTAAATTGTTTTTTTTTTTAATTCGAAAAACTTTTCGAAATTTTAAGTGATTAAGATTATGGAACAAAATTTTTGAGTTTCATCTTTCATCTTATTTATTATCAAAAGAGTAATGTATTTACAGAATGTCATGAAATTGAATAAGAAATTTTTAAAATCCTAACTATTATGACTGATGAGATTCTA
Organism: Dasysyrphus tricinctus; assembly: GCA_963921185.1. Lineage (NCBI taxonomy): Eukaryota > Metazoa > Arthropoda > Insecta > Diptera > Syrphidae > Dasysyrphus > Dasysyrphus tricinctus. The sequence continues at coordinate 49,380,402 of OY992531.1, forward strand.
AAAAATAATATAATTGTATTATAAGAATATAAATTTCCGAATAAATTTTAAAATGCTAAAAGAAAAACACAATTTCTGTTCGCAATAAATCCTCCTCGAGTAATAATATTGTTAAGTGTCATTTTTATTATCTTTATAGCTCCAATTTTTCAAAAACACATTAAAAAACAGTATTAAAAAAAAAAAAAAAAATCTTCTTCACATACAATTATGTAAAAGTATCAAATAAAAAAAGTCAATGAACTTTTATAACAACAAAGTTATTAAAACTGTGCAACAAATATTTTACATCATTCATTCCAGCTATAAAGAGGAAATCGAAATTACCTCGAAAAATGTCAAGAGCTTCGAATGTGGATCAAATTACTTTATTAGCCCCAGGCCCTTCGGTATAAATACATACAACATTATAAACAACCTAAAGCACATATTTATGTTAACAACCTAAATTAAGTTTGATTTATTTAAAATTTGGACATGAGGTAGGGATATAAACAATATAACCTGATATGACAGGTAATTATAACTGTGGTAGAATATCATGTGTCATGTTCATAATTTATCATTAAGTGTCAAATATTAGGTTTGTGTTTGAAGTTCAATGTAGTTCACGGGGCTTTTCGTTGAAAAATGACACAATTATTTTAAATCTTCAGTAGCTAACATGGTTCAGTTATAAAACTGACACATATTTAAAGATATAAAGTATTTTATTCAATATTTTTTTCCAAGAAGGTTATCAAACTAAAGGTAGGTATAGGACTCATTGTTTAAGGAAAATGAGCGCAAAATATAGCACAGTCAAACAAAATTCAAAACATAATAACTCAACTCTTTGTCAATTATTATAAGTTTGAAAAATTATAATGTTGTTTATTAATGAGTACCTACTGTTAGAAAAAAAAGTAATTGAGTAAAGTGAGTAATTGACCTCCATTTATATTATAAAAAAAAATTATAAATCATTTATTTAGTAATATTTATCTGGGTATTGTTTTGTGTTTTGCCTTAGATTCTTTTTGTCCATAGAAATTTGATTTATATCAGAAATTATTTATCCAAACCTTCTCTTTATCTTTTTATACCTTTACATTATCCATCCACACCCTCAAATATATATTAGAAATTCTGGCAAATAGCTTCCATGGAAAACTATCGATTTCCTCTGAAGTAACAAAGCAAACGTGATGATGGGTGGTAGGCATTACACCGAAAGAAAAATAGGTACTTCTTTCAGGCAATGTAAACATACATTTTTTCATTTAAAAAGTGAGTTTTCAACTTTATTACTAATATATCAATTAAATACATATTTGTATACACATTTAGTACCAATTTATTAACTCCATTTTTAATTTAAAGTTTTCATTCATTAAAAATTAAAATTAAATAATTTTGGCTTTTTATTTTAATGGCGAAGCAACTTTAAATTGAATGAGATTTTTTGGCAGCTAAGAATGTGTTCCAAAAAACCCCTAATAACAATTATACTCGATGATTGACTAAAAAAGTCTCCACAGTTTTTTCGAAACATTAATTTTGTGTAAAAAGATGGCACTTTAGACTTTAATGTGTTTTGTTTCGCTATTTTAATTTGTTTCTCGTTTGAATTGACAGCACTCTCCATTAATATATTTTGCCGCCAGCTGTTTTGATTTTTTGTTTACCAGTTTGGAGACTTATGAAGAAGATGGCACTTCAGACTTAAATGTGTTTGTTTTGCTATTTTATTTTATTTTATTTTAATTTGTTTCTCGTTTGAATTGATAGAACTCTCCATTTATATATTTTGCCACTGGCTGTTTTGATTTTTTTTTACCAGTTTGGAGACTAATTTAATGTTAAAAGATGGAGACTAATTTCGTGTCAAAATATGGCACTTCAGACTTTAATGTGTTTGTTTTGATATTTTAATTTGTTTCTCGTTTGAATTGACAGCAATCTCCATTAATATATTTTGCCGCTGGCTGTTTTGATTTTTTGTTTACCAGTTTGGAAACTAATTTTATGTAAAAAGATGGCACTTCAGAATCGAATGTGTTTGTTTTGCTATTTTAATTTGTTTCTCGTTTAAATTGACAGAACTCTCCCTGAATATATTTTGCCACTGGCTGTTTTGATTTTTTTGTTTACCAGTTTGGAGACTAATTTCGTGTTAAAATATGGCACTTCAGACTTTAATGTGTTTGTTTTGCTGTTTTAATTTGTTTCTCGTTTGAATTGATAGAACTCTCCATTAATATATTTTGCCACTGGCAGTTTTGATTTTTTGTTTGCCAGTTTGGAGACAAATTTTATGTAAAAAGATGGCACTTCAGGCTGTTATGTGTTTGTTTTGTTATTTTAATTTGTTTCTCGTTTGAATTGATAGAACTCTCCATTAATATATTTTTCTGCTGGCTGTTTTTCTGTTGACCAATAATTTTTGTAATGAATATTTACGGTAGCTGTGTAAGATATGGGAAATATCAAAATCTATTGCTTTTGGCACAACTATATTTCTCTTTTGTTCAGTGTAGCAATAGACCAACCCACACAAAGTTATACTCTCCAAAAGCAGACACTTTTATTAGCAACCATTAAACCATAGTAGGATTTTGTAATAACTTTTACACACATCTATTCTATATAGCAATTTGCTGCCTAGAATAACTGATGACACCAACTACGGTAATCTTCAAGAACATTCTTTAGCAAATTCAACCAACAACGTTTAAATTCTATTAAGAATCAATAAAAAAAGGAATTCTACGTAATTAAAAAATTCGATGTAATTGAAAAATCTATTTAATGAAACAAAACACATTGATAATTTTATAATTATAAGAAAACATTTCTTGCTAATAGATAAACAATACAATTGATGAACCTTATAAATACGGAAGGATTATTATAACACCTTTTTTGCAAATGATTCATTGCATATGGTTGACGTCAAAAAAAAAAAAAAAAAAAAAACAGCGTGTGACATAGTGGAAGATGGCGCTTTGATTGATTTTGTTTGCTATTGGAAAAATATTTAATTGAAAAGAATTTAATAATTAATAAATGATAGGTTCTAATAGTACCTACCTATAATGTTTATATCTATATTAGAAAATTAGCAAAACGTTGACAGCCATTATTCAAGGCAAAGTGAAAGGGGTTGTGATTTATTGTTGTGCTTTTTTCAATTTTTCAATTAAAAATAACAACAGATGTTCAAGAATATTCTCTAGACAAAAACCTATAAGTTGGAATTTAATGATATTTCACAATAATTTGATTGAGTGGAGAGTACCAAAAAACTGATAAGTACTAGTTTTTGTTTTCAATTTAAATAAAATGTGGTAAATCAGCTACTAGAAGCTTTTTATAATAAAACATTTTATATTCAGAAATAACAAATCGGCGAAGTTGAAGAAGACTTAGAACTATTTAATTGTATTTAAATATATTTTATAGTTCTTTTGTTAAAAACAAAATCATCGTTAATGGCATCAGTATCGTTCAATTTCGTGCTGATTTTGTTGATAGATGTGTCGATGACTGTGAATAAAATATAAAATTTGTGTCTTTTTTGCATAAGCAACACAAATTCGAGTTTATACACATTTTTCTTTGTCTATTTTTTTTTTTATTTTATTCTATTTTTTATTATTTTTTGGATGAATTTAATTTTTTTCGAAAAAAGAGTGACCATACGCGTGTGATATACCTAGACTTTTCTTAGAAGTGGCTATGGTCTAACAAGCTGATTAAGAAACGTATACAAATCAGCGACCATCTTTGAGAGGCTATGAGCATGGGTGTACGCATGATTTTGAGGGGGTGAAGGGGGTACTTCGAATTCAACATTCAATGCTATTTTGAAAACATTAATATCGGTCGATTGAAATGTTCGATTTTCTTAATACTACATTTGTGCTCAATCTGAGGAGCAAATCCTCAGCATATGGCAGCACAAACTGAGCAAAAAAAAGCACACATTTTATTTTTAAGGTAAGAGTTTATTAACAACGCACATGTCAGCGCAGACTAAGTACAATACAGCATCATTTTTTTTTTTTTTTTCAATTCAAAATGGCATCGTTATCTCCGCGCTCAGCATTCTGCAAAGTTTGTTTTTGGCCTTGAAAGTTGCAGATATGCGATTTTGTTTAAGTTTTCGGTGCATTACAGCACATGAGCACAAACTGCACTTTCTTTTTTAAGAAAATCATAAATTTTGGAAACATAGATATCGGTCGGTGGATCCAAAATGCACGTAAAGTTAGTACCACTATTTTCGATTTTTTTTTTTTTTATTGTGCTCAGTTTGTGCTGTCATACGCCGAAGAAATGAACAATTTTGCATATTTGCAGCTTTTACGGCCAACAATAAATTTTGCGAGTAAACACCACCATTTTTTAAGTTTCAAAAAAGTGTGTTTCTTAGGCTGAACTTCTATGCCGTAAATATTAAAAAAAAAAGTACATAAAATGTACTCTTTTGTGCTCAGTTTTTTCTCTTTGGCACATGGCAGCACAAACTGGGCACAAAGCATCACAAATAGCTTTTTAAGAAAATTGTGCTAAAAATGGCGGTGCTACCTTCACGCTACAACATGTGCTGTTTTATTTTCTCTTCGACACAGGGCAGTACAAACTGAGCAAAAAATTGCACATTTTTCTTTTTTAAGAAAATCGTAGTATTCAAAAAATTATCCGAAAAATTTGAATTTCTTTTAAAAATATTTACGTCACATGGTAGCACAAATTTAGCACAATACAGCATCATTTTGATTTTTATTTTATTAAAAATGGTGGTGCTACCTTCACGCTACAGCACTTCGCAAAGTTTATTTTAGGCCATTAAAGTTACAAATATGTGAATGTCTTTTTAAATTTACGGCGCAATGCAGCACGAGAGTATAAAACAACGCATTTTTGCTATTCAGAAAGTCAAAAATTAAACAAAGTGCATTTTTAATATTAACGGCACATGGCATCACATGCTGAGCACAACACGGCTCTAATTTTTTTGAAAATCGAAAATGGTAGTGTGTATGCTTCACGCAACAACACTTTGCAAATTATTTTTGGCTGTAAAAGTTACATATAAGCGATTTTTTTAATATTTTTTGCGCATGGCAGCACAAACTGAGCAAAAAATTAGCACAACTTTCAATTTTAAGAAAATTGTAAATTAAAAAATAGTCATTATGGATTTGCAATTTTTTAAAATATTTATTGCAAAAGTAAAGCTAGAAGATGGCGGTGCTAACCTCACGCTAAAAAGACGGCTACGCTCCTAAAACCATGCTATTCGTAGGAGTTTTATTAAATAAGGCATATGCTAGCCTAAATTGGACACTTTGCAGCAAACGTAAGTTGTTTTGAAAAGACTTTTTTGAAGACGTTCAAAATGTGTCGTGTGTCCCTCTATTTCTGGGTTGCAAATAGTAAAATATACATTCGTCATTTGTGATTCACTAGTTTTTAGATTAAAGTGCTTAAATTGTCTGAAAGAATGTCCTTAAAAATCATTTACTTATAGACGAATAGCCTTGTTTTTCCACTCTAACTCTAAAAAAAAAACAAAAATACCAAACTCCCCCAAATAGAGACCTAACCAAAAACATACCCGCAATAAAACCCCCTCAAAACAACTTCTAAGTGCAACCATCTATTTTTAGCGTTTAAATAAAAATAAATTTTCAGCTTTCTGGCTGATGTTGGTGTCAGTCGCAGGCACATCAACTTCATAAACGCACATTCTTTAAGTGGTTTATATTTAAAGAGTATTTTTCCACCACCTTACAAGCCTAAATATCCAACTTGACCATGTTCAAGAGATTTAACTGTATATAATTATCTTAAGGAAAAACTATACCAAAGTTAAAATAAAAATCCCCTTTTACAAAAACAAGACCTGCAATTTTAAGCTTCTCGATGTTTCGATGGATATCCATATTACAAATGCCATTAGCGAAAACTTGATATCAAAATAGAAATGCAACTTCTACACCATGCAACTGCTGTAGTTGGTAGATTCGACCAAAAAAAGAAAAACTTTTAAAAGCAAATGTGTAAGTCGCCGAGACGAACCGTACCAGGTTGTCTAATGGCGCCATGGTCAGCCTATCGTCTGGCAGGTGAGTTAATAAAGAGATAAAGGGTGTTTTTTTGGTTTAGTATAATTTTCCCAGAAGGAAAATTGTCACTTTTTTTATGAGATCTGACTAAGATTTAATAGTTTAAGGTTATGAAATAAAAACAGTAGCAAATTGTCAAAACTAGTAAGAACTTCAATTTTAAGCCTTTCACCACTGAAATTGAGGCCCAGCTGCACAGTTTCAAGTCTCCCATATCAGCCACCACTTAAAAGCCACCTTCTTAGACAGTTTCGTAGGTTAAGGGCTGGTTTGTTCACAACTCCTTAAATGATTATTCCACCTGTTTAATCATTAAATTTGTTTGCTAATCCAATGAATCCACAGTTTTAATTGCAAGTTATCGAAATCGCTAATTAGCAGATATTGGTTGATTATCGTCATTTAACCAGAACCTATGAAAAGGTAAGAAAAAGTTGCAAAAATATTTCTTATGTCAAAATAAAATGGCAGAAAAATTTAAAAGCTTAAATATATAAAATTATCCTATTAATTGAAAACGAAAAAAAAAACACCCTTTAGTTCTTTTTTTTTATGTTGTTGTTATGACTCTTCTTGGTTATCGATTTTGGAATAGAGTTACAAAGTCCAAGAAGAAGGATTTCATGTTTAAAATTAGCTTAACGGGCTCATGTTTTCGTTGTCGCCAACAACACACAAGTTGAGCTGGGTTTAGTGACACAAATCAAATTTTTACATCAATTCTGCAACGATCAACCGACGACGACAGCGAAAACAACCATAAGTTCGAATTAATGTCGAATTTTCACACTTGATGTCGCTTTAATAGGCTATTATATGGTTGCATTCATTCATTATAGGGATATACTAAGTTAAGTAGTGGGTTAGTATTATGTTTTTTTTTTTTGTCTAAGCTTTGAAACCTTGAACAGTGGGACACTCTTTTGTATATCGATTAGGCAGCATTGTCATTTTTGCAACTACATATTAATTGATTCAATCGATTTGAATTGACAAACTAGTTTTAACCAGTCTTATAGGAATATTTAATTAGAAAGAAGGGAAAAATACTTTAAACATAATGGCGAAGAAAATAAAACCTTTTTTTTAACTGCACTTTGTGTTGTTGTGGGTTGGTTTTGTGTCTCCATATCAAGAGGAACGCATCGTCTGGCGTATAGTTATCGCATCAGAAGCTTCTTCTTCGTCGTGTTTATTTTGCAAAAGACGTAGTGACATACATTAATTTTTCTAACTAATGCATATTTTGTTTCATACTGATGGGTTTAAGGTGAGGCTTTGCATTCACCGTTGTCTCGATATGGATGATAAGCGAAGTGATTTAGAGCAATGTTCTAAAATGGAGCAAATAATATTTATGAGGAAATAAGACTAACAATCTGAATCATAAACGTATTTTAGACAATGCCTTAAGTTACAAAACCTCTTACCGTGGAAATGTTGTTCATTAAAGTTAAGTAACGTTGAATAGAGCTACATATTTTAAGGTAAGGGCGTTTAGAGGTTGAATAGAGGCTACATAAAGATATTTTAGTATGACACTTAAAAGTAATAGATTTCTTTTTTGGTACTTTATTTGAAGCAAGGGCATTGTAATTAAAATGGGTCGGAAAATGTTTTATGAACAAGGATTTACGCAGCGTTGAATAGAGCCATAGTAAGGGCTTATACACTGCGTAACTATTCACCCGTTGAGAGGTGTTTAAGTTCATTCTAATGAATACGAATGTAAGAATTAAGATATTTTTTTTCACAATGTTACCATTATTTTATTATATTTTATTTTTATTTTAAGTGCCATCTGATATATTGTTAAAAAATTATTAACGGACATTTCTTGAGATTTCTTTTTTTAAGAATAAATGAATTTTTTTTTTTCATAGAACATCTTCGTATGTTTTGAGTGGGTGCGCACATTGTATGCAATGCATGCAGTGCTGCCACTATTCGGGAAATATACATTTTTTTTTTTTAATATGTGTTCGTCGAAAATTACTTCTGATTCTTTTGAAGCAATTTAATTATATATTGAAATAGGTTTTGAGAATAAACACGTTGTGTGCAATTTAGAGTGCTGCCACTTATCGGAAACAAAGCTTTTTTAGGTCCAAAAATGAACATGTCTATTTTTGAAAAGTGAGAAATTATTGGAAAAAGGCTTTTAAAATTATATGGCGTGAAGCAATTATATCGGGTAGTGTATTAGAAGTTAGGTTTTTAGTACGCTCACATTGTGTGCAATTTTCAGTGCTACCACTCTTCAGGAACAAATTAAAAAATTTTTTTTTTTTAGAACAAAGGTGCATGGAAAATAGCTTTCAGGCCCTAAACGCGTGGAGCAATTGAATCAAATGATGAGTCACAAGACAAGAGGTTTTGAATAGGCATATAAATGTACATTGGAAATATTGTAAACAGCCCATTTACATTGGTGTCACTCTTTGGGAAAAGGTGACAGTCAGCAATTTTGAAAAACAAATTTTAATATTTTTTTTTATTTGAAGCAACTTGCGTACGATGAAGTCACGCACTTTATTTAAAAAAAAAATGATGCGCACTCAATGAGTGTTATAATTCTCTTTAATATTATGTCCAAGCAAAGTGTGACCGTTAAGGAAGCAGAGCCTCCTTCTTCATCTGCTTAAGTAAAGGATAACAAGTTAATTTTTGTTTGTTTTTTGTATGAAGAATATTGAAATGGGAAGCAAAAAATAGAGTCGCGTTAGGTTAGGGTAGGTTAGGTAGAAGGGCTGACAGTTGATCATCTTTGTTACCGTCATACTTAGACTATGTAGATCAGTTGTGATACCTTAAGAAGTTGTATACCAGTTATGGTAAAACTTATGAGTTCTGTAAGCAGTGAAGCCATAGGTGTTTTTTTCTCAAATGACAGAGTTCTGGATAGTGACAAAGGAATTGTAAGGTATCCACCTGCTCTTCTTCATCGCTGCAACCTCTGCAAAGGTCGTCAGTACTGAGCCTCATTTTTGTTGTGGTATCCCAGTAGGTTGTGTTCAGTGATTATGCTGACAAGGGAACGAAGATATTTTGCATAATTTTATCTGACCTCTGCTTATTGAAATTTGGACATAACTTTCTAGTTGTGCCACAGGTTCCATCTCTCATTGGTTATTTCTAATATTTTGTAACCAATATTCTGTTTTATGCTACAGGTTGGTACTTTAATATGCGGCTCGGCTTGACTTGGATCAAGCAATGATCCCGTTCTTGTCAGCTCACCAGCTCTTTCGTATCCTTGTAAATCACTGTGACCAGGAACCCAGCAGAGTCTAATGTTATGCGGCATTCCAAAAACCCTAAGTTCTTCGCGACAGTAAGTTACAGGCTTCGAATTTATCTTGGTGGCAGAAATTATTTTGATTGCTGCTTGGCTATCAATAAAGAGGGTGATATCAGCTCGTGGTATCACCATCATTCATCTTTGAGTAGCTGCTTGGGTCACTACCAAGACCTCAGCTTGGAAGAAGCTGCAAAAGTCCGGAAGTCTGAAGGAGATTCCGACCAGTTATTCTGGCTTAGCCGCAAGGCACTATCTGCTGCTGATTCTTGCACGAATAGATCTTGGGATCTCAGGTTGAGTATCACTTCCAGTCTAACTGTGGAGGTGGTTTTCAACGCCCCCGTAATACCTACGTATGCTTATCTTTGAACTTTTATCAAGGTTTCCAGGTAAGTTAATTTCTCAGTCGTGTTCATCCAAACTAGATAACCGTAGGTTAGTATTGGCCTAGAGTCCTTTTAAGAATTATTGTGCATTCATGTAGTACGGCTCATTTATGCGAATCTCTTTAATCTATTGCATTTCTACCTTTTAAAGTCACAAACTGCCTTAGATAGCACGCTACATTCTTAAAGATCTAAGATATTCAAAGAACGTAGCTCTACTCTCTGTAGTCCCATTTAAAACCAAATTTTGAACACAAATTTTGGTGCAAAACAAAAAGTTGGTTACATCGATTTAACATTCAAAGCTTTGATATAATATTTTTGGTGAACTAATGAAGGTGTGGTGAAAATCAATTTGAAAAAAAAACTAGTAACGCTACCTCATAAGATCGATTTTTATTTTAAAACACTCCGATTTTTTTGCAAGGTAAAAGTTCAACAGACTTTGATTATCTCTTTTCTTGAAGTTTTGATGCTTTCTGGGAACCTAAGTACACCAGAAATATTTTATTTTTCTAACAACAAATCAAAAAATTCTTCGATTAAAAATATGCACTTTTGTTGGGTGCTTTGTTATTATACGTCTCAAATCTACCACGTTACAACAAACTTTTCTTTTCTCCTGTTTCTTAAATGAACTATATTTAGGTATTTGTGTTGATCTCAAAATAGTATCAGCTCACACAGAAAATAATCTAAATATTGATGTGGAAGACTAGACTAGACAGTAATAGGAAAATTAGACACTTTATATGCTCCCAGAATTACCATCTAGACATCAACAACCATTATCATTATCATAAGTGGTCTTTTCTGCCCAGTTTCTATCTTAAGGCTAACCAGGCAGCAACATTAACAGCAGCAGCACCTAGTGTAATGATAATAACTCGTTTGAAATGCACACACAATGTCCTTCCAGCATCGATTAGACTCTCTTATACTATGTTCACACTGATTATAAACGATGAAGAAGCCTGTTTTAATGCATGTGCACATTCATAATACAAAAAAAAACAAAAAAAAAGGAGGATTCAAGTCTAAAAATAGAAAACAGCTTGTTATATCTTCTCCTATAGCCAATCTAATTGCTAATCAATCATCGGCAAGCATAGGCCAACAAAATTGAACAAATTATTTGGAATTAATTGGTAAGATGTACCTATACCTATACCTACCTATACCCACCTCTTTCTCTATTGGTTATGGGTGAGTTTGAATTTGTTCATAAGAAACCTCTGAAGCCAAGCAGTATCTATCTCATGCGCACAGATTAAGTCTATTTTTAGAACCAGGCTCTATGGTACTAAAAATTGTTGTAGCTGTTTTTTTTTTTGTAAATATCTAAACTAGATAGATTCCAAGATAATGATGGTAACGCGGACGCCACAATCTTAGCCCCGAGCAAGAGTTATTTTTTTTATTGTGAACAGTGTGACCAGATTAGTTTTGTTTTCTTCGAAATTATGGATAATTAATAGATATTTTTAAAATAAGGTCGGAAACTGATTATGCACACATATTGCACATAAATATTAATAAAATGCATTCAAAGTTTGATTTTTAAAAACTGAACAGTGAAGAAATATGCAGACAGCCGTTGAAAGCTTAAATACCTAGAATGAGCTTACATATTATTATGTTCAAACTTTTTGAAATGATTTATCTTTTAAGGGGATTCTCTTAGAAAAAATTCAATTAATCATTTCTGTAGAGCATTTTGTACCTACAAATTTGATTAAATGTATGTTTTGTATGTACATAGGAGTTACCATTAAAGAGAAATTACCTAGTTATGCTCCAACTTTGACGTCTTTAAAAATGGCACTAATTTTTTTTCTTTTGTGATGTTGAGTATTAAATGAAACATGATATAAGCATTCTTCTTACATTTTCGAGAAACTTATTTGTACAAACTATGGAAGTGACTAAAAAAAAGTAGTTTTTTTTTTATTTTATTTCGTAGCAAAGTACTTTTGATAACACTTTTTGTCGTTATCAAATTTCATTCTCGTTATATTTGACGAAGTCATCGTATAAGTGCATGCGCTTGCATTCAACATTTAAAAGGTGTGCTACACGCTGATGCCACTGTAAGTGCAGGAAGCCAAAAGTCAAGTATTTTCGTCAGGTGTATTAATCATTAATATCAAAAAAAAAAAAATATTATCTCGCTGCCATTTAACGCGTTGTCAGATATTTTTTTTTTAATTATTTTTAAACTAAACATACTAAACGTAAACAAAATACAAGTTTGATGTTAAATTTAGCTCAAATTAGATTGTGAATTTTATTTTTGTTTTTACATCACGGCATAGGCATAGCTAGTTTTTATCTAGGAAAATATTCATAAACTTTAAATTAATTGATCGGGTTCAATTTTTTGCTGATATATTGGCAGTTTGGCGGCATGGGGATTTTTTTTTTGTTATGGGTATTTTGTGGCGATTTGTCATATCTTAATTGAGCTTTAAAACTGATTTGGATCATAAATTAGATGCAAGCGGAAATTTTTGAAATTATAAAAAAAAAAAAAAAAAATACAAAAAATATGCAACACTTTTTGAATATGTTTTTTTTTTTTGCATATTGATTTCAAGAAAAAACACATAATACATTATTTTGACAGGAGATTTGTATATACAAAATTTTTAGCAGCTGATAAAATTTATTACGAATCGAATTATGTGACGAATCGCTTAAGGAATATCAAGTAACATTTATATACACACATATTGACACTTTACTGTATTCAAAGCTTAAACTTTAATTGCTTTAACGGAAATTTATGTTTTTTCTGTGAATTAATTTCAAAGAAATATTTAATTGCCAATATTTGTATTCTGGACAGGGAATGGAATATTTAAATAATTTTTGGTTTAGAAGTTTTCTGGTCTTATTTTTTTACGTAATTTTGATTTCTAACTTCTTTATAACATGAATAAGCAATAAGAAAAGAACAACATTTTATTTATTGATGTCCTTGAGGATTATTTGATAGAATTTTAACAGAGTATCAAAGATTTATGGCAACGACGAAATTAATAAAATCCTGTTGACATTTCCTATAATGTATGTCTTTCTTTAATATAGGTAACATTTTAAAGCTATTCATTCTTTTGACAGTAGCGAATTTAAAGGAAGAGAGCTCATTTTAACCCGAAAATAACAAAACAAGCAAGAAATGAGAAAAAGGACCTTTAGTTTCTTTTTATTTCGCAAAAACTATGAAAGACTTTTACACTTGGTTTTCAGTATTTGGCTAAGAATTGATAGCCCATTAAATATGGAACATAGAAATAGCACTTTAATACGTAAAATTTTGAAAAATATCAACTTAACAAAAAAATCACAATTTTTTTTTTAATTCTAAACAAACGATTTTTACTTACGATATATACATAGGTTCATACTATATGGCAAGTAATGCATTCGTAAACAAAATTGAACTTGAGATTTTGATCAAACTCATATTTACGATGATAGGGAAGAGGAAAAAAGTGGGTCTTACAATTCTTTCAGTCTGTCTGTTCGGCTACAGTCTAAACGGCTCTATCGATTTTCTCAAAACTTGGTACGTAGTGGCATAAGGTGATTCTGTCCACACCTTTTTCGTGTTTTTTTTTAGAACCTTAGAATTTTTTTTTGCAATATTCTTAAAGTAAAGGCAACGTTTGAAAAGGAAACCATTTTTCAAAAAATGGTTATTAATTGTACCTCCAAAGAACCATTTTTTTATTTTCGATTATCTTCAAAACGGTATGACTGATTTCGATATTTTTTTAAATACAGAAGCTTCTAAGAAATATTAATAGTTTTTGCCACCAACATTTTCAAAAAAAATTTTTTTTGGATTTTTAAAAAATGTTTTTTTTTTTTGAAAATCAAATTTTTCGAAAACAGTATACATATACTTATTTGATATATTTTCTTGAAGCTCGATACTTAAGAGTTTTTAATACTTTGTAAAATATTTTAAGAAAGAATTATTTTATGCAAATCTAACGGTACCTTCCATATAAAAGTTAAGGACCGTTAAGGAAAATTTTTTTTTCTCAAAAACGGCTCCTACAATTTTGATAAAACTTTTTTGGTAGGCCAAAATTAGTGCAATCTACTACATTCTACTACATAGAATGTTGTTTTTTTTACTTTGAATTTGGTCATTATCAGCAGAACGGATTTAGATACAAATTCTTATCGCCTACGATGATAGAGAAGATGACAATTCTGTTTGTTGAGCAAACTTGGTACATAGCGTATTTGGTTATTCCACTCTTTTCTTTTTATTTATTTTTATTTTTTTATAACCAAATATAACGGTACCTGCCAAACAATTTTTTTAGACAATGTTATATAATCTATTGTTTTTGAAACGGCTACACAACTTTTCTTAAAAATAATTCAAAAATTAAAATCATTTTGGCATTGGTTGGAATTTTTCTGAAAATGGGTACCTATTAATGGAACCTCCCAAAAAAAAAACCATTTTATTTCTTTTCAATTTTGTTCGATTTGCTTAAAAAGTTTATGACTGATTTTAATAATTTTTGTATGCAGAAGGTTTTGAAAAATAAAAGAATATGAAGAATTTTTGAAAAGAAAATTTAAATGCGAAACGCACTTCTAAAAGCGTAGGTATTGTGTACCAAACTTTTCAAAAAAAAAATATTTTTGAACGTTTAAACAATGTTCCAAAAATTTTATTTCGAAAACTTAATATTTTATAATATGGAAGACCTTTTTTAAGCTGGATATCTACATATCTAAGAATTTTTATCACCCTTTAAAATATTCAAAAAAAAAAAAATATTTTACTTTTATGAAAAAATAACGGTACCTTCTATACAAATGTTAAAAAGCAGTTACGAAAATTTAATTTTTCTCCAAAACGGCTCCTAAGATTTTGATAAAAAATTTAATGCTAAAATAACTGCGATTTACTACTATGTTAAATTTTTTTTTTAAATTTACACTTAATAACTTTTTCTAATTTGAATTTTCTCATTATTGGCTTAACAGATCTAAACTTATTTTGTATATAAAAATTTCAAATAAGTTGAAATAATATTGGTGTACTTAAAAGTTTGAAACAAGAATTTAAATTTTAAAAAAAAGTTCCAATTTTGTTTTTTTTTTTTTTTTTTTGAAAATTCGATATTTCAAAAACAAAAAAAATAAAATTGGCTAGACACCTATCAAAGTAACAAACAAACATATGTACAATGTTCATTGTACATATCTACACTCTGCAGTCGATTCTAAGAAAAATATTTTTTTTGGAAAAAAAATGATAAGGAAAATCTTATTCCTCACAAAATGTTAAAGGAATTTTTAGTGTGCTCTATTATAACTAAAAAGCACGGTCTAATTTTTGTAGGAAGGTATTTTATCGAAAACTGTACTTTAGGCACCCTATACCTAATGAGTAGAACCCTGTTTTTATGATCTAAAAATACTTATGAAATTAGCTAAAGAATAATTTGAAAATATCTAACTTCTTTAATATTAGAATTATAATTATAAATAATTGAACAGAAGCCCACAAAAGGATAATCATCGATTCTTACAATAGAAAGGTCACGGAGAAAAGAAATATTTAACTAGTTAAAGTTTATAAACATTTTCAAGAACTTCACCAGCCAGAAGTGCTCTAAATTAATTAACACAAGTGCAATGTTCACTATGCAAGTCATCGCATTGTGGATACATGTTAGTTTGTTCATGTTTCCTTTTTACTAAACGGAGGAAAAACACAAGCAAGAAACAACACTAACTCAATCCTTAGATATTTTTAGAAATAATCATCCTGATATAAAAGTCCAAACGTGGGAACATACCAATCTGAGGAACATGAGTCTAGGTTCATGGTTTTATTTCCTTTTTTATTTGTCTTCTTCTCATTCTACACTCTTTCTTGTGCAAAACATTAGCCGGATATAAAGTCTTGCATTCTTCTACTTCAACGTTTTATAGCTTGTCTATATTTTTCTTTTCTTATCTTATTTTCAGAAGAAAAAGACAAGAACAAAATTAATCCCTTGTCCAGAATTCCAGACGAGGAATATTTTTTATTTTTCTTTATTTAAGGATAGTCAATGAACACGTCAAAGAAATTTTAGATGTTTAAAGTTGTACATTTTTATTTTTTGTATATCTTCTTTTCCTTTGTACGCATCGGAAATTATATTTGATCCTTGTTCAAGAGAGATACTTTTGAGTGAACAAGAAAAAATCTAGATAAAACTTCGATCAAATGGAGGATGGTTTACAAAAAAAAGAAAAAAAGGCTGTCTGCTTCGAATTTATTATTTGAAGCCTTGGGAATAGAGGAAAATTCTGGAAAAAAATAAACAAACACATATTGCAAAAGTGCGGCTATGGGAAAAAGGATGCAATAGGGTTTAGTTTTTGGCGCCATCGATCCATTTTTATTCATGAGCTAGGTTTCTTTTTTCCGAAGTGGAAGAAACACATCTTGCAAGTTTTGTTTTTTTTTTAAGAAAATAAAAATTGTATCTGAGAAGTTTATAGGGAATTGTATGGTAGCTTATTGAAAGAATGCATTTCTGATGTATTGAATGAATTTTCATACAAGATACATTCTGTGTGTATTTTAAATTCAGCTAATAACTAAACTTGCTGCCGGTTTAACTATTTTTTAAAGACCTGCGTTCAAGTGGCCCTTGAAGAAACAATATAAAAGACAGACTAAAATTTAGGTCAGTATTTAGAAATTATTATTGGAACATGACTTATGAATTTATAATGGTTCCTTTCGTATGGAGAAGTCTTAAAGTTTGTTGATGATATCTCCTTAGAAAGCAAAAAAAGCAAACACAGACGAATTAGAAGCGATGGGACAGTTTTTAGACCAGACAAACGATGGAAATAGCTTTTGATATTAACGAGTAAATTTTGATGTTTCAATAAATAGAATTCTTAGCTTTTAAGTCATAAGTTTTACCCGAAATTTTAACGATATTAGAAAGATCCCTGGGGATCTCACTTGAAAAAAAAATGGATGCTTGTCAAACAAGTATAAAAGGGACATGTTCGACCGGCTGTGGACACAGTTTGTTTTAATCGTGAACGAATAAAGTTGGTTGTAATAAAAGTGAAAAGTAAAGTTGGTGAATTAATTTCATTATAGATGAGTGGTGAACAAAAAATTGTTTTCAAAATAGCTTTTTATGGCATTTAGTCATACAAATTGGCGTTTCGTTCGGCTTACTCACTTGAACTCATCAGTGACATTTTGATATAAAAAATTGTTTTGTAGTATGAAAAGTAAATTGTTTTATTTTGTGAAATAAATAAGTGGACGTTCAAAATAAAGCAAATACGTTTTACTATCGAAGCTGAGAAAATATTACATTGGTGTCAGAAGTGGGATACAACGTATGGTGTGCGTTAAAAGACAGTTCATGCGTTAAGAGACAATAATTACGAAAAGTGAACGACATTGTGAAAAGTGAACAAAAAAGACAACGGCCAAAACTCTGAATGATTTAAATTTTAGTTGAACTTAAAGCAGAACTGAACAAGTGAGGTCTTCCTACAGCTAGAACAAAAAACTATCTTATAATTCGTCTGCAGGAAGGTATTATAAGACGTAGATAAAACCCAGATACGTTTATATTCAAAATTGAAATGGAGAAAGAGCAAGAACAAGTACGTCGGGCATGATGCCCACTATGATGTTTCAGCTGCTTGCCAGTTTTGATTGTCAGGAAAAGATTCTTCTCGAACGAACAAAGAATCTTCTAGAAAAACAAAACTAAAAACCAGAGAAGAATCTTCTCGAACGAATCGAGCAACAAAGCCAAGAACAACGCAATGAACAGAAGAATCTTCTCGAACGATTCAAGGACTCTGATGACAGAATTTGATTTTATCAGTAAAAAAAAAGAAAAATTAAATCTCTTTGTAGACTTTTTTAGTTCATACCTAATTCGAGCAACAAAGCCAAGAACAATGAACTAAAGAATCTTTCCGATCGATTCGAACAACAAATCCAAGAACAAAAGAGTGCTCGAAAAACAAAAAAAAACCTTCAACAATTCCAAGAACAGACAAATCTGCGGGAAGGTTAGTTAGATGCCTCTGACAATAGAATTATTGTCTTTGACGAACGTGTCGACAACAGTTTTCGACTGTCGATAAACAATTTTCGATTATCGTTAAGCAATTTACGACTGCTGAAGCAAAGTTCGAAAAGGTGGATGATAAAATCGAATTCATTACCAAGAATTGGACAAAGTAAGGAAAATGAAGGTTCGATAAAGTTCTCGTGACTGTCCTAGGAGAAAGCAGATACATCCACAAACTATCGATGGACAACCTTCTTGGTCAACCTACAAGAAGCAGTTTGAGGCAGCCGCAGCAAAAAACGGCTTGGACGAAAAAGATAAATTTAAAGCACTGACACTTAGGTACTCTAAAAGGAGCTGTTGTTGAACTGCTGCAAACCAGGCCATTGACAAACGCTTTGGGGATGGCCATATGCAAAAAGTTTTCCGCGTCCAACTCAATACTAGAGTCCAAAAAAGCGGAGAAACTCTACAACAGCTTCAAGCAGACAACAAACGGTTGGCGCATCTACCGCATATCCGGCTGCAGGGGATGAGATCATCAACCAATTCGCAACAGAAGCCTTTGTACATGCTGTATCTAATATCAACTTTCAGCGAGCATTTCAAACTAAAAACTCACGCTTCCTGAGGCATTAGCTTTCGCCCTGACTATGGAAGCAGCAGAACAGGCTTCTTAAGGAGTCCTTGGAGTAAGACAACTAGAAATTGAGGAATGTTCTTGCCAGAGAACTGCGTTCCAATGAAGCCACTGAGATAGACCTGCTCGAAGCTGGAATTGCGACAAGACCGGACATCTCTAACTCTAGTGTAGATTTGCAGACTGCTACCTAGAAGACCTGCATGTTGGAATTGGAACAGGACAGGACATCTCCAACGCCAGTGCAGTTTGCCACCTAGAAGACCATGTAAACCAGACTACAAGCATTGCACGCATTTAAAGAGCTTAAAATTTGAACAACTGAACAATTATTTCGCCCAAACATATTTAATTTAGTTTTTGTATGCAAGTAGTGTTTTTTTTTATAAAAGGTTGTGTGTATTAAAAAAAAAAACTTCAAAATGAAAATTCATATATGAACTTAATAAGCTATGTTAGGTAGGGTTGAAATTTTAACAACAAAGATGCGACCCACTGTTGGATCTTACTTTTGTGAATCAACAAATAACAATTTCAATTATTTTGTATTCTCTTTAAATAAAAGTTCAAGGACTCCTTAGACAGAATTTGATTTTATCAGTAAAAAAAAGAAAAATTAAATATTTTTGTAGACTTTTTTAATTTATACCCAATTTGTTCAAAATCAAAAAAATCAAATCCAATATTGACATCCATCATAAAAGCGTGCATTAAATTTTAAGCTTCGATACTTCTATTAATTTTATGAAAAATGCATACAAAACTGTTAATTAGATGGCAAATATTTCACACTTATGAATTTTCTAAACAAATTATTTCTCTTCTACTACGATTTTGATATTAAGATCAATATTTACAAGACTACACAAAAAAAAAGTCTTTGAAGGTGTCAAATATCAACACCCAGAACCAGAATGATTGTTTGATTTTCTGTTTAAATTATGCCAAGTTTTTATTTCTGACTTCATCGAAAAATTCTTTAATTTCAATGGCCAATGTCTAATCGTCTGCTCAAAGGTCAGAAAAATATTTTTGAATTGAATAATTTTTGAGGAAACTTAAAAATCTTCCTATCACGACACTTTCAATCAAGTTAACGATACATCAAAAGGAAACAAAAAAAATCTGATCCGATCTGATCGTTGAGTAGGTAAATAAATACGTTATAGAAAACTATCACAGTCTGTTGATCTGGAAACTTGTTTATATAAATGTCGTACGTCTTCCGGGAGATTTGCTTACTACCGACTTAACAAAAAAAAAAACTTCTATATCTACATTGTTGTTAGTCTATAAAAGGAGTAGTCACTTAGAAATCAATTCTAAATTAGTTTGTAATTCAATAGCTGACTCGTTTACATAGATCATTTACAACTCATTTTAACACCTACAACAATATTATAATTATTGTGAAATTATAATCTGATTTATTTAGAAGCTGTATTAATTCGATTGACTGCATTTATATAGATACAAAAAAAACATGTAATTTATTAGCTTGAGAGCAAAGAAGATTTGTTAAAGTGACTTGTCAAAGGAAACAGAATATATTGAGGATTTATTTAAATTGTGAAATTTTAAAACAAACAAAAAATTGTTTAATTATTGAATTTTTCGGAACTAACTCAATTATATAAGTCTAACAATTAGTAACCAAAATGTTTGGTATCAAAGACCGCAGAAACGGCAATATCTTGAGACTTGATATTTTGGTTTGTTTTTTGTTGGCATTTCCTACAATTTTAATGAACTTTTGCAATTTTGTTAAATTTCATATAATTCATTTAAATTTTAAAAGTGTGGGAAACAACAAGGAGCCTTGTGGTACACCAGTTTTCTTTTTTTTTTAATTGAAGACTAAGAACTTTAAAGAAACTACAATCATAAGAGCGTAGTTTTTTTCTTGCTTATTTGTTCTTGACAGTTATCTAAATAGATACTAAATAATTGAAGAACCATATTCAAAAATACATGCAATTGAAATGAATTTATGCAAATATATTTTTGTGGTTTATGATTTTATATTTTACATCTTTATAACGACTTAACATTGAGCTAGTGTCTAAAAGAGTGAACCTAATTTGTTCCAAATTTGAAATGTAACTAAAATAGGTTTTAAAGAAATTATGTTCCAAATTTGAAGAAGCTCGATGAAAGGTGGTCATGATCATAAACAAAGCGCCATAGATTTCTTTTAGGGAATAATGTACCATCAGGGCTGACTTCTTCGTACCTATCTGTCTACCCAAGACATTGAAATTAATTTATCTTATTTTTTTTTTTTTACTTTTTAAACAAATTTTAAATGATGCTCCAATCCTGTTTACGAATTGCAAATTTTTGGAATGCAAGGTATTAAATTGCTGGTTTTATTAGTTTGACATTGAAATTTCATTGTTGATGGCACTGACTTATCCACAAAGAAACAAAAACAAATGCCGAAGAAGTGATTTTTATGATTATTACCGCATTTCAAAAGAAATTTAAATATATATTAAAAACGAAACTGAAATAAAAAGAAATAACAAAATTAAATGCGAGCGAAATAAACAAAAAAAAATAAGAAAAGAAAGAAAAAAATTAAAGCTAATTAAATTTAAAACTTTCACTCCAGTTTAAGTGTATTGATTGATGATATACCGGCGCGCGTATAGTGTCGAAGCCTCCATATGAGGCGACAGTAAGACCGGCGCCAAAATGTCGGTCTTGCACTTATATCGAATAATCATGATGAATTTTTAAATTAGATATTTTATCTAATTAGTTATTTTACACTCTTAAAAAAATAAATAATAAAGGCAGTGAATAAATTAAGTAAAAAAAAGACATGACTAAATAATACTAATAATACTAGTCTTGACCAAGAGTCCTAAAAGTATATTTTTATTTTATTTTGTTTGTTTTTATTTATTTTCTTCTTAAGTATATTTTTATTTTATTTTGTTTGTTTTTATTTATTTTCTTCTTAAGTAAACATACTCGTATAACATGGCATTGGCAATCCTATCTTATTTCTATTTTTAAATCTCAACCAAACAGTTACAAGTTCGGACTTATTTTGCTATACAACTTTACCATAAATAAACCCAAAAGGAAACTAAACGCAACTCTTTATAAAATATGTTGCAATTATAATGCAAGAAATAGTTTATGGCTATTTGTGGATTCACCACATTGCAATTGGTATATCATTAAAGATGGTATAGACTAACCAACCAAATAAAAATAATGTAGATAGGTACCCATTACCTTTATTTCTTCTGATGTTTTTTTTTTTTTTGTTTTTCTTTTTAAAGAAAATCTATTTTTGTTCCAATTGCAGGCTTCAATGGTCATTAAATAAAAAAAGCAGAAATAAATAAAAGACAAAAAAAATCAACTGTAAGAAAAGGAGTACCTTTCAAGACTTCTGTAGTTTGAAACAAGTTTGTTTTTATTTTTGGTTAAAGGTTCAACTTGAAGATTCCAAATAGTTTTTAAATACGTGTTTGTAATGTTAAAAAAAAATATGGGTTTGATTTTTACTTTTTAGAAGAATAGTTTTTGATATAAAATCAGTCTGTATCCTTGATAATTGCTAGTTTTTAGTGAAAAAAAACTGCAGGAAGACCTATTGGGAGGGTGAATTCCCCATTACTTACTCGAATTCATACGACGACAGGCAGTGAACTTTAATGATTTTTCATAGACAAGTCCAGTAAATGTAGTACCTAATTTTAGTTATATTTGTTTTTTTTTTCTCTTGCTAATCACTAGTAAAGGATTTCATTTTCAGACATTTAAGACACATTTAGGAGAGTAAGATTGCCCAATTTTTTCTACTAAGTCTTCCCCCACCTGGGTTCGAAGAGAAACGTCTTAATTGCGACCAATGTACCAGTTGATCTACTAGAGCCAAAAACCTGCTATTTCATTCAATCCAGGCAAACCAAAATTTCTTTTCCCAATTTCTGAAAAAATTGATTTGGTTTCAATGTCACTTTTTTAATACAATCTCAGAAAACCGACGCACGGCAACACTCTTACAATATTTCAATTTTCAGACCTTAAAAGCTACATATATATTTTCTTCTCTTTACGGAATACTCGCGACATCTCAAAAACTTTCAGACATTTCGGGTTTTTCCGGGACACTTCAGACATCTCGAGACTTTTCAGACAATTTAGAACTTTACATAAATCACAGCGTCTTTCAGAATTTTCAGGACCATTCAGCCATCTCGAGACTTTTCAGACATATTGGGACCTTTCAGATATCTCGGGACATTTTAGACATCTCGGGACTTTTCAGACATCTCGGGATCTTTCAAAAATCTTGATGAGATGAATATCTATATATCTATATCCCGCAACTTTTCAGACATTTCGGGACTATTCATATATCACGGGACCATTCAGATTTCTCAGGACATCTCAGGACCTTCACATTTTTTTGTTTTCTGAATTTCAGACTTTTCGGGACTTTTCAGATATCTCCGGATCTTTCAGACATCTGGGGACTTTCATTTGGGGACTTTGATTTGGTTTCAATGTCACTTTTTTAATACAATCTCAGAAAACCGACGCACGGCAAAACACTCTTACAATATTTCAATTTTCAGACCTTAAAAGCTACATATATATTTTCTTCTCTTTACGGAATACTCGCGACATCTCAAAAACTTTCAGACATTTCGGGTTTTTCCGGGACACTTCAGACATCTCGAGACTTTTCAGACAATTTAGAACTTTACATAAATCACAGCGTCTTTCAGAATTTTCAGGACCATTCAGCCATCTCGAGACTTTTCAGACATATTGGGACCTTTCAGATATCTCGGGACATTTTAGACATCTCGGGACTTTTCAGACATCTCGGGATCTTTCAAAAATCTTGATGAGATGAATATCTATATATCTATATCCCGCAACTTTTCAGACATTTCGGGACTATTCATATATCACGGGACCATTCAGATTTCTCAGGACATCTCAGGACCTTCACATTTTGTAGTTTTCTGAATTTCAGACTTTTCGGGACTTTTCAGATATCTCCGGATCTTTCAGACATCTGGGGACTTTCCAGACATCTTGGGACCTTTCAGACTTCACGGGACTTTTCAGACATTTTGAGACCTTTCAGACTTTTCGGGATCTTTCAGACACGTCAGGAATTTTCACACATCTTGAGAACTTTTAGACATATGAGGACCTTTCAGACTTTACAGAGCCTTTCAAACATCTGGGGACATTTTAGGCATTTCGGGAGCTTTCACACATCTCCGGTTTCAGTTATTCTGTGACCATTTAGACATCTCGGGACCTTTCACATTTAAAGCGACCTTCCTTCAGGACATCTCGGTACCTACACAGTTTGTTGTTTTCTGAATTTGTTAAGTTTTTAGAAAATTTTATCAATATTCGGGACCTTTTAGACTTCTCGGAACCTTTCAGAGATTTCAGCACCTTTCAGACATCTAGGAACTTTTCAGACATTTTGGGACCTTTCAGACTGTACGGAAGCTTTCAAACATCTCGGGACGTTTCAGTCATTTTGGGACCTTTCACACATTTTGTGACCTTTCAAACATCCCGGGATCTTTCAGACATGACGGGACCTTTCAGAATTTTAGGGACCTTTCAAATTTCTCAGTACATCTAGGGACATATTTGACATCTTTTTTGTTTTCTAAATTTGTTTAGTTCTTAGAAAATTTTACTAAATTTTTATTAAATCTAAAAAAATTAAGGTGGTCAAAGATAAAGTAGGTAAGCATTTTTGAAACCAAGTTTCAACGACCCAGTCGTTTAGGCTGTAGCTGAACAGACAGGTTTGATCAAAATTTCAAGTTCGATTTTTTGTATATGAATGTATAACTTACCACAACCAATCATTTTAAAACCGAAGGATGTGTGAATGAAAAGCAAATCACCATTTTTTCTATTATCATGCCTATAGTTTCTTCATAAAAAAAATTTCTAAAAATTCGTAAAAAATTGTTGGCCCACTTTAAAAGTTTATTACTACAAAAAAAAAAAACGTTTATTTCGGGATCATCAAGATTGGGCTCCAGTAGTTTTCCCCTGGGATATAGAGGTTTTGGTGCTATTGGTAGCAGTGAGCTCAAACTAGAAACCTTAAAGTTGGATACCGTAACAAAAAAAAATGGCTAAACAAATAGGTGACCCTTTAAATCTTATAATTTGCTTACAAAAAGAAAACGTTAAATAAAACAATTTTAATAAAAAAAATTAATTTATTTTAAAGATGTGCTTCTGAACTGAGTAAATCAATAATGTAAATGTAAACCATCAAACGACTTTTTTTCATATTCAAATGTACCTGGTTGGGTTGGACTGTATTTCTGATTTGGCTTTGAAAGTTAGCTTAAATGCATGATACAAACTCAAAAGAGTATTTCATATCAAAAAAAAATCACCAATATAAACAAAAGAAAAAGCAAGGTAACAGGAAGGAAATACAATCACCAATAAAAAATAAACAAATGCATTTTTTTTTCTTTTAACTTATTCATAATATCAATACTAAAACACTTAAACTGTAGAGAACAGTCTCGGAAGATGCACCTTTAGACCGTTCGCCCATTAATTTTGTGTGTTTCTTTTCTTTCATTCATTTCTAAATTGAATTTATTATAACAAGGTATAACATTTAAAACAGTTTTGTAAGCTTATCGAATATAAAAGTGTCATCATAAAAACACGTCAATATTATTGTGTTATAAATATCCCTTGGAATCCTGTTTGAAATATCCGGTTAATTCTACCGACTTAACCGGCTTTTATCAATTGATGAAGAAAAATAAAATAAAGAAGCTTGTGCCTTACCGGTTCAGTTGCTACCAATTTCTAAAAAAGAACTAAATAAATTAACATAATTTGAGCCATTTAGATGCACTACTTTCAATGTCATATTTTTTTTGCGGAAGCACTAAAATGTGGGTTGATTTAATCCTTATATATTGCATATTTATTAATTGAATGCATTCCATCATAATTTTTAAGTCAAAATCACCTCCTTCTACTTTGACACTCAATTTATTCCAGAAATCCATTTGTTTAGGTATTTTAATTAATAATTCCTATGTATTTTGTATGTATTTTATTTAACATTTATTTATTTATTTTTTAAATTAATTTAAGTTTCGATAAGGTCAATTCAAATTTCTGTGTTTCTGTTTTGTTTTTTTAGCCACCACATTAATTATAATAATGATGCTGAAGCGA
Organism: Dasysyrphus tricinctus; assembly: GCA_963921185.1. Classification (NCBI taxonomy): domain Eukaryota; kingdom Metazoa; phylum Arthropoda; class Insecta; order Diptera; family Syrphidae; genus Dasysyrphus; species Dasysyrphus tricinctus. Next base: position 49,406,162 of record OY992531.1, read on the forward strand.
CAGCTGTGACTGACACAGTTATTTTCGGTATTCAGGTTTTATAATTTTATTTTTCTTTCGCAGATGACAAATGGTGCGATGTAACAACAACAAAAAAAAAAAACTTACTTTGAATACCAAATGTAGGTTACCAAGAGCAAAATCATTGTGTCGTGTCGGCGAAATAATTTATTGATGTTATATAATTATTTATATTTTCAAGCTTTAAGTTTATTGTGTGAAAATATGTCATTTTTAGCTGACTAATGAGAGTTAGAGTGGATATAATTTTCAATATTTCAAAGCAAATATTTTTGCTAACATTAATGAGGTTTGTTTATTTTTAGATTTTATCAGAAATTAGTTAATTAATATTTGTGTTCTTTAATATTTAGACAGCTAGTTAGGTTAATGAAAATACCTTTTAATAAAAATCTATTACGTTAGGGTTTTTATTAATGAATATGTTTGCCATAACATAAACAAAAGCTTAATACATTTTTCGAAAACATGATCGATTTTTTTTTTTATTTTGTACCTGATGGTTTTAAAATACTCTAGATTCTAGAATGTTTTTCTTTTATAAAAAAATAACGGTACCTACCTTCATAAAAATTTTTAAAAATTTTTTTTTCTCAAAAACGGCTCCAACGAATTTGATCAAATTTTTTCAGTATTTTAAAATAAATGCGATCTACTAACTAAATATTGAAAAAAATACATTTATAGCAACTATTAATAGGACCGCAAATACAACAGTTTTTTTTATTTAGAATTTTCTTCAAAAAAAAAAAAAATTAAAAAAATATTGCATATCAAAATTTTCAAACAAATATTTTTAAAAGAAGTTTTAATTTTTTTTTGGAAAATTCGTTATTTCATAAACGGTTTGATTTTTTTTAAGTTGAAATGAAATAAAATGCATTTTTGTTGCATTTTTTAAGCTATTTATAAAGACATTGAAAGGTACGCCAAGGAACTTTATTTCAAAATTTTCGTAACGAGACATTTCAACTTCAAAAAGTGTGTTTCTTATTATTTTTTTCATTCGTGTATTTTGTTAGTTGGTGAGTTTTACCTTCGAACTGATGAGTTGTTTTGTTTGAATAATCAAATTTTAAAATTATATTTTAATTAAGGCATAAAAATGGAAAATAATTATTTTTGGATGCAAAAACTATTTGCATGCTAATAAAGCCTAGAGGTGAAAAAAAAAATTTTTGGAAGTGTAAACCGACCATCCAAAAAAAAAAAATATTTTATTCACCACACTTTTTTCGCATGCAAAACAATTGCCGCTCTATTGTTTTGCATGACATTCCATGACAGCAATGTTTTTTTTTTGCATGAAACTGTAAACTAATCATGCAAACATTAGTTTTGCCTTTCACCTCAACTATTTTTGACATGCGAGAATATTTGCGTAGGTTTTTTTGCACACGGGAACTGTAAACTAGGCTTAAAGCATAATTTACAATTCCCATGCGAAAAAAATCAAAAATTTTAAAACAATTTTCCACCTATTCTGTGCCCCGCATTGTCTATATATTGAGTAATTAATTAACCTTATTAATAATCTGTATGCGTGGAAATGGATAATAATTATTTTTGGATGCAAAAACATTTTGCATGCAAATAATGCCTTGAGGTGAGTATGTTTTTTTTTTATAAGTGTAAACGTACTAACTAAGAACATATATTTTATTCACCACACTTTTTTCGCATGCAAAACAATAGCTGGCTCATTGTTTTGCATGACATTCTATGACAGCAATGGTTTTTTTTAGCATGAAGGTGAAAACTAATCATGCAATCAAATTATTTTGTATTTCACCTCAATAATTTTTGACATGCGAAAATATTTGCATATATCTTTTTTTCGCATGGGAACTGTAAATCCAACAAAAATTTTGCTCAGAAGATGTCAAGACAGCGCTTTGGGCAAGAACTATTTTCTGTTATGTAAAGGATTTTCCAATGAATGGGGTCTATTTTGAAACTCTGTGAAGTCATTTTGCTCTGTGAATTTCTATAAAATCTTACGTTTATATTATTATTTACTCATTGATAATTGAAAATTAACATGCCAAGTCACACGAGATTGAGCAACACATGCAAGTGGTAAAACTTAATTTATCAAAATGTGAATAACATGGTTCTTCTTCCTAGTCGACATTTAAATGATTGGTGACCAAATTTACAATTTACCAATACCTGTACGTCAATGATATGCAGGATCTGCCAAAAACATCGCTGATGCCTATGGGAGAGTGAGGCAGTTAATTCAGTCAATGAAGACCCCAAGAGATCGATGGTTGATAAACAATTTATTTTGTCCCAAATTAGATGGTATGAATGTGAACGGTTTTAAAAGGACGGCACTAAGTGCCAAACAGCTATGTAATATCACGAAGGAGATTATCCGTGAACTATTTTAGAGCAGGGTTATCTTTTGTGGAGTAATTGTGAATTGACCACCCAGACCGTACGGTTTAATGCCGGCCGTAAGACTTCTTTTTGGGGGATTTTCTAAACTCGCACGTCTGCGCTAATAAACCGCAATCGACCGTGCCGTCGAAACCCAGGAGCCAGGCCATGATCCAAATCTAGCCTGATCTATGCGGTGGTTAAGGATTAGACCTTTCAGATCCATGCCACCGTTTGAAGCTGCGAGTGGAACTATGTCATATTACATGCCTACATGCATGACATACATGGACTGTTAAAAAAAAATAAAAATATTAACAGGTTTTTTTTTATTCCATTTCAATGTCGACCCGCCGCCCTTGGGAAAATCCTTTACTTTCAAAACTGTTTTTCTTAAAATTAAACTTTAAAGAATTCATCTAAAAAAATTTAATAACTGAATTAAATATTATTTTATCTTTAAGACCCATTTGCTGATACGATACTTAAGCATTTATGTTCTACTTAAAAGCTTATGTTATACTTTTCCCTCAGCGTAAACTGTCACATAAGCGCCTATGTTCTACTTAAATTATTTAAGTTTCGTATCAGCAAATGGGCGTAAGTCGTGGGTTTGGTAGCAAGCCTTCTAGCTTTTATGATCATAAATGTTTAAAAAACTTTTTTAATTGAGGATCATTAGGTTCCTTCTTTAAAAAGACGCCTATTCAAAAACATAAACCCAATCTTTACTGATAAGAAATCTGTAACTAATCAAATAAAACCCAACACTCTTTACCTACTCATGCTATAAAAACATAATAAAAAGAATTGAAAGTTATAAAATATCTAAAAATAGCCTTCCCACTGATATCTATTGCATTTGTGCAACCATTGACATTTAACGATCAAACATCTGCAGTCTGCACCTTTATAATAGTTGGTTATCGTCAGAGTCATCTTCCATGATGTTGTGATCCTCTATTATATGAGGACTGCCGTGGATGGTATCTATGAAAAAGTTCACTTCCAAGTATCACAGATCGTTTGCCAGTAAAAAAAAAACTATACAACATACATTTTTCACACTGCAAACTGCAAGCATTTATGCATTCAGTTTCAGCTTCATCTATACCTACGGCTTATGTGACTCTCTGATTATAATAAACTTGTATAATACGATCTTTGGTTTCTGCAGGAGCAGCAACATTCAAGCCGATCAAATGGTCAAGAGGAACGAAATTGTTATAGTATGCTTGCCAATGCTCTGTGCAGCACAAGTCCATCCAATATAACCAATTAAATTTCTTTTCCATTGAAATTCCAATCAAATACCAGGTATTTCTATGTTCAGTGCTCTTCTAGCTTCAGCATACCCGCCGAGCTCTGAGCTGTCCCAACCACGCACTACACCACAACAGGTCTGTTGGTTAATTGTCCGTTCAACCATCTACAGATACAAAACAACGATTTCCTCTCCTTATACGCCTTCGAGAGATGATGGCTGATGGTCAGTTTATAGGATTCTTGTGGTCATAGCACCACATCAAAACAACTGACTGCCTGTCTCTGCCCAACTCCTCCTCCCTGATATGAAGCAGAAAAATACTACATCCAATCCAGGACAATATAATAACTCTTCTAGTCAATCAAATTGAATATGCACACGTATCTTATAGATACAATTAATTATTACTATTTTTAACCCATAAGATACGTACGAGAAATATCATAGATTTTTGTTTTCGTTTCATATTCACAGTTTTTTTGTTGTTGTTTGAATTAGTTTTTAAAAACAAAGAATTTTCATTTAAACACTCTTGTCAAGGAGAAGAAGCAAAGCTAGACCCCAATTTCAAAACTCCTTGGGGCTTTACTCTAATAAAATTTCTTTTATTGGCGCCAGTGTAAAATAGCTTTGTGGAGCACCACACTAAAGTATATCCTGTCTGATTGGGGTATATATGCGAATAGTAACACCCGGTTAATCGTTGCTTCTAGGTATATACTCGTCGTAGTCGTCATCATCATCATCGTCGTTGTCATAGTCGGGTTTTGTGTGGTTTGTCATTATATGGTTGGTTTTTTTTTTGAGTAAAAAGTAATTAATAATAATTGCTTCCGACACATGACATAAAAGTGAACATCTAGGCACAGGTTAAATACGAAGCACAATTTCACGCACTAGATAATTTTTTGCATACCCATATGGTTTAATGATGTGAGTTTTGTTTAATGACTTTTAACTTTTAACAACAAAAAAATATATGGATAGAAAGCTATAAGAAAAGACAGCTATAGAATACCTGACTGAAAAATTGGAACGTGATGGTAGATGAATCGAAGTAATTCCTGAGGATTAAATATAATTTTCTCATAGGAAAGCGAATCACTGTTAGGTAAATGATAAGGTGTCAGTAAATGGGTCATTTAAATGGGATTTCAATAATATTGTAGCCGAACATAAGGCAAGTTTTTTTTTTCAAAAATGTATCCATTGTCTAACTCTGTGATCAAAATGTATTTCATTTACAATACAGCAAGTCATAGCTTCGAAAGAGTTTCTATCACGAAGCCGTGCCAGAATAAATTCATGGTGTAGTTCTGTGATCAGAGATTTTTTCTAAGATATTCCATTAATAATGCAACAAGCACTGGAAGTCATAGCTTCTAAAAAGTTTCTATCACGAAGCCGTGTCAAAATATTTTTAGCAGGTTTGGGTTTGAAATCCTAAATAAGAAACTATTATAGATTAAACTTAATGCAAGAAGTTACAGAACCGATTAACGGAAACAAGAAGAAGCGACTTTAAAGAGTCTATTTTACATTATACAGATATTTAATTTCAATGCAACAATCACTGGAAGTCAGAGCTCAAAAAAAGCTTCTATCCGTATCAAAATGTATTCATTGTCTGGTTCTGTAATCAAGAAGTTTGTTTACCAAAGATATTTCATTTACACTACAACAAGCACAGGCAGTCTAGCTTCGAAAAAGTTTCTGTCACGAAACCATGTCAAAATATATCCATTGTCTAGTTCTGTAATCAGAAAAGTTACCTAAAGATATTCCATTTACAAGGCAATAAGTACTGGAAGTCATAGCTTCGAATAAGTTTTTATCACGAAGCAGTTACAAAATTTTGTTTTAGAAGGTTTCTGTTTGAAATCTTTAATACAAAATTATTACAGATTAAACTCAATGTAGAAAACTAAAAAAAAAGAAGATAAATGTAAGAAAACAGAAGCGATTTTATACTTATTCCATAAGTTTGTTAAAATAAACTTCATAGAAGCTAGAACTTGACTGCGAGAATACAAGTTTTTTTTTTTTAATTTCTCAAGAACTAAGAACAATTTTTACATCTAATTTTCAGTATTTGATTAAACATTAATAAGAGCATTGGATATTGAACAAAAACAGTGGCACTTAATAACGCAAAATTTTGATTAAAATCAACTTCAAGAAAAAAATCATAATTTTTTTCAAAAATGTTGACTTTAAAATTTCGTTTCTCAAAAACTGTTCACGTAAATAACATTTAATAAACAAATAAAAGAATGGAATAGAATATTGCTCCACGCTTCTGTGAATCATCCCCCCAAAATATCGTGTCTAAATTAGTGGACACCTACTTGTACCTATATGGGTGGTGTTTGGTAGAAACATGATAGCCTTAAAAATTATTTTTGCGTCTTCACGTCAATTTTAAATAAGTTAGAGCCTTAAAAGGTGAAGCGACTTGTTTATAATATGATATATAACTTCTTATGGTGAAAGTTTATAGAAGCAAAATATTTTCGGTTTTAAGTTTTCACAAAATAAGGAACATATTTCTTAACAAATTAACAAACAGTAACTTTTAATAAAATCAATCAAAAGAATTTAAATTTTCACTTGACCTTCCAAAAACAAAGCCAAGACAAAATCTTTCTAAAGGGCTTATGAAGGAAAACACTTTAGAAGCAAGAAGTTTCGATAAATCTTAAATACCGAAGCTATAGTAAGAAATTGATGAAAACGACTTTATTTTTATAGTCTCAAAAGCATTTTGGAAATTTTAAAGAAAAATAGTTGATTAAAGAGCCCTAAAATTTTCGAAGTTAAACACTTATCATGGTAGCTTGAAATATAAATTGAATTCCATTAAAAAAATGATGTAAAATGGAATTTAAGCTAATATTAAGAACAGAAAAACAGATTTTAATATAATTTTGTTTGGAACAATTAAAAAAAGAGTATTTTATATGTCAGGGCGAGACTGAAAGAAGCAAAGGTTGTCCATCATCTTTAAAAAAATATATTTTTATTTAAATAAAAGAGCTGGCCACGGGATAAGATAGAAAGAGATTTTTCGACCTCGTATTGGATTCGTTAAAATAGCAATATTTCAGCATTTGTCTTGTATAATTAAGTCTTGTCTCAGACTTCTACAAAAACTCTTCGCGGTTTCAGCGTAGTTTTTATTAAGTTTAAATACCTTTATTTAAATACCTTTTTATCAAAATTTAAGAAGAACCTTTTGGAAATATTTTTGTGTCTATAAAAATATGTACTAAAAAATGTTTGCGTAGGTCGTAGAAAAGTTTTGAGTAGGTAATATATTTTTTGTTTATGAAAAAAAAAAAAAACAAATAGGTCCATGGCATCTCTTTTAAAATAAATTAGTGACCTAAGCTTTGTTACAAACATAATTCAACAAAATTTAAATATTTTGAAGCTAAAATAAATAAAAATATCAAGAAGATAACATTAATAAGATTCATTTACATACGTTAGAGTCACATTTCATTATTGTCTGTATTTGTATTATTTATTTGTTTTTTGTTTTTTATATGAAATTTGTTCGTTGATACGTTAATACATATACATAAAAATATATAATTCGAATTCAGAAGCTTGTAATAAATTTTAAAATAAAGAAATGAGTTTGTTACTTGTTTTTTATTTTTAGGTTTGATTTTAACTGTTTGATTAATGATCACAAACGGTAAAATGAGATGATTGACATACAAACCGATAATATCGTATCAATTAATTGTTATACTCTATACACCTTCTAGTTTTCACACGATGGCGATGGGTTGAATAAAGATTGAAACCGAATGGTTTAGAAAGTTATTTACAGTTTAATGAACTATTGATTTGAGCTCATTAACAAGAGCAAAAACTAGGAAAATATTGATTTTGGGTTGGATAGGCATGCATTTTTGTTTGCTTTTATTATTGCATAGTGTGATAGGTTTTACTGTTGATTTTACTGAGAAGCTTTTCAAATGCACACTTTAATCCAGTATGCAAATTTTTCTTTAAATTTAAATTTGACATTCAATGTAGTATAATAATTAGGTAACAAACAGAATTTGCAATTAATTTGATCGGTCTTTTTTTCAAATGTGGACCTTTTGCAAATTATGAAACAATTCATGTTTGACATTCCCATTTTTTGTTATCTAAAAATAAAATAGATACCAGATTGTATCAATTTGAACAAAACGAATTTAATTTTAATTTAGGTAAATAACCCATTTTATTTTTGAGTTAAATTAAATAAACAAGATTCTGAATAGAATATGTAGATTGTTATCAGAGGGTTTTCAGTTTTGTTTTTTTTTATTATTTAGAAGCTTTAGCTGAGTAAATCTTTTTTATTTTTAACTCCAGTAAATCAATCTTAAAGGCAAAGAATAAACTTGAGAAGTGGAGATATTTTGGTGTAAAAGAAAATAATTAAATTTGTATATTTGTTCTTTGTTTTGATTCCTTAATTAATTAAAAAGTAGGTATGGAAATAGATCTATGTATTTAAAAAAAAAGGAGCCGAAATGGGATTAATTAGACAGTTTCAGGTGAAAAAAAAGAATGCCATCTTAATTTTTGATTGAATATGATTGTATGGAAAAAAAAATTATAATCGTTTGAGCGGTTTTTTTTTAAATTAATTTTTTATATATAAAATTCTTAAAATATTTTTAAGAACAAATTTTGGTATGCAAATCTAAAGTACATATTTATGTGTATATAAAAAGAAAATTTGAAAAAAAATGTCAACCCGTTTTTGAGATATCGAATTTTCAAAAAAAAAAATTTAAACTATTTTAAAAATCCAAAAACTTTTTTGTGAAAATTTTGATATGCAATATTATTTAATATTATCTGAAATTTGTATATAAAAAAATTCATCTAAATCCGTTTAGCGGATATCGAGAAATTTCAAAATAAAAAATACGTTCTATGACAGATACCTACTATTAAAAGTTGCTAAGTGTAAAATTTTATAATTTTTGATAGTAGATTGTACTAATTTTAGTACATATATGAAAAAAGTTTAAACAAAATCGTAGGAGTCGATTTTAAGCAAAAAAATATTTTCCTTTGCGTTTTTTTAACTTTTGTATGGAAGGTACCGTTATTTTTTCATAGATGTAAATTTTTTCAAAAAAAAATTTTAGAGAGTACTAAAAAAATCTTAAGTATCGAGTTTCAAAAAAATCGATCATGTCGTTTTCGAAATATGTATTTGATTTTCCAAAAAAAAAATTAAAACATTTTTTAAAAATCCAAAAAAATTTTTTCAAAAATGTTAGGACTATTTATAATTTTTGGAAGCTTCTGTATAAAAAAAATAATTGAAATCGGTGGTACCGTTTTAAAGAAAATCTAAAATTAAAAAAACGATTTTTGAAGAAGGGTTTTCCACCCAAAGGAAGCCTTTACTAAAATCAATTGATTGAATTTTTTTTAAGAAAAGTTGTCGAGCCGTTTTTGAGAAAAAGACGATTATGTAAAATTGCTAAAGAAAAATTGTATGGCAGGTACCGTTATTTTTTGTTCTAAGAAAAAATGAAAAAAACGTATGAGCATAATCACCAAAAACCACAATGTACCAAGTTTGCAGAAGATCGATCGAGCCATTGAGGCTGTAGACGAACAGACAGATAGACAGAATTGAGCCACCCACTTTGTTGGTGTTCTTTATCATCGTATGTTTGTAGTACCTTGTGGCATGATGGTTAGTGCGTAGGACTGTCATGCCGAAGGTGTGGGTTCGATTCCCCGCCGTGCCACCTTAAACAGAAATGTTTTATCCGTGGTACTGCCTCTTGCGAGGAACTGACAAATCCTCCAAAAGTGTACTTGTCATGAAAAAGTGCTTCTCATTTAGCCGTTCGGACTCGGCAAAAAACTGTAGGTCCCCTCCATTCCTGCCAACAAACACGCACACAGAAATGGTTGTGAGTTGTAAGTCACTAGGCCCTGGTTCTCCACGAGCTGTTGCGTCACTCAATTTATTTATTTATTATCATCGTATGTTTGATTGTCATCTCAAAAATTTTTTTGCACGAATCCAAAACTTGCCTTATAGTACCTATATCGCAAGAAAAAATACGAAAAAATAAAATTTTTACTTGCATTCTTGCATTCGTAAACAAAATCGAACTTGTCTTGAAAAAAATTCAATAAACTACTTTTAGTGAAGTTTACCTTGGATGGAAACCCATTTTTCAAAAATACTTATTGATGGTACTTTTCAACAAATAATTTTTTTTAATACCGTTTTTTTTTTTATTATTTTATTGATGCAGAAGCTCCCATAAAGTTCAAATAGTACTGTGTATCTATCAAAATTTTCAAACAAGTATTTTCTGATTTGAATTTCAAAAATTTATTTTTTAAAACGACACAGTTGATTTTTTGAAACTTGGTAGTTAACGGATTGTGGAATATGGATTTTGAAAAATATTTTACTTTTATTCAAAAAATAACGCTACCTACCTATCGTTTATGGGTCAATATTTCAAAATATTAATATTTCAGTCTCCTTCATTTTTGAACCGAAGTACAAAATTTTACTATAAGTTTGTTAATTGGATGGCTTGAAACAAACGGGTTCTAATATTCGCTCTAGAAAAAAAAAGTTAAAAAAAATTATCATACCCGCTACCTCCATTTAAACACCCAAAATGTCATTCCCCTGACGTGTCCCCAGGCCTACTTACCACACTGCCTGAATTTTAGCAACGAAACTAAAAACGATACAAAAAATCTAATGATGCAGTCTTTTTAATAATATATGCATTCTAACTAAAAAATATTTAAATGATTTTTAGTTGCTTTATTTTTTTAAATAGGAGCTATTAAGTAAGTATCCCCCATAAATTGATCATTTCTATCCCACCAATAGAAATTAAAAAAAAATATATATAGGCTCAAAATAGAAAACTGATTTTTTTGTTGTTTAACGGTACCGAATTGCTCTTTTTGAAAGTTGAAGTTTCAAAAAAACTTAGTTATCTTTTATATTTCAAGTTAAGGCAACGATTTTGTTTTTCGTCAAGCGAAATTGTCATTCCTCTAACGCGTGTTTTTTACTAAACCGTGTGGTATTAAAATTTTACAAGCTAAATCGTCTGTGTCTTTTACAAGGACCTACATTAGACCACGAAAAATAGCACAAATCGTATGGGGAACCTTGAAAAAATTAATTCATGAAATATTAAAATTGAAATCGACGCAGAATTGCAACCTCTATAACATATCCAAAGTCCCCCAAAATCCCCGCATTGGCTTTTTGTGTAGATGCATTTGAAGAGGTGCACATGGGGAGAACTTGGAGGTCTATCAAACTAAAATATTAGTTTTGGTACAACCTGACCATACGATACATTCTTTAAGGGTAGTTTTTAACGCTGAATCTAATGAAACCAAATTCAAAATGATACAATCACCCAAAAAAAAGTTATAGTCCTTTTTATGTAATGATGACTTTTTTTCAGGTACAACAGGTAAAATATTATCGAAAACCCTTTCAAATAAAGGTATGTTAATGAAATTTGGAGTGAATGTTCCATTTATCATACGAACTAAGAATCAAGACAGTCCCCAAAAATATCCATGGTGAAAGGGTGTTTTTTTAAGGGGAATGGGCAAGTGTAGAATGTTTACCATAACACCCACGAACAAAATGTTACACTCATGAAACTCGCCAAAAATATAAAGTTTGTCATGGCAACCAAGAAGCAATAAAGTCCACATAAATATATTTGTTCTAGGGGTTTTTTATTAAAGAGAGGGAAAATCTGGGAAGAAGTTGGAAGATTTGAGCCAAAATTCCGATTTGGTGTAATTGAGGTATATACACAAAGTATGGTATATGATTTAAGGGTATTTTTTAACGCTGAATCTAATAAAAGCAAAACCAAAATGATACAAGCACCCTTAACAAAGTTATGGTCCCTTTCAAGCAAAAATCAATTTTTGAAATCGTATTTTCCGTAGGACAGGTCAAAATGTAACCGCCACAAAAACACTATTAGACAGAAGATAGTTGTATGGACTATTTGGATTCTTGGTTGCCATGACAAATTATATATTTTTGGCGAATTTCATGAGTGTAAGAGTTTTTTCGTGGGTGTTATGGTAAACATTCTACACTTGCCCATCCTCCTTAAAAAAACCTCCTTTCACCATGGATATTTTGGGGACTGTCTTGATTCCTAGTTTTTATGATAAGTGGAACATTCACTCCAAATTTCATTAACATACCTTTATTTTAAAAGGGTTTTCGATAGTATTTTACCCGTTGTACCTGAAAAAAAGTCATCATTACATAAAAAGGACTATAACTTTTTTTTGGGTGATTGTATCATTTTGAATTTGGTTTCATTAGATTCAGCGTTAAAAACTACCCTTAAAGAATGTATCGTATGGTCAGGTTGTACCAAAACTAATATTTTAGTTTGATAGACCTCCAAGTTCTCCCCATGTGCACCTCTTCAAATGCATCTACACAAAAAGCCAATGCGGGGATTTTGGGGGACTTTGGATATGTTATAGATGTTGCAATTCTGCGTCGATTCCAATTTTAATATTTCATGAATTAATTTTTTCAACCTCGGAACCCATTTTTCCTGGCCTACATGATAAATAATATAAAACACCTAATTTTCTTACAACTACGATTTAATTCTCATAAAACACCCTTCGCAGTCATTCCCCTAACATCATTTTTTGTGTCATTCCCCTGACTTTCAAGTTTTAATTATATTGATTGATTGAGTTTTAGAACATCTAGAAGGATCAATAACATTCCATTTAAACATATTTTTAGTATTTTTAGTTGTTTTCAATTTTTAAATATTTTCTCGTTCAAAATATCATAAAATAATGTAATTATTGCTAAAAAATGTCTACTCTCGCAAAAACCGTGAACCACAAGAGCAAGTTCGTGCGACATAGTCGTGGATACTATTTTTAATGATAGCATTTGTTCTCTTTTTTCTTAATCCTCCTGAAACCATCCGCAACATTAAAAATCACCGGAGTAAATATACATTTTTGTCAATCCCCTGTACAAATGTCATTTCCCTGACTTAAAAAACCGTTAGAATTAATCAAATACTATGACCCCTTGTTTTAAAGTGGTTATTAAAGAGTTATTAAGAGATATAGTTGTTATTCTAGCAAAATAGGTTGTTTTGAGCAAGGGTCCAATTTGGATTGAAAAATATTAATGTTTTGAAATATTGACCCTTATACAAATGTTAAAACCCCAAAACCCAAACGACTACTATGTGCTGAAATTAAATTGGTCTACTATAAAATATAAAAAATTACACAAAGTAACTATATTAGTATATTTCATTAATGGCTGATTGCAATTAAAAAAAATTTTTTATGCAAAAGCTTCAATTAATATTCAAAATTTACAAAAAAAAAAAAATATTTTGAAAGTTAAAAAAGAAATTTCAAAATATTTTTTTGAAAATTCGATATTTCAAAATCGGACGGATTACTTTTTCTTGAAAATTTAATTTTTATCTGTATCCATATTAATAAAAATTTAAAAATTGGCATACCAAAATTAAAAACTAATCATGCAAACAATGGTTGGAAAACAATATTCTTAAGTTTAAGAATGAATTATTAAGTTCAAATAAAAGTTTAAAGTGAGATCTACTCTGATGAGCCCAACTGTTTTCACCTGGGCGAAACGCAATCACATGGAGTAGGGCTCACAAAAAACTTTTATTTGAACAATTTTTAATACTCTAAGATACTTGAATATTTTTTTTTTTAGAAAGAAATGACTTCGCTCAAAAGAGTATAGATGTGTCTGAGAATTTCATCACAATTGCATTAACAACGAAATATTTAATGAAGCACTAGTTTCGCGGTTATAAATTATAGTCTTACGAACAACAACTAACCACAAACGTCAGTTTTTTTTTTAAGAAAGTTCAGATTGATTCCTTCGACCAAAAACCTCAAAATTGTATTTTTAAAACTTATAAAACCCCAAAAACATTTTTAAGAGAAAAAAAATATGCAACTCTTCTATATATGAAATTTAATACTTTTAATGTAACAAATATCAACTTTAATAAATAAAAAAAAAGTGCAATGGAAAATAGAAAATCCCACAAATTATTACATAAAAAAAAGCAACAACAATATTTATCATCATGCTTGGAGTAAGTTATGTATTTTATATGACAATTCCATCTCTAGACTATAAAGTGATGCAATTCTATAGAATATTATTTATTTTTTTTTTTTTTGCTCTTAAACAACAACAAAAAATAATAAAGGTACAAAAAGTCGGCCGGCAGCAACAACGACGACGACGTGAGAGAAATGAGATATGTAAAAAAAAAAAAAAATTTAAATTGACTTCCAAACAAATTCCCACACCAAAGTGAAGTAGCAATCTGCCGGCTTTTGTGTGGTCTTACAACTAATATATCGAACTTCACAAGAATATCTATAAATTAAGGTATGTATTTGTCTCATCTTATTTAGATAGATTCCTATTATTGTAGTCTACAACATTATAAGGCAACTATGCTATCAGAAATGATTGGAGGCTTATTAAGTAGGCATACGAGACCAGACCTACGCACCGCATATTGTGTTAGCTCTGCTTACTGCAGATATACATATACAGACTTTTCTCAAAGCAGACGTAATAAGATACATGAGTTACTTTAGAGGCTTGACCTTGAACTACCTGGCGAAATTTGAGATAAAAGTAGAAAAACAATAATTATGGTGGGAGCTGTTGTTTTATCTTTTATTTCTATTTCTTTTTTGTTTCTTTTATTTTTGTTGTTGTTTTTGTTATTGCTTTTGATTTTAAAACATTTGAAAAGAAATTAATTGAGTGAACTTTTGGTTGTGAAGAGAGTGCTTTTAAAGTCCAAATTAAGATTTAGTTTAGCATAAATGTAGGCTCTTTTCAAAAGCGTGCGTGCAATCATTTTCGTGCTAAGAATACTTCGATAATGGACAGTGGGGTAGAATACCCACAAAGTTTGATTTAAATAAAAATAAAAGAAAATATAACTAAAAAAATTTTGTGCAATTTAGATTTTGTTTAATAAAAAATAATTTTGGATTTAAATAACAAATTCTCAAGCTTTAAAATATATCTGTTTTTAAAACACACCCACAAAAACGCCCACTTTTAAAAATGTTTATTATTTTTTTTCAGGCTTAATTCGTAAAATAAATCTTTGTTTAATAGTAAGAGGAATACTGTTACCTTAATTCATATAAAAACTTTCATAGAATTAGTAGTTTCGTAGTAAGAAAAATAGAACAGATGAAGCATATACAGGGTGTTGCGACTTTTACATGAAGTATTTTCAAAAAAAGGGGGCATGTAGAATACAATGTTGAAGGGAATTTAAAAATTAAAAATTTCTTGTTAAAATGATGCATACAGAAAAATTAAAACTGAATAATTTTTGTGTTGAAATGCTTTTATTCCCTCTAAATTGCCCCACTCTATTACACACCAGTGTTTTTCGTTGCAATGAAAAGTTGTTATTGTTAAGACTTGTATTCACTTGTGGTGGTGGCACGATGCGGTCGCACCATCATTAATTATTTAGTCACATAAAGCTGTTAGTGTTTGTATTGACGACGACAACGACGACGTCGACGAATTATGGTTTTAGTTCAACTAATTAATTTGATTTAATTAACCATTCACTGTATTATATAGGTAATGATATAAATACCATATAATATCACCTCTAAGTTGCTAAAGTTAAGAGACTCTGGGTGCATTATTTTCTTGCGACAATATGATGAATAGTAATCAAATTTTTTTATTTTGTTGATGAATGACTATAAAAATCCCCACAGATTTGAATAGAATTGACTTGTGAAATCAGTTTTAATTTTTGTATTATATTTTCCAGGGACAAGACATTTTGAACTTGGTATATTATTATTTGCTTATAATTCTAGGCTACAGAGGTTTTGTTATAATGTGTGACTATTAAAGGTAATATACGATACTTTAATTAATATTTATGCCAACATTTGATAGAATTAATATTTAGTAACTCAACAAATACAATTTATCAATGGTATTTATTGATGTGATAATTAAAGGTAGTATCAATGTTAAGGTTATTTATTTCTAAAATTTTTTTTTAATTGTTAATTCTGGCAGGAAAACTTTCTTTTCAGTATATCTTCAATAAAAAAATAAAAACTATTATTTCTAAGAAAAAAGTTTTTAATAAAATGATAAAAAGCTTAAGAAAAATAATTAAACCAAATTTAAGATCTATAAATAAGATCAAATATTGGAGTTTTGTTTGATTTATGTAAATAAAGTTTGCACATCAGCTCTTTCGTTTGATATTATTATTGGTTTGTTTATTTTTTTTTTTTTTGTGTGTGGATAACACAAAATTAATTGTTAGGTCGAATACCTAGGAAGAAGGTAGTTTTTACCAACCTACTCACAAAATAAAAGAAAAAACTTAGCTCATGATCATCCGCTGGTTGCTGAAATGATCAATATGACGGATTCTTCTTCTTTTTATGAAGACATTAGTTTCGTTAGTTTCTTATATCTTGAAAATTAGATTTTTAGGACTAAACTATAATTTTTTTTAATTTTTAAATTCGAAAATTAATTTCCAAAAACTATTCCCTAAAACAACTTTATTGAAAACGAAAATTAAACAATGTCATTATGAGTGTTGCCGTTGTTTCTAAATATGTAATTTGCTTTTTATTTCATGTCGATTTTTTTTAGAAAATGGTCCATTCCACTCAATAGAACCCCTCTTTCATCTGGTACAAATAGGACAAGAAGCTAACTCAACTCAACTAAACGTCGCATACTGTGTGAGCGTCTCAAGTCGTTCTGCAACACTATAATCGGTACCAGTGTGGTTTCTGGCCAGGCAGATCGACAGTTGACAAAATATTCAGTCTCAGGCAAATCCTGGAAAAACTATCGAATTTCAAGTCGAAACTCATCATCTTATTCATCGACTTCAAAGACGCAAATGATAGAAAGCGTTAACACTGAAGGCACTATTTTCAACAAATCTGTCCGATTTCTAGGGTATTTCGATAATATCAACATTATCGGCCGCTCTCAACAGGCCGTTATAGAGGCTTTCACCGCAGTTGAAGTAGGGCGAAACTTGTTGGTCTTCAAGTAAACGGGGACAAGACCAAATACTTGCTATCAACAAACAATGAAAGATCTGTCAACCAACTACGACTAAACGTCACTCTAGATAGCAACAACTTCGAAGTAGTTAAGGCGTTTATCCACCTCGGAGTAAGCACAAATCCCACCAATGACATCTTAGTGGAGATCCGACGAAGAATTACCAAAGCAAACCGGTGCTACTTCAATTTGCAGGGGGGGGGGGGGTCAAAGCTCCTGACACGAAAGACGAAGTGCACGATCTATAAAACCCTTACACTGACAGTCCCGCTATATGGCACCGAGTGTTGGGCGATAGACAAAAAGGGAAAGCTGATACTGGGATCCTTCGAAAGAAAAATTCCTCGACGGAACCAGGTTCGAGATAACGAAGAAGACCGAACCTCCGGTTCAAACACCAAGCCATCACGAATGGCAGAAAGCTTGACCTACTTGATGACTGGAGGCACAGTGCTCGGGATCGCTGAAGATGGAAGGCTGCTATGTCTCAGGCAAATCCTGGCTGTGATCCTTAATAGATTGAGAAAGTAAGTGCTTAAGGCGATGGCAAGGTTTGGCATTTGGGACCTAAGTACAAACTGCATTGGTGTAGACTTAGGGAGAACAAAGAAAAATGGAAATCATATATTTAAGACTGATTCTTAAGAGTACGGTACTAGCAAAAATATTCGGAATTCAAAAAATTGATTTTGGTGTACCACAAGAAAGTGTCCTAGGGCCAACTCTATTTCTGGTACCTATAAAGGTATATTAGAGATACCTATACTTAATCTGTGGTGAAAAACAATTCTATCATGGCTGTTTTTGGAGATGAAACTGCATTATTGTTGTAACTGGTTTTGAGACCCCATTTCGCAAGGTTCGAGTCCGAGTTAGCCCGATTGCCTTGAAAATCTCTATTTTTCAGTAGTACCGTTAATTGCGTAAAAGTAACAGATTTAAGAAGAGAATCACTTGTCATGATGGAATGCTTCTCATCATAGGGCCACTTTTTAAGGTGCAAGATGATCATAGTCTTGGGTTTAATCTAGAGTTAACTCCAGAAACGTGTTTTTCATTCAATTAAAATCCTTAGTTAACTCTGAGTTTATTCACGTAATACCGTGAGTTAGCTCTGAGCTAGTATGGTGAGTTAACTCAGGGACTCCGCTCTAGCGGCATCTGGATTTCGATAGTGAAAGTTATTGAAATCTTTGAAAAGCTCAATTTTCGTTGTGGCACCATCTCGATTTTGATAGTGAAAGGTGTAAAAGTAATATTTCAATAAATTTTTGACACGTGAAAAATGATAATTCAGGGTTGATTTATATTCAGGATTAGCTAACTGTGATTTAACTCAGAGTTAACTCTGCACTGAAAACCTGGACTGGTTTAGGACGTTCAGATTCAGGAAAAAATTGTATATGTGCTTTTCATTCATATCGACTTACATTTCGCAAACAGACATCTGAGCGATGTAAGTCACAAGGCCGCGGTTCTCCACTAGACGTCGCACCAAGAATAATTCCTGTTTAACATAATCGGAAGGTACGAGTACAATATCGATTTTTATTTTTCAAGTCCAAAATAATATCTTAGAGCAAATGTAAAATTTTGTACATAACAATACTAGAAATGAAACTTCCAAAAATTTATTGTTCTTAGACCTAAAACTTGGGAATACAAATTTCCCTTCACTATAAAGTGATCAGAAACAAAAACAATCTCATGACTTAAATGTATACATAAATGTGTCAAAATCAAAAATCAAACAATCAAATGATCGTACGATTCAACAACGTCACAGGGTTTTGCCAATTTTTTTTTTGCATGAAATTATTATAAAATCAGTTTTGATTAAGTATTCAAATCAACTAATTTTGTCGTTAATCTAATTTAGAGCAAAAAAACCATAAAAACGAGGTAATTTAAAACTCGTTAAAATCCTAATTTCATTGACATTCCTATGCGAATCGTTTAAAAAAAATAATTTGCAAGTCAGCATGATCCTTTTTTGTTGTGTGTATTGCTTAAGGTCTTATTTATTTTTTTTTTTAGTTCTGTTTTTATCACAAGACTCAAAAAATTCAAAAACAGAATGTCTAATAAATTGATTATACTGTTAAAGGTCCCAAAAGCGATTATGAAACATATCGTAGGAATCATGAAAATGCTACATTCCTTTAATAAAAAAAAACATGGCTGTCACTAAAAGGTTTATTTATTTTTTTTTCTCTGTCTCTACTCTCAGTAAACCTTTAACAAGTACGCAAAGTAGCTATTAAGATACAAAGCGCACGTGTCAGCGCAGCAGCAGCAGCAAACAACAACAACACTGTTAGTTACCACTCCAGCTGACCGACCGACGCGACGCGACACCACCGTGCGCCTATTTAACATTCAGAGGAAAACTTCAGCAATCATTAAAATAGAAGTTCACCACTCGATTTCTAAACAAGAAATACCATTTTTTGTCGAAATAGGTAATTGCATACGTTCGCAGGCACGTTACGTAAAAATAACAAAACAAAAAAAATGGCCGGCCTTCCACTAGCCGGTACCCTCTCATTCCCCGTTTACATTGTCAGCTGAGTTGCAAGTAAAAGAACAAAACAAAAACCTGCCTTCAATGTCGTCTACCAGAGTATGTGCATGTACTTGGGGTCTCTGAGAGAGTTTCTGACAACAAAAACAAATAAAACAAAAAAAAAGTCAAAAGATTTGCGAGTAGGTGTGTCGTCGGCAATTCTTCTACATATTTCTACTCCCTTTTGAACTGTTTTACCTACATCAAGTTCCCGCAACTTGACGGCATGGCGGGCTTTTGAAATTTTATAATTTTTCTTGTTTCTTGCGGCAATGCGGGCGGGCGACGCGACGGCAAATAGAGGGTCATAAATTATTCCAGATGAGTCAGAAGTGGAAATACAAGACAATACAATCACCTGATCGCGACAACCACGACAACGAAGACGACGGCATTAAAATCAACATTTAGATGCAAAATGCCAAGACACCAACGAAGACAAGCCACACAACAAAACACAACGAACGGGAGTATAGAGTCACAATAATATACAAAATCAATTTTGAAAAGATTGAAAGTAACTGTGTGTAAGAAGTTTTTCATTATCTTGCACGTATACACGAAAGAATGGAAGGAAACGAGTTATTATTCATTTATTTATTTTTTTTTTTTAGATTTTGTTCTTGATCAAAAGAAAAGAATAAACACAACGGTTCATTTACCGTATTGTTTCAAATTTATATAATAGAAAAATTTGTGAAGATTTCGATTCGATTTATTGTGATATTATGGTGTGGTATTGAATTTTTTAAGTTCAATTATTTTGTTTTTCTTCTTCAAGAATCAAGTTAAAAAATCTACCTTGGATTTATAATAAAGAAAAACATTTAAAAAAGTTGCTAAACAAGATTAACAATACAATTTGTTTATAGAATAATGAATCATCGGGTGTGAAGAGAATGTAGGTACGAAGTGCTTTTGCACAAACTTACCCAACGATCAATGGATGTGGAGTTCCTCAAGGTTGCATATACTCATCAATACTGTTTTGGTTTTTTTTTTGGCATTAATGGGATACAAATGATTTGCGTTATTTTTCTAAGAAAAACTGGCAGTAAATCATGTTTTCGACTTTTAGTGGGTCATCAAATGTGCGTCTGTATATTTTTATGTTTTGTGCAGCTTTGGCGGTATGCTTAGCAAAAAAAAAGTGAAGGACACAAGTAAAAAATGCAGATGCTTACAAATATTTTTATTTTTTTTTTTTTCATGGAAATGAGCTCAGAAGGTATTAACTTCATAAGTATCATGCAGATAAAAACTGCTTGAAATCAGTCTTTCATACTAGGTATACTGGTTAATCATTCAGCCCTATCACGAATTCCATCGTTATCGGAAATTTGTTAAGAATCTCCAAAACAAAATTATCACAGAATCCATCTTAGTGGAAACATACAAACTGCTATTACGAACGGATTTTGTGATAGATGGTTTCGGAATTCGTAGAAGTTTCCAATTACGAAGAAATTCGTGATAAAGCCGATTAATCAGCTAAATATATGGCGCATTTACACGAGTGAACAACTGTCATAAATTCTGTCATTTGACTTGCAACATAAGGAATACAATCAAATCAGTAATGACATGAATCTATATGAAGGCAAAGTAATGGCGCTCTGATGCGGTGTCAGAAGAAGAATTGGCAAGACAGAACAAGTTAATTTTGTGTGTGCTATCATTATTTAAAAAATGGTGTCACTGAGAATTTAAACAATGTCATTTTAATGTCATCTTTTTTATCACGAAAATAATGGCAAATATATAAACTATTGCCATAATATTATTAATGGCAGACAGAAAATGGAAGAAATTATGGCAATTAGTCACTCGTGCAAATTCTGAATTGCTTAAAAGAGGGTAAATGTAAATAAGGTCCAAATTTGGATTACAAATGCCATGGAGGCTTTAACATGTGCCGATTGAAACAGGTTAAAAGGCAGTAGGCTTCTAATATATCACTGACTTCTTTCATTGGAATAGCCAGGTGCCGAGATTGGATAGTCGGTTCTGAAATCAGAAGCGGATACAGAAAATCAAATTCGGTCTTAACAACTAGCTTAAATTCTTATTAGTGCTTCAAGGTATCCGGATAATTCGGATATTGATCCGAAACAGAGCCGAATCCAGGGTCATACATATAGCCAAACTATGGTATACAAATTGGAAAACCAGATAGTTAAATGAGACAGTTGAGATCCAACACTCTCCGGATACTGTTGGATACCCGGATCCAGATTCAAGTCCAGCCTGATCTTTATCAGAAGGGGATACACAAAATCAAATTCGGTCTTCACAACCAAATAAAATTTTTATTAGTGCTCTAAGGTATCCGGATAATTCGGATATTTTTTGATCCGAAACAGATCTGAATCCAGGGTCGGATATCCGAACTATGGGATTAAAATTGGAAAACCGGATAATTAAATGAAACTGTTGAGATCCGACACTATCCGGATAGTGTTGGATACCGGGATCGAGATTCAGTTCCAGTCTGATGAATTATGTGTACTTCAAGTAAGACAGGAGATATTAAATTTAAAAAATATTTTATGAAGGTAAGATTCGTTTGTTTAATTTATATCCACTGATGTTTTGCTTGTGCTATAAACATAGCTCATCATTATGGGTATCAAACACTATCCGGATAGTGGCAGATCTCAAATTAACTATCCGGATAACCGATACTATCTGTAAGCTCGGATATTTGTTTTTAGATTCGGATCTGTTTCGGCTACATGGATATCCGATTTAGTCGGATAATTGCAGATCTCAAAATAACTATCCGGATAACCGATACTATCTGTTAGCTAGGATATTCGTTTTTAGATTCGGATCTGTTTCGGTTATATGGATATCCGAAATATTCGGATACTTATAAGTACTAATACAAACCTATACCGGTTTAAGACTCTCAGAAAGGTGCGAAGACCCAATGTGATTTTCTGTATCCACCTTTGATTTAAGAACCGGATAAGCTTGGATGTGCTGTATACAAGACAAGTTCGATTGCTTTTGTTCCACTGCTTTGTGATTTTAACGACAACCTCGAACCAGGGTTTGAAATAATTTAGGAAATTTTTCAAGGTTTTCAAATGTCGCCGTCGTTTCGTCGGTGTTGCCATTTTAGCAAACGAGAACGAAGCAACTTTCCTGTTTTAAAATGAGTCGACGTCAAAAATATTGAAAAGTACCTAAAAAAGCATGTTCGGGAACGTCAAATGTATGTGCAAGAAAATTGACGTGAGTTGATCAAACAGATCATTTGACAATCAAATTGACGTTGATTTGACGTTTTCGATAAAACCGTTTGCTATACAGTTATATCTTCGATAACATCATTTATTATTTGACGTTGGTCAAGCAGATTTTGTGCAAGCAGGACGATTGCACATTTGACGAAAGCCATATCTGCGTCAAAAGATGACGATTACTTTACGATCAAATTGACTTATATATGACGGTTTGCCAAAAAGTCTCAATATGTTCGACAACATCATCTGCGGTTCAACTCTCCAGCGAAAAAATCAAATTCAACTTTGATTCAAGTCCTCAATTTTTATAACAGCGCAAAGGGGTTAAAAACCTTGACAGGAGTGAAAAATTCCACTTTGGAAAACTGTTATCCACTGCAAAAATAATACACCAATACTCAAGAATGACTAATTGTAAAAGTCTATAAAATGATGCAAAAAAGCATTTTTGTTATCCTAAATCTTTCGGCTTCGAATTCAATTCTTTAAAATTTTGTTTGCTATACATCATCTACATTCGAAGGCCAGCACACAAAGAAGAAGGAAAAAAAAACACCACTAGCCAAAATTTTGAATTTAACTGGCGTCAGCCACATTCCATTTGATTTGGTAATAAGATCATTGTACCATGCCTCCATTTGACTTCGACCCCCCACAGTCAAACAAACCTCAACCGACGAGCGACGACGAATTGCTCATTTTATTTTTTGCATATTAAATTCACCTGGTGTTCATCTATTATTCATTTTTCTTAGCAAAATACCCAAAGCTCAAATTATTTTGTTTAAATGTATTTGTTTAAAAGTTAAGTCAAATAAAAAAAAGAAAAAAATTAAATCACTTACGATTTTTCATTTAAAAATTCACCTCTCGTAAATTCCGATAGTCTTCGCGATTTGCCTTTTTTCGTTGTTCTGCCACTCTTTGGTGGATTATTACCGCTACTTGTGGCAGCAACAGTGCATTGACATGAGCACGGTGATGCTCCAGAATGCCCAGTGGCATTACTGCAACCAACACCCGTCACCGTCGTCGAATCGATTGCCAAAAATGAACTTTGTTTGTATTTTTTATCGGTTTTGTTATCGACATTACTGTTATTGCTGCTGCCGCCATTATTAACTGTCATAGAGTTGCAATTGCTATCGATACTATTATTTCTGCTATGATGATGGTGATGGTGGTGGTGTACACTGACTAATATTGGTTGTTGTTGTTGTTGGCTTGATGAAGTTGCACTATTGCCCAACATCATTGATGTATTTGATGGAACAACTGTCAGTGAATTTGACGTTTTAACGATTGAACAATCACAATCACTTTCAAATTGTTTTGATGGCGATGATGATGATGTTGATGTTAATGGCACCACCACACCACCGGTGGCGTTGGCGACAAATGGTGGCAAAATGTTGGCATTAACTGTCATTGTGCTGTCAACAGAAAGTTGTTGGTCTGGGTCAGTGCAGAGTTTGTCATTTATTAAAAGGCATGGCACGTGTCCCTTGCAATAATTTTGTTGTGTATAATGTCGCTGCCTATGAATTGGACTTATTTCACTATTATCGATTGACAGTTTCTTGGATAACCTCTTCTGATGCTGGTTTAGTAATTTTAGATGATGTTTGGCAGGGATTTTAGGAGAGCAAGGCGGTGATAATGCCGCTGATGTCGAAATAGCGTCCAATGAGCTTGATTTGATCATGTGACCACTTCGCGCCAGATCAAATCGATCTTTATTAATGCGCGAATATAGCTCGTCAGTGTCCAAAGCGAGAAGATCTTCGCTCGA
Organism: Dasysyrphus tricinctus; assembly: GCA_963921185.1. Lineage (NCBI taxonomy): Eukaryota > Metazoa > Arthropoda > Insecta > Diptera > Syrphidae > Dasysyrphus > Dasysyrphus tricinctus. Next base: position 49,430,642 of record OY992531.1, read on the forward strand.
GAGTGTTTCAGTCTTAGATTCCTCTTGAATGGAATCGATATTTGCAGCCTCTTCTATCATCGTCTCATCAAAAATTGGAATTTTGACAGATACAGGTTGTGCAACAGATGGCGCCGATGACGATTTGTAGGCAAGAATATTTGAAAACCGACGCATTTTTGTTGGTTTCTTTGCTTTTAGCACTTTTGGTTCGATGTCGTCGTCTGGGAGTTTTGGAGGAGTAGCAGTTCTTATCGGACTGTCAGTTACAGTTGTTTCTAAATTCACACAAGATTCATCAATTTTGCTGACGGAGAAGCGATTTTTTGTAAATTTCGATGGTTTATCGATTGCCTCACCACCCTCTCTTACAATGTCATAAATTGTTCCATACTTTTTGACACTTGCCATTGATCCAATTGTATTCGAAGGACTATTACCTTCCTCCTTTTGCTGTTGCTTTTGATGTCTCTGAATGATATCGTAAATCATTGCTGGAGATTTCTTTTCTTCTTTATTTTTCTCGCCCTTCTCCGATATCGCTGTTAGACTTTTTCGATCAAATAAATCCGATTGTGATGTCTTACGATGAAGAATCTCGTAAATCGTTCCATATGTCATATATTTGTCATATTTTTGATATGTCAAATTGTAAATGTCATTCTTACGCTGGATTATATCGTAAATCGTGCCATACACTAGTTTGTCGTAGATTTTAAAGTTTCTCTTATACGATTCAGATTTAGAAAGAACTTTTCCCGCCGCTTCAATGTCCGAGTCTAATTTGGAGATGATCGCTTTCAAATTGTGAACATCTGGTGTGCGTTCGATTTCCTTGGATGGATTTCGTCGCATGAGGAACGATGCGGTTTTCCTTTGACGGGAATTTTGCCTTTTAAATGGAGACGATGCTGCTGCTTCAGTTGTGGTGATTGTTGTTGAGGCAGAAGCATTGGCGGCAGCATCAAAGTTCTCAGATTCCCTGACAAGTTTTTTAAATTCTTCATAGGACTTTCGTCGGATGCGTGCTTTTTCCTTGTCGTTCGATATCAAATTATGATCGAGAATTTTCGAAAGGAAATCAGAATTCTTACGCAGAATTGTGGTTTCGGTTTCTTTAGACAAAAATTTTGCATTTCTCTTTTCCATGCATGCGGCGGATGTTGATGTCGACGACGATGATGGTGAATGTGTGTCTAGATCAGGGGCACGATCGTTTTCTTTATCCGAACATGAATTTGGTGAGAGTGGACATTTACTTTGTTCGAGAATCGATTCCAGTTGATGATTGTTAGAGGACGATGATCCGGCATTCAGTGGAGCAAGATCGGGGGCAAACATCGATCGAAATTCTTGATATGATCGTCGGCGTGAGGCTGGCTTTTCCAATTTGTCTGTTGTTTCCTTAACCGATGGACTACTGTTTGCTGATGGTGAGGTTGTGGCACTTGAGAAGATAGCTTTGAATTCTTCATAGGATTTCCGGCGGTTTCGGGACTGTGTCAGGCATTCTTTGTAGTTCAGTCGAGCGATCTTTTCACCCTTATCTTCGATATTTTCCATAGAAGCTTGGACCTCTTTGTTCATCAAACGTCCATCAAAAACGCTTGACAGAGGAGGATGCATCTGCTGTTGATCTATTCGGTTCTGCATCTCAATGAACCCAGAGTCCATCGAACTGATCGTGCAGGTTGAGTCAAAGCTTGTCTTTCGACTAGAACCATTGCTAGTGTTGTCCGCGGGTTTTTCCTCTTCATCAATTGTCACCAATCGACTGATACTCTCCGAAAGGATGTGTTCTTCTTCGGTTATCGGAACTTGTACCGCGTCATCGTCATCGAATATAATCAAGTCGGGTTGTTGTACACTACTTGGATTAACAGTCTCATTGCTATCACAGATTCGTTGGCCATCATCGTTACTGATCGTGGCATCTTCTTCGATGGTGAATATTTTATCGACATCATTTTGGTTGCACCTTTGACATGGCTTTTCGGCAATAGCTTCCAACTGCTCGGACTTGCATTGCTTATTGACGGTTGCATAAATGGGAAATCCAATTTTCAACACGGAGCTGCTTTGCAGTCCAGCGCTATGATGCTGATGATGTAAGACTTTCCCGTTGTGAATATGAAACTTAAGTTGACTACTTTTGCCGAATTTTTGTTTGTTTCTTGCCAGGGCAATGTTGAGATGGCGTTTCTGACGCTGTTTGCTATATTTGTTGGCAATTGTGTAGATCGGATCGTGTTCTTGGTCAGCTTTACATGATCTCGAACAAGTCTTCAGATACCTCTGAAGCATCACCGCCGAATTCATTTTTGTCGATGAACTCGAAGAATTCGTAGGGCAACGCGAATAATTGTCATTCATACATTTGGCACAACAGAGGAACTCATAGAGGATATCATCTGTGCTGCTGGTAGTTTCCATGCCATTATCACAACCATCCGACGAGTATTTCGGCTCTAGATCGGGAGGCTTTGATATTTTGACTGGTGGAACTGTCGACTGATCGATATTACTCGATGTCACCGGCATTAGGATGTAGGTGCTTTTATTTGGTTTCTGTGGTAGAGCGGACTTCTGTGACTGTTGTTCCGCAGAGTCAATATTCTCCTTATTGTCATTCCCATCATCATTATCATCATTATCTTCAGCAGATTTGGCACTATTTGTGGCTGATTTAACAATTGAACTTTCGATACTAATTCCACTATCGAGCAGCACAAATGTTCCATCGGAGGGCAGAATAAGGCGACCTTCGGCGGCAGCATTTACCAATTCTCGCAAAGCAAGAACTTGTTTTTCTGTAACATTGCCTTGTAATTGGATGCCATGTAGAGCAAATGCTGTTGGCTTATTGTTCACTGAATTTGGATCAGTGCACCAAACGACAGGCATTGCTGTCATTTTGTTAATTTTGATTTTTTTTTTTTACAATTATTTATAATTTTTGTTTGTATTAATTGTTCAGGTTGATTTATTAAATAAGGTTTTTTGTTGGATTTCCATTATAGGCAAGATTTTAGTTTTCTTATTTTTTTTCGTGTCTTTTTCTGAAAAGTAAAATTTATTTTGTTAGTATAATTTATTGGGTGAAATAAGGGAGAACTTTCGTACTTTTTTGCTTGATTCTTCATTCAATTATTAAATTTTGTGTGTAGATGGTGCATTAGAATTGATTTTGTTTTGTTTTGAGCAAAAAATAGGGTAAACAAGGGTAAATATGCAGGAGAAGAAAATCTGTTTTTTCAAATGAAAAATTACCTATAAGATTATTTTTTTTTATCGATAGACTTTTTCAAATATACAAGAAAACAATTAAAATAAAGGTGAAAGCTCTAAAAATCCGGATATGAAGGTTTGAGTGTAAAAATTTGATATAAACCAAGTTGATATTTGATTAAAATAGTTTGAAGAGGAAAACAATTTTTAGCATGTAGTTGGCACCGCATTTTTTTCATTTTCATACAAAAATAAAGTTGTGCTCTGCTAAGTTTGAGCTACTTTGTTCAGTAAGGATTTAAGGAAACATCGCAAGTTTTCAATCTTTTTATTATTTCGATAAAAAAAATGTGCGCAATTTTGCCGAACTTTTGGTGCCATGTACCATTTTTTCTTTTTATAGAAGGCAGAGTAAATAAGCCAACACCTTTTTTTTAAGTACCTACCTACCGCAAAGGTTACAAAAAATTTCGCAATTTTAAAATTTGTACCTAAACAAATCATTTCTTCCTATTATTTTCGATTTTCTTGAAAAAAGGATGCCCAATTTTTTCTCAACTAGTACTGCCATGTATGATGTATCAAAGAGGTTTACAAAAAATTGCAAATTTGCGACTTTTAACTAAGCGTGAAGTTTGCATCCCAATTTCAATTTTGTTTTTCAAATTTACGTGAAGTAAGCACCTCCATTTTTTTTTTATCAAGTTGAACACAATCACTCACACTGCTTTGAGCCGCAAATGTTATAAAAAATCTCGCATATTTGCAAATTTTACAACAATTTTTAATATTTTCTACTTTAAAAAAAAATGTATGTCGTTTTTTGCTCAAAATATATCACATATTTGTGGAGTAGTGTGCAGTTAGCCCCAACATTTTGGTTTTCTAAAAAAGCAAGGTATTATGTTGGCTTCATTTGTGTCATCGACTAAAAAATTTAAAAGAAAAAAATAGCAACTTTGAAAATTTTGCGAACGAAATCATTTAGTTTTCGAATTTCTACAATTTATGCCGTTTTTTCAACTCATAATGCTTTGAGTCGCAAAGGCTTGAAAAAACCTCGCATATTTGCAAATTTTGGAACTATTTTCACCACCATTTTGGGTTTCTAAAAAGAAACAAGGGATTATGTTGTCTTCATTTTGTGCCATAGAATAACAAATTTTTAAAGAAAAAAATAGATTTGTGGAATTTTATAATCAAATATTAAAAAAAAAAATGCAACTTTGCATATTTTGCGAACGAAATCATTAAATTATCGATTTTTTTTCTTAATAAAATGTATGCTGTTATTTCAGCTCCGCAAAGGCTACAAAAAATCTCGTATATTTGCTAATTTTGCGAACTATTTTCACTATTTTCAACTTTCCTAAGAAAATGTGTGTCATTTGTTGCTCAAAATAAATTCACATATTTGTGTAGTAGTGTGCAGTTAGCCCCATTAATTCTATTTTCTAAAATGAAGGCAGCTTGACTAAACAAATTTCAAAGAAAAAATTGAATTGTGTAATTCTGTGACCAATTTGCAATGTACCCAAAAATTAAAAAAAAAAACGCAACTTTGCAAATTTTGCGAACGAAATAGTTTTTTTTTTGTTATTTCGATGTTTTTTAATGTATGCGAAGATTATTTAGAAAACTGTACTTGCATTATGCACTCAGCTAAGAACCCAAAACGAAAAATTCGAACATTTGCAAATTTTCCAACGGAACCATTATTATTATTTTCAAGTCACTTAAAACACAAGTTTTGCCATTTTGTCAATATGCTAAGCTTGTGCTTAACTTAAACTCCTTTTCAAGCCAACCTTTCTAATCAAATCATATTTTAAATGTGAATTTTCAAAAATTCGTTAGGAGACACTCATCCCTATTACGATTGTCAATTATCAATTTGATAGTTGATAAACCTTGAAAATTGGTTTTTTTAAACTCAGTTTATTAATAAACTTGTCAACAATTATTTTATGTTTTTTTAATTTTCTTGTTGATAGCAACTGTCTGCATCATTCTCAATGATGAAAACTTTTACAAGATGGATTTTTAAACATTGAATTTAAAATTTATCAACTATCAAATTGATAATTGACAATCGTAATAGGGGTGACTGACTGACTGACTGACTTCACTCTGCTTTGCATTTTCCATTTTTTCTGGTGATTTTTGCTTGTATGCCCTGCAACCACATCTAGATGCTGGGCTCTGTTTTCTCTCCGACTATTTTTCATTTTTCTAGTGAAATGGAAAGTTGCATTTTTTTTTTCTTCAAACAATTCCATTTCTCAACATACTCTAACTTCTAGGAATTCATCCTTGATCCCAACTTCGAGGGTTTTGTCAGGTACGCAGATTCTATTCTAAGCCGCACTCCACGTATGTGGAATAATCTACCTTTACTCTATTTGTCACATCGGGCTCTCCTTTTATATTCTTTCTTATAATCCAATAACGCTCGCATTGTGTTTTAATTGCTTAAGGGTAGTCAAAGTCTTTTTGACATCTAACGAAAAAATATATCTGCAAAATATGTTATCTGGCAATGTCGACAAAATGTAAAAACTTTATTATTGTGTCGGTATCACAGAAGTTTTGTTCATTTTTCTCTACATTCATCGAGAAATAAAACCACACAATTTTTTTGAAATAAATTCTTAAGTCTGGAGAGATATTTTGCAAATAAGTTGCAGCAGTGCGATATGAGACAACTTTGAAATTAATTTGCAACATCAAACGATTGATAACAAAAAACATTCAAAACTTGCATTAGTAAACCATTTCGAAATCAGTTTCCAGGTAATCTACTATAATTTTCTTGCATACAAAGGGTTTTCAAATGATCTTCAACTAGTTGAAAACACAAATGATACTACTTTCAGATTGGTTTAAAACTGCAAAATAACATGCGTTTGATGAAAAGCTATCAGAAAACTATTTTTAATACAGTTCTATGTTGTTTTCTAACATATTTTTACATTACAAATAGTTTTGAAATGGTTTGATTGTCAATTAAATGTAATTTTGAGTTGCAAAATAGTTGCTTCGTGTGCGCATCGAGGCTTTTGCAACTTCATACTTTTATGTTTAAAATTATTATTTGATATTTTTAAAAAGAAACAAATTACTGAATAATAAATGACAAAGCAATGAAATATTTATGCAAACCAAGTTTTCTTCCTTAAAAAAAGGTTTTAAGAAAATGTGTCCAATGCAATTCAAACTTCTAGCAATTCTAAGGCCTATAACACAATACACTAGAAATATATTTACTTAAGTTGAGTCAAATTGTATCACAATAATTTCCAAGTTGCTTCGAACTTTAGACTTAAATTTATTTCAATTCTAATATTGGTCACAAAGTAAAAATGTTGAACCAAAAAAAGTAAAGTTAGCAATTTCGAACATTTGTTTTCATAGTTCTGAAACTTTGTAGTAAGTAGCTCAAAAGATGGATGGCGGGAAAATTGCCAAACATCATATTAGTTACAATTATTAAGTCGCAAAAAATAGAACACATCAGTTTAAATGTGACTGACCACCGCATGATACCAAAAATTCCTATTGAGTTGCGATCATTTTTTTTTAGTTTCTGCAACAGAAAATCGCAAGTGCGTTTCTAGCCTAAAAGAGACTTTTGGAAACATTGACATTCTTTACATTTAAAAGGAAATAAAATTTTGACAAATAAAATTGCCTCCGAGAAGAAAATTTACCTTACAAAAGTGCTTCTATTTCCCACTACGTGACCAGTAAGACTTCAACATACTCACTTCCTTTCGGTGAGTTATTTATTTTTTCATTGTATTTTTTGATTCATTCTAAGAGTTTAAGGCCCATTTGCTGATACGAAACTTAAATATTTAAGTAGAACAAAAACGCTTACAAAGCAGTTTACGCAGAGGAAAAAGTGGAACATAAGCTTTTAAGTAGAACATAAATGCTTAAGTTTTGTATCAGCAAACGGGTCTAAGTGAGCTAAAATATATCGCCAGCAGTCGTACAAACTGACGAATATAGGACAAATGGAGGTCGCGTGGGAAACCAAGGAATTTAATCTGAGCTCCTATGTAAGTATTTTAGATTGACAAGTTCACATATTCATGGTCTACTTTACACCCAACTCAGTATTAATCCCTTAACTTTTATTTTTTTTTAAGTCCCTATAAAGATACTTAATTTTTGTGTGAAGTATTCATAACCAACTTATCTCACAGATTGCTCACATAAAATAAAAGAATTGTCAAGTCTTTAATCAGTCATTATGTCAAATGAAGCGTACAATGATGTTTTTCTTTTTTGCTTTCAATGTGTCATCTCACATTAGTAACACCTGTCGCACAAGGAGATAAACTTTTTGATGTAAACTTCCTTTAATCCAATGACGTATTACGTCAACGATGGACGAACAGCCATGTCAAAAGTTCTTAGCACACATCCGCTTTATGTAATTATTTTGTACTTAAACGTTGAAGTAGAAAAAGTCAAAAGTGCTTCTTAAATATGAGTTTACAAAAAGGAAATTGTGTTTTTGTTTATAAACAATGGAAATGTAAAACTATTATTCCAAAAAAAATGTGATAACTTCCGCATTTTTGTTGATAATAATATAAAACTATACAAACACCTACAACCTACATGGCATGAATATACTTTCATGATGGCCGCATTTTTTATTTGACAGGTCGGCCATTATAATCCACCGTTCATCCTCTCTGTTGCTGTTGTTATAACACCTCGTTGACACCTATGGTGAATAATGTGATGTGAACATTTATATGGGCTTTAAGCTGATAGCACATTGAACAAGTGTTTTATCGTGTCACACACAAACTCGTCACAGTTATACATTTCCTCAAAATAAGAAAACGATCGGTCAAGGAGATGAAAAAAAAAAAGAAAAATCACTGCTTGACAACAAAATAATGTTAATCCGTCATCGCCGCCATCGGCGTTATATCGGTTGGTCGTCGTCTTCGAAATGGAAAAAAGGCAGAAGCAAAAGCAAAATACTTGAATGAAACTAATGAATGGATAAAAATGTCTGCCACTAACGTAACGGTTTTTGTATATATATCTATCAGCACTATATGTATCTTTTCGATATAAATTATTCGAATAATCGAGTGTTTGTATACATTTTGGGGAATGAAAAATGTGTGTGTGTGCTGCTGCTTAGTCGCCTGGAAATATTACTGCAATTGGAGTTAATTCAGCTGGAAATTAACGATGGCCAGGGCACTCAGCATCGATTGAAATGGCCAACGAATGTTTAACGTTTATTTTTATTTTTACTTGCGATTATAGCTACTATAAGGCAAGTTTTGGATTCGTGCAAAAAAAAAAATTTGAGATAACAATCAAACATGATATTACGATGATAGAGAACTCCAAAAAAAGTGGGTGGCACAATTCTGTCTGTCTGTCTGTCTGTTCATCTACAGCCTAAACGGCTCGATCGATTTTCTTCAAACTTGGTACATAGTGGTTTTTGGTGATTATGCCCACACGTTTTTTTCATTTTTTTTTAGAATCAAAAATAATGGTACCTGCCATACAATTTTTTTTAGCAATTTTACATAATCGTATTTTTCTCAAAATCGGCTCGACAACTTTTCTTAAAAAAAATTCAATAAATTTATTTTAGGAAAGGCTTTCTTTTGGTGGAATATCATTTTTCAGAAATGGTTATTAATGGTACCTCCCAAAGAACCATTTTTTTGATTTTTGATTTTCATCAAAACGGTAGGACCGATTTCAATTATTTTTTTTATACAAAAGCTTCCAAAAAATATAAATAGTTTTGTGTACCAAAATTTTTGAAAAAATATTTTTTGGATTTTTAAAAAATGTTTCAAATTTTTTTTTTGAAAATCAAATATTTCGAAAATGACATGTTCGATTTGTTTGAAACTCGATATTTAAGACTTTTTTAGTACTCTCTAAAATATTTTTAGAAAAAATTTTACATTTATGAAAAAATAACGGTACCTTCCATACAAAAGTTAAAAAACCGCAAAAGAAAATATTTTTTTGCTTAAAAACGACTCCTACGATTTTGTTTAAACTTTTTTCATATACTTAAATTAGTATGATCTACTACCAAAAATTATAAAATTTTACACTTAGCAACTATTAATAGTACCTGTCATAGAACGTATTTTTTAATTTTGAATTTTCTCGTTATCGGCTAAACGGATTTAGATGATTTTTTTTATGTGTAAAATTCTTATAAGATGAAATAATATTGCATATCAAAATTTTCAAAAAAAAAGTTTTTGGATTTTTAAAAAAAGTTTCAAATTTTTTTTTTGAAAATTCGATATCTCAAAAACGTGTTGACAATTTTTTTTCAAATTTTGTTATCATATACACATAAACATAAACTTTAGATTTGCATACCAAGATTTGTTCTTAAAAATGTTTTAAGAATTTTATATATAAAAAATTAATTTTTTTAAAAACCGCTCCAACGATTTTAATATTTTTTTTTTCCCATACAATCATATTCAATCAAGAATTAAGATGTCATTTTTTTGGTCCACATAAAACTGTCAAAAGAGATGTTTTATCCAATTTAAAAGTCGTATTTCATGCTTCTCTACATTTTTCTCTCATAATTTCCATGTTTTTATATACAATTTTCTTGAGCCCACAGTGTATTGAACATAAGAGCAAGTACGTGCGACCCAGTCGTGCATTTTATTTTATACGAATCTGGATTGGCTTTTTTGTATTTTTTCGATAATTTGCTCTTTCACTATTTATTCTCTGTGTGGACTTTATGAGTCTTTTGTGTAATGAAAGTAAATATAATTATTTATTGAAGTTGAATGCAGAATATGGTGGATAAAATCTATGCAGGTACAAATTTATATATTTACTCAGGCCAAATGTCATCCACCTCGATTGCATGCATAAAAGTCGTTTAAACGAGAGATTAATGTTTTTTAATGCGATCGAATTATGAGATAACCGGCGCGCCATGAATTATATAAATGAAGTTTTATGGTAGAAAATATGCGAATAACATACCATCTCCGTCATCACTTTGGGTTATAGCTTATAGATGATCGTTAATGCGCAGCAGTTGCATGCTATAATTATATTTTAAAAAGCATTAAAATTACGTGTTACATTCAATATGCAATCGAATAGAGATTAAACTCACAAAAAAACATTGTTTAAGGAGGTTCAACTAAAGACGGTGGGATATCTAAGATGTTTTCATCTTCAAATTGCTTCATGAACCAACAAAGTTGACAAATTTTGATTGATTGATGGTTAATGATTCAGGAGTGGCACCATTTTTTGGCAGTTTACGGCTCTTTTACAAAGCAAAACCAAATGACAATCAGTTTGAAACTGGTTTGCAACTGAATAAACCTGATTTATTAAAAACATGTCAAAACTTTTATTAGAAAACCATTTTGAAACCACTTTCATATAGATTACCAGCAAATCCTTGCATATAGAAGGTTATCAAATGTTACTTAAATCGTCAACTGGTTTGAAACTCAGTTGCAAAATAGTTGATATGTGTGTACTAAGGATTATTGATTGGTAGTTACTGTTAAAGGCTAGCGAAATTTGTTTGCCAAAAATTAGCAACTGTTTTACAACGCATAACGATAAAACTACTTTAAAATTAGTTTGCAACTATAAACGGACTAAATAAATTATATAAATTTGGTGGCACAACTGGACAACTGAACCATGGTCTAGTATTTAATCTTCAACTGCCTTGAATTTGCAGAATAGTTGAATCGTGAGCATGGAGGCCTACTGATTGGTGGTAATTGTTAAGGACTGGTGAAATTCCTTTGCCAATAAGAAGCAACTAGTTTACAACGCATTTCTATATGAGACTACTTTAAAATATATTTAGCAATTATTTTGCAACGCAATACAAAATGAAACTATTTTGGCTTTTGCAGCAGGATTAATACAAAATCAATCAAAATTTCTATAAATTAAATATTTGTAACCAGTTTCATGCTACCTTCATAAATTTTTTTGCATACAAAGGGTTTTCAAATGGTTTAATTATCATCAATTGGTTGGAAATTCAAGTTGCAAAATGATTGCTGAACATTAAGTCTTAATGTTTAATAATCTAATTAGTGTTTGAGCCTGGCAACATTTGTTGGTGAATAATTAGCAACTTTTTTATAACACATAACCAAATGTTGCTGAAACTGAATTGCAACTTCATCGGTAAGCTATTTCGAAACCATTTTCATATTATCTACTACCAGAAGAGTTTTCAAATGGTCTGCTCGTTAAAACTAGTTTGAAATTGGCAAATGCTATGATAAAGAATCAATCGAGTCTCTCTTTCAGTCCCAATTTCAAGGCGCGTTTGATGCTACCAACTATAATTTTCATGCAGATAAAGAGTTTTAAAATGGTTTTATCACCAACTGGTTGCAAATTTAAGTTGCAAAATTGTTAATTCTTGTACATTAAGGCTCCAAACGACAAATGGTTGACGAAAATTAAGTTAGTGCAAAAATTCATAGATAAACCATTTCGCAACCGGTTGCATGTTAACTACTAAGATTTTTTAACATACAAAAAGTTTTCAAATGGTTTGGTCGCCAACTGGTTGGAAATTTAAGTTACAAAATAGTTGATTCGTGTGCATTGAAGCATATTGGCTGATGACAATGTTAAAAAATGCACCTGTTTTTGGAAAAATAATTTGCAAGCAGCACCAAATGAGACTACTTTGAAACTGATTTGCAATTGCAAACGAACTTGATAAGTGCGAAATCAGCCAGTTTCATGTAAATTACTTACTGCATAAAAATAGGTTTTGAAGTGGTTTAATCTTCAACTTATTGCAAACTCGACTTGCAAAATAGTTAATTCATGTGCATTAAGACTTTTGCAACTTCAAATTCATAATGTTTCCATTTAGAAAATGGACTCTTCTCGACCTTATGGTACATTTACAAACGTTTGCCTCTTTAAAATAAACGGATAAGTTTACCCTAAAAGTAAAGTAGTTACTATTCGATTTGTTATTAAAAACATTTCTATTTTCTATAAACGATTTTGGAACAAATTCGTAAATAACAAAAGAGTTGTTTTCCAATTATAAACTAAACCAAAGATAGTTTCTCTCTGCCCAAATTTATATAAACTGCCTGATGCTAAGACAACTATACAATGTTTCCATAAACTAAACTCACCGAAATAAACAAACAACTTTCATAGTCAACTGCATAAGGTAAAATCAATAACTCTCCACTATTATAGTTCTAGACTCACTGCAAGGAATGACAACGGCAACGACAACGTTCATCGATGACATCAACAACTCACGATGGATGCCGATGACAGATCGAAGACTAAAAAAGAGGTTAAGTGGCGATATCCTCTTTCTTCAAATGACAAACACACGGCAAATAACATTTTCCATTATTTATCAACTTCGATTTCTTTCTTTTTTTTTTGTTGTTGTTTTTTTTTTTTTTTGTTATAGACCATTTTTAAGTTGTTCTTGTCAATTGACGGTCTTTCTACAAATCAAAAGAACTACATTCCCGCCACGTTTTGCGTCATAGTACAAGATGTTTTATTGTAAATGTCAATGTTCACATTTAGTAGAAACAAGAAAAAAAAAAAAAAAAACAAAAATGTGCAATGTGCACACGTCAACAAAAGCTAGACCTCTTCATTTTCCAATGATGGGCGTCTCTTTGACACATTACCGCTATATAAACGATGGTACGTATATGTAAGATGGAAATGGAAAGGTATATCTACAAGAATAACTACCGATTCAAGATACTTATGTGTGCATTTTGTCTGACAGCAAAAGAGTAAATAATCAATGTTGGCAAAAAATAAAACATTGACCATTTCTAGTGCATTTTTAATATTTTGTCTATTCTTAAGAAGAATACTGTGAATTGTGAATTTATGGTAAATGTCATTTCAAAAGAAATGTCAACGCCCAGACTGGCATTTCAAAATTACATTTGAAAAATTGCTTTTCTTTATCAAAGAAAAAAAATGTAAATTTGATGCTGGCACTGTCAATATCTTTTCATCTTCCTTCTTTCAACAATTTCGAATGTTGACGAATGTCATTTTGTATTACCAAACTGCACATCAGCAGTACCAAACTGACCCTGACAATTTGAAATGAAATTGTAAATGTTTAACCTAAGTTTATTCCAATTGGCCAATTAGCCATTAAATCGAAGAGAAGATGAAAAAAAAACATTTCAACATATTGAAAGTAAGAGCATTACCATACAAAATTCGACCACACGAATTATGGATAAAGAGTTCGTATTATGTAATGATGCATAGCCAAACAAGACAAAAGAGATGTCATAAAAAAAGAAACAGAAGCTTGTTTCTTGTTGGTTTTATTTTCTGAAGGCTTAAAATGTGCAGAAATAAAAGTACATTAACATTTTAACGTACCTACACTTGATCTGTGGGTTCATCTGTCAGTTTTTTTTTTTTTTTTTTTGTGGAAATGGCGGCAGTTTGGCGGTGTGTAAACTGTTTCATTTGATCTGCTTATCTTTTGAACAAAACCGTTTTGCTGTGTTTTATGATGTAATTTCACATTTTGATCTTTTATGTATTATTTATTGTTTGTTCGTGCTATGAGTTATTTGCAGTTATTTTTTGAAGCTTTTAAATGTCAAATCAACATTACAATGAGATTGTTTAAGTTTGAGTTATTTCCAGTTATTTTTGAAGTTTTTAACTGTCAAATCAATACTACACTGAGATGGTTAAACGTCATTTATGACATATTTATTCACTCGTGGATGCGTTCATAAATACTTTGTTGTCTTAACTGAATGCATAATTTTGGCAAATTTACTGATCGGCAAATTATTATTTTGGTTTTTGTGAAAGTTTTACACAAAAGCTGATAGTGCTTGAAATTATTTTTCTTTAATCAACTTTAAGGCACGTCAGCATGTCCAGGAAGTAAAAAAGAAATACAAGTCTGAAGTCTAAAGTGTATGAAACGAGCGCTACAAGTGTTTGATTTAATAATGATGGAGCGATGACATGTAGCACTTCTTGCATTTCTGTAAATGTTGATTGTTTATTAAAAACAAAAAAAAATGCATTGCAATCTTTAAAATTACCTACCTTATTTGTTTTTTAAACAACAACAACAAAACAATAACAAATATAAAACAAAACACGGATATTATTAACGAATGAGTTAAATAGTTCAAGTTGTTCAAGAGTTTCCTGATGAATCAAAACATTACAAATAAGGTTATTCAACTTGCAAAATCAATCCGAGATTGATTGAGATGATTTGAAGTGTATTGAAGTGGTTATGAAAAGAAAAACACAAACAGGATTTTTGGGAATTTAAACAATAGGTATAATTGACGTATTTACGTACAAGTTGTAGCTACATTTTGTTATTTGCTTTTACTGATTTTATTTGTATACTCAAAGCCCTCTTTTAGTTGGGTAAGACTCTCAGAAGCAGAGGTAATGAATTAGTTATTTAAAAAAGCGAGCAAAAACTAACAATGTGTCGAATATATTCTAGAATATAGAAGAATGAGGAATAAGAATTCATTGACTAAAAAAATGGGTAGACGAAAACTCGATAATTTAAATAATCGATAACTTTGAAGATAAGTTAAAACTATCGTTATTATCGAAAATAAAACTGTACTGAACTTTTTTTTTTACATAAAACTCAAAGACCCATATACGATTCACTCGTAACAATCGATAAGTTTTTTTTTCAAAAAATATCGATTTTTTTCGATACAAAAATATTTCGATGCTTAGTTAAAAATATGAAAAGGATGTTAAAAATAAAACTCATAGGGTGTAGACGAAGAATATTTTAATCATGAAAGACCATTATATTTCGAAGATATCGATAAAGAGACTGTTAGTAGATACTAAATGCTGAATGTTATCGATAAATAAAGATTGTGAAGAAAATTTGAAAAGACAACTTTTCTGTATAAGTGGAGTGATTGAATATAGTTTATTTGAATTTTTAGTTCAGTTGTCGATTAATGTTGACCGACTAATTGTTCCCGAAATTGGAGGCATTGAAAAGTGGATTAGCTGCACTTCAAACAAGCGAAAGTGCGACACAGACTAATCTACATCTCATCAAATGACAAACTATAACTTTAAAGCCTAAAAAAAAAAAACCATTCAGTTGAGCTGAAACTTACCTAATTAATGGGGGCTATCGTGAATACAATATCCAACGGAATTTTTTTCCATCGTCGAAAACTCGGAACGTGAATTGTGGTCGCTGTTTCTCTCGGAATTTATTGGCATCGAAAATGGATATTTCCCCCAGCATAAAATCAAAACAACATAGATCAAAAGTTTTCCAGTTTTAATAAAGAAAAAATAAATTTCAGAAATATCTAAGAACTCAAAAAACTGAAACTTAAACAATATATTTTTTGAACCCTTTGCAGGCAAAGTTTTAAAGTTTTCCGATAGATGGCGCTGACTAATAAAATCTTAAATCAGCTCAATACTCAGAAACAAGTCACCCGGTACATTTTGCAGTTAAACCTAAGGTTTTTAAGATTTCCAATAGATGGCGCTGATCATTCAAATCTGAAATCAGCTCGAAATTCTTAAACTAACCGTCCGGTTGAACTTAAACTTACATTATATATTTGGTCAACACTTTGCAGGTAAACCGAAAGTCTTTAATTGTTCTGGTAGATGGCACAGAGCAACAAAATCTAAGATTAGCTCAAAATCCAACGACTAATCAACCGCTGGATCTGGTACTTACATAATATATTTATTAAGTACATTGAAGGCAAACTTAATGTTTTCAAGTTTTCTGATAGATGGCGCTGAGCAAAAGATTAGTTAATTAGTTAAATTTGTTAAAAAAAAAAACTAATCATCCGATTTACCTGGAACTTACATATTACATTTCTTAAGCACTTAACAGGCAAAGTTTGCAAGTTCTCCGGTAGAGGGCACTGATCAATGAAGTTTTAAATAAGCTCAAAACTCAAAAAGTAACTGTTCGACTTAGCTAAAACTCACACCATATTATTTGCTATGAAGTGAAAAGTGTACTTAAGGCAAAAGTTTCTCTATAGATGACGCCGAACACCAAAATCTTAAATTAAACTTCGCTTTTTATCTTTACCCAGGTTGAACCATATTTTGTTGGCAGCCACAAGAGTTGTTAAACTTAATTTGTCGGCTTTCAAAAATAGGCTTTACAGCAGTTAATTAGGTGAGGATTTTTTCTGTTGCATACTCAAGTTTGTATTTTCTGTTTTAGTAAAAGTAAAGAACAACATTAAAACAAACACACAACCAGCTACAATATATTCAAAATAACAGCCAAGGTTTTGAGAAAGTCTGAATTAAAAAAAAATGTTAACTGTCACACTGGAGTGAACTGGGTATCAGCAAGTATTCAATACAGAACGACGCGATTACGAACTCATGAAATATGTTTCATTTTCATTTAGAAAACAATAGCTCTTGGCCTTCTTTTAAGGAGCTCATCCAAACCAAATTCCCACATTTGGTCATTCGAGCCGGATAAATCAGGTTTTGAGTAAAAGAATGGTTGTTGGAGGATGTCTAATCATATACACTATTAACTTTCTCAAGGAATTTGAGCTCTATGATTTATTTTTTTTTATTTTCGGCTGTTTAATTGTTTTATTGCAAAATTGTTAAATTGCCAAAGTCACATACTCGACATCATCATCTGCACTGCAAATCTGCAGTAAAAAAGTCAAGTTGACGACAAAAATACTGAGAAGCTAAAGACCGTGTTCGTAAACTGCATTTGCAAAAAATTGACTGCCTTTAATCAAAAAAAAAAAATTTTGTAAACAGGACGATTGCATCAAAATATTACGATCATTTGACGATAAAATTGACATTGATTTGACGTTTTCGAAAATGGTTATAGATTTATAGATCGAAAAAAAGTTGTCCAGAAAATAATTTGAAAAAAAAATGTCGAACTTTAAAAATATGACATTGATAAGCTGTATGACGAATGACATAATGAAATTATAACAGTCTATGGTATCCATTAGTTGCCATAGTAATTTTAGCGACTGGTGATACGTTCAGGCTTAAAAAAACTTGAGGCTACTCATCCAGTTTTTCCCACGTTAACAATTTATTAAGAAATAAATTTAGGTTTAGGAGTGTTCATAAATCAAATAAAGAAACAGGAGACCAGTAAAATTAAGTTAAAAAAAATAACTTGAACCATTTTCTTCAATCTTTGATAATATGAGTTACAAATCATTAATCAAAACCAGATTTTTTTCTTGTGAAAAAAAAAACCAATCGAACCCACGTTTCTTTTATCTTTGAGCTTCTATTTATTTCCAATGAAATTAGTTTCTTTTTTTGCAAACAAGTAATTAATCATACCCCCACTGGTCTTTAATTTCGACTACCGGCTTCAATATTTTGTCTCGGTTTGTCTCCATTTCTCATAATTATCATTCAAACCTGATCCATAACTTCCATTTAGAACAAAAAAAAAACAAAAATCAATGTCAATGCCAACAGCTGGTCCATCAGCACAGCAGCTACCTTATATTCGTTAAATTCCAAAAAAGGACAACACACACAAAAATTAAAGCTAATTTTTTCAATTTATCATTTTACCCATCTCAAAATATCTTTGGTCCATGGAAGACCTTTTTTGTAACTACTTCTGATTCTCTTCTTCCACTCCCAGAAGTCAAAACTTATACATGTAGCCATAGGCACCATTAACTCAGCACGAAATCGGAAAAAAATACGACATCCTACGATCATATATTTTACTGGTCGGGGTACCTAAGTTTATTAACTTTAAGGCCGGAGGAGTTCCTTCTTCATCGTTTTTTTTTTTTTTTTTGTCTTCCTCGAAATGGCAATATAATACCATTTTTGGTTAAAGGGTATAGACAGTTGGATACTTACATTTGGGAAATAAAATAAAGTAAATTTGCCAACCCAACACGCAAATCTAACGAAGTGTATCGTATTCGGGTTTCTATATACCATACCTGTTGTTGTGGGGACATACACGCAATGTTGTACATACATAAATATAGCTCCATATAAGGTTATGGCGGCCGGAAACGCACACACATTGGATTCCCCATATAAATGACAAATGAAATGGAAGCATTCAGATTATAAAATCTTTTTTTCATTTTTTTTTTCTTTACTTTTGAAATAACTTTAAGCTGTCAAATATGGAAGGTTCGATGGGCGATTAACCGATAACGAATTGAAATCGGTTATCGACTTGCAAATTGTTTTATTCAATTTTATTTTTTATTTTATTTTCAATTTTTTTAAAGTTTCACGATATAAAATCGTGAAAGTTTTATGATTTTATTAATTCGATGCGTTGCTGGTGGATCGAGCCGCCGACCTTTGTGCGTGCGACCGTCCATGGCAGTATATTTTTTTTTTTTTTTGTAAATTAAAAAAAAAACTATAAGATAAGATGCAAAATTTCAATTTTCATTAAATATTGATTTTCCGCACGTACGTACCCTCACATGAGATACACTATAATAATTTTTTTTTAGTGTTGTTGCATCGTTTTATTGATGCATCGCGTGTGGTGGCAATGATGGTGGTGAATTTTTTTTTTTTTCCCGACACAAGCACACACGGATGGAAGTTTATGTCATTTTAATATGAAGTGTTATTGTGATTGAATCTAGAAAGACTCATTTGGGATATTATAGGTTATTTATTGCTGTACAAACTCATAAATGTTTGCACACGATATAATATATCATTGTTATTTTTGGCAGTTTCAATGATGTACTTGAAATAGGTGGATCCTGTATACCAGATGTATCAATTGCTTTTGTTTGAAGCCCAACCAGCCTTAACTCCAACTGCTGCTGTAGATGAAAATATTGTTCGATATTTTCTTCGTCTAAGTCACCATCCAGTCGCTGATATAAAACTTTGATCTGCTCAAAGTTTTCTTTTATGTTTGCAACTTTAACTTGAAACATTTGGGGTTCGGTGCCCTTTAAATCTATTGAGCATTTGTCCAATGATGCTTGGAGATGCTTTGAGAGCACCATGAATCTTTCTCTTGGTGAAAGCGTGCTTGGCTTAGAAACTTTAAGCTCAAGCCTTTGTTTATGCTCAGGTGGATTCATCCTGGTTGGTATTGCTGCTGGCGGTGTCATCGATAATCCAAATCCTGATGGCAGTGCTGCTGGTGGCTCTTCCTGGATCTGACTAACGTCCCGTCCTTGCAGTTTTGTCAAACGACTTATAATGTCCATTTTCATGGCTTCATAAACCTTTCGAATCTCTTCATAGTACTCTTTGGTGAAGTACTCATGTTGAAGATGGCCTGAGTATTTATCCCGAATCTCGCTGTCATTGGTATCGAAATAATCCCAAAGATTCTCTAACTTTTCCTTCCTTTGCTGCAGTTTCGTAACCGTTTTCCGATCGTCACTATCCTTCCCATAGTTGCGGTAAAGGACGCAGATCTCGGTTCCGATTTGTTCTTGAAGGTCAGTTAGTTCCTTTAAAGACTGGGACATGATTTTTTTTTTTTATTTTAATTTATTTGTTGAAATAAAGTTGGTTTATTTTTGATTACAATCACAGTTTCGATTTAACAGACGACACTCGTACTTGGTTTCAATACTAACCGACACTTAGTATTGGTTCAAATGCAAACTGAACACACACAGTATTCTTGATAATAAAACACAATTAATGTTAGTTAAATTCAGGCACACTAAATTCTTTTAGTAGAGTCCTGTCACGGTCGCCAAATGTTCGATACAAAATCTTTGTCTTGGGAAAGATGAAAACAAGTATACCAATTAAATCAAAAAGACAACTGCTGTGGTTGAGAGGTGAAATTGTAATGATTTCACCTCTCAACCACAGCAGGTGAAATTGTAATGATTTCACCTCTCAACCACAGCAGTTGTCTTTTTGATTTAATTGGTATACTCGTTTTCATCTTTCCCAAGACAAAGATTTTGTATCGAACATTTGGCGACCGTGACAGGACTCTACTAAAAGAATTTAGTGTGCCTGAATTTAACTAACATTAATTGTGTTTTATTATCAAGAATACTGTGTGTGTTCAGTTTGCATTTGAACCAATACTAAGTGTCGGTTAGTATTGAAACCAAGTACGAGTGTCGTCTGTTAAATCGAAACTGTGATTGTAATCAAATGCATTCCATAGGTAGCCAGCAGCAGCAACCAGCTCAAAGGGGGGAAGTCCAATCAAATAACTGTTTTACACATTCCACAGGTAGCCAGCAGCAGCAACCAACTCAAAGGGGGGAAGGTCAATCAACATCAACCAACCACTATACGCATTCCAATGCAGCTACTTGTTGTAAATCAAAACCACGGCTGCTGTGGTTGAGAGGTGAAATTGTAATGATTTCACCTCTCAACCACAGCAGTTGTCTTTTTGTCATCAGCAGCAAGGAGCTCAAACCATAATGATGATAATCATAGATGTTTAATTGGGGTTCTTCAGGTGATGCTATGTCTTTCTTCAGGTCTTCTATTTCCTGTGTAAGATTCTTAAACTGGTCATAGTCAATAGTGCTTACCTTCAATGGGGGGACAAGGTCTTTTGAAAGGTTACGAGTTCCAATCCAGTTGTGGATTCTTACACTCGGTATGAACGACTTGGCTATAGTAGTTTTGAAGTTTGAGCGTCCGTTTATGATGATATTTCCTATTTTGAGAGTGCACATATCTTTGAACTCAACCACTCCATTGAAACTGCCAAAAATTGAGTTGCCAAAATTTGACGGAAACTATCTAAAGTGGCGTCAATTTTATGATCTTTTCAAGCCAATGATCCTGGAACAACCAATATCACTTGCTCAAAAGCTCTATTTTTTGCGATCTAATTTGACCGGAGAAGCGCTCGGTTTAATCCAAGGATTTCCAGCAACAGACAACAACTTTGAAGCAGCCTGGCAGACGCTTATGGATAGATATGACAATAAACGGCTCCTCTTGTCGGCTCAATTAGAAAAACTTTTGAGTCAACCAGCCGCATCAGGAACTGCCTCCAGTTTAAGGAAACTGCACGATAACACCAAGGAAGGAATCCAGGCACTCATAAATCTGGGATTCCGCGCTCATGACTGGGATCCCATAGTTGTTCATCTGATGCTTAAGAAAGTGGACAAGGAAAGCAGGACACTTTTTGAGCAATCGTTAGCTGATCCAAGAAGCAGTCCTTCCCTGAAAGAGCTACTAAAGTTCATGGAATCCCGGTTTCAAACCCTTGAAACAATTAACAATACAGACGAGAGAAGGAAGCCAACAACCGTAGTAGCAGCCAAAGTTGATGGCTGCCCAATGTGCAGTTCAGGTAGCCATAAGATATTTAATTGCAAAGCATTTCTTTCTCTTTCAGGTGGTGATCGTGAGAGAACTGTTCAAAGGCTTGGAATTTGCCGTAACTGCCTTAAGCCAGGGCATGCCCCCAACACATGCCACGCCAGAGGATGCTTTAGTTGTAATGGCAAACATAATACCCTCCTACACCATAAGAAGGATTCAAGGCAATCTTTTAAAACAAAACAAATAAATAATCAAATGCATTCCATAGGTAGCCAGCAGCAGCAACCAGCTCAAAGGGGGGAAGTCCAATCAAATAACTGTTTTACACATTCCACAGGTAGCCAGCAGCAGCAACCAACTCAAAGGGGGGAAGGTCAATCAACATCAACCAACCACTATACGCATTCCAATGCAGCTACTTGTTGTAAATCAAAACCACGGCAAGTTTATCTAGCAACAGCATTGGTAAACGTCAGGTCGGCATGTGGAACATGGCTTCCTTGTCGGGTCTTGTTAGATTCAGGATCACAAATTCATTTTGTGACTGCTGCTTTTGCACAAGCACTGGGTCTTCAGAAGCACCGACCGGAATCCTCAATAAGTGGCATAGGAGGACATGGCACACAAACACAATTTGCTGTATCACTCACACTTGAATCAAATAATTCAAGTTTCAAGGCAAGTATTGAAGCAACCATACTAGCTAGGATTACAGATTACCAGCCACGATGTGAAGTTCAGTCACAACATTGGGAAATTCCGTCTCATATTCAGTTAGCTGATCCAGGATTTATGACTAATCAAAAAATCGATATGCTTATCGGTGCCGAATTGTTTTTCGATCTTCTCCTTCCAGGGGAAATAACAGTTGGACCTCAACTTCCTACACTCCGTAACACAAAACTAGGATGGATAGTCGCAGGTGGCGTTCAAACTTCAAACCACATTGCTGTTTGCACCATTGCCACAAGGCCATCTCTATCGTCATTAGAGAAACTTGTGAGTAGGTTCTGGGAGTACGAGACCCATGATACTCAAATCAAACGCATGAGTAATGAAGAGCATAACTGTGAGGAATTTTTCAATGTGCATTCGGTACAGGCGTGGGGTTTGATCAGTACCCCCAAGAATAACATCTGGATTTTCCCTCAATGATGTTCTAGGCGTTGGACCAACAGTTCAACCTGACCTGTTTTCTATAATTATTAATTTCAGATTAGAAAGGTATGCATTTACAGCGGATATAAGCAAAATGTACCGACAGGTACTGGTACGGCCAGAAGACAGAGCTTTTCAACTAATTCTTTGGAGACCTCAAAGCAATCAACCTCTGAAGACATACAAACTTAACACATTGACCTACGGATCAGCTTGTGCTCCATATTTAGCAACAAAATGCCTTGCCCAGCTTGCAGACAATTATCAACAGCTACACAAAAGAGCATCCCAAACTATACGTGAAAATATTTACGTTGATGATCTACTTGCTGGAGCAGACACAGTTTCAGAGGCCAGAGAACTGCTAGAAGACATAACGCTCCTTCTACAAAAGGGTAAATTTGAATTAAGAAAATTCTGTTCTAATGATAACAACATTCTTAAGAATATTCCTGATGCACACAAGGAAAGGTTAGTAAGATTCCATCAGTCTGACGTAATCAAAACCTTAGGATTGATTTGGAATCCAACTCTCGATCAATTTGAATTTGGATTTAACTCAGACAAATTCACAGCACCTAAAACTCCTGTAACACGCAGAACTGTTTTGTCAGACCTCGCACGATTATTTGATCCTCTAGGTCTATTAAGTCCAGTTATAATGCTTGGCAAACTCTTTTTACAAGATTTGTGGAAGACGGAGTTCTCATGGGATGACCAGCTTCCTATGGATCTGACCGAAAAGTGGAACAGGTATGTAAATCAATTCTTTGATTTAGAAAATATAAGCATACCTCGATTTGTAATGTGCCCATTGCCAAAAAGAACCGAACTACATGGGTTTTCGGATAGTAGTATGTCCGCCCTTGGAGCGTGTGTTTACGTCAGATGCATAGACGAATCAGGCAACATCTATTGTAAGTTACTTTGCTCAAAATCTCGCATCGCTCCAATGAAGGCCATTACAATCGCTCGTCTTGAACTTCAAGCTGCAGAGCTCTTGGTTGAGCTGGTAAGGAGAATACTCCTGACATTTAACAAGTATGTTCATAAGATAGCATACTACACAGATTCAACAACTGTGCTGGCTTGGATTAACTCTCCCTCTTATGTCTGGGATACATTTGTAGCAAATAGGGTAGCCAAGATCCAAGCAGAAACTCAGATATCACAATGGAATCATATTAAAGGGGAAATAAATCCAGCTGATTTAATAACGAGAGGATGCACTCTCGTCGACCTTTCATCATCATTGACATGGTTTGAAGGTCCATCTTTTCTTAAACTAGATGAATCACTTTGGGAGCCCAGGAAGTACACCATTCCACAGGTCGTTCCAGAATTGCGAAAAACCAAAACGGCATTGATAACTGCAACTCAGGATGAAGATATATTAAATAGAATTAATCATAGAAACTCTTTCTATACATTACAGAAAATATTCTCATACTGTAGCAGATTCTTAAGGAACGCCAGACGGCCTGACCTCTTAAGAAGGAGTGGCATGCTTTCTGCTGATGAACTGCGTGAAGGAACCCGCCTTCTCTTGGTATACACTCAACGGATGGCCTTTCCAGAAGAATACAAAGCTTTAAAAGGCAATGTAAGTACAATTGCTCAATCAAGCTTAGCAACATTAACGCCCTATTTTGATAAAAAATACAACTTAATTCGAGTGGGTGGGAGATTAGCAAATTCTGTGCTTCTGCCGGATGCCAAAAATCAAATACTTTTGCCTAAGAACAACACTGTCACAAGGTTGCTTTTAGAGCATTTACATAGAACAAACTTACACATATCCCACAGGGCCCTAATAGCAATTTCGCGACAACAATATTGGATATTAAGCATTGGAAGAGAAGCAAGATCAGTGATAAGAAAATGTATCATATGTGCGAAGTCCAGGCCAACATCTATAACACAGCTGATGGGCGACCTACCAATGGAAAGAGTAACACCATCTCGCCCATTTTACTACACTGGGGTTGACTTTGCTGGTCCTATAAAATCACACTACAAAATCAGAGGTAAGACTCCTTCAAAATCGTATTTAGCAATTTTCGTATGCTTTTCCACAAAAGCAATTCATATCGAAGTTGTTGGAGACCTCTCCACCGAGTCGTTCATCAATTGCCTTAAAAGGTTCATAGGCAGACGTGGATTGTGTCACACTATTTTCTGCGATAATGCGACCAATTTCGTCGGTGCTAGTAACAAACTCAAGGAGCTTAAAGGAGTTATGCAATCAAAGAGAATGGAATCAGCCATTCAATCAACATGTATTCAGACGGGAATTAATTGGCAATTTATTCCCCCTCGTTCTCCGCACTTTGGGGGACTCTGGGAGTCAGCTGTAAAATCAGCTAAAGGGTTGTTGGTTCGACACCTGGGCGAGGCTTCGTTAACATACGAGGAGCTAACCACAATCGCAATTCAGATAGAAGCAATACTTAATTCGAGGCCGTTGATGCCAATTTCATCGGACCCAAATGATCTAGAAGCTCTTACCCCCGGCCATTTTTTGATAGGAGCACCACTTCTTTCCATAGCTGAGCCCGATGTCACTGACAAAAAAGTAAGTTCTCTTAATAAATATCGACAAATCCAGCATGTACAGCAATCATTTTGGAAGAGATGGTCTGGTGAGTACTTACATCTCTTACAACAACGAGCTAAGTGGAAAACTGAATCCCAAAACTTAAAGCCAAATACTCTTGTTTTATTAAAGGAACCCAATATGCCACCAACAAAATGGAAGTTGGGGCGTGTAGTAGAAGTAATCAAAGGAAATGATGGACTGGTTCGTGTTGCCAACATAAAGACCCATGGAGGAATTCTCCAGCGAGCTATTCATAATTTGTGTCCCTTACCGGTAGAAGAAGCAGACAAAACAGATCATCCACCAGATCATACAAAGAAGCCACCTCTTAAAAACGATGGAGAACCAAATATATATTCAACATCACGGAAACTGAGAAGCGGCAGAGTTACAACGGGATCTTTATTTGTATCCCTTTTCATCGCATTGTTGATTGCGCCAGTTACCACCGCGAACACAGACAACCACGTCATTATCAACCAGCTCGATAACGCAGTCGGAATCTACTTTGAAGACATAGGAACACTGCGGGTAGTTAACAATTTCTGGAGCGTTTATGTCTATTACAATCTAACCAATTATTGGTTAGAATTAACCGAAATCAAAACCTACTTAAATGAACTGGAAAGCGCTTGCGCGGCAGATAAATTAGACAAGATTTACTACTGTCATCAGACTATCGATATTTTTCGGCAAAGAGTCGCTGTCATTGACCAAAACAATGAGTTCATTAATGGGTTTAACACCTCAAGTCAGACAGCCATTCGGCATCGCAGATCTCCATTCGATTTTGTTGGTAGTGTGGCTCATAGTTTGTTTGGTGTCCTCGATCAAGAAGAGGCTCTGCACATTCAAAATCAGATTGACCTAGCAAATAAACATGAAATTCACTTGTCGGCTCTTATTAAAAAACAAAGTTCTATTTCAGATTCAACCACAAATATTTTGAGACGCAATACAATGGAAGTCAAAGAGCAATTCCAGACATTGAACACATACCTGGCTAGAACGTTTAATGCAATTGAAAAACAACAAGATGGCATTAGCACGAATCAACACTTTGTTTCCCTAACTTCATATTTAATTATGATTTTAATAAATTTTCAGAGCACTCAAGACACTCTACTTGATGTCATACTGGATTTGAATCATGCCAAAATTAATCCTCAGCTCATCACACCAAAGCAACTTAACGACCAGCTGCAGCTTGTTCAAGGAAATCTCCCATCGTCTTTGAGATTACCAAATGTTTCAATATTGGATATGTTCAAAATCATGACAGTCAAGGGACGAACACTTAAGGATTCAATCGTTTTTGAAATGCTGATACCACTAGCTCAAGATCAAGAATTTCAGGTGTTCAATCTAATCCCATTGCCTATCACTCACAACAATATGAGCCTTCTAGTGGATATATCTAAGCCATACCTAGCAGTTATATTAGCAAGAGACAAATTTTTTGGACTAACGGAATATGAGTTTTCATCCTGCAAACCTATAGCCACGAGAAACCATATCTGTACTCAGGTTGTCCCGACAAATATCCATCAACACAATTTGCAAGCTTGTGAAATGGCCCTACTGAATCATGAAGATAATGCATTGATCGATTGCATCTTGAATGAAATACCACCTCAAAATCGGTGGCTCGCACTCAAGCAGACTAATAGTTGGTTATTTTCATTGATTACTAATTCAACAGGTCTTCTCATTTGCAATGGAGTTACAAGCAGCATAGCCCTGGCAGCCAATGGAGTGGTTGAGTTCAAAGATATGTGCACTCTCAAAATAGGAAATATCATCATAAACGGACGCTCAAACTTCAAAACTACTATAGCCAAGTCGTTCATACCGAGTGTAAGAATCCACAACTGGATTGGAACTCGTAACCTTTCAAAAGACCTTGTCCCCCCATTGAAGGTAAGCACTATTGACTATGACCAGTTTAAGAATCTTACACAGGAAATAGAAGACCTGAAGAAAGACATAGCATCACCTGAAGAACCCCAATTAAACATCTATGATTATCATCATTATGGTTTGAGCTCCTTGCTGCTGATGACTACTATTGGAATGATAATCTTTTATTGCCTACGGCAGAGAAGGCCAATTCCAACACCAAGGAGAACAGTTCCTCGCTTTGAAGCCACCTTATAAATTGAAGGTTAGGAACCTCCAAGGAGGGGTGTATGTACAAACTCATAAATGTTTGCACACGATATAATATATCATTGTTATTTTATTGTTATTTTGCGTAACTTGCATTATTGTTAAGTTTTCTATTTCTTAGTTCTATTCTTCTTTTTTGTAACGAGAGCTCCTGTGTGAACGATTAATTCTAATGGTTCACCAGACGAAATACGAACTTTCGTCATTTTTATTAGTTTGCATATTCCCACGGGAATACGAAAATATATCACACAGTAGCTCATCGAATAATATGCTTTGTAGATAATTTAATGTGTAAAATAAATCATTACAATTTCACCTCTCAACCACAGCAGTTGTCTTTTTGATTTAATTGGTATACTCGTTTTCATCTTTCCCAAGACAAAGATTTTGTATCGAACAATTGCGATGAACGACAAGGTATCTCACGATTATAAAAATAAAATTAAAATAATAAATATATAGGTTCTTCACATTATTTATGAAGTTCCTAAGGTAATAATATTTATTTTGTAAATTATTCATACAAAGCATTCAAAATATGAAAATAAAATAGCTCTTGAACTAAAAAAAAAAAACTTCTAGGACAGTTTTGATAATTTTTATGATTTGGGTGTGCAGGAATGTTTTAATGAAATAAAAATATTTGCTCCTTTTGAGACTTATCATCAATTATTACAAAGGTTGCTAGGCTAGTAGGTAGAAGGGTACCTAAACTCAATGGAAAAGACTATGACCGCTTTTGAATATGTATTTCGGAAGGTTGGGAGTTTTTAATGATCAATAAAAATTTTGGAACAGTCAACTTTAAAATGTTTTTATTTACGCGAAAGATCAACAAGAGTTGTTATTTAAATTTCGTGTCATTTTTGAACTATCAAAATTCAAATGTCATTATTATAAGTTTTTTCATTAGCTTGAAACTTACTAAATGTATTTCCTTTGAAGTGAGAAGTTTCCCGATAGATGGCGCTGATCATCAAAACATACAAATTAACTAAAACCTAAGAAACTAACTATTAGATTGAGCTGAAATTTATTTATGTAGTTTCTACGAAGTAAGAAGTTTAAATCAATAATTATAAAATTATTCCGACAGATGGCGCTAAACACCAAAATATCAAAATTATCTACACGCGAAAAACTGAACATCCAATTGAGCTGAAATTTTAACTATACATTTGCTATGGAGTGAAAAGTGCACGTAAATTAAATGTTCTCAAAGTTCCTCGATAGATGGCGCTGAACACCAAAATCTTAAAATTAACTGCTTTAATCAATGCAAATTCGTAAATGGAAAATTTATTGAATACACTTTTTCAGTGAAGTTGGAAATAAGCTGTGGGGGTTTACCCTTGCTGTCACACCTATTTCCCACAAATTGAATTTCTGAGTAGCGGAGTGTACTGGGTAACGGCGATTGTGGTGACTTTATAATATAAATAGTAACTGAGACAAAGGGCTTTGAAAATTTATTCAATAACTAACTGACAGAACATCAAGCACATGCAATCAACTTGAAAAATATGGGGTCATACGCAATATCATATTCGAAACAAATTTTGTTTGCTTAATTTGAGTATTATGAGATGACTCACGGCTGGCAACACAAAGCCGCAAAATGTGACTATCTTGACATTAACGTTTGCAGCACGCCCAAATTAAGATCTTTTAAAATGTCAAAGTTTGGTCAAATTGAAATGTCGCTCTAGACCTTTAGCGAATGTTCGACTTTAACGTCGATATCGAACTTAAATTCTCGTGAAATCGAAAAAAAACTGCAGTTTTTATTTTTGAAAAGTCAAAGGTTCGACTTGAGTCGAGCGTTCAATTAGTTCATAAAGGCACTCATAGACAAATTGGTCTGTCTTCGAGAATCCTCAGACCAACTTTTCTCCCAGCATTGTTCGAAAAAATATCAACTTATGAACCATGTTTAAAGAATATTGTTACAACCTTCACATTTGAACTATAACGACTCACAATAGCAAACAAACGGGCACAATAGAGCTTAAGGTCGTAGTGCACATATACCCTTAACTTTCATAACGATTCTCGAATGAACTATAACGACTCTTGAATGAAGAAGCGCCATCTTCCTGATTTAACCTGACTCAAACCAACCAACGGAGAGCTTTCATGAGCTTTAGAACTTTGGTTCTAAATATCAAAATAAAAAGCTCTAGAAATGGAAATTATGGGAAATTTCCCCTACGGAAAGCTCTAGAAGCAGATTCCAGAACATTCAAGCAATATTGGGAGCTTGTCAAACAAGTATAAAAGGCATATGTTTGACTGGCAGTGCACACAGTTTTTTTTTAATCGCGAATGAATAAAGTTGATTGTAATAAAAGTAAAAAGTAAAATTGGTGAGTTTATTTCAATATACATAGTTGAGTCCTGAACGATAAATTGTTTTGTAGTAAGAAAATTCAAGTGTTTTATTTTGTGAAAAAATAAGTGTACGTTTAAAATAAAGTAAAGTAAGTTTTACTATCGAGCCTTAGAAAACATTACATTAAATTATGGAGTTATATACCACTTGGGGGACATAAGACCACAATGGGACCGGTTTTTGTCTGGCATTATTACAATGGATCTAACGAAACTATTTGAAAAGTGGCATCATTTCTGGTGTACCTCAAGGTAGTTACTTCAAGCCTCTAATTTTTATAATTGCTATTAATGCCATTGTGTCTAAAGAAAATTTATGTAGAGTTTTTTCCTATGGTGATTATATTTAATTTTTTTTAAATCATCTAAAATCAGCCTGATTCGGAAACTCTTCAAAAGTACCTACATAATTCAATCTTTCTTTAATGTGTCAAAATGCTAATTGTTGTCATTTTTTAGAAGAAATAATCCAATATTTTGTAACTTCACCATAAATCAATCTGTATTATGTGGCAAAGTAAAAACAACTTTTGAATTCTTCTCACAAATCTTTGACCCTTCACTACACTTAAAATTGAGAAAATTAATTAATGAGACTAGTCCCTGGGGTAACTAAGCGTTGAAGAAATGAACTTTTCGTTTCACTGCGACACAATTATGCAATGTTGAAAATGGAAAGTTTTTTTTTTGACGGGGTATTTCTGATGGGATAACAAAATAAAACTTGCCAAATACTCGTGAGGCCCTCGCTAGTAAAAACTTGTCTGATAAGTTTTGTTATCCCATCACAAATACCAAATATATGTCTCTTGAGGCAAAAGGTTGCTTAACTGGTGAGGCATTAGAGAAAATCAATAGTTATCCTTTCTAGTGCTATGTAAGGGGCAATGTAAAACTTTCTAGTGCCCCGTTAAAAACTAGATTGTTTTTTCCAGGTGGGATGTTTGATTTGCGGGTTTCTTATCAAAAAACATGTTATTTTCTTTTGTATGAGGTTCAAAATTTACTGTACATAACTTCCCTCAAAATTATGTAACTCCTAGTAATTCGTTCAAATCCATTTCTTCAATTCAGCAGCAGCCAATACCTATCACGTGTACCACAAAAAAATGATTCACTTAAACGACACAAGTATATTATGACCTCTTTAAACTATATATTTCACGATGGAAAAATTGTTCAAACTAAGAAACAAAAAAAAAGGTAAAGACCCTCTTTTTACATGAGTGTGAGTGTTTCACTATTCATTTAGCACATACTCACCACATATCACGACGACAACAACAATGCTTATGCTATTGGGCTTTGGCGACGAACACTTGTCATTTATTTTATGTTAAAATAAAGAAAAAAAAAAGTTGAAAACAAAAACATTTCAATTTCCATTTGGCATTGAATGTGCACACGCGAAAATGCAACACAAAAAAATATAACAAACAAAAAATCAAAGTGTAAACACCTTTAAGATACAAAGTAGTATCCATTGCTGTTCAGAGTTGAGAAAGAAGTTGGAAACGTATCTAAGTCAAAACATTGAGGAAAAAACAAATAGTTGCAATTTGGGACAATTGCAGATGAACACAAAACAACTTTCTAAAGAATTTCATTGCACCTTATGGCTCTTTTCTATATTGAACAAGCTGAGGTTCCAAAATGTCTTAGGTAGGTAAGGTACCTACTAAACAAAAACACGGATTAGCAAAAAGAATGGTATTTCTCTGTTAACAAATCCCTGGAAGTGAAATAAATTGTCGTGAATCGGTAATTGCAATTTATCGCTTGGGTACTGGGTTAAGTCAACTGTCCTCTATTATAGCGAGGAGGGCTACATAGAAAAAGATGGGCTTCAAAAGACATCAACTGACGACGGACGACGATAACGAAGACTTCAACTTCGATGACTATAGATGTTTCTTGGGAAAAACAACAGAAATAGCAAACGTCAGACCGCCACCGTTGTTGTCGTTGCTCCATCGTTTGTTTTTCCTGAGTTGTTGTTATTGCTTTGGTTTCTTTTCATTTCTTTCTTTGAATCTTTTATATTTTATTGGATTGTAGTTGACACTTTTGCTCGCGCGAATATAGCAGCAAATTGTAAACAAAGAGTTTCCGCATTCATTCCATCACACGTTGACGATAATTTTTGTTGTGTTTGTACCCAACTGCACGAAACTTTTATATCTTTTGGGTGACGACGACGACGCGGACGGAGTGTGGTGGAGCAACGCGAGATTTTTTTGCAGCTATAATAGCTGTTGCTTGGTTAACTTTATTGGTTTGGTACTGTAAACTACATACTGCTATTCGAAGTCAAGCCAAGGTTCTTGATTGGAATTGAAGCATTATAAACCTGATGGAGTTATTATGTAGAAAAATGGTTAAATTGACAGGAACTTGTTATTTTTCTTGTCGTATTCTTTTTGTTTCTTTGTAGGGTTATATCACCTAATAGTTGAAGAATGTCTTTATTTGAAATGATAGAATACAGGTTTTGAGTGCAATGACGATAGTAATATTCATAATTATCTGCATTTATTATTTTTATTTAATTAATTGGTAGTAGGTAATAATTAATAAGAAATTCATAAAAAAAATATAACACAGGTATGACAGAAGGCATAGAGAAATTTATTTTTAATAAAAAGAAAAGCATAAATACATGACTCACTGATTGCAATTCTAAGCAAATTTAAAAACATTGGCGCAGTAGTAGGATGTTACAATTAAATAACGAGATATGAAACACAGTGGCGTAGAGTGGCACAAAAACCTCAAAAACCTTAAAAGTTAAAAGTTGTGCTTGGAAGTTTTTTTTATTATTTTCGTATAGTTTTATAATGGCTTAATGTTTTTCCTAAGTTTGGGCATTTTTGGCAAAAACTTTGTGCATATATGTATATTCTATGGATATAAACAACATGAGAGCAATTACGTGTAGCCAAAAAAATTTGTGGTTTTTATTTTTGTTTATAGACTGTTGGGCGCCACTTCCTTAACATCAAATTTACGTGGATGGGAGCATTGTGGATAAATTCTTAGTTTATTAACAATATTGGAGCAGCTAAATGTTGCCAGGAATATTGTGTGAGTAACTATTTACTTTGAATTGCTCACAATTACCAGCAACTATTCAATACAGATTTGTTATAGACTGTTGGGCGCCACTTTTTTAACATAAAATCTACATTTTGTATACATTCGAAGTTTAAAAACAATATTTGAGCAACTAAATATTACCAGAAATGTTTGTTTTCAGTGACTTGTTACTTTGAATTACTCAAAATAACTTTCATCTAATCTACTACAGATTTGTTATAGAGACTGTTGGGCGCCACTTTTTCCAAACTATTAATCTTTAAATTAATTTTTTTTTTTGTTTCATTCAGTGAGATTTAAATGTAATAAATTCGTGTTGCCACGTATTGACTATGTGTTTCTAAAAGCTAAAATATTCAAGATACAAAAAAAAAAACACAGCAACACCTTAACCCGCCGACATAAACTACTCGAAGGCTTTTATTTTATAACACCACTAAATATAATGACCATAATAAAATTCAAAG
This sequence comes from Dasysyrphus tricinctus, assembly GCA_963921185.1. Taxonomy (NCBI): domain Eukaryota; kingdom Metazoa; phylum Arthropoda; class Insecta; order Diptera; family Syrphidae; genus Dasysyrphus; species Dasysyrphus tricinctus. The sequence continues at coordinate 49,464,074 of OY992531.1, forward strand.
AAAGTTTGTCGATATGATTGCAAATGCAGCTTATTATTAACTCTTTAGTTCATCCCATACAGAAAAACGTAAAGCTACTTAAATATTAACTACATTTAAATTTCATTCATAAAATTCCAATATAAATACCCGTCCCTCAAAAGCCCATAATAACAATCTAAGCACCGCACACACATCTCATCACTTAATGTAAGAAAATAAATTAAACAAAAAAAAAAACTAAATTAATAATTCTCAAAACAAAACACCTGACCTTTGTGGTATTTATTATAAGCAAATATTTAAACACGTTGCTGTTAATTGCCATAACTAAATGGACAATATAAATTTAATTTTTATAAAGCACATCCAGCAGCGGCGGTAGCGGCGCTGCTGCGGGCACGTTGTAAACAAATTCAAATTTAATTTGAAAATTCATTTGTGAGTCACACGTATCTATACAATTTGTTATATATACAAAATAATACACAATCAATCAACCTCAGAAGCCATATGAATTGAATCTTCTCTTCACCTCATGACCTACAAATACACAATTGGGATCAATAAATTTCTTCCCACACGTACAAATATTCAGATATTGAGATGAGCAGTTATTCTGCTCATATGTAGGTGCGCACACGGCACACCTGTTATATACATTTTTTCGTCTCCCTTTGCTAATTTATATTTGAATTTTGAACCCATAGGCAGGTGGTGTCAGATGACAAAGGTGAAATTTACGATGGACTCTGAAAAGTAATTGGAAAAATGTCATGTCCTTAAGTCACTGGGCACTGGGCTGGGCAGGACAGCTGTTGTACATCAGAGATTTGGTAAAAAAGAAAATAAATATGCATGAAGCATGAGGCCCTGCACTGTCAATGTGTCTGTAGTATAGAACGTTTTAAACTTGGACATGGTTAAAAGGAACATTGTTGCCAACTTTTTTTGTTGAAACAAGAAAATAAAGTTAAGTAATGTTTTGCTTTAAATTTTTCACAATCACGAGCAACTATTTACAAAACATTTGTGATAGACGGTTGGGCGCCACTTTTTCAACAAATTTACGTCAATGGGAACACTGAATATGAATTTTAAGTTTATGTACAATGTGGAAGTAACTCAATTGTTCCAGAAATATTTTGTTAGTGACCAACAAGTCTTTAGATAGCTCACAATTACCAGTAACTATTTGCTATAGATTTACTATAGACTGTTGGGCGCCACTTTTTCAACACAAAATTTTCGTTTGGGAGCAATGTGTATGCATTCTAAGTGTATAAACAAAATGATAGCAACTAAATATCGCCAGAAACAATTTGTTAATGACTAATTGCTTTGCATTGCAGACGATTACCAGCAGCTATTTGCTATAGATTTGTCATAGAATGTTGGGGGTTACTCTTTCGATACCAAATTTTCGTGAGTGGGAACATTGAATATAAATTTTTTAGTTTATGTACAATGTGGAAGCAAATAATTTTTTTCAGAAATACCTATCTTGTCAGTGACTTCTTGCTTTGAATTGCTCACAATTACCAGCAACTACTTCTACGTTGGGCGCCACTTTTTCAAAACCAAATTTTCGTTTTGGAAGCTGTGTGTATACATTCTTAGCTTATAAACAATATGAGATCAGCTAAATGTTGCCAGAAACAATTTAATACAGACTAATTCCTCAATTACCGGCATGTTAAGAATTTTAGGCGCCACTTTTTCTACACCAAACTTTCGTGAATAGGAGCAATGTGTATACTTTCAAAGCTTATAAGCACTATGAGAGCAACTTATTTTGGAATAAACATTTTGTCAGTGACATGTATGCTTTGAATATTTCACAGCTACCGGCAATTATTAGCTATTGATTTTTCATAGATTGTTGGGCGCCACTTTTTTAACACCAAATTTACATTGTACACATATTTTAAGTCTATAAACAATAAGGGAGCTACTGAATGTTGCCAGAAACATTTTTGTGACTTGTTTTTTATACATTGCTCACAATAACCAGCAGCTATTTGAACTGATATACACTGTTGGGCGCCACTTTTGTTAACATCATATTGGCAATATGTAATTAATTTTGAGTATATAAGCAATATAGGAGCAATTAAAAGTTTCCAGAAACATTTTGTCAGTGTCTTGCTGCTTTGAATTACTCACAATTACCGGCAAATATTTGATTTATTTTAGACTGTTGGGCGCCATTTTTTCAACATTTCGTTTTGAAAGTTCAAAAACCTTAACAAAAAAATAAGATAAAAATGAGAAAATCACTACAGTTGGTAATAAGGTCCTTCCGTTCGTATATCCAAAAGATACACAAAAATATGGCGTTGGTGTTGTTTTGTTCTCTTCATCATGCTTCAGGTACGTTATGGCTACCTTTGGGTACCTACTCAACTCAACTCCACTTGTGCTGTAGAAACATATTACAATTCTGTGTAAGCTCACTCCCGTGCACCTGGGGTGCAAAATTGAAGGCTCGCGCAATTCAGATACATTTTTTATATTACAAAACATCTGAGAATAGCACGTGAATTACCTTCCACTGCAAAGTAAATAAACAATGAAACATGATTATAACAATGATAATAATGATGATGATCTTAATGACGATTACAAGTTCTCTTTTTTTCTTTTTATTTAAACTGAAAAAGAAACTTATAGATAAACGATCTAGATATGCTCTACAATGCCACCAGATGCAGAAGAGAAGGTTTTTTTTTCTGTGTTTGTATAAAAAAGTAGACATAATTTTTGTTTTGTCTGAAAAGTTAAACTTTTGATTTTTATTTTATAAAAATGCAACGGAGGTTTGTTGGTTTTTTATTGTTGTTTTTTTTTTTTTTTTGTAGGGTATGAAGCTGTGTTCTGTGTAGCGAAGCATAGGTTGATTGACCTGTTTGACACTATATGCGCGATGATGACGTCGATTATTATATACACGAACCCTGTTCATGGGTATACTACTTCAAGAAGTGTTGTTGTTGTTTTTTTTTCTGGGATAGTGCTAGCTGCTTTTGTTGTACAAAGAGTGGTAATAGTTGTTGGTTATAATGTTTCTACATTTAAAAAAAAAAAAATAAAACAAAAAGTTCCGACCCACTTTAGACCGGTTTTTGTTTTGTGATTATAAGTCAAGGGGGATTTTTTTATTTCCAACTTCTTCTTTCAACCAACTCGAACCATTCAAAAACCTCCAACAATTGAGCTGGTTGAAGATACTCAGATGCTGAAGCTGATGCTATATAACCTACCAAGCTTGGGGGGTTAGATACATATTATAATGTTGTATGAGATGATGGTGAATATAATAATATCGTGAGCACACGACAACAACAACAAAAAAAAAATAAGGTGGGTTGTGGTGGTATAAGGAAGGTGGTATGTTTGGTAGCGTTTATGAGGTAATTCGTTTGGCAGAAGAAGCATAAAACAAGGAGGCTAGATAAAAGTTGATGCTATTTTTACTTGTTTTTTTTTTGTGCACATAATGCAATTGTTATTGTTAGTGAACTGAAGAAAAATAGTTACATCACGTTTGGGATGGTAGAAAGTGGTAAATTCTTTTCATTTAACATACATAGGTGGGCATGACAGCTTTACACTATGAATATGGGGAGGTACCTATTTTCTTATCTTTCAATTTTTCATGAGGTGTAAGATTAAAAATAGAAGTGACGGTGAGTAATCTAATGATTTTTAAACGTTTATACATTTTATTGAAAATTTTCTAGGATTTATAAATTGATAGGTTGGCCATTACTATGTTAAACTGGCATCAAGTTTATCACTTCTTTTTTTTAAATGATAATGTTAACTATGAGTTCATCATCCAATGAAGAAATGGTATCAAGAGAAATGCAAAAACTATAAATAAATTTGATGAGTAAGAAACGGTTGAGGAATGATTTTAAAAGGTGGTTGAACCTTTATACACCTGTTGCTGGAGGTCATTTCGCGTCTGAAATTAGTTAAACGAAATTTTTATTTGGAATTAAGTATGTTCAATGGGCCCCTGAATGATGATATAGGTAAGACAGATAGAAAAGTTTTAAAGAAGTCGAAGGTCCCCAAAATTGATGTTAGATGTCTAACTCGTCAAGGGTTACTTTAATAGAAAAATATTCAAGTTCAAATTTTTAGCTAAGAAAATGACTAATAAAAAAAATCTTTTAAGACTATTGTTGCTTAGAGTAAGAGCTTGGAAAACATTGCAGGCAGTTCATTACAGGAATACATGCCAACAGTTATTTCCAAAAAAAAGCCTACCAAAACACCAAAGTTGTAGTCTACGAACAAATCTTCTATATAAGAATCGATACACTTTTGACAAAGTCCAGGTTATTATACGCTACAACGTATAGTAGGACTCGGATGAAATTGATCTCAGGGTTGTAATAGAATGTAATCTTTTGTGACTGCAAGCATTAAAAATCATTTATTAAATTAAATCAAAAGATTGTATTCATTTGACTTCACTTTGGGACTTCAAATTCTGCAATCACCATTTGTTTTACATTGAAATTACTGCAATCATTTTTTTCCTCCATTCAATTCGAAGAAATCAATTGAATGCAATTTTTTGGGAATTCATACATTCGTTTTGCATTCTTTGCATTCATTATTGCAGAATTTTAAGTTACAGTCTAAAAATGAAGTCAGTGAATGCAATCTTTTAATTGAAGTCATAAAAAGATTGCATTCACAAAAGATTGCATTCTCTTACAACCCAGATTGATCTTACTAAAGGTCACTTTAATTCTTTGGAAGAGCTTTTTCCATAGGGGAAGCAATAGACAAGATTTATTAGTCATTTCATCTTAGCACTTGTACCTTCTGTTAATAGCGGAACCCTAGGAAGTAGAGTTCCTTAAGCCCGGTGTTTCTGGGCAATGAGTACCTACCGCATAGCTAGAAGTCTGTCTTTTCATTTTATTTTATTTTATTTTATTTTATTTTATTTTATTTTATTTTATTTTACATTTTTTTTTATTTTTCAATATTTTTCGAAAAAATGTTTTCAAACTCAGAGTTTTGAAGAAAAAATCATAGTAGTGCCCACGAAAAACCTGTATTTTCAAAATTTTACCATTTTTGAAGTCGCAACATATTGGAACTGAACGCTTGCATAGGAAAAAGTGTCATCAAACTTTTTCAAGAAAACGCGAAAAATCGGATTTTATGGTTTAAAAAAAAATCTTTTTTTTTGTTTTAAAGAGAAAAAAAATCGTTTTATTTTTGGAAGAGGCAAAACAAGGCTTGTTTTTTTAAGCAAGGTCGGAATTGGTTGAAAAAAACGTTGTCGGGGCTTAACAATTTACATGCTAAATACAACAACACCTTAAACCTCTCGATATTTTCATCATTACACGTTTGTTGTAATGTCGATATCTTCGAAGCACTGAGTTAGAAAATCACATAATTTACCAGTTTTGCAAGATATATTTTTCAATAGCATTTACCGTTTGAAAGTTATTTACGAAAAATCGATTTTTTGATAGCATTGATTCACTTTTCATACTGTGCGTACGCAAAGTTAAAATTTGTTACACAACTTTCGCAAGCACAACTTTTAATCAGTAGGTATCTATTCACTAAGCATTTTAATGTTTAAGTTAAAAAAAAAATTATAAAATAAATTTTCAATAACCTGAAATATTTATGTTGTTTAAGCAAATAGTTCCAAAATGACATCAAGTTTGCCAAACAAAGAAATCAAGTAAACGTGTCGGACTTTCAAGAAAAACAATTCGATGATTGGTCATCATCTATGTATATCAGGTGAAATATAATACCCAAAGTTTGATTTTATAAAACAAAAATAATTTTTGCAAAGCTATTCAAATGAATTATTTATTTATTTATTTTTTGGCAAAACAAAGTATGTACAAGTTCTGAATCATTTGATGAAAATTAATTCATAGAGATTGTTTCGTTTTCTGTTTTTTCAATCTTCATTTAAATTCTTTGTAGGTACCTACTTACCTACGAATTTAATGTTGCATTTATTTCTTTAAGAAAAAAATCAAAGTTCTTATTAAAACGTATATCAAGTAAATTTTGATGTATACATTTCGTGTGAAACTCTTTTTAAGAAAACAAGTGGTTACTCAGTTACTCATAAAAAAGAAGAAAAGAAAAAACGTGACACTTTTTCGTTCAGTTAGCAAAAAAAAAAAACACGATAATAATCCGGTGCATTTTAAATTATTAATGGGAGTACTTACTATTTTGGTGTTAATTAATTACTTTTAAACATGACATTTTACTGAACTGGGAAACCATTTCTAAATAATGTATGTAGGTACTTTACTTGTGCCTTTACGAGAAATTATTTTATGGCCTAGCAAAATTCCCCCTGAATCACTCACTATTCGGTCATATTTGTGTGCAGTGATCACGGAGCTAAGGAATGATTGGAAGTATAAAGATTGCTTTAGATGGCGTAATTTGGTGAAATCGGTTCAATCTAAACTAATGACGATGAATTTTAACTCTATACAACGTTTGATCAACAAAACAAAAAAAATGGTCGATATTGGTACAAAAACACATTAAGAACTTCATTGAAGTAAGGTAAGCTGTTGTGCTAAGAAAAAAGGCCGCAATTGCCAAAATTGAGTTTTTATGGTACGTTTGAGACCGTTAAACATGGGTCTATTTTTATTGGAAACTTAAACTGCAAATGGTTTAAAATCATGAATGCCAATATCATTTTAATTTTTAGAACATAATAAGCGAAAAATAAAAATACTGAATGCGCTCAGTAAAAAAAAAATCAATAAAAAATTGTTTTTCAAAATTTGCAAGTGTTAAATTTAAAGGCGACATCCCTGTTTTTTACCTATGTACAGTCACTCACAAAATTATTCGGAATAAAAAGTTTTTTTGTTTAAGCATGAGTTTTTTTTCTGTTATTATTCTTTGTTCTGTTATTGTTGTTTTTCTGTCATCTACATTCCTCTTTGTTTCATCTTGTTATATACTCTTTTAAATATGGGAAAAAAGAAAATTTAATAGCGCTATTCTACCTACCGTTACTTTTTTTATAATTTCAACAGAGCAAGAAAGATCATTACATATATAGATTTGATAGATTTATTGCGAATACTTATCTTAGAAAGCTACAGATAACATTGTACATATCTGGATTTTTATCAAATTTTTATAGAACGCAGAACAGAATTTTTATATGCCTATCTTCATGGTCATCTCTGAGGAATTTATTTAGTTCTACTTTAATCAGAGGTAATAAATTTAGAAAAAAATAAACACATTCCAAGTTGTATAATAAAAGTCAAAGAAAAGCAAAACGACGCATAACGGATGGAAAATCATAAAATTAGAAACATGTTCTATTAAATCAAACAGATTTTGAGAAAGATAATCGGATTCTTTTATAATCCTTCTTTATAACTCTTGAAACAACAAAAGGACAAAAGTTTTTTTTTTTTGAGAAAAGTGTCCTTGATTTGGATAAGAAATATTGATTCGTAGAGAGAAATTATTGACTTCATAATACAACATATTTACTTGAAGTTTTCCAAAATATTGTCAACTTGAATGGTTGCATAAAATTTAGAAAACTTTGTGAACTAAATCTTAAATCGTTTTTGAATTATAAATTTTGAATACGAAGAATAATAACAGGATACATTTGAGGATACAGAATACAGCTAAATAAAACGCATAAAAATCCTTTTCATGGGCATGGCGTTGACTGAATAGATAGTATCGGTTGTTATTGACATCACCCGTATTAATAAAAGCAAATAGAATACGAATTATCTTTAGGCAGTGAGTTAAGAGTCAATTAAAGTAGGTACATTAACAAGTAATTAAGTTAATAAAAAAAAGTCTGTTAATTTTTTCTAAAAATTGGAAATAAAAGAAAACGGACGCCATTGACACACATGCTATTTACAAGCTCAAAAGATATAGTGCTTTTGCAAAATTCAATTAGGAAGTATGTGTGCATTTCAATTGATAATCTTTGGTTACAGCAGAGTTCTTGTTGATTGTAGTAAATTGTAGTAGATTTTCTTTAAAATTTGGTTCTTAACGTTGATTAGCAGTTTAATTTTTTTTTTTTTATAAGAACTCCCAATTCGTGAAGTAATTTCTGATCAACGTTTTATTTAACTTTTGAACTAGAAGATGTCCTGGCATTTTTATTGATGGTGGGGTTAGTTTATGAGTTGCTGTAAGCTCGAAAATCAGCCCTAATACATACTTACTCTAACAACCATATTAATAAAAAACACTTAAAAAACCTCTTATCAGCCTCTTTTGGATTACGGACAAATCGCCAAATAAAAATTTTTATTAATAAAAACTAAATGTTCGTGAGATAGGTGACAGACGTTTTTTAAAGAAAATCTACCACAATAATTAAGAATTTTCTTGGTATTAGTTAAAAATGTTCGTGTTAATTATAATAATCCATATTTGCTTAAATGTTCAATTAAATGTCTGCTTCATTTCCTTCGCAGCTATATTCATATTTCTATTTTTATCTGACAGAGACAGGCTATCTTATATCGTTGCATTCAGCTGTACCAATATGTTGTATACTGAACATATGTTTGATTAACAACAAAATAGAGAAAAACAAAAAATCACGAAATGTGATTTCCAATCTTAAATTAGAAAATCACAGTCAAGACCTGTGAACAATTATTCACGAACAAACTGTGAGTGATTAAATGTGATTCGATTTTTTGTTTGAGTGTCACATTTTATTAAAAATCACAGATTCACAACGAAAGGGTCGTGATTTATTTTACTCTGTAAACAAAATCACAACCAGAAGATCACACAAACCAAACACCAAGACGAAAGTATGAAGAATGATATCGAGCGATATCGTCATTTTCTTCACACTTTGTGTGTTGATATTCTTATAGACTTTGATTTCCGATTTGGATTTGGTAGACATCCACCCACTGCCACACCTACTTTTTTCTAAACTTAAGTTTTTTTCTTAATGTGTTGCTCCAGAGAACTGAATTTTGAAAAAATAGTTGTCTAGAACCTAAAGCACATTATATGTAAACAATTTTTGGAAACCCACCCACTGCCACGCCTTCTTTTCTTATATTTAAGTTTTCTTCTCCATCCATTATTTTAGAGATCTGAGATTTTGTAAATAAGCTGTTCGCAGCCTTCAACACAAGATGTGGAGTTTTTAGAAATCCTCTCACTGCACCGCCTCCTCTTCTTTTACATATTTGAGTTTTTTCTTTTATCCGTTGTTTAAGAGAGCTGACTTTTTGTAAATAAACTGTCTAGATTCGAAAACCTAAACCACAGCATACTAAAATTTGAGAAATCAACCCACTGACTCATCTACTTTTTCAGATCTGACATTTTGAAACTGATAGCTTATTCCAATTTTCTAATATATTTTTTTTTTTTTATTCACGAATCACAATCACGGGTTAAATTCACAATGAATTCCAAGTGGTCACTGGGATAGCTCATCTCTGAACGAAAAACTTATGAAAACACAGCGAACAAATATTACTAGCAGTTTAAACAGTTTAAAAAAATTCAAACATATGCGAATTTAAAAAAAAAAAAAACTTTCATGCTTTAATGAAAGAAACAACAAAATTAAACAAGAAAAAACACAAATGTTATTTTTTCGAACACAAAAAATGGTCTGGGAAATTGAATATATGCAAACAAAAAAGAGTGTAGACTTTTCCAAATAATCTGCTACAATTTCGCTCATCGAACACAGTACTGTAGAACAAAATGTAAAACTAAACTTTTTGTTTATGATTCCGTGGTGTCATTTTTGTATGGGATCTTAAGTTTCGCATCAGTAGCGTACCTACTACACTTAAATCTTTAAAAATTCAAGATATTTAAAATATTAAAACAAGACCTGGCAACGAAATCGTTCATTTCTGTTTTATTTAAATTGAAGATTAATTTTTATTGTTTTGGGTGTTTTCAATTATTTTATAAGTCTTCTTTGTATAGCAATTAGAATTTCTCCAAGGTTTTTCAATTTAAGTTAAACATTTTGCCTTTTTTTATTATGTTTTCTTTCTTCTTATTCTCAAGCATTTTTTTTTGCACGTCCTTCGTCTTTGAACAAAAAAAAAGCATAGAAAAGGTTGTAGAAGATAGAAATAAATTAACATTTTGCTTCTCCCCATATTCAATTCATGCAGAAAATAAATACCTACAAACAGAAAAAAAAAAAAACAATTTAGGTCAATGAACAAAATAGTATATTTATGGCAAAATCTATTTCAAACAAAAAAAAAAAAATAAAGAAAAGAAGAAGAAAAAAAAATAAGTAATTATGATACTTTAATGGGTGGCTTGCTAATTTATATTTGAACTTCTTTGGTCAATCCGATTATGTGTGCATTTGTAATAATTTAACTAAGTACATTTCAAGACCATAAATTCTCTTTGAACACCCACCCCCACACCTTCAACTCAACTTAACACTTAAATATAAATTTTGTTTTGTTTTACTTTTCAATTTTAACAACCATTTAAATTTGATTTATTTTTATTTCAAGGTTTTGAGAAAATAGAGCACGACCGAGAAGAAATCAAAAGAGTTCATCAAATGTAAAACATATAATTTGCAGTCATTTTTTTGTGTTGCTTAAAAAAAACTCAGATATTCAAAAAAAAATGTGATAAAAACGCGGTTAATCATTGAAATTCCATTAAATTAAAATTCACCATATAAATCACGTCCAAATAAATAATTGATTAAATATATTATTTGATGAAACTAGATGCATTTTTCTTTTGAAATTGTTTGTGAAATATTTTACGGGTTTTTATTGCGTATTTTGGCTGTTTAATCTCTATTGTTTAGGGAAGTTAACTTTGTGTGCTCCAAGGGAATAAAAAAACTAATTAACAGAAGCAATTTTAAATGTCATTAGTTTGTCAAAAAAAACGATAAAATAATGTCATCACAATTTTGTGACAGAAGTTTAAATGTTTGTGACAAATAGTTCCTTACAAGCAAATGTATATGTGTGGTATTTTATTTATATTTTAACTTCCTTTTGTATTATTAAGTTGTTTACAACTTTATGTCAACGGCAAATGATGTAAAATTAATGTTTTTGTTTACTGCAACGAACATAATAATCGATATCTAGAATCTGTAAATCTTGGACAAACGATTAAAGCTAAGTTCGTGTTGTAGAGTATACGTCCGCTGATCGTGTGTTTTGAAGCTTCAGATTGTCATCGATAAATTTTAATAAAACGATGCAACTGAAGGTTATATTTTGAGTTAAAAAGAATTTAAAAAAAATGCATGCAGATAAAATATTACCTATATTGAAAATGTAAAGAAGAAAATATTTTGTTACTTAAAAAGAAAACTATTCACTACCAACATCTAGCTATTCGAAGAAATAGTCGACAGCGACTTTACTTGAAAAACTAAAGCAACAGTCAAAGTTTATGATGGAAATTGATAACAAAAACAAAATGGCGTGGGTGTAAGTAATGTGCTTAAGGCCTAGTTTAAAGTTCTCTAGCGAAACAAAAACTCAATGCAAATATTTTCGCACGTCTAAAATTATTGAAATAGGTACTAAATTATTTTTTTTCATGATTGGCTTAGGTATGTCATGAAAAATGTTTTGCATGCGAAAAAAGTGGTAAATATAATATATATTTTTTTGGTTTACACTGCCAAGAAAAAAAATATATATTCACTTCAAGGCATTATTTGCATGCAAATGGTTTTTGCATCAAAAAATAATTGTTTTCCATTTTTAGGCCAACAGTTTATTATTGGCCAAGGCAAACATTTTTCATTTTGGATACTATACAATTTGGTGCACATAATAGGTGGAAAATTGTTTTGAAAAATTTTTTTTGCATGGGAACTTTAAACTATGCTTTAGTAGCCGTTTTGAAAATGCGGTTTTAATTAAAGCGTAGTTTTCAGTTCCTGTGTGAAAAAAAATCAATGCAAATATTTTCGCATGCCAAAAATTACTGAGCAAAATTATTTTTGTACATGATTGGTTTACAGTCTTATGCAAGCAAAAAAAAAGTCTGTCATGGAATATCATTTTTTTGTATGGTTGGGTTACACTTAAGGAAAAAAAGATATTTACACTTCACGGCATTATTTGCATGCAAATGGTTTTTGCACCCAAAAACAATTGCTTTGAAGCCTAATATAGTTTATTAATTAGGGGTAAATTAAAAACTCAATGGGTGGATTAGGCCAAGGCAAATATTTGTAGCCCTGAATGGTAGGTATACCTACAATTTTGTTTTTGCATGAGAACTGTAGACTTTGCTGAATAAAGATTCATCGTAAAAAAAAATCGAGTTTTTGTAATAGGAAATAAAATTGGGTTCCCTTTTTATAAAAGAACATTATTATGTTATAAGATTTATGCTTTTACACCTATATTAATAAACGCGAGTTATCGACGAGCTTAGTTAATAAATTAATTCACTATCTAAGGGCCACTTGTACAAAACCATTAATTTTAATTTAATTAAAAAAAAAAATAAAAAAAACATTTGGATGACTTACACTTTTTTTACTAAGTTTTGGTTCGTTTTTTAATATCTCTAAGAAATACAACAGTCTCGAAATTTATAGAGAATACCTTATGTGGGTTGCGGGAATATTCAGTTTTTTATTCAATTTCGCTTTTCGCCCCTGTCAATTTTTAGTGCCACAGCATTTAATGGAATATCCACACCTTTTTTAATATTAGTTATAGCCATGCCACTTATAGTTGGCTATAAAATATGGTAGAAACCCATGACATTCAATGTGTTAAGCAGTTTGGGCATCTAATAGACAACAAACAGTAGATATAATTTATGATTATTATAATTTCTTAAAAGGATCTTCATTTCAATGAAATTTGAGATAAGATTAACTTCACAAAACACTCCTATTCGATAACATCACTTTTCCATAAGTTTTATAAGCTTTCACCAAAGATACATTAAAATTCATTGTCCCGCTTTATGCAGGTATACCTAGCAACAATTTTATTTAAACACATGTTTTTGTTAAGCGTTAATAAGTTTGTATAACATGTTACCTATACGCACGCGTCTATTAAAAATTTAACGACCTTTAAGCATGGGTGTTTTATTTTATTCTTTTTTTTTTTTTGTGTCAAATACGTGCAGGCTACTATTTTCACGATGGTAATTTTGTCTGCAAAATTTCAGGGTTAATCTAGTGAACCTGACTTAAATTTAGGATATTAAAAAAAAAGATATTATAGACTTTAGGTACCCTTAAACATTAGATGTTTGTTAATTTCAGAAAGTAAAACAAAATATGGTTTTTGCATAAGTAATTTAGTTAAAAACATAAAGACAAGGTTGTCATGTTGTAAAAATATACTAAGAAGCTTTTAAGACTTTTGATGAACAAGCTTGATCAATCTAAGGTGCTGCCAGCAAGAAATAGTGGGGCTCGCTATATGTACTTGAACATGTATTTATTAAAATTTTAATAAATTTTGTTTTAAGGACTATTTTGTATACAAACTTATTTTAATTATAGTCTTAGTTTCGGTAGAAAAAAAGATGATTTTTTATCTTCGACTTTCTCAAAAACGCCTCAACATACTTGTATATCAATCAAATTTGTAGTTTTCAGTTACTTTTTCAAAAAATATTTTTGAATTAATTTTCGAGTCATTAGGTTTGTTCGATGTCAGCATCAGCACGAGGCGCTCAGAATTCGCTCCGAGGTGTTTAACCCTTAACCACCTACCACCGGTCTCAGAGACCGCAACGACTTTTTAAATGCAGGTATTTCAATTTTTGTGTGTCGTATTACAGAGAGCATCCATGTACCTTTTTAAGAGATCAACTTGTATCGCCTATGAGCTAGGAGAGTGAACAGGTGCACGCTTTTGGCCTGGTCTCCAAGACCGCACGTAGGCGGTTATGTGATTTTATTGTATAAATTTAGTACTGTTATTCTATTGTCAAAATCAGTGTTTTTCAAACTTTTTGAGTACGCGACCTCTTTGTTAGTAAAAACATTCTGGCGACCCCCACATTCATAATAATACTTTTTTTTATCTGAAAAGCGACATGAATCGAGCCCATCAAAATCTTTGTCAAACAGAGCTCAGATGGTTGTCAAAAGTTAAGGTATTTTAAGATTTAGAGCCCACAGCTGATTTAAGGTGTGATTGATAACAAAAAAAAAAGTATAGGCATCAAAAGCTTCATTAAAGGCTATTCAAACAATTGAAGTCTTGTTGTCCACGACTGTGGATAAAACACAACTAGTGATAAAACAGTTAATCGAAAAAAAAAATATGAATACAACTTCGAGGGTACCTAACCGTGTAAGCCGAAATTGAATTTCATCCCTCTCTAGATAAGCTCCTCGGATCCCATATCACGGAATCTGCGATTATTTGAGTATATAGTTCACCCTGCCAAACTGTTAAAAAAACGTTTTTCACTTAGAATTTTGCATTTTTTTAAACGGTCTGGAAGGGTGAACTTAATACTAAAATGGTCTCGGATTCCGTGATATGTGATCCGAGGGGCTTATCTAGGGAAGAGTGAAAACCAGCTTCGGCTAACACGATTACCCTCGAAATTGCATTCAAACTTCATTTTTTGCTATCACTCCCACCCGAAATCTGTTGTGGGCTCTCGGTCTAATTGACACGAGTTCTGGAATTAAAAGCTGAATAATTGATGTTTGTACAAGATTCTAAATCAGGATAGTTAAATCATTTTTTTGTCCCCACTCAGCTTTTAAAATTACCATTTCTCGCTGATCTTCTTGCCCACTTAAACATCTTGATACAACTTGACAAGAAAACATTTTTACTGCAAAAGACAAAATTAGAGGACTCCTCGAAAAACTTCGTTTGTCTTCAGAGTATTTGCAAACAAAATTATGATTTTTTTCCCTGGGTTCAGAAAATTCTCGACGAAATATCATCAGATGAATCCATGCCATGACAGTAAGCGCTCACATTTCTCTCATGAGAGTTTGCATAATTAGGAGAAAAAACTATTAAGGGACTATCCAGAACTCTATTCTGAAGGTGGGAATGGACAGAGATAGATACTCAATCCTTTTTTGACTATATCATTCCATCTGGCCGATTTTCCATTGGTAAAGATGATAGAAAATCTTATAGATTTATCTGCAGATGGACCATCTGAGATGGTATGCTCTGAATTCAATGTAAGAATAAGAACCATTGATAATTTCTGGATAAAGACAAGAGAAGAGGAAAATATCTAGAGCTGGCAAAAAAGGCTTTAACATTGTTAGTCCCATTCACCACTTCATACCTATAAGTTAACTCACGTTATCTTCCTTCAATAGGAAAATGCTTTATTTGTTAACACCTCAAAGATACAACCAAATTTTGAAAATCTAATAAGAGAAAAACTTTTTTAGTACCTTGTACCTAATGGCTTACCACCGCGACCCCCCTAGTTATACTTGGCGACCCCCTAGGGGGTCGCGACCCACAGTTTGAAAAACACTGGTCAAAATGAATAGAAGTGACGAAAATATTGAAATATTGCTGCAGCAAGATATGTCTGATAGCGATGATATGCCAGAACGAGGTTTGCAGTGACATGGAATCGCTACGACCGAGGATTTCGCGATATTTCGAAAAAAATGTGGGGAAACTACTGCGAAAAATTGGGAATGTTGGGTGGCTGCAATTTTGTCGAAGTTTTTATTTTAAGTTTGGTTTCTTATTTTTATTTTATTGCTTGGTTCCTAAATTTATTAGAATTAATACCAAGAAGTTGAAATTTTAAATTCCTACTGCTACAGAAACTATTGTATGAGCATAGCTATTTTTTGTGGTAAAAGAGTCTTTTTTTGAAGATTTCAAGAATTTTACGAAATTTTACTTTAGTTAATGTTATTTCAGTCTTTTGAGTAAGGCCTAAGAGTATTATCAAGAATTTTATTAGTTTTTTATTTAGTTTATACAGGAAATTCTGAATTCAGGGTAATAATCTGTGAGCGGTCTCCAGTACCGCACGTAGGTGGTTAGGGGACAGAAATAGGTAGTAGGTGGTTAAGGGTTAATGTAGCACCTGTTTCGCCCTGGGTTTGTTTGCACCGTGTTAGATGTAAGTTCGGAGTACGCACTGAATTCACCCTCATGCACTCCAAGGGAAAGAAGCTACTTAACATTTTTATTGTACAAATGTAGCACTGAGCACTGAGGTGTTCGATATAAAATCAAAGTTCGAGCAGATCTGCAATTTTTTGACAATTTATTAGTATTTTCCAGTGCACCTTGGAGCAGGAAACATCGAACAATCCTTCATATTTATTAAAGCGAGTTCAAGTTTAATTTTTTAAGGAAATGGTTTTAGTGGCGTGACAGTAATAGTGACGTGTTAATAGATCAGGAAAAGTTAGAGAACATGCTTTAAGGTAAAAATATTTAATTAGTCTAAAAGACCCTTAAGACCCTAAAGTTTTGCACCAATATTTTGAAAACGGATGTGCCCATTTCTTGGTTCTTTCAAATTCTTCGGACACGTTTTAATTATTTTTCACTATCAAAAATAATTGTGGATACCTCCTATAGAAATACTAAACAATTTGTTAAGAAATTCTTAAGATTTTGATAAAATAATTTTTGTGAACTTTAAGAATTAAATCTTCAAGTTTTGGGACTAACCGTACACTAATAAATATTAAGTGAGTTCAATGAACATTTGGATAAAAAAAAATTTCATTTCACCGGGATAGAAGTTCTGCGTCTACTTTATTCTTAAAATCAATTTTACTAAATACCATCATAAGCAGAATTCTCCTATGTCTAGTATTTCAGTAGTGTGTTGACTCGGAGTTAAATCAGAGTTGGCTTTCCCTGCCTATTACTGATTGCTGTTTCACTATTTTTTCAGTCATACTAACTCACCAAAAGCGGGTAAGCTCTAGATATGTATGCTTGAGCTTTTAAGTTGCACAAAACAATATATCTCATTAGCTAACTCACGTGTAACACTAAAACTGTGATGACCGTACACTAAAAAATTGTGCCTAAATTGGATGGAATTCCAAAACTAGAAAAAACTGTATATTTTTATAAAAACGAAATATTAAAGAAGAAATCAAGTTTCTGGTAACTAATTGAAATGTTTTTCTAACTCTTTTAAATTTTCTCAAAAACAACTTTCAAGATTTTTTAGAAACCTTTACCTTTAGATAAGAAAACTTAGTTTGTCAAAGCCAAACTTCAAACAAATTCCGTAAAAAAATGGGTTTTTATGGAGTTTTATTTGGGTGCCTCAAACATTTTTTTAGAAAGAACTTTTTATAATAACGAAAAGAATTAGGATCTGGGCAAAAGTTTTTAAAGTTAAAAGGGATTTTTTCTTATTATATTCTTTATTTTTTTTTTATTTTATTTTTATTTTTTTATTTTTTTTTTATTTTTTTTTATTTTTTTTTTATTTTTTTTATTTTTTTATTTTTTTTTTTTTATTTACACGGCAAATATGATGCACAATTTCTTTCTAAGAAGAGCAATAGATTTTAAGACAAACTAGTTCAAACGTTACAGTATAAGGGTTTTGTACACTTTTCCCCACCTCTATTGGGAAAGGTACTGAGGATTTCTTAATAATTTCTATTGAAACCCAATAAAAAACAAAGGTCAGTTACTCCTATGAAATCTCTTCTAAAATAAGTCTTTGACTTAGACAAAAAAAAAACAACCAAAGCTCGATTTTGGGAAAGGATCTTCGTTTCGACTTTAGCATAATTCGGTTGTGTTAAGCATATTCAAAGCATTAGGGCAGTTCCATGGTAACTCACGTTACATTTTAGAGCGTTTCATGCGCTTTTTTATTAAAATTCTTTTACTTATATACATAAATATAAATGAAACAAAATAAACTCTATACAAGGTAATGATTTCGACTGCTAGGGAAAAGTAAAATTTTTGGGAAAAATAAAATTGCTTCTTAGTAAAAAATAATAAAACATATTGGTAACTCATGTAACTATTTTTGGGCATGGGTTTTGTGGCTAAACCTTTCACAATTTCATTATATTTTTAGCCGTATGTTTGTTATTTGTTTGATATTTTTTAATTCTAATTTTAAAACTAGCGCAGAATAGACAGGGGGCAAGATACATTTTCCATTTTTCTATGTTCATGTCTACTTTTAAATGGAATTACCCATTAAACATTCTAACCACTGTAGGTACTTTGGATTAATTTAAAGTGCAAGGCCAAATTCAGTTTGTGTGTAGAATTCTCTAAAACTAAACTTTTTTTTTCTCTAAACAATGTTAATGCAAAAATTTAAAAAAATTTTAAAAACAAAACTGATGGTTTCCGAGAAACTCAAAACAAAAACTGAATGTTGTCGCCCCTCCCCTACAAATCAGAATCTTTGTTTAAAATTTGGGGTATACACAAATAAGACTCTCCACTGAAATTGAGATTTGTAGAAATATTTTTGAATTGAGTCTTTTTTTATTGGCTAACTGTTAGGTATATACCGGCTTACTTTTAGGCTAGCATACATGAAAATCAAAATTTTATTTCTAAATGGTTCTTTAAATTAATTTGTCTACACAAACTGAAAATCTTACAAGTTTAAGCCTTTTTGGGAGCTCCATAGCATCGTTTTTGTTGGTCTTACAAAAATACGATCGATGTCTTGTAGGAAATTTTTATTTTCTACAAATTGCCTAGGTATACCGAACTTTTTTTTCTTAAAAATACACCAAAAAGAATTTAGAGGTAAAAACTGAAAAAAGTGCCGATTTTCGGTGGGTTTTCAGAATCCATAGCGTGTGGATGGGTGTGAAAATTATGAATTTTTAACTACCAACCATACCGTGTTAGATATCAAAAATTTAGATATACCCGACCTTTTGTAGGGTAAAACCCCTCTATTAACTGGACTATAACAGCTCAATGTTAATTGATGTCTACTTCGGAGCCTTAATGGCATTTGTATGGTTTCCATTAACATACAAAATCAGAATTTTCTTTTCTTTTCGACATTTGTATATTGTTTGCAAGGCTCTGTTATTGCGTCAACTTCATACAAAACAAATAAGAACACTGCACTCAAACTACATAATTGTTTAATCTTTAGCCTTCTTAAAAGTATATGAAAGCATCTATTCTAATAAAAATGAGTTCTTTAAACCTGTTTCTCTAAAGAAACTATTAAAACGTCAACTTTTAACTCTCTTCCTTTCAAATTTCTTTGCCAAATTATTCAAAGAACCTTCCGAACCGGGGATTAATTCTCCAGAAATCACCCGAATCACTTCTGGCACACTTTTCCTCAAAGCGGAACAAGAATTAAGACAAACAATTAAAATGCATTAAAAAAAACATGCCCTGACTGCAAAACCCAATAATTCGTGAAATCGAAACCATTTTTATCCTTCCAGGTCAAACATGACTAGAGTCTAAAAATCTGCTGTGCGCAAGTTGAACTTTTCCATGCAAAAAAAATTACTTTCTGTTAATTTCATTTTCACATTTTTTTTTTTTTGTTAGCTAGGTCAACAAATTCAACGAAATTGAATAAAACAGCAAGTGTTCTGCATAAAACCTAACTTTTGCAAAAAAAAAAAATGAAAAAAAGATAAATAAAAACCATATGCACATCGTTCTATATTCTCGAGGCATACACTGCCTTATCGGTAGATGTATTTCAACTTGCTAGAAATCATTGAGATTCTAAAGACTATCTGTACACTTAGTAAGAGTGTCTTAAACAAAAAAAAAGAAGACAACAAACAAAATTTTTAAAAAAATCTGAAGAATCAAGCAAATAAAATAGAAAGTTCTTATAAAAAAAATATAATTTAGTACTGTCATGTTCTTTAACTAAAAAAAAAAAAAACAGCATAAAAAAGTGACAGTACAAGTTCATAAAAATGAATTTAGTAGATATTTACCTAGAATTCCAGTTAATCGACACGAATTTTAAAGTTGAACTTTAAATATTAAAAACAGCTTTCTTCACTTTAGTTTAGATATTCTTTATTTTTAAACAGTTTTAATTGCAATTTTTTTTGTATTGTGTTGCTGCAATTTTATTTAGCAAACAAACTTATCAGGTATGCAAAATATATGGTACCATTCACCGCTCTCAATTTTATTTAGCAAACAAAACTAAATAAATAATAAATAAAACAAAAATAAATAAAATAAAATAATGAAACTAGATCATCACACTTTTTAGCGCGCTCTGCAACACAACATTCACTATTTCACTTTGTTTCGTTTTAATTTTCATCGAATCACTTTTTTACGCAATAACAACGGTTTCGGTTTCGGTATTTACGGGGTTTCGACGGTTTGTCGGTTTGGGTGGTAGGTACATATATACATAGGTGTGTATATAATGGTGGTTATTTTTTTTTTTTTTTTTTGAGAGAGCACTCAACCAATATATCGATTTTAGAAGAATTAACTAATTAGTAGGATTCTTTTTTGTTGTTGTTGTTGGCCTCAAAAAGTTGTATCACTTTTAATGTTCAAAAACTTTGCAACACATAGGTAATAAAATTAACAACAGAAAAAAAAACTAAAAACCGTGACCATTTAACACGCTGGTAACTCTATTTAAGTGGCAACACACAAGTTTTAATGCAATTTTTTGTTAAATACAAAAAAACAACTTTTTTGTCGAGTTTCTGTTACAATTTCGGATTAAGACCGAACAAAAAAATAAATAAAATGCAATTCACCGCTTTTGGGGCTCAAGTTTTATTTCATTTGCATTGTGTTTTATTTCATAGGAATAAAAAAGTATCCAATTACATTTGAGAAGTAAACAACATTTCCCGTTGTAGATATTCGTTTATTCAATTACAATTTGTTTACAAATAGATGAATTCCCATTACAAAAAAATACGTTTTATATCCGGCGACGTTGATGTTTTTTTTTTAATTTATTTATTTTAAAAATTGTATCTTTTTTTTTATTGTAAAAAAAATACGAAGACAAAATTTTAGTACGCGTCCGTATTTATCGCGGTATCGATGTCGACTGAGGTACTTATGAAACTCAAAAGAAATTTTTAACCGAATTAAATGTAGGTATATCTTAGGGGTTTTTCGCTACACAAGAAAATACATCAAAAACAACAACAACAAAATAAAAAGAGTTTTCCCATGTACGAACGAAGAGTTTTACAAAGGAAAATAAGTAACGAAATATAAGTAAAGCGTCTGTTTGTGGTTGTGTGGTGTTATTTTTTTGTTACTACTATAAACCTGTTGGTTGGACGGACGGACGAACAAACGTTAGTTAAGCACTCGTTCGCGCGAAACCACAAACAAATCGCAACTGCAAATGCACACTCTATGAACTATGACCAGATACAGAGACACACTATCCGATAGTTGAAGAAGTATAGAAACACACAAAATAAATAATAATAACAACAACAACATTACACTGAGCTCCAATGCTCCTCAAACATCCAACTATACAAACTCCAACAAAACTTAGCTCATGTTTTAGCTGTGTGTGTGTGTTAGCCAAAGTATGAGAATTGAGAAACTATTCATTATTTTTGTTTAAACTTATTCTCTTTTTTAGATGCATTTTCTCATCTGTCTAGTCTTTTAGAAGCTAACACAAAGCTCTGTATAGATTTTGACATTTGAGGTGCATTTTGTGGGTGTGAAATAGAATTGGTGAGATAGGCTCTGGTTAGGATCTGTTGACATTTAAGCTTACAACAAGTATGATCGTTGATGGTGTTGCGATTGTTGGTAGATGGTGTGAGAGAGAAAAAAAGCTTTTAAGAGTCAATTCAAATTATCACTCATTTTCAGTGTAGAGATTCTCTTAAAATAGCTCTTTAATTTCGAAACGATCTTTTGTTTTGTGAATGAGTTGCCAGATATGGATGCAAACAAAGCTTAAATGAATTTCGAAGAATTGAAGAAAGTTTTGGTTGTAAGAAATCAAAGAAATCATTGACTTTCAATTTGTCATATATTAAATAATGAATGAAGATTGACTTTAAACATAAAAGATCATCAATTTGTCATAGGTCAACAAAAAACAAGATATCTTAAAGTTCATAATACTTTGTATTTTTATTTATCTTTTTATTTTCAAATGCAATTTGAAAGTGATGATGACGAATTAAAGTTCATCTTTGTTTGCAAACAAGGCAGGTGTTGTACGTCAGGTAAAAATACAATTATAACAAGGCTTGAAGCACGTCATAGGAAAATATGCGAAACTGATGTTATTTCCGTTGAAATAATTATTTCTTATCTTCAGTTTGTTTTTGTCTAAGGTGAGCTGTTGGTAGGTATTTGTTTAGTAAATTAGAAATAATTATTCATAATAAAGAATAAGGCCAAAACGTATTCAATGTATTCACCAATATAAGATTTTATGTGAGATGTAGGTATAGTGTTTTCATTGCTGAGTTTTATCAGGTGGAACGTTTAAACTTTATTTTGATTTTATTTGATGTAGGTACAAATGAATTGGGTGTATGTGCTCAGTTTTTAAACAATGAAAGGGCTTATTGCGATGGTCTAGAATTTAAGTCGAATAGATTGAAAGACGACTATCGGTATTCCTAAGCTCAGTTAGTAGGTATTTTATTTGTCTATTTGAATCAACATAACATACAGATTTGGTCAATATTTTACGAGTGGTATACAAACAAAAAATTAGTCCTTGATTTTAAAAAATTTTACTACAACCAAATTAATTTGTTTTTGTTTAATTTTAACTCATCTGCTGATCTGTCAAAGGTTAATGATAAAGCTCTTGAACTTTCTACTGTTTTGAATTTATATTAAATTTTTGTTATGCTGAACTTTGTTATTTTTAAATATTATGTTATTTTTTGTTTTGCTTCTATGAATTACATTTTTTTAAAACTTTATCCCGAAAAAGAAGTATTGATATTTCTTGGGATGATAAAGAATTAACTACCTCGAAAAATCAAAAAAATAAAGCTATGAAAATGAAAACAGGATTTAGCATAGGAAAGTCTTGGTTAGGTACATTAATAGGTTTTAAACTTGAAACACAATGTAAGTAATTTGCCATCATTAATGCATTCGGAAAAGCCTTTTGCAATGAAAATAAAATGCACTACTGGGTCGAACGTACTTAATTTTATGTTCAAGAGACTTTAACATCTGGTTTTTAGTATCTGACTGAGAATTTATAAGAGCACTGTATATTAAAATAAAATGCACGACTGGATCACACGTACTTGCTCGTATGGCGGTTTTCTTAAAAACTCATTTTTTTTATATATAAACTTTTGGTAGCATTTACACAAAAAGTTTGGTATGCCAATTTGTAGTATTTATTGAACCAAGTTTAAAAAATATTCATTAACTGGTCTTTGAAATATCGAATTTTCAAAAAAAAAAAAAAATTTAATCCCAAATTAATTTTTGTTTGTAATTTTATATTCAATGTTATTGACATTTTAAAGAAACGTTTTCATACAAATTTTGATTGAAATCGGGTAAGTCGTAAGTGAGAAAATCCAAATTTAAAAAAAATATCATATGATACTGTTAATAACAGTTTTTGGTAATTTTTTTTACCAGAATGTACAATAATACACCAATTTTTTTATCAAAATCGTTGGAACCATTTTTGAGTTATATAAACATTTCCTTAACGGTTGTATGGAAAGTACCGTTATTTTTGGACCAAGCACAAATTCAATTTCCTTTTTAGGGAATCACCAAAAAGCTTTAAGTTCAAAATTTGAAGAAGATCGCATTATTGGTAAGACTGTAGATCGAGATACAAATTTGAAAATTTGGTACACAATACTATTTATATGTTTTTTTGAAGCTTCTGCATACAATTTTTCTTGAAATCAGTCATACTGTTTTCCCGAAAATCGAAAATCAAAAAACTGATTCTCTGATTTCTATACATCAATATTTTGAAAAATGATTTTGCAATTAAAGGTTGCCTTTACTCAGGGTAATATATAAATTTTTTTTTAAGAAAAGTTGTGGAGCCGTTCTTGAAAAAAAAATATGTAAAATAGGTAAAAAAAAGTTGTACGGCTGGTACGACTAATTTTGGTTTTTTTTCCAAAAGCTGTTAGGAATGGTACCTATCGCGCTTGTATTATTAGTTTTAAATTTTCTCGTTAACGGCTTTACCGATTTTAATGAAATAACTAAATAGAGTTACAAAAAAAAATAAATTATACATTTCTTTAAATTTAGTATTTTAAAAACTAATTTATGATTTTTTTAAAAATTTTGGTTTCTCAATAAATAAGATTTTTTTGAAAATTAAAAAAAAAAAAAACGTTTTTCACTTAGAATTTTGAATTTTTTAAATGGTCCGGTAGAGCGAACTATACACTCAAAAGATCTCAGATTCCGTGAAATGTGATCCGAGGAGCTTATCTAGGGAGGAGTGAAAACCAATTTCGGCTGAAACGATTATCCTCGAAGTTGCATTCAAATTTTTTTTTCGATGCACTGTTTCTCGCAAAGGCCCCAGTTGTGGACTGCAAGACCTTGATTTTTTGAATAGCCTTTAATGAAGCTTTCGACGCCTATACTTCTTTTTTTGCTATCGATCACACCCAAAATCTGCTGTGGGCTCTCGGTCTACTAGGTAAATCATTATTTAAACAAGCCGAAACAGTATCAAATATACACAAACATACTGTAATAAGTAGATAATCATCAATTTTAAACATCGTATCTTCGTATTGCTAATTAGCCTGGCGGAAGCGTTTTCGGCTGGTAAGCGGAACGCCCCTTTCAAATCTCAGTAAAACACGAAAGCTAAGTGTACAGTTCCTTGAAGAAAAAAAAACTACTGTATTTCTTATGCGAGCGCTTTTTGCCAAAAAAAAGTTTTATGACGTTTAAATTTTTTTTAATCGAACTGTGAACTACCCAAATAAAACTAATTTTATATTCACCACGATTTTTTTCGCACAAAACAATGTCACTGACATTCTTTTGCCGAAAAAAAATTGCATTTGGCATTTTTGTGTTTGCTTTTTCATAGATCAGTCTCATTGAGATTTTTTTTGGAAACTGTAAACGGACGACGATTAAAACAAAATTTTACACCATGGAAATTTTTTCTTTGACGAAAATATTTTTTTTCTCACCTTGATGAATTTTTTTACTCAAAAGAACTGTATACTTAGCTTAAATAAGTAAAATGAGTATTTTTTTTTGTTGGCTTGATTTTTGGCCAAATTTAAGCTCGCACATTCTGAAAATTATGACGAAGATGGGTTGATACAAAAATTCTTAGATTTGGACACTTGTTTTAAAAATTTTTGAGTTTATTAGAATTTCGTCAGTGAATAGGCTTGTTTCAACACTGTTTTTCTTGATTTTAGTTCTTTTTTTTTTCTTAGTGTAGTTAAGGATTTTTTTTAAATTTTGGTTCTCAAAGTAAAAACAAGTGAACAAGCTCTTTTTTAAATATTGTCAAAATTTATAGATTTACACCTGCTATTTTTGTTATTGGTCCAAGGATTTTGTATTCCTTTATTTTTGGGTTGGAGATGAAATTTGGACAAGGTCAAAATTGCTCTCTTGTCAAATATAATAATTATATAAGTGTCCTCTGCTATCCCTCTGTGAAAGCTTGCTTCTATGAGTAATTAAAATTAATGTTTGTTAAATAAAATAAAGGAAGAGATAGGAACTCGAAAACAAGACCAAGACTCTGGCCTTCCAAAAAGCCTGCAAACGATATGTAAGAGTTTCCGTTGTTTTTTAACTATTTTTTTTTGTCTATTTTATGCAATATTGTCTATAAAATTGGCCCTTCTGTCCAAGCGGGGGGAAATACTACCTGCTTCTCATAGCATTTTTTCTCTTGTCTGCTTCCAATAATTTTTGGCAGATTTTACGCGCACCTAGTATGCAAACAAAAACTAGGCAATTTAATTTTTCCCTTCAGCCCTTATAGGGCATGAAAATAAAAATCTGAACAAATTAGGGATGTTTTTTCTTCATTTAGAGCCGATATAGGCACCTCCAAGATTACCTTTTTTAAGGACCACCCTAATGAACATGGATCTGTAGGCACCAAAATAAGTTGATTGTTCAATAATTCAAGCCGAACTTTTCCTTTATAATTCTCAAGAGTGTCATTACACGTACCGAAAACTACATTTTTCACCATTGCTCCTGATGTAATTTTTCGCCGACATTTTGTATTCAAAGGTTATTCTGATTCGCGCACGCAACTTTCGTATTTTTGATCCTAAAAAATCACAAACTTGAAGTAAATTAACGAATTTATGAATGGTGGCCGCGATTTTGCAGGCGCACAAAAATTTGAGTTTTGATTTTAAACCGTATTGAACAG
Organism: Dasysyrphus tricinctus; assembly: GCA_963921185.1. NCBI lineage: Eukaryota > Metazoa > Arthropoda > Insecta > Diptera > Syrphidae > Dasysyrphus > Dasysyrphus tricinctus. The sequence goes on from OY992531.1 coordinate 49,490,411, forward strand.
TTTTGGTTTAAAATATGTGAAGTGTTAGTAATTTTGTTAATACACTATTGTATGAAATGAAGTTTGCTTAATGAAATCAGATGCAGTCGTGAAAAATGTGTTAAAGTCCAAATGCCCAGAATTGTATTTGATACGAAAGAAAAAGAAAGGGGAGGATACAAAAATAGCACCGACAAAATTTCTGACAACATCCAAAATATTATTCAGTAGGCTTTCTAAGCACATATCAATCGTCAAAATGAGGTGCCAGCTCTCGGTTTATGAATAATTACAACAAATCGTTACTTTTCTCAACTAAACTATACTTTTATGGAGCAAAAGAATTTTTTTTTGTTAATTGAACAAAAAACCCACTTTTGCAAAATTAACAAACTGCACTTGTAAAGTTCCCAAAAATCAAGTTAAAAATAACTTTTTAGAATTTTTTTGTTTGTGTTTACTGTGGTTACAGGTTTGATGCTTTGAAAATTTAAATCAATAATTTAAAATTTTAAACAAGTCCAAACCCATCATCTTCAACATTATTTTTGATTTTTTTTTTTTTTTAATAAATAAGTACCAAATAAACCCCATAACAGATATGTGTCACTCGTTGATTCTTCTCAATTACGTGTTCTGAATCCTTAAAAAAAAGGTTATTTCTCTTCATATGTAAACACGTTTCCTCTGAAAACAATCAATAAAAACAACAATCATTTGACTTTGACTCAATTTTTCAAATATGACAGATTGTCTACAAGCAATACTGTTACTGCTGGGTAGGTCCTTCAGAAACAATTCTTTCAACCAGTGACTCTCATTCGTTCAATGAACTCTGTCTCCGTTGTAACATTTTTGTAATAATTTATCATCTTACACATTTTTTTTCATCATCTCCTTCTGATTCTTCTTCAACTTTATATAGAAAAAAAAAATCTGTATCCCTTTTAGACGCATAAAGAAAAGAAAATGATTAATGATGTTCCATAAAAGTGGATAATGGTGTAATGACAATATAACCGCATCACAACTCGTGTAGTGTCATCAAGATACAATATAAATAATAGCTCACTATAATAGAAGTGTGCGACTATGATAGTTGAGTGAGGTTTGTATTTTTTGTCTGTGCTATAATAGCTCCTGGAATTGTCTAACATCAATTATTAAAAAAAAAATTATAAAGAATAATCTGTATTAGTATTTTTTTCATCACCTTGATACTGCTAGAGCCACTGTGAGTGTAGGTATGTGTGTTGGCTTTCATAAATATTTCCAACGAAAAATGTCTTCTTTGTTGGATTCTAAGTATAACAACTTGGTGTAAGGACAAAGTGACTTTTCAACAATTAATATGATGGTGGTTTTTTTTTATGAAATTTTATAAACTGATTTGATTAACAACTTTTAAGAAGCAATGATATCTTGTTGTCATTGAAATTAAGAGTTTGGGAGATTTTTTTGTTTGCTGGACATTGACACGTTGAAAACAAAATTAAGAAAACATTGAAAAAATTTATGAAATTTTTGGGGGATTCCAATGAATTTACATATTTACGTAGAATATCTTTTGCAAAAAAAAAGCAAATAAAAACAACAACAGAAAGATAACCACAAAGATGTTGCGTGTGGGAGTGACTCAATTTAAGATGTGGATTTTCTATTTGTTTTTTAATTTAGCAAAATAAGACTTTCTCTTATCAAAAGATATCACTTAGCATACGAGCATTTTTCAGTATCAAGTAAATTTTAAGTAAATGATGATTTTTTCTTCATACGTATTTTTTCTCAAAAATATAATTTTTAAAAGGGGATAATGGGAGCACCATAGGACACTAGAATCAACTGTTTTGAATCAAGGTGTTTTGCATAGCTAAAGCGTATAGGTTGGTTGCGTCGAAAAAACACTGTATTAGAGGGAGGAACATTTCAGGTAATGTTAATAATCCTCTGTGGTGGTAAAACGGACAAACGAAAACGTAACTAACAAAGGCGCAAAGAAATGAAAAGTCTCAGAAGGTTAGGATTGATGAGTTCGAGTTAAAGTTTTTAGTGACCTTTAGTCCAAATGCGATTCGCCAAAATACAACAGTTGGGCTCATCAATTAGATGTTGTTGTACCCTTTTCAATTTATGGATCGCGACACTAATAAAATATATAGGACAAACCATAAGTCGAAAAACTCAATCTATTGAAACGTCTTTTACGTCTTTAACGATTCTTAAAAATGGTCACTTCCTAACCATTTACTTAAAAAGAACTTTTTTCGGTTTCTCTCAGTGAGAAAATTTCATTTCGATTTTTTTTTCTGGTTTCGGTTAATCACTGGCCACTTATCACTGAGAAACAAAATATCGTTTGAAGATTTTTACTTTGTTTTGCCCATTAGAAAGCTCTGCTTTTATAATTTCAAAGAATTGTTTATCAGCCACACTTTTTAAGAAAAGTTTGGTGGAAGTGCTGTAATCGTGAGTGACTCTTATTTGTCTCGCAAGTCGAAATACCACGACTCAAAATCCCGTTTGTCCAAATCTTCGATTTTAAAATCGCACCGATTAAAATCTCGCCGCACAAAATTCTACAATTTCTACTAATTTTTCTCTCTTGAATATCATTCAGTTGGTAGAGATGGAATTGGTTGGACAGGTGGCTGACGGTGAGACAGTCTGTTGAGGTGACGATGACCACGACGACACCACCCCTAAAACGACAGCCACGAGGCACGGCCAAGACTGCACGATGGTTATAATTACGATTTCTTAGGGTCATGATTCCCAGGGCGTTTACACGTGGTTTTGTCGTTTGTTGCCGCCGTTTATGGCATAATTTTCTCATTTGTGACTGTCGGGATCTCGCCGTGGGCATTTACACGATGTTTTCTCATTTATGGATAAAATTTCATCTCGTTATGGTTTTATTTGAAAAATTTGCTTAGGGTTTTTTAAAGGATAGACAACAGCTTTCTTGAATGACAGTGCCTTAGGCTTTGCGGATTCCCATCTGGATTTGTACTCACTTTTCGGGTCTTCTGTACCGCTGGCACGCTCAGGGTATGTTCAGTCAGCAGGCAGGCGTCACTGTAAACAGTTTTCGAGGGCCATCGACACTTTTGTCAGCAGCTTGAAATATGTAGCTTCTAAACCAAAATGAAACTCTAATTACTATAATAGTCGAACCTTGACGAGACCAAAGCGAGACGATGATAAGAAGTGCTTAATGACAAAAACCATCTTTAGATGTCACGGCGAGACTATATAAATGGGCATGGCGAGAAAACGGCAAGACGAACACAATGACCGCGACACTTTTTAACAATGTTTTAAGGTTATTTTAACCTTTTTGAAAAATTTAACTTTGAAAAAAAAAAACTTTAGCGAGACTAAAGTGAGACCCAGCGAGATGACGGCAAAGCATGCTCAATGCCAAAATGTTAACGTCGCAGCGAAACCAAAGCAAGACCATACACAGGCGCGGCGAGCCCAAAGCGACCACGGCGAGCGATCAGCGAGATGACACCGAGACTCCGAGTTTTCATCGCCGTCAGCTTATCCAGAACTGAAAATCAATTCTTATAAATGTTTTTGACGACTTGAGTTATTTTCTATGGAAACCGTTTAAGTTTAATTATTTTCTCTTATTTTTTTATAAAATAAGTCAACGGACAAGAGTTATTTTGAAGTAAAATGACAAATTCATTTTTGAAAATAAATCTTAAACCGAGACCAAAATTAAATTTGTGAAATTAAATATTTTTCAGCGAAAAAAAAAGAACTGTTATGTTCGATCTTTGGGCGTTATCAATTTTGGTATTTGGGCGAAACGATTTTTTGAGTAGAGCTCATTTGATTTTTTAATTAAATTTTATTCAGTCGCTCTAAAGTTTAAACATAAGAACTTTCTTTTACAGTTTTCTTCATACGTATTTTGCGAAAAAAACAGTATTTCCAGCTTCCCCATCAAAACTGCCCTTTTCCCCTATCTAGCTATTTGTACAAAACAAATCTATAACAAATCCAATTATGTATGTATATGCAAAAAAAATCAAATTAGCATTAAAATCGCACGCGCATTTAACGAGTTCCTATTTGAATTTATTGTTACGACTCATATGCAATCGGAATAAAAACATATAGAAAAAAACAACATCAAAATCCGAGAAAAAAAAACTATATAAATCTTTTATTGGAACAGATAAATTCTTCCGGTACGGAAGAAAACAAATTGTCAATATGTACATTGTACACAGTAATGCTATTCAATGCCGTTTTAAGTGTTTTTTTTTTAATAAACTGTTTAAGAATTTTGTATTCCAAATATATTTGGTATTTTTATTTCTTTTTTTATGAAGCTATATGCAGTGCATATTACTGAATAAAGTTATTTGTTTTATTAACAGATGAGAATATTAAATGTTAGTTCACATGGGAATATTGTTAAACTTCATTTATGTTTGGGTATAAAAGATACCCATTGCCTGATGGGTAGGAGTACCTACCTTACCTATACTGAATTTCAGTTTTTGTTTGTTAAGTCAGTTATGAAGACTTAAAATGTCTTAGCTTACATGTCACGTAGGCAAAATTTTTGTTGACAGTAAAAAAAAAAATTGGAGAATTCAGAATATTGATAGTCTACTTATGAGGGTGATAACTGATAATATTAAAATAAAAGGTACCAATTAAATTGAATTGTTTATATTTAAAAAGTTTTCCAATACTTTAATGAATACATAATTTTTTTCTATTTGAGGTATTTCATCAGGAATTAAATTCCTAGAATTTATATTTTTCATACAATTCACCCGATGCTAACTATTTCTATCTGAGCAAAACGCAGTGCTTATTTCTTAAGAAAATGAAATCTTAGGTTTTTCTCGAAAATGTTGACACTTCTGTGTTTGTTTATAACATGTTTCTACGTAAATTAAATAAAAACTGAGATACATAAATGAGACACATGCATTCTGAATTCGTATAATTCTTACATATTTATAAAAAGATTAACTATACTTACTACTAAATTTAGTATGTTTCAATTGGACTTACCTAGAAAGAAAAGATGAAAAAGAAATTGCATTAGTAGGTAAGTCATTTAAAATAAATTGATAAAAATACAAATTACACTAGTCAACGAAATTAAAGGAAGATTTTTTTTTCAATTTTTCAAAGTGTTTTTTGAAGAGCTCTATCTTTGTGACGAGTGGTCGTATTGAGTTGAAACAAAAAGCATTCTACAGCTTTATGTTTTTTGTTTCGAGATTTGTTTGCAAAACATTTTTTTGAAGTACCGTTATTGCGTTATTTCAAAAAATGAGACGGGACAAAAAAATTTTTTTTTTTGTTTTTTGAAGGTCCTCATTTCTTTGGATAATTTTGTTTTTTTTTTTTTTGAGTCAATCAAATGTTTATTTATTCAGCTCTAATTCAATTTTTTTTGCAGTCGTACAGTTTTTGTTTGCATGGTTTATCCGACTTTGAATGGAACAAAATACTTTTAGCCTTGATTACCAATATCTCAGCAAATAATGACGTTATAAAAAATTCAAAGACAGTGTTGGAAATTTTAGAAAGCGTTTTACAAGATTTTTTTAAGATTTTGTAGAAATTTTTTTTATACCGTTCACCGTTAGTTTAAAAAAAGTACTAAAACCGACGTTTTGTGGTCTTTTCGAAAATCTTTTTTTTTTTTTTTTGCAAATATTGATTGCTGGCTGTCGTTGGTACGCAAATTTGTTGACTTTTAAGGCATCAATATTCTTGTAAATTTTCAAATTGATTCATCGAACCGTTTTTCTTCACCAAAACTTAAAAGTCTTACAAACCAAGTAAAGAAACAAATTGTGTTGTTCCTAAACAATGCGTAGTCGTCATCAAAATGACAAGAAAACCTTAACTCCAGTAGATTTTTTCACAGTTTTGCATTAGTTAGATACTTTTTTGACTTGAAATTAAATAAAAAGTACATTTTTCTAAAAACCAAAAATAAAAACTTGATTTTTTTATTTTTGTTTTTTTGTTTGAAAAAAAAATCAAAATTAAAAAAAAAAAAGATTAAAAATTAAAAATTTAAAAATCACACATAAGAACACCTTGAATGATTTTTCAATATTTTTTTTTTTTTTTTGAAAAGTTCATCTAGAAACCTAAAATAAAAAAAAAATATTCGATTTGGACCATTATTAAATAAGTTATGAGCAATCAACCAAAAAAGAGCGATTTTTTTGAAAATTCGATATATTTTGAACGCGCCATCAAAAAAATCTCAAAATTTGCCAGGTGTTTATCGATAGCTACTAAAAAGTAGAGAAAATCAAAAATAAAAATTTTTCAAACTGTCCGATTTGGTATGGAATGCCCCATTGTTCATTGCTCTTGTTAGATTCATTAAGAAGTTGGTAAAATCCAATGAAAAGAAGGGTAAAATAATTGAATAACGTTTTTATTTCCATACAAGAAAAGAGTGACTTTTTTCAAAATTTGTTTGCAGTTTTCATTAACGAAACAAAAGTGGTGTCACCAATTTCTTGGCAAAATTGGCACTTTTGTCAAATTATTTAACATTTATGCGTCAATGGCAATATAACCCACATTCTTAATTCTTTATTATCTAAACTTGACTTGTCCTGCCTTAGCCGCAAATAAAATAGTATTAAAAATCGATTAATGAAAAATATCCTCAAAAAAGTGGGTTACATCAACCTCATATATCTTTCACATCAAAAAAAAATAAGTGAGATAATCTTGTCAGTCAAATCAGAGTTGATGTTTCTTAAGTTCATAATCTAACATTTAAGATAAATATTAGTTTTAAACTTAAAATAATTGGTATAATTAAGACTTAAAAGATCACTTAGTATTATTAAAAAATTGCATTTACTTAACATTTCCTAACAAAAGTTGTTACAAATACTAAATATTCTTTCAACCTTTTTGATCAATTTCCGTAGCCGTAAAACCAGACTAGTAGGCATTTAGTAATGTTTAACATTTGATCATTTTTTTCAGCAACCAAATCCGTGACATTATAACATCATGTCAAACTCCATTCAAAATGTAACGTCACATAATTGGCAATATAATTAAACAACAAACCGTTTTTTAATCATTGTAAAATATATAATAACAATGCGACAAATAATACAAAACAATATCCAATCAATACCTACACAGCTTCTATACACAATGAGAGAAAAAAAAAACTGATTTAATTAATTCAAAGATGACACATTTAGAGGCAGTGACAGCAGCAGCATCAAAGGCGTCACAATATGTACATTTCGCATCAGTAGATTGTGATCACATTTTGTTTACTATTTCTTTTTTCCGCAAATTTGAAAAGGTTGTTCTTGAGAAAGTGGAGAACCAGGGTATAGTGACTTACAGCTCTCAACCATTCCTGTGTGCGTGTTGTTGTGGTTAGTCGTTCATGCAAAAAAATTTATGAAAACTGCTCTGACTCAGAAACTGTGAATTGATTTTCTGAAGAATCAAGTTTTTTTTTCAGTTAATTTCAGAAACTCGAAATCAATAATGCTCTACTTTTGCGCCAATAATATTTGAAGGAGCTCCCACTGAAGTAATTTTCCTAGATTTGCCGTGGAAGAAAGAAATTTGTCAGTTGTTCACTTGTCTGTTTATTATATACCCCGGTAGAGCTAATTCTACAGTTAGCATTAACACACTCTCATAATAGGGTAAAATAAACTTCAAAAAGAAAAGGGGTTATGATGATTAATTTTGGCTTATTTGCCGCTGATAAGTACCTACATAGGTAAAAAAAAAAAACAAAAGTGCTTCGTGGATATTTTTGATGTTAATAAATAACCCCTCATTATTACACAACCCTTTTGGTGGCAATGTCACAGTGGATGTAGTGCTTCACTGCTAGATAAGAGGGTTGGGTTCGGCCCCAGTTTATTTAGAAAACGATGTTTTCAAGTCCGATTCCACCGTAAGCGCCAGCAATTGTTCATTATTCATTTAAATGAATTGTTGAAAGTGATGCGAAATAGTAATTTTAATGTAAAATGTAATAAAGGAACCTAAATTAACCGTTTAAAGTTCGTACTGTGGAAATCCTCCGATTAAACTTTAGCTAAGAAACTGCTAAATATCCCAATTTCTTTTTTATCTTGATAGTTTTGGTATTTATTGATTTAACTCCTGTCAGTTTCACGACTTGTTTTTTTTTATTTTTATATAGGTATATTATTTTTATCATTTTTCTTATTTTATTTATTTTTTAAATTTTTTATTTTTATTAATTTTTTATCTTTTTTGGTAATTTTTATTTTTTTTATTTTTATTTGTTTTGTTTTATTTTTTTTTATGTTTTTTATTTTTATTTTTTATTATTTTGATTTTTTATTATTTTTATTTTTATACTTTTTTTATTTTTCTTTCTATTTTTTTTTTTGTATTCTTTATTTTAATTTTATTTTTTTTTTATTCCTTATTTTTATATTTTTATTTTTATTTTTTTAATGTTTTTTTATTTTTTTTTTCTATTTTTATTTTTTTTTATTTTTTTTTTCTATTTTTATTTTTTATTTTTTTTTTCTATTTTTATTTTTTGTTTTATTTTTTTTTTATTTTTTTTTTATTTTTTTTTATTTTTTTATTTATCTTTTTTTTTACTTTTTTTTATTTTTTTTTTTATTAATATTATTATTGAAGCCTAAGCTGTACAAGTTAATGCTTAAAAACAGTCTTATGACAAAATTATATTGGAATCTCATTTCTTTTGGGAAGTTGCTCTTCATCACCAGACTCAAGATCTTTGGTCACATTTTCGATTATATCTTAGATATCGTCAAGGTCTTCAAATTCATCGAGATCTTTATTCTCGTTATTGCTCATATTTTGCTCATTTTGCGTTGCTTCGTCATACATCTAATTTCTTCTAATAATTGTATTTCATAGTAAGAACAACTCTCGGTTCAAGCATAAACTGTTAAAAGCTTATTAATTTAATTAAAACAAATATTTGATAATACAAAAAAAAATATGAAAATAAAGAAAAAATAAAAAATATTAACAACAGCTCTTTGCACCCCCAAAACATAATTTTGCCCCCACCCCACGGTCAGCTGTTGCGGGGAAATTTATTTGTCCCTCATTGTACATTTTTAATCCTAAATTTTCCTAGCACCCATTTACTGCTAGTAATTTTTGAAACTGTTGATCCTGGTCTTTTAGACAAACTAGGATTTTAGATCATAGAAGCTAAGAACGTGTTGAACTATTGAATTGGAAGACCTTACTTAAATAGGTAAATCATGAATTAATCTTAATCTCTAAAAGTTTGATATCCGAAAAAAGGAAATAGCTAAAAAAAAATTGACTACAATTAGATGACCCAGAGTGTCTCTGACAAATGATTCACGTGCTATGGCATGCGACAGCAATAAATCGAATTTAAATATCACTTCTCGTCACAACGATTAGCATTGGGGCAGCTTCTTTATATTAGAGACATAAAGATATTTAAATCTTATTCGACAAAAATTCCATCAAGTCGTTGGTATAGAATTGAGAATTAAGGTGTAACTTATATAGTCGGTAACATTCCGTTGCATTTTCCATTTAGAATTGCATCATTTATAAGAGAAATCTTATTCTCAAACGATACACATAATTATTTTTAATACTATGCAACTTAACTTTGAGTGTATGGGTAAGTATAGAAGACTTTCTAATAATAATGACCTCCAGAGAACAATAACAATAAAAACCAAGTTATCCCAAAAACAAATTCATTATCACCACCACCATCTGTCCAAGCAGACGACACAATGACCAACAAATCTCAAGATTTTAAAATAAATAAAATATATTTTAACTTTCTGCCATAAACAAGCGGCCAATCCGAACCGGAAAAGAAATGCAGACGCAGCCATTAAATTCGATGATGATGATGTTGAATGTCTGAGATGTTTTTGTTTATTGATTGCTGTGTGAGAATGTGGGTCAACTGGTATACTGCAACGATGGACCTTCCACTTAACTGGGATTTCGGTGAGCACGCAAAATCGACAGATGATGCACCAAATTGACGCCATAGACGTTCATCGACTTCCCAGAAAATTACGTCAGATGAAAGCTTTAGGTATTATGCAGGTATTTTGTTATTGATGTTTAATCTTACGGAAGAAGACCAGAAACCACAAAGGAAAAGATATGGACGAATAACTGTTGAAGGTGAGAAATTATTTTCGAACCAATAAAATAATCATACAAACTATGTTGGTATTCGTACCCTTGTTTTCGTTTGGTTGGGTCTATCTGTTCACACTTTTTAGACGAAATAATGGCAAATTTGGAAAAAAAATCTCGGCAGAGCTGAGTTTTTGGTGGAGAGCTTTGTTTTGACATCTTAAGAATTAACTTAAAAGTACCCTTTATTTGGGCCGGGGAAGAAAATTTTAATGGGGCTAAAATTCTGTTTTTTGCTAATTTTTCGAAAGCCATCAGTATTTTTGGAAAAGTATGAAAGTAAAAATTGTAGCTTATGTAATTGTACACAAAAAACAAATATTATAATTTTCTTCATGCAATCAAAAGATTCAGAAAAAAAAATGTAAGAACTCCATGGTGAAGCAAATTTAGGCAAAAAGTTTTGTTATAGATGTTGCCCTTTTGAGGAAATAGTCCGAAGAAAATAAACCTGTTTTGAGTGCAAAGACTCTATTGTTGTTTTTGCGTCTTCACTGTCATTTGAGTCATAATCGATTAATATATTTGTGGTCACATACCTTACCTACCACAAGGCATTCTAAGAACTTCGACCAGTTATTGAAAGATTCCCTACAAACCTGACCCCCAAAAGTATATTTGATAAAATGAACGTGATCTACATAACATTTATGGAGCAGTTATTTAAAATGAGATAACATGGCCTATAGTGTCGAGACAGTTTGAGATAATTTTGTTTACACAAATTATTATTGTTTAATATGTAGTAAGAAATTTTATGGATGCATTATCTTTGCGAGGGAAGTGGTTTGGTATGTAATTACCAGGTAGCCTAGATATGGGATTGGGCACAACATGAACAAAGAACTTTATCACAGTAAAGTTTTTAAATATTGGGTACCTTTTAAGTTATAAAAATAAAAACATTTGCAAGTTTAATCAAAAGGTCGTTTTATAAGCGAATCAAATATTAAGAAACATTTCATTCAAATTGATTCGAAAAAAATATATCAAAATATTATTTTTTGTTAAATCCACCGTTTTTAGATTTTGAAAAAAAAAATGCCTGGAGTCAACCAAAGTAATATTATAAATCAACACATATTTCACTTTTGTCTGTTTCAGGTTACTTTAAAGGTCGAAGTCTTACCACAAAATAATCGTGACTAACATAATTTTACAAAAAATTACTGCTAAATAGCTGTTCACCTAAAAATAGTAATAACGACCCTTGATGTTCTTCCCCGAAAACTGAGATCACAACAAAAACATAAATGTTAAAAAAAGAGCCAAGTTCTTATATGTACAAGAAACCTGTGTGTAAAAAGTCAGCCAAAAAAAGTAATGAGATCTAAAATATATGCCAAGTTTTAAGTTCATGAAGTTTGATATCAAATATCTTAAGTAGAGCAATATCGAAACAATTCCAAATCATGACAGAAATTTGGTATTTAATGATAACTGATTAAAATTCAGTCGGTTCACTGGTCAAGTCTTCATACATTTTAAATTTGTGACTAATTTAGGAGAAAACTTGCCAAGTAAATCCACCAAATTTTAATCAGTAATCATTAAATACCAAATTTCTGTCATGATTTGGAATGGTTTCGATATTACTCTACTTAAGATATTTGATATTAAACTTCATGAACTTAAAACTTGGCATATATTTTATGTAGATCTCATTACTTTTTTTGGCTGACTTTTTACGCACAGGTTTCTTGTACATATAAGAACTTGGCTCTTTTTTAACATTTATGTTTTTGTTGTGATTTCACTCCCTTTTGCAATAATTTAATAAAATCAAGCCCTACCGCTTTACAAAGTTTCAGAATTCTACGACAGCCGAAAGTACTCCATATAAATATGTAATAGAAATTCTGATAAAGTGGTTGGATGGCACGCCCCCTGAATGGAAAATTCTAAATTTTCGAAAAAAATTTTCTAAGTACTTCAAGAAGTGCTTCATATAGTTTATAAGAATTTTTGAGAATGTGGGTGGATGCCACGCCCCCTCTACTGAAACTTCCAATTTTTCGATTTTTTTTTCTTTCTAAGTACCTACTTCAAGCACTTCCAATTTTCATCGTTCTAAAGCAATCGGATTATAAGAATTATTTATAAGAATTTTTAAGAATGTGGGTGGATGCCACGCCCCCTGAATGGAAAATTACAATTTTTCAATTTTTTTCTTTTTAAGTACCTCAAGCCCTACCGACCTATTAATTTTCATCGTTCTGCAACAATCAGAAAAGCTCCATATAAATTATTAGATTTTTTAAGAATGTGGGTGGATGCCACGCCCCCTGAATTGAGTATTCCAATTTTTCATTTTTTTTTTCTTTCTAAGTACTTCAAGCCCTACCAACCTATAATTTATAAGAATATTTAAGAAAGTGGGCGGATGCCACGCCCTCTGAATAGGAAATTGCAGATTTTCGATTTTTTTCTTTGTATACACCACAAGGCCTACCGTTGTGCGAAATTTCAAGTTTCTACGATGTCGGGAAGTGCTCCATAATTTTGATGATCTGTCAGTGAGTCAGTCAGTTTGCGATTTTTGAAGTGCTATATCTCGGGAACTACTAATGCTAAGGAGTTGAAATTTGGTGAGCCGCCTGTGTTTGATCAGCTTAGCAAATACCGCGAAGTTTCTGACTTTATTGGTACTGAAGTTAGAGGGGGGTTGAAAATCGCCTGAGTTTGTTCCTGTAAAAAGGGTGTAGTGCCGCGAACTTGGCTGGGCACTACCGTGCCCTTTGATTACCAAATATGTTTTCTGAAACATTATATAATACCTATACTAATTGCATTAAAAAAATATTTTTCGCCAAAATAAATATATCCATATCGAAGTTCCCGCTACAAATATTTGATTTTAAAATTAGGCTGTAGAGCGAAAGTTTGAATAGTCAAAATTCTTTAAGTCAATATTCGCAAAAATTGTTCAATTACAATACAAATAAAAGATACTATGACGCAAGTTGTCAAGAAAAAAAAAATATTTTCTAGAGTAATTATAATTAGTACTTAAATAGCAGGGAAGTAAAATCATATAAAGAAATTTGTTTACTTAACAAATATAACAAAAAATCAAAAACAACTGCTATTCTTAAAAAATATGGTACATTAGTTTGAATCAAAATTCAAGGTTTAATAGTGTTTATATTTTAATAAGTGACATTGGCCTACAAATTGAAGTTGTTTGATATTTGCGTTTTAACAATAAATCATAGAATTTATTTGTTGGTTTACCGTTTTAAAAATATAAGAATTCTTATATTTTGTGTTCTTTGTTATACTATTTTTGTTTGTTTCTATACACAGGAAATTTGGATTCTAGAACCAATTTGGAACTTTTTGTTTAAAAGATTAGGAATAAAAATAGGTACGTATTTGAAGCGTTTGGCAGATGAAGGTGCAAGGCGATATTTTCAAAATTTTGGGTAACCAGCATTTGGGTGATTCCGGGCCAACTGTGATACTTTGTATCCAGTTTATTATTTATGTACAATTTTCATGTGCCCTGTTTTGCACAACATCGATTTTATCAAGGTTTTACTTTTACGAACACGCTCTCTGATTTCTCATTTTTTTTATCTTCGCGTCAACTCGATTTTTTTACTGCGCAGCTGCACCGCAGATGATGTTTTTAAACATGTGACTTTAGCAGTTTGCATTAAAGAACATTCTGCAAATGCATTTTTGACGCAGAAGACGTTTTCGAAAACGGCCATTAATAAATGGCGAGCAAAAACAAATTCGCTTCCAAATTGCAAAATAGAGTTGCAATTAATTCTCTAACAATAAAGTTGAAAAATTAGTTTTTTGTTTGAGGAAAAGCAGCAGTATTATTATTATTATTTATTATTATTAGAATTTTGAAACCACAATTTTGATCCGCTCCCGATTTTGCTTTCTAAACATCTCAATATTGAAAAACACAATTCCAAATGAAATCTTTAACAAAATTCCCAAGTTAAAACCTATAGGTTAGGTAAGGTTAGAAGGGGTGATGATACGGCCAGCCGCCTCATCCCACTCGGATCTCCGTGGATCCATTGCGCTCCCCAGGATAAACGTAGGCAGGTGTGGGGATGGGTGTGGGACTGAGGACATGTTTAGGAATGGGATTAAGTTAAAAGCTATACGCAAGACGAAATCTCTTGAAAAAAATTGATTGATTCGCCACTCGCCCATCTTTTCTTGGACGAGTTCAAATATTTTTGTCCTGTATATTAGCATGACAGCCTTTTTTAATGAGCTTTTATTTTAAAGACTAAATAGATAGTGTGTTAGGAGCTACTCCCGAAAACGCCCATCAGTTGAACAAAAAGAAACCACTTAATTGCGATTCATCATTTCAAAATCGACACTTAATTCGGAAATTCGGGTCGTGACTCTTCTTAAATAGAAATTTCGGGGCTTTTTTTAGTTTGCCGCATCGTGAAAACACATGTACCTACATTATGTATGTTTGATCCAAAATATAGGTATAAGTTAATTATTCTTCAAAAGGCAAATATTTAAGCCACAGCTCTACAGCTAAACCGGAAAATGAGGGGTATAAAGGAACAATAATTAAGTTCAAAGGTTTTCATTATTCAATATGTTTGTTTGGGGCATAAGAAATATAAGCATTAGGGTGGTTCAAAAAACCCGTTTTGTTATTTTCGGCCTGCCCACCACATAATTTTGTTACCAAAATCAATTGTGTAATCTACGTAGGTATAATGGAAGGCGTTGCTCAAGCGACTTACTTTTCTTAAGTTTAGCTAGAAAATCCCCTGTGTAAATGTTCGTGTATACTGGGTGTTCCCAAAATTGTTTTTTATATTTTGGGGAGATGATTTCTGGTTTCATTCGAAGAAAAAAATTATGTGACGCAAATATTTCTTTCTCCCCCCTCAGGCAAGGGGGGCAATTTCTGAAAAATTGACCTAAAATGATAACAAAAAAATATTTAAAATCAACGACAGCACAAAGAGTAAAGTTTTTTTAAAGCCAATATTCCGTTCTTTTATTTGATTTTTAAATCAAGTTGTTTGAGTGAATTTTTTTTGAGAAATCAAATTTTAAAAATATTTTTGAAAGAAAATTATGATTTTTTGGTTCAAGTTGATTTCTTTAAAAATTTCGTGTAACTAAGCTTCACTGTTTTTTTTTTTTTAATTAAGTTGGGTTTTTTGTGTAAATGCAAGTTATGCATCAATTTATATTGAATAATTTTGAATGAACAACAACAACTTGTGTGTGTTACCACCAAGTAAATAGGCTGGAGTTATAGCTATTTCACGAGAGCCATCTCGATCATAAGCACCAGGTGCTTTGTCCGGTTATGCTCGTATTAATTGAGAAACTCTTTGCCGTCATCTAGGAGCGAACCATGAACCTTGCAATTCAGAGGCCTATGCACTGCTCTATCCCAATTTAGGTTTCGTTGTTTATCAATTGCAACAGCGACTAGCATTTGAAGTTAGAGGGGGGTTGAAAATCGCCTGAGTTTGTTCCTGTAAAAAGGGTGTAGTGCCGCGAACTTGGCTGGGCACTACCGTGCCCTTTGATTACCAAATATGTTTTCTGAAACATTATATAATACCTATACTAATTGCATTAAAAAAATATTTTTCGCCAAAATAAATATATCCATATCGAAGTTCCCGCTACAAATATTTGATTTTAAAATTAGGCTGTAGAGCGAAAGTTTGAATAGTCAAAATTCTTTAAGTCAATATTCGCAAAAATTGTTCAATTACAATACAAATAAAAGATACTATGACGCAAGTTGTCAAGAAAAAAAAAATATTTTCTAGAGTAATTATAATTAGTACTTAAATAGCAGGGAAGTAAAATCATATAAAGAAATTTGTTTACTTAACAAATATAACAAAAAATCAAAAACAACTGCTATTCTTAAAAAATATGGTACATTAGTTTGAATCAAAATTCAAGGTTTAATAGTGTTTATATTTTAATAAGTGACATTGGCCTACAAATTGAAGTTGTTTGATATTTGCGTTTTAACAATAAATCATAGAATTTATTTGTTGGTTTACCGTTTTAAAAATATAAGAATTCTTATATTTTGTGTTCTTTGTTATACTATTTTTGTTTGTTTCTATACACAGGAAATTTGGATTCTAGAACCAATTTGGAACTTTTTGTTTAAAAGATTAGGAATAAAAATAGGTACGTATTTGAAGCGTTTGGCAGATGAAGGTGCAAGGCGATATTTTCAAAATTTTGGGTAACCAGCATTTGGGTGATTCCGGGCCAACTGTGATACTTTGTATCCAGTTTATTATTTATGTACAATTTTCATGTGCCCTGTTTTGCACAACATCGATTTTATCAAGGTTTTACTTTTACGAACACGCTCTCTGATTTCTCATTTTTTTTATCTTCGCGTCAACTCGATTTTTTTACTGCGCAGCTGCACCGCAGATGATGTTTTTAAACATGTGACTTTAGCAGTTTGCATTAAAGAACATTCTGCAAATGCATTTTTGACGCAGAAGACGTTTTCGAAAACGGCCATTAATAAATGGCGAGCAAAAACAAATTCGCTTCCAAATTGCAAAATAGAGTTGCAATTAATTCTCTAACAATAAAGTTGAAAAATTAGTTTTTTGTTTGAGGAAAAGCAGCAGTATTATTATTATTATTTATTATTATTAGAATTTTGAAACCACAATTTTGATCCGCTCCCGATTTTGCTTTCTAAACATCTCAATATTGAAAAACACAATTCCAAATGAAATCTTTAACAAAATTCCCAAGTTAAAACCTATAGGTTAGGTAAGGTTAGAAGGGGTGATGATACGGCCAGCCGCCTCATCCCACTCGGATCTCCGTGGATCCATTGCGCTCCCCAGGATAAACGTAGGCAGGTGTGGGGATGGGTGTGGGACTGAGGACATGTTTAGGAATGGGATTAAGTTAAAAGCTATACGCAAGACGAAATCTCTTGAAAAAAATTGATTGATTCGCCACTCGCCCATCTTTTCTTGGACGAGTTCAAATATTTTTGTCCTGTATATTAGCATGACAGCCTTTTTTAATGAGCTTTTATTTTAAAGACTAAATAGATAGTGTGTTAGGAGCTACTCCCGAAAACGCCCATCAGTTGAACAAAAAGAAACCACTTAATTGCGATTCATCATTTCAAAATCGACACTTAATTCGGAAATTCGGGTCGTGACTCTTCTTAAATAGAAATTTCGGGGCTTGTTTTAGTTTGCCGCATCGTGAAAACACATGTACCTACATTATGTATGTTTGATCCAAAATATAGGTATAAGTTAATTATTCTTCAAAAGGCAAATATTTAAGCCACAGCTCTACAGCTAAACCGGAAAATGAGGGGTATAAAGGAACAATAATTAAGTTCAAAGGTTTTCATTATTCAATATGTTTGTTTGGGGCATAAGAAATATAAGCATTAGGGTGGTTCAAAAAACCCGTTTTGTTATTTTCGGCCTGCCCACCACATAATTTTGTTACCAAAATCAATTGTGTAATCTACGTAGGTATAATGGAAGGCGTTGCTCAAGCGACTTACTTTTCTTAAGTTTAGCTAGAAAATCCCCTGTGTAAATGTTCGTGTATACTGGGTGTTCCCAAAATTGTTTTTTATATTTTGGGGAGATGATTTCTGGTTTCATTCGAAGAAAAAAATTATGTGACGCAAATATTTCTTTCTCCCCCCTCAGGCAAGGGGGGCAATTTCTGAAAAATTGACCTAAAATGATAACAAAAAAATATTTAAAATCAACGACAGCACAAAGAGTAAAGTTTTTTTAAAGCCAATATTCCGTTCTTTTATTTGATTTTTAAATCAAGTTGTTTGAGTGAATTTTTTTTGAGAAATCAAATTTTAAAAATATTTTTGAAAGAAAATTATGATTTTTTGGTTCAAGTTGATTTCTTTAAAAATTTCGTGTAACTAAGCTTCACTGTTTTTTTTTTTTTAATTAAGTTGGGTTTTTTGTGTAAATGCAAGTTATGCATCAATTTATATTGAATAATTTTGAATGAACAACAACAACTTGTGTGTGTTACCACCAAGTAAATAGGCTGGAGTTATAGCTATTTCACGAGAGCCATCTCGATCATAAGCACCAGGTGCTTTGTCCGGTTATGCTCGTATTAATTGAGAAACTCTTTGCCGTCATCTAGGAGCGAACCATGAACCTTGCAATTCAGAGGCCTATGCACTGCTCTATCCCAATTTAGGTTTCGTTGTTTATCAATTGCAACAGCGACTAGCATTTTTATAAGCACACACAAGCTTGCTGTTGTTGTTTTTTTAATTTTCAATACCTACTCATCAATTTTTAGGCAAATATTGAAAATGCAAAAATCTTCCTAAAAATATCGAGAGCGAATTTGGGAACACCCAGTAAACACGAACATTTACGCAGGGGATTTTCTAGCTAAGCTTTGGAAAAGTAAGTTGCTTGTGACCGCCTTCCATTACAGCTAGGAGTTTGAAATTTTGGGCAGTTATCAAATTTGATTTAGATAGCAAAATTATGTGCTGTGCAGCCATAAAATAAGAATGCTTAAAACCAAAAATTCTGCTTAATTCAACTTTGCATTTCTGGGCACAATATGTTTGATATACAGGGTGTCCCGTAATGAGTGGATAATACTGCAACTGGTGATAGCAGGCCTTATGACTGCTCAGAAAAAAAAATATAAAAAAATATTTTTCTTGTGGTCTCCATGGTATAATTTATTTTCGAAAAATGTTAAAAAATTCGGGGTTTTCTAAAAAAAAAATTGCAGTTAAATTTAACAATAACAATAAGAACAAAATCGAAAAATCAATTTTGTTTACTAAATTGCGCATGATTTTTTTTTTTGGAACAAATATAACGCTGAAGACAAATTTAAACAAAATAAAGAAGAGGCTCAAGGCTTTAGTATGATATTTTCAAGAAGTTATTATAATGTGAAACTCCATTCAAACTTTACCATTCCTTATAAATTTCCGTAGTTTTTGCCCGAAAGCTACTGGAACTAACATTCCATACCAGGTCTTAATTTAATCGGCCCAACCGGTCAGTCTGAAAGCATTTAAACTGGAACACGAAATTGCGGGCTTACCTCCTTTTTAAATATAATCGCAATGTCATATATGTATGATCAAAATCTTGACTTCGAATATTTTTACGAATTTGAAATTTGCCATGTAGTACCGAAAAAAGAGGATTTCGGGCTAAAACTGCGAATAATCAAAAGAAATATTAAAGTTTGAATGGGCATAAAGCATATTGAAAAGTGGCCAGTGTGACCATTCTTTCAGAAAGGGTAATTTAGTAGAATTTTTGGTTTTAAACATGCTTATATACCTAGCTTCTGTTCTAAACATATTCAATTAAAAAAAAAAACTTCAACGTAGGTAATTGTTCCTTATTACTAACTTGCCAAATTTAAAAGAAGGCTTTCTATCTCTTAATTGAAATTATAGATTTCCAACTGCTCGGGGAATACCAGGGTGTAGTGACTTACGACAGTCAACCCCTCCTGTGTGGGTGTTGCTGTTAGCAGGAATGGAGCAGGCCTACAATTTTTTGCTGAAATCGGATTGCTAAAAAGAGAGGATTACTTACTTTTTGGTTCTAGGAGGCATAGACTGGAATTCAATTTTAACATATCCATTGTGGCAGTTGAACACACTTATCACACCATATTCAATCAAAACAAAAGTAAAATGCCACTATCTTCCATTTAGTCAATCCATAAAATATTTGAATATTTTTTATATTCTTTTAGGTTTTAACCGACTAAACCATTAAAGGATACCTACTTTGATGGTATCATAAACCTTGGCTATATAAATAAACAAATCCCCATTATTAATGGATTCCATAAATAAAAAAATGTATGCACAAAGGATTTTTTCGTTTAAAATAGCACAACGACAATTTTAATGGGAACTATCAAAGTAACCATATCATTAAGACAACAAAACAGGCAAAGTTCTATAAGATGCTTACTACTTGTTCCTAAAACAAAAACAAAAAAAACTCGCAATTTAAGTACACATTAAAATCCATTGTGTTGAAAACAAAACAAATAAAAAAATCTTGTTGAATGCAAATTACAACAAAAAACTTTCAAAACATTAAAAAATCCAGCATCGGTGCAAAGGTCTCCTACCACGTAATATTAAAAGAATATTTTAAGTCCTTTTTTAACTTCAATCTATATATAGAAATAGACGTACAAAATGAATCTTCTTCAAAGTGCTCAAGAAATTAAAATCAAAACAGATAAAAGTTTAGTTTTATTGCAAATAAATTATTACTTGTCATCGTACATAAATTGGCGTAGTCGGTCGTCGCGACAAACTGTTTTATAACTTATTGTACATACCTACATATAATGGATTCTAGATTGATTGTTTATTTTTTGCAAATTGTTTAAATTTGTTTTAATGAAAAATAAGGGCTTACGTTTGTGATTAATTAATTGACATTGGCCAACAGCCAAAAAGTAAAAAAAAAAAAAAAATTTTAACACTTAAAAATAATTTTTAATACTTACAAATAATTGAGCAAATTATCTTTAAAGAAATAAAATAAATATTCTTGAATAGGTCGCAGGCACTTGCCTATATTTTTTTTTTGTTTTCAAAAAAAAATCCTAAATTTTGTCGTTCCATAAAATTCTATGGTCTCAAATTTTCGAAATTTTTTTCAGTTGAATATCTCGTCAATGGTCAGTTTTACAGATTAGGAAATTTTTGGCTTGAAAAATTGCCAATTGATCATAAGAGTTCTTATTTCCACGAGTGAATAATTTGGAAATAATTAGATTTAAAGAGTAGTAACACATTAATTTATCAATTGCTACATTTAGTACAGTCAAACTAGGTTCTCAGTTCACAAAAGTTTGTAACAGTCTGGGCTTTGGATTTTATTGTTCCTCTGTGGAAATTTTAACATTTCTTGCCGGAGTGTTAATAAACACTTTGTTGTTAGTGTCCTTAAAGGCTGACAGCATCAAAGTCGGTAAACATTAGTTTTCTTCATGTTTTGGTTAAGAAATATTGAAAACTGCATGGAAACTTCATTTTTTTTTTCTTTTTTTGATTCGACTGTAATTATTTTTACAAACTAGTACCATGCGTTTTAAATCTTGTTTCACATATTCTAAGCCATAAGTTCCGACCTTTTTCTAGTTTAATATTTAAAAGTTACATAATTTGAATGGGAGTTTTCCGCTGCCACCAGCCAGTAGCCAGTTGCACAATCAAATAGATTGTCATTAGATATCACCATTTTTGTTTTAATTTCCGATTGATATAATCCAATTATTTAATCAATCGATTCTATACTTAAAAATAACATTATCAAGAGAAAGTATAAATCCATGGGAATGTGTATCGTACGTATAGCCCGGTAGCATTAACACATCACTATTAAGTGGAAATTTTGTGAGTGTTTTTCCATTGGCTTTTTTGTTTATAATTTAAGAAATGTTATTTTCTTTTTTAATGTGTTTTGACCAACTTTTGATGGTACCATGCAGCAGAAGGTACCTTTATCCATACTTCATTAATGAATTTCTTTGGCAATGAATAATAATAATCTGACTTATAAACTTGCAATTCTTCTGAATTGCGTTGAACAAGAAAGCCATAAATATAATATAAAAGACATGGTTGAAATTTTGGGAGAGAAAAGACTGCATCGAATCTTCTGGCATCATGGGTAAGGTATGAAAGAACCATCGGAAAGGTTCTTCGAACTTCCAGAAGTAACTACACGCATGTGAATTTAAGCCGTTTAGTGATTTCCAGTTTATTTGTTTTGCTTTTGTTGGAACATTTGTTTTTAGCCGTGAGATATTTTCTTAAGGTTATAATGGAGACTTATATTGGTTCTTGTGCAGGTTATGATCTTTGCAAACATTTTATGCAGACAAAGTTGAATTTATTCAGACATGTTAAATTATAGGTATAGGCATCTCGTTTTTCAAGGAATTTTAGATTTATCAGCTAATTGGTATTAATTTTTTGTTTCAACCATATGTAATGGATTTATATTTTTGATGATAGAAAATTAGCTAAATAATAATTAAGTCTAATTAGGTAGGAAAAATAAGCTTATATCGACAGGAAAATTGCATAATTTGTGATTGTCTTTAATCCTTGAGTATAATAGACAGTTTTAGGAGGTCAACAAATTTTTAGGCTAGGTTAGAAGGTTAATTATGCAGCAAGCTGTATCTTCTCACTCGGATCTCAATTGCTCCATTAAGTTGTAACCTGCTTTATTATTTCTAGAAACTCTGGTGAATTCGTTACTCATTCATTGGTATAAGTAACCACTATGGAGGATACTGTTTGGCACGAAAAATTCAAATTCTCTGTAGTGGTTGAAAAATTTCTGATAGTGACTAACACACACGGGGGAAAATGTTGGGAAAATTATGAGCAGTCATGCTTGCTCTCGGACAGTTTTCGAAGAAAACAAAGAAAACATGAAAACATAGAAAGCATAGAAAAGATAGAAAACATAGAAAACATAGACAAAATAGAAAACATTGAAAATATAGCAAATATGGAAAAGGTAAAAAAGATAGAAAGACAATCTCGAAATTGTCACATCTAGCTGAGGACAAATTAACGCCAACTATCCACCCAACCATTTTTTGATCCATGAAAAATGCACCAACTTAATATCAAGTTAGCAAAGCATCCAAAAAAAGAAACAGAAAACATTGCACGATCAAATTAACGGCAAATTATTTAACCATAAACTAGTATGTAGGTATAAGAAATTGGTATCGCTTTTGGAGGGGGTGCTTTGCGAGATTAGCAAATTAGTTGAAACCTGGCTTAGCTTAGGTAAGCAATCTTTTTATTCTAGAAATATCTGACCATAGATTCCTTGACAGGTATTAAGTGTCATTGTAGTTAGCAACTTTGAGGAAACTCGGGTGAATTCTATTCTAATTCAATGGCATACATAAGTACCCACTCCACTGGATACTGTTTGGTATGAAAAATTCAAATTCTCTGTAATGGGTTGAAAAATTTCTGATAGTGATTAACACACGCGGAGAAAAATGTTGAGAAATTAATGGGCAGTCATGCGTACAAAGAAAATATAGAAAACATAGAAGATATAGAAAACGGAAACATGGAAATAAACTAGTATGCAGGACGTAGGTATAAGAAGTTTGTGTCACTTTTCGAGAAGGTGCTTTGCTAACTTCATATCAAACTACCAAAGCACCCAAAAAAACACTGAACCAAAAATTCGAAACTGTCACAACTAATTACTGACTAACTAACGAAAAAGTTGCCGTTTGCTAACTTGACACTCATAGCACTTTTTCAACTTCTGAATAATATACTAGGATTTAAATGAAGAACTTGCCAGATAAGAGTCCGGAATGGATGATGAAAACGAAACTTGTACTATACTCCTTCACAAAATATTTACACTCAAAGCCTTAAACAAGATTTGTAGATTTAGATTTTTGACTTCGAATGAACATTTCATTTTCAATTAAAATTAAAAACATTAATAAAATTAAAGAAATACATTTAAAGCAGAGTATGTCAAATTATTGTATTTATTAATGAAGCTTTAATTTAAAATTTTAATTTCTTTGTAAGTACAAAAGTTTTTTTTTATTATGTATCTTAAAATGTATTTACTTACTTTTGTTATTAGTAGAGTACTATTCAGTAACATCTGTTTTTTTTTTAATAACACCAATTATATAATTGGCTTATATCATTTTTATTGAAAAACAAAGCAGAGATCTGTGTTAATATAACAATATTTTTCAAGAACCCCTATATAAGTAAGACAAGTGCTCTTTTAATCACATCCCTCATTTATATCACAACAGCAACATAAACAAAAACTAAGAAAAGAAAAATTGATGAAAGCATCGTCACAATAAAAACAATATCAGCAACAAACAAAAAAAAAAAAACTTTTATCTTTTAGATAAAATCCTTATTAAAACAATACTAATTAGTGGGTATGGTTTTTGTTGCACCAATTAAATTAACTTATAAGGAAAATAACACACACACAACTCCTTTCTTTGGTTAAACGTGCAGTTTGCGCATACTTATGAGGTAGGAAATGTAAACATGATTAACCAAATATACAATTTGCAACTAAATTAGTCTATAATTAAACTACACTTATGTTTGATGCTGGTTGATTGATATATTTATACAAGGAAAGTTGGGTGTAACAAAAGCTAATAATATTCAGATTCCTATTTCATTTGTATCTTTATCTGTAAACACTGTCATATGTAGTATAGTTCCGCTTTTATTTCCAGAATTCATATACGTAATTTCGAAAATCACAAAATGTGGTAAACGAGTAGAAATGAACACGAATTGTCATTTCGTGGAAATTTTATTTAATTGACTTGAAATAATTTGCATGAATTCGGCGAATAACCACATTATTGATTGGTTTCATTGAACTTAAGATACATACATACGTGTAATTTCCTGTTGTTTAAAGACCACAATTTAAATTTTCTTTGCAAAGAAGATGGTACCAATTTTGTTGGTGATATAATTTAAATATAATTTATGTTTGTTATTTGAACTTTCTATAAAGGTATACATGTCAAACAGTGAGAGCACCCAAAAAAAAAATTAATTTAAGATTTGCAATTATTTTGGGAGCTTTTAGCAATTAACAATAAGACAGTCAAAAATTATTATTAAATTAAAAAGACGTCATTGATTTTTCAAATTTTGAAATTTTTGAAAATGGATAGAAACTTTTAAGACTATCCTACAACATAAAAGTCAAAAATTATCTAACTGTCAACTTTCCAAACTAACTCTACTGGCACATTTGGTACAGCAGAAGATTTGTGCAAGGTGTAACCGAATTAGGTACGTGATGTTCGTAAAGTAAGCATCACCATTTTTCTTGATCTGGCTTATGTCGTAAAAACTAAAAAAAAAATCGACAATTTGCAAATTTTACGAACGAGTTTATTGTTAGATTTTGGTATTACCAAAAGCACCAACATTTTCGATTTTCAAAAAAAAGTTGTGCTGCTTTGCTCCGTATATATTTAAAAAAAAAAAAACTGCAAATTATCAAATTTTGCGAATGAAATTGAAGCTAACCAATTTCTCACAAATTAAAATTGTGCTGTTTTGTGTTGCTATGCTCCGAAGAGATAAAAAAAATTGAATAATTGCAAGTTTTAGGGCCAAAAACTATCTGATTATTTTTTTTTTTAAGTTTTACATTTTACTTAAAAGCTCAATCGTGCTGTTTTGTGCTCAGTTTATGCTGCCATATGCCTAAAAGATAAGAACAAATTCGCATACGGCACATGGCAGAACAGGATGTGCACATTACAGCACAAACTTTTTTCAAAAATCGAAAATGGCTGTGCTGAGTTCACGCTATACAATACCGCATTATCTACAAAAATAAATAAAAAAGTTGAGACTATTGTGATTGGAAAAAATTACATATTGTTTGTTCTTTCGAGAACGAGTGAAATAGCATTTATAGATAAATGATAATTTTATTTTCGGCCATTCCAAAGTAACGGAGAAGACAATCGGACGCTTGTAGTGAGGTTTTTCTTGTTAAGAAATTAATATTTTTTATGAAACTAAGTAGTTTTTAAGAATTCTTCACAAAGTACACGACACATAAGTTTCACCAAAAAATTATGATATTCAGTAAGTTTATACAAAAAAAATAGATGGTAACGGGGAAGACACGTACGATTTAGAGATTTCCGACATTTGCCTAAAAGTTTAAAACTCTGCGCTGTCCATTAAGATATAAAGTTGATTTTTTCGCACACTTTCATAAAGCCAACATTTATCAAAAACCATCCTTGGTTTCCATCCAAGTTTCATTTAACTATCAGAAAAAAATATGGAAGATGGTAACGGAGAAGACTGCTTATGGTAACGGAGAAGACACGTACGATAAAAATTTCTTTTTTGTTTAATTATATTGTAATTTGTTTTTTTATTATTATTCTCATCAATTATAAAAGTGATCCAGGTATCTAATTGAAAAATGTGTATAAAATTTCATCTCAAATCGGTTAACGTTAAGTCGTGCTAGCGAGTATTTAAAAGTTGTCATACTACATACATGGGGTTTTCACAGTTTTTACTCAATATGTCAGCAAAATTGTTAAAGTCGATGGAAAATCTTTAAACTTGGCACATAAATTTAAAAAAAATGTTTTTAATAATTTTGTACAATACTAACCGCATTAAAAAATAAAATAAAATGTCATTGTTTTTGTGCATTTATTGCTATTTTTAATGGAGTAACTGTTATTTAAAAAAATAAAAAAAATATGTTTGTATACTCTTTATGGTACTTAGTATATGTGCCAAGTTTAAAGATTTTTAATAAACGTTTACACTTTTACCGGCACTTTGAGTGTATTCTGAATGAAAAATTTCAAGCGCTTGCTAGCACGTGTCAACGTCAACCGATTTCAATGAAATTTAACACATATTTTTGTTTGATTATCTGGATCCATTTAAAGCATGGGAATCAATGAATATCAGACCTTTAAAAAAAAAGTGCCTATGAGTAGTTGAAATTTGGATGAGAAAAGTGCAATTTTGTCTTCTCCGTTACCTTGTTTTAGACAGTTAGACATGACTCAAAAATTTAAAAAAATCCACGATAATCTTTGTTCAACTCTTGCTTTGTGTGCGGAATAATTTTACAAACACTAATATATCACAATTTATACCAACTTTTGTCATTTTTCGGTAACGGAGAAGACATGAAATGTTCAGTCATTTCGAAGCGTATTACTATTTTTACAGCACTCCTATCAAGAAAATAATTCCAAATCTCAGTAGTGTATTAAAAATACTTATAAAAACCTCGCCGCACATCGCCTTTTGCATTACCATTTATAGAGAACTGATAGCGGTAAAAATGCCGAAAATTGCGCAGGTATGGAAGATAAAGTTTGAGCTTTTTTGACCACTTGCCTATTTTATAACAACACGTAGAATTTCGTATCTACAGTTTTTTCGTTAACTCTTAGTATATATTATATACTCTAAATATTGGCATATATACATAAATATATTTTTTTCCTTAATTTGAAATTGAGTTCCTTGGTTTCGAATTTTTTGGAATGGCTGTTTTATACAATCTTATTTCACAGCTAAAACAAATAGTTTCGCGAGATATACACTAGTCAACAATATTAAAGGAACACATTTTTTTTCAATTTTTGTTAGCGTTTTTTGAAGAGCTGTATCTTTGTGACGAGTGGTCGTATTGAGTTGAAATAAAAAGCATTTTACAGCTTTATGTTTTTGTTTCGAGATTTGTTTGCAAACAAATTTTTTTGAAGTACCGTTATTGCGTTATTGCAAAAAATGAGACGAGACAGCTAAATTATTTTTTTTTATTTTTTTTGAAGGTCCTCATTTCTATGGATAATTTATTTTGAGTCAATTAAATGTCATGATCAGATACCTTGTTTATTCAGCTTCAATTCAGTTTTTTTGTTGTTGTCGTACAATTTTTTTTGATATGGTTTATCTGACTTTGAATGAAAAAAGATACTTTTAGCCTTTATTACCAATATCTCAGCAAGTAATGATGTTATAAAAATTTCAAAGACAGTTTTGGAAATTTGAAAAGCGTTTTACAAGATTTTTTTATGATTTTGTAGAAATTATTTTTTTTTACCGTTCACCGTTAGTTTAAAAAAGTACTAAAAACCGACGTTTTGTGGTCTTTTCGTAAATCTTTTTTTTTCGTTGCAAATATTGATTGCATGGCTTGCGTTGGTATGCAAATTTATAGACTTTTAAATCATCAATATTCTTGTAAATTTTCAAATTGATTCATCGAACCGTTTTTCCTCACCAAAACTTCAAAGTCTTACAGACCAGGTAAAGGAACAAATTGTGGTGTTCCTAAACAATGCGAAGTTGTCATCAAAACGACAAGAAAACCGCAATTCCAGTGGATTTTTTTCACAGTTTTGCATTAGTTAGATACTTTTTTGAATTGAAATGAAAAAAAAAATTACATTTTTCAAAAAAAAATAATTAAAAAAATCAAGTTTTTTTGTTTGAAAATTTTTTTAAATTAATTTTTTTTATTCTTTTGTTTAATTTACTTTTTATTTCATTTCAATTCAAAAAAGTATCTAACTAATGCAAAACTGTGAAAAAAATCCACTGGAATTGCAGTTTTCTTGTCGTTTTGATGACAACTTCGCATTGTTTAGGAACACCACAATTTGTTCCTTTACCTGGTCTGTAAGACTTTGAAGTTTTGGTGAGGAAAAACGGTTCGATGAATCAATTTGAAAATTTACAAGAATATTGATGATTTAAAAGTCTATAAATTTGCATACCAACGCAAGCCATGCAATCAATATTTGCAACGAAAAAAAAAGATTTACGAAAAGACCACAAAACGTCGGTTTTTAGTACTTTTTTAAACTAACGGTGAACGGTAAAAAAAAATAATTTCTACAAAATCATAAAAAAATCTTGTAAAACGCTTTTCAAATTTCCAAAACTGTCTTTGAAATTTTTATAACATCATTACTTGCTGAGATATTGGTAATAAAGGCTAAAAGTATCTTTTTTCATTCAAAGTCAGATAAACCATATCAAAAAAAATCGTACGACAACAACAAAAAAACTGAATTGAAGCTGAATAAACAAGGTATCTGATCATGACATTTAATTGACTCAAAAAAAATTATCCATAGAAATGAGGACCTTCAAAAAAAATAAAAAAAAATAATTTAGTTGTCTCGTCTCATTTTTTGCAATAACGCAATAACGGTACTTCAAAAAAATTTGTTTGCAAACAAATCTCGAAACAAAAAACATAAGGCTGTAAAATGCTTTTCATTTTAACTCAATACGACCACTCGTCACAAAGATACAGCTCTTCAAAAAACGCTAAGAAAAATTGAAAAAAAAATTTGTTCCTTTAATATTGTTGACTAGTGTAGAACAATTCACGTTTTCACATGAATTCAGCATCATGGCATGTCAAAAATCTGGATTTAATCTATCTTCATAGTACTCTTCCATATGTGAAAAACTTTAACTTCCCTCGAGAAAATTAATAACTTCCGTTCTACATCTACTAGGACAAAATCGCAATAGTGGCGCTTATAGAGAAAATAACCAGAATATTATTTTAAAAAAACTATTGATCGCTCCTCATCCTCGTAGCTCATGAATAAGAAGGTAATTGTTACTATAATATCATAAACAAAATGAATGGAAGCACTTGCTGTCAAAAGAAAATTAAAATTTTCGATTGCAAGTTTTTACACCATCGACATCCTTATAAAAATAAAATACTTTGCTTGCAAAAACAAGCTTTAAAGAAGTAGGTAGTTTGTAATGGCTTCCGTTGAATTTTCGATGCAAACTATTATTTTTCTTGCTCTAACCAAATAATTTTGGCAAGCCTTACACAAGCTATTTTTGGAAAATATTTTGAGAAATGCTAGACTTTCATAAATGAGCACTATGGAAATTTTATCGAAGCCAAGGCTTACCAAATTCTATAAATTAAACCTAATACAATTAAAATTGTTGATTGGGGTAGGTACTTCTTATAAGAACGCTATCAAAATAAAAAAAGATAAATATGTCGATTAATGTGTCGAAAACGGTTTGTTTTAAACAATTAAGAGAATTTAGTTCCATAAACTTAAAACTGAAGTAGAAAATGTTGCAGCTATTTCGAAATCTATCGGAAGTTACATTACCCATTTGAAAAGAAATCGCACTACAGATTTTAATCAAATATGACGCTTTGAAGAAGGCAACAAAGTGGGTTTCTTATTTTTTTGTTGATCTAGGACGGAAAATAAGGGCACCTGTCGCAGTAAAAAACTGGTTTCCATCAAACAAAATCATTTTTTTTCTCAAAATCCATCTTAAAGATTAAAAACAAAAATAGAAATTCCTTATAATAGATGTGGTGGAAGTGATTGATAAAATCTTTCCTGCGGCTTTTTTTGGTCACTGTGTTTTTGGCAATGAAACAAAAATGTTACATTTGCTTTCCCGACGTTTCGGCAGGCATTAACAATATTAAATCTTAAAACTTAATAACTTTTAAATTGTAAGTGTATTTCTTATTGTTTTAGTTGTTATTACACACTAAATTGTAACGAATGTATTTTTTGTCTCAATAAAGTTCCCCTGGAGAAGACAGCAACCCCTGCCGAAACGTCGGGAAAGCAAATGTAACATATTTAATTTATTGCCAAAAACACAGTGACCAAAAAAAAGCCGAAGGAAAGATTTTATCAATCACTTCCAACACATCTTTTATATTCCAATTTGGTCAATAATTCATCTTAAGAAATTCCTTATAACAAAGGCAAACCTACTTTTTTTATATGGTTTTTAGTGGTACCTCCCATCGAACCATTTTTTTTTTTCGAAAACTATGTTAAACACATTGATCAAGTTTTGAATGCAGTACCATTGAAAACTACATTGTACCTAACAATGCACACACTTACTTGTAGGTTCACGACCTTCACTTAACTGTGTGGCATGTGAAGCCGTCCTACGGCAAGTAAACTTCAATATACGCCCAGCTATGCACAGACAAAAAATGCGGTGCAGAGTGGTGTTCGATAGCATAAATCTATAAAATCAAAAGCAGTCAACCGGTTTGAATTGAAGTGATAAAGGATATCATAAGACATCATCAGAGAAAATTAATTTCTGCCCACTGACATGCCTACTTTTTAAAATAGGTCATCTAGGGGCGTTTTAACAATAATTTTAAACCCTATAAACAAACTTAATTTAGGAATTTTTTTAATTTCGGGGGTCTAATGATATAAACTCGGTGTTTTTGAAGGTTTGTAGGTATAAGCTAGTTCTTTTTTTTTTTTGTATTCGATACATGTTTGTTTAGTATAAGATAGTACTACGAGTCCGATCTGGGAAGACTAGGGAACAAAAGCTTTTTTTAATTTAACTTTTAATTTGACCTAAAAACAATTCGATAACAATTTCAAGAATTCGTTCATGCAAATTTGTTGAACTTAAGTTTTCTTTTATGTATTAATTTAACTAGAAAAATAGTCTCTAGGTCCCTAGTTAGGTTAATCATTTTTTTTTTTTAAATCACTGAAGTTTCTTCTATCAACTTTGAGTCCAACATTTCATATTTAGAAACTTATTTTATAAAAAAAAAGCCTGTTCCTTATGGTTTAACTATTACTTTATCAAACTGCATTGCAGAAACTTAAATAACCTAACATTCAAAAAATTATTTTCCGCTCCTAAACCACAGTGCAGCACTTGATTATGATGACCAAATGTAGTAAGAAATATACGAAACGTTTCCGCGCTATTTACATCATTTTTCTAGTGAATTTTACTATTTTCACAATTCGTGGGAGTGAATATCGATCCACAATCAATAACCACCATTTTGTTCTTATCAAAAGTGATTGCAACGACATTATTGGAAATCAAAAAAATGCGCGAAATTAAAAATGAAACTTCTTATTGCAAGACCCTATACCAAACCTTCTTGCCATATAGGACCTATTGTATCACAAGTTCAAATGTTCTCAGACCATATGCCGATAAAAGCGTTACTTTATTCGCAGGACATTTACACTAGCGTGAATTTAACATCTCACCGAAAACGTAGCTTAATGTACAGCTCACTACCACCACCTGTGAATTTCTATTCCCACGGCATAATATCTCTTATAAAAGATGACTTTTAATTGTGAAATCAATTTCATAAGCCAAAACATATTTATTACACCCATAAACACAAATATCATCCTTCTTCGCCCACAAATTCGTTCATTCAGTCTCGTTCC
Organism: Dasysyrphus tricinctus; assembly: GCA_963921185.1. Lineage (NCBI taxonomy): Eukaryota > Metazoa > Arthropoda > Insecta > Diptera > Syrphidae > Dasysyrphus > Dasysyrphus tricinctus. The sequence goes on from OY992531.1 coordinate 49,522,448, forward strand.
TGTTATAACTATATAAGACTAACATATACGATAGCAAAAGGACAATGGTACGCAAGGTACACCCCAAAGCATCAGCTCAAAGTCATTTAACCCAATTATACATTATAATACCAAAAGTCTCAAATTACTTCCCGCTAACATATTTTGAAGATTTTGAAAAGATGTATCCTTTCTTTATAGCCAACTTACCATCAACAAATAACAAAACCAACGAAGAAAGGCCAAAGACACACAGCTGTGCTCTGAAATAGCCACACACATAAACTAAAACAACAAAGTCAGGAAAAACCAAGAAACACTAGGCCGTAATGTATGTGTGTGTGTGTGTGTGGATACAAAAGGCAAACAAAAAAGACACTTCTTCAATGTTGCTGCAAGGATTTATTGAATATGTTCTTGGAGCCAATTACAAAGTTTGCGCGTTCCGTTGAATTTTTATCGCAAAACCACAGAGGCTTGCCTTCTTCTTCTTCCACACCATCATCATCATCGCTAGATGGGTGAGGTGGTAGAAAAGACGAAGGAAACAACCAAATAATGGATTCTATATGTGTTCTTGGACAGACTCTGACATTGGCGCTGCTGCCATGGTCTTCTCTCAATTGGGCACACAGAACCAACAACTTCGAGTTCAGACTTCAGAGCACCACAGCAAAAGAAATGATGGTCGAATGATATAAATTCCACTGACGGACAATGGCGGGATCCCTTTTGGATGTGTTGGCTGTTGGTCTTTGCTCTGACTAACTCGATGGCTAGTGCTGGTTCCATGGTTGGACTCACGGAACAAGATACCAAACCAAAGATTACAAGGAAAAAGTAGAAGAAGCCAAATCCGTGCACTTGTTCAATTTCAAATCAGGTGTTTGCAACGATGATGGTGGTGACGGTGAGTGACGGTGTTGTTGTGGCTGGCAATGGATCTGGCTTTTCTTTGGTTCTGGCTTTGGTTCTGGCTTTGGCTCTGACTTTGGCTCTGGCTTTGACTTTGAATCTGAATCTGGCCCATTTGGTATTGCTGTGACTGCTGTGATGCAGTTAGATCGATGGTGATGATGATTCTGATTTGACAGTACGGAATGATTCTAATAGATTCACTAAGAGTTGACGACTTTATATGAGTCATTTATAAATCTTTTGTTTGGATGTATAAAGTCGATATAGGACTTTCAAAGAGAAATCAATAATTAATTGTCTCAGCATCTTTTAAAAAACGAGTGATTCAGAGAATGTCAAATACCAATCTCAATAAACATATAAAATACAATACAATTTAATTGTTTCTTATTATTCATAACTTTTCTAAGGTTTTAATAAAGATTAGTTTTGATTTAAGTGTTTGAAGCACAAATCTGTTTCCGAATGAAATAGCCTGCTTATAAGGTGCATAAAATCACGTCGTTGTCGCCACCGTTTGGTGTAAACAACAATTGAAACAATTAACTAAACAAAATACGTGAAAACGTTGAGTATTTTTTTGCGAAGTTAATTTATTTTTTTACAAAATAACTTAATAACTTTCTTGGAAAAATTATTACATAAGTTAATTTACTTGACATAAGAAAAATTATAATAAATGATTGATGATCTAATTATTTTGTTGTAATTTAACTTTTGAATAACATTGAGATAAAAACAAAAATTTATTTTTTGTCACCTATTTTTGTAGTTAATTATTTTTGACGAAAGTTATAAGCCAGTGCAAATAAGGTCGTTTTTTATTTTGTTTGCAGTTTTACGTCAGTAAAATTACCTATAGGAAAGGGAACAGTAGTGGTGACAATATTATGTATGAGTTATTTTATGCAAATATATTTTCCATCTTCGGAAATTAGTCGAGTAAGTGGAAATTTTAGTGACTAATTACTTTTGACTGGTTTTTTATGTCACCTCTGTAGCTGTATAATTAATAGAATTTTAATATTGACATTTCCAATGAACTATGCAATTTTATCTTAAGGCCACAAACAAATATCACGGGTAAATAGCGTGTTCTTATATAACATCACACGGGTAGTAATAATCTCTGGATTGCGAGGCAGTTACTAAAAACAGAAACAACGTTTTTTGTGAATCAGTTTAATGAAATCCAAGACAAGAATCGTCTTCACGTTTAACAAATATTTAGCGGTATTACAATATTGAATCGGTCATTTCAAAAACCACTTAAGTCACACAATTAGACTTTTTCAGGAATCAATAAAAACAGTTTAGTTAAAAAATAAACTAGTTTTAAAGCACTTTTTTGGGCTCAATATACATAGTATTAGAGTTTTAAAGGATTGAAATATAAAAAAATATTCACAGTTTATCAATATTAATAATGAAAAAATTCTGAAAACCGTTCTTGACTAACGTTGTTTTAGCAAGAAACGGGTGACTTACGTTGTTTTAGCAAGAAACGGGGTCAGTAGTGTACAGTAATTTAAACAAAATCAAAGTTTTTTTTTTATTAGATATACTTAAATATTAACATACATATAAACATTTCAACATGTCACATGTTTTAATCTATCATGTTTCAATATATTTAACCCTTAGGCAAAACTAGATATTACTACTTCTACCATCTAGGAGTGCTTGCAAAAACCACTTAAGTCAATTGACTTACGTTGTTTTTGCATGGAACGTTTATTGTGAGATATTATTTGGACAGAAAGGAACGTTTGGACCGACATAATTTATTCTCAGAATATGCATCTACGTTTAAGGAAGCATTTACAGCAAAAAAAAGCATATTTGAAAAAAAATGTGACTTAAGTGGTTTTTGAAAAGACCGATTCAATTCCTTTTCTACATTAAAATCTGATTGAGAAGTATGAAATCTATTTTTTGCTTTCATTTAAGGGCAATCGAGGACAGAAAATTTCTTCATTTTAGGTTTACCTTGAGTTAAAAAAAATCCAAAGCCAATTCAAAAAAGAACAATTTTAAAGTAAATCTTGAGGTCAAAACAAAAAATTTAAAATAAATTTTAAAAAAATTAAAAAAAAAAGACAAAAATTAAAATGCACCTTACTTCTCTTACATATGCTCCAGACACTTAGAATTTTAAAAATTGGGGCATTTCACGAGAAGCGCACAACGAAAAAAGTGGGGAATCTTGAAATTCGTTCATCTTTGGGTTATCTATAGTTGATTTAATACTTAACACAAATGCAGAGGGATTTTTAATTTTGAGGCCTGCTACTGGAGTTATGGGATTGTAAGGTTTCGGCAAGCTACGAATTTATGTTTTTAAGAAAAATATTGATTAATTAAATGAAGTGATAGAATTTTGTTTAATAATGGAATTAGATGTTCTTTTCTGTTATGAAATCTTAGCCGAAAATCGTTTTTTTTTAGGATATAAACCGGAAGTTAACATTTCAGTTCAAATTTAAAGAAACTTATAGTCACTTTTTATATAGTTTTTTTTTATATTTAAAAATTTGACAAAGTGGGATCTCCATTCGTATTGAAAAGATACATTATTTTAAGTGCGTGGCTTTTATTCAAAAATCGATTTTTTGTATATGTAGGCCAAGAGTCGGGTACTTTTTTCTGCAATTATCTACTGAACTGATGTTCATGGTGTATTGGGACAAGGGCCAAGTTAGACCATGCGAATGAAAGCGATCATACACGAATGAAGCTTCGTACTTATCCTCACCGGTTTTAGTTATATTTTATCTGTTGTAGGAACAACCGCGCTCTAGTTTATGTTTTCTGGATATAAAAGTTAAAAATACAAGTTTGTTTCTGTTTGGGTTATTTTTGGCTAAAACGTAAGATTTTTACAACGCAGTACCTACAGTAATTTTGAGATTCCCGTTATTGAACTTTAGAGTTCCGTGTAAGAAATTGAACAGTTTGGGGTAAAATAAAATGTATATAAAGTGAACAGGACACATTTAGACTTAAAAGTATTCTTTTTGGCTTGCGAGAGCATAGGTGTCCTGCTAACTTCATATAAACTTAACAGGACAACTTTCTCAAAATTCCAGATAAACGATCCAAAAGAAGTTGGTTTTTGATAACTAATTAATAAAGAATTATAATAGAATAAGAAGAAAATTTGAAAAGGAATTCTGCTGTTTAAGTAGAGTGACTAAATATTTATAATTCAAGTTAAAAGTTCAAGTGAGCTCAACTCCATAATTGCGTTTCGCACAGGTATGATAGTTGAATTAAAAATATTGAGTCACTTCACTTAAATAGAAGAATTTCTTTTCAAATTTTCTTCATATTCTATTATTATAAAAAGCCTAAGCGCAGGCATTTGAAATCCTAAGTGTCTGAATTTAACCAAATTCCCTTAGAATAATAAAATTAACAGTATCTCCATGCTGTGATTTTTATATTAGTCGGTAAACATCGATACAAAATTGCATCTTAGAAGGGTACGACAGTCATCTAACTGATGAGCCCAACTATCGTACGTTGGCGAAACGCAATTATGGAGTTGAGCTCACTTGAACTTTTGACTTGAATTATTAATAAAGAATTAGTTATGCAAAAAACATATTTTTTTTTTGCGAAAGTTGCCTTGATAAGTTCATATGAAGTTAGCAGAACACCCATTTTTCGCAAACCAAAAATGCAATAAATTTGTTGCAAAAAGCAACACATATTTTTTTTTGCGTAACTAATTTGCAATTAGTTAATAACCAAGGAAGGTATACTTTTGTATCTGCATTTTCAAAAGTGCCCTGCTCACTTCATAAACATTAAAATAAAGCTTAAATGAACATTGTTTTCGTCTTCAGTTGGCCTTTATCAGGCATTAGTCCAACTTACCCATCCTTATTAGACCAACTTGTCCCACTAGCACGGGGACCACTTAATTGACTTGGTGCATTTGAAGCTATTTTCAATATTTCAATTTATCAATTTATTTAAGAAGCTGAAATTATATTCTTTATATAGATCGCAGTTTCATTGTTCTATTCTCATGGTTGAAGCTCTTTAGAGAACAGTCAATCTTTTTGCAAACACCGTTTGCTGTTAATACGACGCGTCGCGACGCTGCTTGAGACTATAATGACTCACCTTACATACCTATTTTAAAAAACTCAAATGAACTTCCTTCAAATTTTACAATTAAAGATTTTGCAAAGATCTCGACATACGCAACTCTACTGACCCTGGAAGTATTCCTCCCATTTTTCATTCATACATTGTTTTGGAAAAAGTATACAAATTTTGCTATTGATATTTAGAAAGCGTTTGATATAGTTTGGTATGAAGCTCTCTTATCCTAAATTTTAGCATTTGGTATAGATGAATCTTTTGATCGTTGTATTAGAAATTATACCTCGGAGCGTGCTCTACTTTTACATCCTCTCGCTATTTCTAAAAAGCTCGAATCGTTTTTGAACATTTTTAATATTATGTCAAAAAGCTTACTGGAATAGGTTAGGTTACAAAATGGCTTAACATACGGTAATACTAGGAAAAGGTATTTACAGAAAAAATGCAAACCGTGGATTGTTCCGAATTGACTACTACAGTCAGTTTGCTTGTAAATAAGTACTTGATTCGTTCAAATTAAACTTATTCAAACTAACGAATATCTAGTTATTAAAGTAACGATATGTTCCAACTTTAGTCACCAAACAATATAAAAAAAAACTATTTGCGAAAATATTCGTAAATTATCGCTACTATTTTTAGGTTTTTATTGCAGTCATAAAACACTAAACGTTTTTTTTCTTCATGACTCGTTGTGAATTTGAATTTTCAACTTATTTATACGAAACTTATACAAATAATCTATTAGCTTATTCCGGTAAGCAGCGATATTTCGAAATCTATTTATGTTTACTTATTTTACAAAGCCTAAGAATAATAAAGATAAAAGCATGTGTTAACAAAGTTTTTTTTGCGATAAGATAGCCGCGAGGGCATTTTATTATTATTATACGCAGCAAAAAAAAAAAACAACGGACACCATTTTAATTGCGGCACGCGTTTATCTGGAAATAACAAAGTTAATAGAATTTAATCAAGATATTCTTTTCTTATTTTCGTAAACAACTTAACGGGTTAATGGTCTTCACAATCAATCCTTGCTAACTATATTTATCTGTTTCAGGAAGCTAGGTTTGCTTGAAGAATATCAAATTTAATTTTTGAAAAAACTACATATTTGCAATGTCAAATTATTTCATAATATCCACTATAGCCTCATACTAATATACAAACCCACTCAAAAGCAAAAAAAAACTTTTAAACCTTGATGTAGAACTAGAAAATTCTTCCGTTATCTTTTATCATACAAATCCAAATCATATCATATATCACGTAAACTCAAATGTGTATGCCTGTCCTTAGAAAACCGTAAGATTAAAAGATAAGAAGGTTAAGATCATAAAACTAACTGAATGCCATTTAACCCTAAGGTTTATGTACTCAACTCAAATCAACCAAGTTCCGTTTTACACCATCAGGCTTCTGATAATGTAACACATAAAAACAAACACAAAAACTGCACAACACATTGCGTTATCAAGAATCTTCAACCTTCGGCTTAAAGCTATACCTATCGATGCGCAAAACAATGTCCAGCATAGTTAATCAGTTTTTAGTTAGTCAGCCTGAGAGCTAAAGACTATCAAAAAAAAAAACAACAATAAAATTAGCCTCCCCTTTGCACTTCTATTGGCATGACAGTACTTTTATTGCTTCTTATGCTCAGAATAAGCTATATAACCACCTCATACATCGACCGCACGTCCGAATTGCCACTCAATTGGCAATAAAACCAACGAGCTAAACAGAAAACACCTAATTAAGATGCTCTCCAGCTGCCCATTGGAAATGTTTGTGCGCGGCACGGCAAGCGCAATATTACTTCCTTCCTATAATATTGTTTTGAATTTTTCGTATTAAATTTTCCGCTGCCTTGAGGTCGCCAGTGAGACTAGTAAAGCACAAAACACCACCTTAAACTTAGCCACACCTTCCTCATCATCCACACAGCGCATTGGACTTTCAAGTGCTCTCCCACAACTATTTACCTTTATATCGACTTTGTGGCTATATCGCGTGTCCTCTAAAAGTGCGTTCTTGTTATCAACCCCTCCAAATGGATATTTTAACAAACAAAAAGTCCCGATACAATGTTAGAACAGACAAAGCGGCTATAGGCTATAGGTATAATTATGAGGGAAACAGCATTCGAAGTTCCGATTAATATCAACCTCGTTGCTTGGAATGAATCGATAAATAGACCCAACGGGCTAATGACATTAAAAGGGTAAACCAATGGAGCAACCCTGAAGGAGCAGTCTCCATCACTGTATGTATCGTGTTAAACACAGAGAACACTCCTTGTAGCCTCCTCCATTTGAATATTTTAGTTTTGTCACTTTGACAGTTCGGTGACATATCGTTTGGTAAATCAACAAAATCTTACATTGGCATTTTGAGTTCATATTATATTGAACGTTCGGAAGCGAAAAAAAAAATGCCAAATTATTTAAATTACTTACCAACTTGAAGCTTCAATTTGAGAATATTATCAACAAAAAAAACAGAAACGATGAAAACAAACAGCGAGGTATGACAAAAATGGTAAAATTAATAATCTGGTGGTAATGCTCATGAATCTTAGGTATACGACCTTCAAAAGTCAATGAACTCTTGTTAGTTGGCAAGTCGGTCGCTGGCTGGCTTTGCGTGGTGATGTGTTTTCTTTGCTAAGTTCGATGTTCTTTTCCTTTTCTCCAAGCCACCTCGAAGTGGTTGTTCAGTATGCATTCTGCATTAGGAAGGAACTAGTATTTGTTTTTATTATAAATTCTCACACGCAACAAATTTATTAAACAGTATGGAACAACGATAAAGGTTTACTTGGAATTTAAGAACACATTTAGAAAAAAAAATACTTTTAATCAGCTTCTCCAAAGAGAATGGGCAAAAATGTATGGGAGGTGATCCCATACTCAACACGAATGTGTCATACGAACGTGTCGTTGAGGGGTTCGAGAGATATTCGGCCTCAAAACACCGAAAAGAACAAAAATGCAATTCAGTATTTGGACATTTGTATTCCTACTGAACATCTCAATGTGCCGTATATCGTTGGAAAGATTATTGCATGTACTTCATTTTGTTACATAGCCGTTAAGTTGTAGACCATGGGGTTCGAGAGATATTCAGCTTCCACACACCGAAAAGAACAGTTTGCCATTTTTAATGTCTAATATCTCTCGATCTACCTACAATTAAGCGGCTATTTAACAAAATGAAGAACATGCAATAACCTTTTCAACGATGTACAACACATTGATATTCGGTAGGAAGACAAGCACGAAATAAGGAATTGCATTATTGTTCTTTGCGCTATTTTGAAGCCGAATTACTCACAAATTAGTCGAGCTTTATAGTGAAATAATGTCCTCGCGATAAACCTTTTCAGTTGGACCACTTTGCCTATTCTCCTTTTTAACACAACGGTAAAACATTTTTAAAATTATGGTTTAAAAAAAAAGTAATACCCATTGTGGATACGAAGATAATACAAAATGTTGGCATTGAAATTGCGTTTACTAATGGTTTCTTTTTGAAAATTTTTGCTGCATACTTCCCAGGTGGCCCTACTTCGGCTCAAAAAAGATTTGATTTGAGCAATGATTTACGAAAGTTAGTAAGTCTTAACGATGATTATTTGATTGGAGGTGATTTTAACTGTAGGCACCGAAATTGGGGTTGTCTGAGAGCTAACACTTGGGGAAATATTTTTTCGAATTTGAATGCACGACATTCTTTTGATATTCTGTTTCCACCTCACCCAACTTACTTTCCTGCGAATAATAGGGCAAATCCGTCAACTCTAGATATATTCCTAACTAACATTCCGGGCCTTTTAAGTGAACCTGTATCAGTTAGTGAATTGAGCTCTGACCACTTACCTGTGGTCATTAGTACTTTAATATCTCCTCTTAATAGAACTAAAGAATTTTTTGATTTTAAAAACGCTAAATGGCCTAGGTTTAAAAGAAATTTAAAAACATAGTTGGTAAATCTTTCTGAAAATCTAACTTCTAACGTAGACCAACTAAAGATTGATCAAACAATTGCATCCTTAACATCAGCCATCATTGAAAGTGTCGATCAGTCTGTACCGAAAAGAACAATCAATCTTAACAGCGCAAACGTCTTGCCACCGAATTTAATACAACTTATAAAAGTGAGAAATAGTTACAGAACTAGGTGGATAAGAACAAGAAATAATTTCTATCTAACTGAAATGAATATTCTAAATGCCTTAATAAAAGAAGGAATAGCTAATTTCAGAAATAGGACTTGGAATCAAAAATTGTTAGGGATGAATAAAGCAAGCAAACCATTTTGGAATATTGTTAAAGTTATAAAAAAACCTTACTCTCATATTCCTGCCTTGAAGGTAGGAAGTCATCTAGTGATGTCAGGACCTGAAAAGGCAGATGCTTTAGCATCCACTTTTTATGAAGTCCAGTTGTTAGCCAGTAGTACCTCTATTAGTAATAGTTTAGAACCAGTTGTTTCTCATTCCATCAACATAATTAAGTCGAGTGAAATGAACTTGGAGCAATCATATACCATACCATTGAAGACATTAACGAAGTTCTAAATTCACTTAATCCAAGAAAGTCTGTGGGCTTTGACAATATAAAAAATCTTTATTTAAAGCATCTGCCAAAATTGGGCATTAAATTACTATAAGCAGTTTTTAATTCTTGCCTTAGTTTGGGACATTTGCCAAATGAATGGAAAATAGCTAAGGTAATTCCCATTTTGAAACCTGGAAAGCTTGCTAACATGCCTTCTAACTACAGACCCATAAGTTTGCTAAGTTCGCTTAGCAAATGCTTTGAAAAGGTGATTAAAAAAAAACTTATAGAACACATTGAATCAAACAATATTTTGCCTGCTGAGCAGTTTGGGTTCCGGAAATTTCATAGCACTGTCCACCAAGTACACCGAATAACAAAACATATAAAGAGCAATTTTAACGTAGGAAAGAGCACAGGCATGGTTTAACTGGACGTGGAAAAAGCTTTTGACTCTGTTTGGCATGAAGGACTTCTTCATAAGCTGTTAATTCTTAATTTTCCAATGTACCTAACTAAAATTATACAATCGTTTCTGTCTTCAAGAAAATGTTTAGTGTCTGTCAACAATTGTCTTTCTCAAATATTTGTTTGTGTTGCAGGGGTCCCCCAGGGCTCAGTTCTTGGTCCAATTCTCTATAATGTATTTACATCAGATTTTGCAAGACTTCAAAACGTTGAAACAGCTATTTTTTCTGACGATACATGTTTATATTCTACAGATTCTATTGGTTACACTATCGGAACTAACTTACAATCTGCTTTGAATATAACACAAAGCTATTTTAGTGATTGGAAGATTAAGATAAATGCTTCTAAGACTCAGGCTGTCTTTTTTACCCGAAAAAGGCATCCCTGTTCCTTACCAAGCAATAGACTCTTAATCAATGGTATTGGAACTGATTGGAACTCAAGTGCAAAATATCTTGGGGTCCACCTGGATAAGAGATTGACGTTTGGGACACACGTTCAAGAAATCATAAAAAAGATTAACATAACGATCAAAATTCTCTATCCCTTCATAAATAGGAAATCGAAATTGAGTACTGATAACAAATTACTAATTTATAAAGCTATTTTTCAGGCAATAATGTTTTATGGGTCACCTGCTTGGGGTAAATGTGCAAAGAGTCATTTACGTAGACTGCAAATTTCACAAAATAAACTTCTGAAAATGATGTTAAATCTTCCATGGCACTTTTCCACAAGTGACCTTCACACTTTAACAAACATTGAAATGGTTTCGAACAGAATTTTAAAATTAAGCGAACGATATAACTATTCCTGTATATCATCGGACAACTCCCTTATTTCAAATCTAGCTTCTTAAACTTAATAAATTTAAGTTGAATTATGTGTATAAAATGTATCTATGTATATTTGTTTTTAATTTATTTGCCAAAGACTGATCTATGTTCATTTGTACTTTTTATTTATTTAATTATTGATTTGCTTACTTAATTTATTTATTTATATGTATATGTATTTATTTATTTATTGTGTTTGTATAAATCTATTTATCAGTCTTTATTTACTTATTTTTTTATATGTATTAATTTATTTATTTATATATGTATTTATTTATGTATTTGTTTATTTATTTATTTATTAATTTATTAATTTATTTATTTATTTATTTTTGTATTTAATTGTTAAATTATTAATTTATTTATTTATTTTTTTATATTTAGGTATTTAATTGTTCATTTATTTATTTATTTATTCGTTTTTTTTCTATACTCATTTATTTATTTAAATAGTTTTGATGTTGTTTGTTAGTACACATATCTATTTTTTCTGTTGATTCAATAATTTATTTACTATTTATTTCATTATTTATTTATTTATTTATTTATTTATTTATTTTTACTTTACAACTACAATGTAAAAGCAATTTTAAACAGGGGTTTGTTCGTTTTCATGTTAAGGCCGCCCCTTCTCTCAGATCTTTTTGTAAGCAGCAACCTGCTTTCTTTTTTTGTCTATATTAAACGAAGGTTTTTAACAGTAGCTTTTCCTTCAAATGTATTTTTTAAAGCTTTTTCTATTTTTTTGATTAAACAATTATATAACTTGGCAGTAGTAAGGTAGGATATATACCAATCTCTGTAAATTGTGCAATATAGTTTATAAGATTTAGTAATGTAACATTTTGGCTACAATAAACAAATAATAATAATAAAAAGATTATAAAAAAAAAAGAACGGCCCAAATTTAGGGAACTTTTTAGGAAATGCTAAAAACGTTGAAATAAAGCTCCCCACTTAAAATTCAGCTTTGTCGGAATTTTTTCGAAGTGAAAGTCTAACTTTTCTGGGCTACGATTGTTCGAAAAACTCGTTTTTGCCAATTCATGTTTGAGGTTATACCATAACATAGCTACGAATTAATTGTTCTCTCCAATTTGAGATTTAGGTGATTTTCCCTCTTGCCACGCTGTGTTGTAATCAATTTTATTTTAAAACCTCCGCAAACACCTAAAATATTAATTTTGTTAAAAATCCGCAAAATATGTAATTTGTCCCTTTTTAAATTCTTATTGGTGTTTTTTTTTTTTGGTATGCAAAGCTGTAGTTTTTTTTTTTTTTTAATAAATATAGTAAATAAATAAATAATAGTTAATCACGATAAAAAGAGTTTCAAATTAGTTAACTGCCTTAAAATTAAAAATTTTAAAATTATAACTATGTATACTTATACTAGATATCCTACCTAAGCTGTTCCAAATTTTGCGCCATTTACACTCAGTCAAAATTTAAGTAGGTAACCAATTTATTCAATGAAACCATTATTATCACTACATAAGCACTTTCAATTTTAGTGACCTATAAAAGCTTCTATTTTTATCGGAGCAATTATTTTGAAACTGTCCAAATGAACAAACCATTAATTTTCAATGCCAAAATATAGCTGACTTGGCTAGATTTTTGGCTCTTTAAAAATGTGCAGTAAAAGTCATTTGCCATAAGATTTATCCCATCGTCAAGACCCGCATCGATTTTAATATTCAATCTATGTCTATGATGTGGTTGGTCTTTAGAAGTGGGTCATCGGTGTATTACACAAAAAAAAACATGGTTTATCTTCCAACTTATATATGTAGGTATAAATTTATTTGATGAAGTTTTCCTCCTAAATTTGGCAAAGATTCAAATAAAATCAATTTCCCTTTTTATGAAGTTTGTAGGTACGTATCTAATACTGCGTTTTCATTAGGCCAAATGAGGTAATTTCGTTGAAAATTTCCAAATGCGATACGAAATCATCTCATTTCCCATACAAATTCACATTTCGAAATGAGATAATTTCAACCTAATTTGCACGAAATTAGGTTGGAAATTCAGTCAAAACCTAACGAACACACCCAATTTGCCACAGTTTGAAGAGCTCTGAATTGGTTTTGTATGAAAATGTCAAAGCGCAATGGAAGGAGACAAAAGAAAACAACAACAAAAATCGATTAACAGCCAGTTGAAATTCAAAAATGAAATGAGCTGTCAAACGAAATTACCAAACTACAAATGAAAACACTTTTCCTGTGATTTGCGAAATTACCTCATTTGGGCTCTAATGAAAACGTAGTATAAATCTTTTGTGTCTGCCTGCTTCGTGTAATCATTTTTTTTTTTTTTTCAATATTTTTAAACCTTACCGAACTGTTATACCGACAACAATAGGAGCAAAGAGACTAGGTCACTAATTAAACATGGCATACTTTTAGGCGATGTATGAGATAGCAAATACAACAACCTCATATTCAGACTGTAGGAAATTTTGCGATGAATTTTTAGATAAAAAAAGGGATTTTTTTTTGAAGGTAGTATACTTACGGTTCAGCTTCTATTGACTTCAATTTGGCAACATAATTTGATGGGATGTATCCTTCTTGTCGGGTCTTCTTGCTACGCGCCAACCACCAGTCACCCTAAAAAAAAAAAATATTAAATTTAGTAATTCAATTTAATTTATGTCATAAATTATTATGGAATATTTGGTTTTAGTGAGCATTTCGTAATTTATAAGAACTGGCGGGTCTTTTTAACATGATGAAAATCTTATGGGTTCCAAAATTAAAAGGTGTTAAATTTGAAAGTATTATTATTATTAAAGCAGTAAAATCTTGGGTAAACAACAACAAAACCAAGAAATAGTCGATAAATAAGCCAACAATAAAGTAGTTTTGTTATTGTTTACCTAGGGGAATTTAACTAGCTATGCATTTCCCAATAATGGAAACAATAAAACACGCCTAAGCAAAATAATTTCAATGGGAGGTTTGTTTCAAATTTTACTGCTTCAAGAAGTTTGACATTTCTTGAATAAAACGCGCCAAGAATATAAAATTTGACGAAAATAAAAAAAAAAAATACACATCTCTGAGGTGCAATTTCCAGTTACTTCAAAAGATTGATATTTCAAAATAACATTTAACATTACTAAAAAAAAAATACCTAATTTAAATTTACAAATAAAACCCGTTAAGAATAACATGAACTTTCTATATAAAGAAAGAATTAATTCCTTACTAAGTAGAACATCAGAGTGTAAGAATAAAAAATATTTGTATTTTTTATTAAGTCAGATGCATACTTAATATAAAGAATAAATTAACTAAGCTATTCCAACTTAAATTTGCTAATTAGTTTTAAAAAACTTGATAAGGAGAGACAAGATAATTTATTAAATTTTATGCGAATAAAAAACTTGGCAAACAAATCTTATTCTTTAAGGAATCTCAAATAAAATGTCCTACTAATACAATAAATTAGTTGGTCAAAAATAAATACAACTGAATGCAGTTAAAAACAAAAAAATGTTATTAAATTAACTGCGATTGTAGAAGAACAAGTAAGTGTTTTTGCAAAAAAAAAAAAAAACTACTATAACCTGATCGAAAGCTTAGCTCATGACTATAGTTAGGATATCGTATTTATAAACTTATATTTAACCTATTTAATAAACAAATATAAATGCACATTAAAATTAAATTATAAAATGTGAGTTCATCAATATTGATATCTTTTTTTCATGGCTGTAAGCCAAGAACTCTACGAAAAGGCTATTAAAATAAGAACTTAGCATTTAAGTGTCAGGAGCTCATTCATATCAATTTTAAAAGTTTTTGAGTAACTCCTGAAAGAAATTCATTGAATTTTTATATAGAAAAATAACTTCATATTTTTAAAAAAAAATCACAGTTTCCGCTTAGAATGTAATCACAGCTTAACTGTAATTTACACAGACTTTCACTGCCTTGGTATTAAATATTTTTGGATTTTTTTTAGTTTAAAAACATTTTTTATAATAAATTGCTTTGAAATTTGAATAAATAAACAGATTTCTGGCTTAAAAAATATCGAGAGCATATACAATATTCAATCAATTTGATGAAGAAAAGTTAGTCAATAGATAGCCCAGGCAAAATGTACTTTCACTGTGGAATAAATTCAAGTGAAGGGTATTAGTAGTCTACAATAAACAGCAAAAAGACAAAAATAATGCTCACAGGCCGCTCCACACAGCAGCGTATTATTCTGCAGCAGACGCCAGTTGAAGTAGTGGAACAGTTTAACTACCTTGGCAGCCTTTTTTCTGCAAACGGTGGTACGGATCTGGACGCTGAAAGTATCTAGAATAAATAAAGCTCGTGCTGCCTTCAGTACTCTGTCCCCAATTTGGAAATCCAGTCAAATCTCCTTACGCACTAAGTTATTGAGATTCTTCGAATCCAATGTCAAATCTGTGCTGTTATATGCTTGTGAAACCTGGAAAGTCACGTCTACCATTTAGAAGAAATTGCTGGCTTTTGTTAATCGCTGTCTTCGCCACATCCTAAAGATTCGCTGGCCACAAATAATATCAAATGAGAAATTGTGGCGCAGAACAAGTCAAGAGCGGCTGGACGTCGCCATAAGAAAGCGTAAATGGCGTTGGATTGGTCACACACGGAGGAAACCAAAATTGCAAAGTAGTCCTTAGAATGGAAACTTAAGGGTGCACGGCCAGCGGGTTGGAAGACCAAGAACAACATGGAAATCAACTGTCTTAGCGGAAGCAGAATCCCAAAGAAAGACGTGGCCTTAGCTAAAGTACCTTGCAGCAGACCGTGAAGGATGGAGACATTTTGTTGACGCCCTATACCCCAGCTGGGGTTACAGGACACGATGATGAAGGACTTCAAAAATTGGACGGAGCCTATTCTTGAAATGAATTGAGCCTTACAGCAAGCTCCTAGCAAAGTTCGTTATGGAGATAGAAAAGTTAGCAGGGCACTCGATTGAAACCTTATTTGGTGAACTGCAAAATCGGTAAAAGAAATGCAAAAACAAAATGCACAGAAGAATTCAAATTCCAGTCGAGGTCCCATTTGCGTAGGTGAAAGTTACCCTGTAACTTCAAAGACGTCCAAAAAAGCCTTCTAAAAATCGATTAATTGCACACTTGTTCAATACTTGTCTAATCAGTCGTTTGAAGAATCTTACTTCGCTGGGACGGAGCTGCGATTTGACTACATAGGACTTCTATTTATGGAGTGCTCTGCAAACAATTCACAGACTATTCAGAGACGAAAAAGAATAATATCGGTTGAGTACGAAATCTTACACATTGAAATCTCGCATTACGAAAACTCGCAGTTACAAAATCTGTCTTTTCATAATCTTGTTATTTAACAATCTCGCAATTACAAAATCCAGCAAACTAAAATCTCGCAAAAATTTAATTGAATCTAATTGAATTTAATTGAATCTAATTGAATTTAATTGAATCTAATTGAATTTAATTGAATCTCGAAAATTGAAATTTGAATGTGCAACTTTTGTATTCAAAAAATTTAGTTGTTGTAGTGCAACTAAGTTTTGCGATATTTCCTAATTTCTGCAAAATAAATTTGCAGGATTAATATTTTTCAGTTCGAAACTGTGAGCGATTTTACAGTCAGATTTGCATTTGCGAAATTTTTGATTGTTGAAAGCAAAATTTTGTAATTACGAGATTATGAAAATCAGGATTAGGTATTAATTTGCGAGATTTAATTTTTCGAGTATTTTGTTTTTAAATGTGAGCTTTCATTATTCTATAAAAACTATAAAAAAAAAACTTCAGTTAATCCGAAGGTTTATTTTTTTCTCTAATAAAGCAACAATCGTTGAAAAATATTGAACAACGTTTTTTTCATGGCTTATTTTAAAAAGATAACAACAGATGCAAAATGCTATCTTATGGCAAACACAAAAATCCGAAAATGCTTTTTAATTGCTCCCAAATTTTTCAAAAAAAAATTGTTTGGGTTTTGAACAAACGAAAAACAACTTTTTATGGAAACTAAATACGTATTGCTAAAATTCTTTGTCGATTAATCGATTTTTTTTAATAGGTATTTATTAAAGATTTTAAAGAACAATAACTGTTCTTAGAACCAAAAATATGGGTACGTTACTATTATACAACACTTATAAAGCTGAATAATTTGAAAACGGATCGTACAATTTAAATAAAAAATTTGCCTATGTGTTTTTATTCGTACCTACCATAAAATAGGAAATATATCAAATTTTTCAAAAAGTTGTCCGTAACAGCTCATATGTACATATATAAAGAATGGTATTTTTGATCTTCGACTTTACGTTAGGTGCATTTTTTGGGCTTCCTTAAATTACGCGATGCGATAGGAAATTTCGAAAAAATTGTTTTGAAAATAAAAGGGACCAAAATTAAATAGAAATAAAATGCACGAATGGATCGCACGTACTTGCTCTTATGTTCAATATGTGTGGGACTTAAGAACTTTAAAAAATATTAAAGTAATTATTGAAAAAGTATAAAAAGCATTTAATGGTTCTTTTAATTGTATAAACAGTCTGATAAATAACTTAGAGCTCAAAAAGAAGTATGCTATTTGATTACTTGAAAAAATATGAATATATGGAAGACAAAAATTTAAAATCGTTGGAGCCGTTTTTTTAAAAATTAATTTTGTATATATACCTACATATGTAGGTATAAAATGTTTGTAACATTTTTCAAAAAAAAAATTTGGTATTCCAATTTTGAGTACCTATATATTAATACTCATACAATTAAAACTGAAATTTCAAAACAATTCATCAACCCGTTTTTGAAATATTGAATTTTCAAAACAAAATTTTGAATCTTTTTTTAAAAATCCAACATTAATTTTTTCAAAAATTTTGGTAGGCAGTATTATTTATATTATAACAAAGCTTTTGTGCAAAAAATTTTATTGAAATCGGATAAGCGGTTAATGAGAAAACCAAAAATCAAAAAAACCGTTATATGGCAGGTACCGTTAATAGGTAAATGTTTTTGGTGATTATTTTTATTAAAAAATGGTACATCATATCTACAATAATACACTGTTTTTTTTTTTATCAAAATCGTTGGAGCCGTTTTTGAGATAAATAAGCTTTTCCTTAACGGTTGTATGGCAAGTACCGTTATTTTTTGAGCTAAAAAAAAAAGATTCAATTTCTCCTCTGGATAGTTACAAAAAAAACTTTAAGTTCAAAATTTGAAGAAAATCGCAGTTTAGGCTGTAGTTTGAGGTACGGACAGACAGAATTGTGCAACCCACTTTTTTCGTGTTCTCTATCATCGTAATGTCATGTTTGATTGTTATCTCGAATTTTTTTTTTGCACGAATTCAAAACTTGCCCTATAGTACCTATGTACATATATCGCAAGTAAAAACTGTCAAAAAAATACGTTGAAACAGCTTTTATTAAGAAAAAAAGCCAAAAAGCTTAATTTTTGGCGTTTTTTTTTTCAAAAAAAAAAATTGGGCGTTTTTTCATTATTCTTAAAGACCTATATTTCGAAAAAAAACAAACCATCCAACATTTTGGAAATTGTTAATTTTAAGAAAATTGGTGTACAGAGGGTGTTTCTGAATCTTTGGTTGGAATTAGATTTAAAAAAAAAGGAATAAACAGAAAAGGAAAAAAAAGCTTAAAACAGTCAACAATTTAGCAGATTTTTTATTCACAAGGTGTACTTGAATTTTTTAAATGAAATGCATGACAACAGTGGATGCATACAACCTACGAACCAATTTTTAAAATATTCTCAGCAAGTATCGAAGCAATACGTCGACTTAGAGTGAAAAGCGGCTAACTCCACATTTTTTTATTATTATAGACCACTTCACAAATAGCTAAAAAATACAAAAATCTATCAAATCTTTTCAATTTTACTGAATTTCGCAATAACGAGTATTGAAAAATACTTAATGTAATTTTGGTTTTATTCAAATAATGCAAGCACTTCTATTTACATAATTGTTTGTAAAAAAAAGCAAAATAGGAGTTAACTGCTTTTCACTCAAAGCCGACGAATATATTTTTTCATTTTGTGCAGGGTGTCGGTATATCTTATAGTCTGTTTCAAAAATATATTTTAGGTATGTGAAACAGAACAACAAGAATTTGAACAGCAAATCAAAGTCTCGTGTGTCAAATTACAAGAAAACTAGTTTTTGTCCATTAGGTACCTAGCTCAAAAAAGGCGTTGAAATGGGAGGAAAATTTCATGGCATAGAAGGCGTCCCAAATTGACCACCTGAAAGGCCATACGATCTATATAAAAGTTCAGCCAGTTTCAGTAATTGGTCAGCTACAGATTCTTTTTTACGATTAAAAAAAAAAAAATCAAGGTTTTCGTTTATGACCTTGAAAAAAAAACTTAAAAAAAATCGTATAAAAGAATCTATAGCTGACCAATTACTGAAACTGGCTGACCTTTTATAAACCTATGTAGATCTTTCAGGTGGTATTAAATTTTTGCTAATTTCCCATAAATGAGGTGCCAAAAATCGTTTTGACCTTGAAGTTTTTTTAAATTCATTAAATATTCCTAAAAAAAATCTATGGCTGACCAATTACTGAAAATAGCTGACCTTTTACAACCGTGAAGAGGCCTTTTAAATTGCATACTTTTTTTTTAATGACCCAAATGAGGTGCCAAAATTTTTTTGTGACCTTGAAAAGAACTTCAAAATTTCATAGAAAAAAATCTATGGCTGACCAATCACTGAAAATAGTTGACCTTTTATCACGAACTAGAAATCTTTCGGATGGTATAATTTTTTGGCAAATTTCCCTTAAATGAGGTGCCAAAAATCGCTCGTGATATTAACCGACCTTGAGAAAGTTTAAGCCTTGATTAAACGCTATCTAGGGCTGACCAATTTCTGGGACCAGTTGACCTTTTCTGACCAATTAGGTTGCATTTTTTTATCAAATTTCCCGCATATGAGGTGCCAAAGGTCCAGAGCCGCATAAATCCGTTAAAATTTGAATTTTGCAAAACTAAAATAATATTTTTGATTTTGTATAAGAATACGAAACACTGTGCGTTTGCCAGAATCAACCACTGAAATTCTCAGTTTACATAATAATTTGCAATATCTTAGTTTTATACCAATTTTTGTTTTATATTTATCTAGGTAACTAGTTTAGTGGTAAGTAAATGAAGCTTGCACAACTTAGCATTAAATGATTGATTGTAAAATAAAATGCAATGCAATTCAAAACAAAACAAAACAAAAGTTACTTTTAAAACTCATAACCACAAAAATACTAGCTTCAGGATAACAACAATGTACGTTTCACATTTACTCATGTGTGTAGTGATTAATATACATATTATTATTATTATAAATTTTTGTATTTTTTTTTTTGTTAGATGTTCAGTCACAGTCTTATGAGTTTTTGACTTGAAATTAAAGTGTTATCTCCTGTTTTTATTTCACTACCGGTTTAAGTTCTTCAGCGCGTGTTAGATTACAAATATTCATTAAAAGAAAAATAAACCTAATAAGTAAGCCCGGTAATAATATTGTATTTCACGAATTCAACGAGTATATACATTTTGCAGCTGCAACAGGTTTGTATACAATGAGTTTTTACTTTTTTTAAATTTTTTTTTTTATCTTTGCTTGACTAATATGTATTAAACTTTAATGAACTTTTTGAGTTTTTAATTTTAACGGGAATTGGTTGTTCTTAGAAATTTGGTAACATTTATATGGAACTTATTTTTATTAGAAAAATGTTTAACTTTTATTTAAAGAACCGAATTATTGTTATATAAAAATCACTTGAAAAACCTTTTTTCGATGTGCTACGTGCCACATTAGGTACCCAATATTTCAGTCACTTCTCTATCTTCGCAAAATAACTTCAAAATATAGACGGATTCTTGTTTACTGCCCAAAAATATATTTTTTACATTTTTTTAAATACCTTTACCTTTACGTAACTAAATGGAACAGATGACATAGATGTATGTATACCTTTTATGTATGAGCTATATATTTTAAAGATTTTATTTATACATTTAAAGCGTCACTTTCACTTTTTTAAACATTTAGTTTACAAAAAATCTATTTAATTGAATTCAAAAACAAGACAAATTTAAATATTGACCTCCTTGAAAGACAAAACAATTCGAAATAAATCCCTTTTTACTTAGAAATATTTGTATTTCTTATCTTCTACGAAAAAAATAACGTACAATCATTTCTATGACGTCAGTTTAGCAGTTGTCAAATTCTTACACAACATTTATGACGCACTTGTCAAACAGCAGGGGATGTAAAATATGACCAATACATTCGTTTGATGAATCTAAATAAAAAGTCATATAATATATAGGTAGTTTCTGAAATACAATGTACAGTTTGAATGAACTTAATATATTTATTAAAGTCGAAATCTGCATTTGTATTGTTGTAGGTTGTTTGAAAGGTTTTCGTTTAATACGCTAGAGCTAGTAAAACAAATTTAAATAAATTACCAATAACTCAGTAATGAGTATTTAATTTGATTAGTAGGTGTATTATTTTGTATTAAATTTCTATTGTTCTTAAATTCAAAACGAGTTTAGAAGTAGAGAAGAGAAAAGGAAGAAAGAAATCAAGCGGAAATAGCTAACATATTAGTGTTAACCTATACACTACTCAGGGACAACAATCTACTACTATACTTGTTTTTGTGTTGCGATATTATGTACGTGAAGACAGCACCACCACTATGGATTTAAAAAAAGTGCTCCAATGTCCTCAATTTATGCTGCCTTGTGCTGTAAATATTTTTTAAGAAAATGACAGATTTGCAAATTTTATGAATGATAATTTTTTTAATTTTGTTAAATAAGCTCAGTTTATACTGCTAAACACCGCAGAGATTAAAAAAGCAAAAATAATCTTTGGGAAACTTTGCTGTAACGTGAAATTAAAACCGCATTTTTTTTATTTTTAACAAAAAACACTTTTTCTGCATTTTGATCAACTTGTGCTGCCTCCTGCTTTGTCCCTTTAATATTAAAAAATTGTAAATTTGCAAATTTTACGGATCAAACTTTTTTTGAACTTTGCCATTTCTTTAAAAATGGAAGATGTTATTTGTGTCATACGCCGAAATTATATCTAACAAAAAAATCGCATATTTGCAACTTCTGCGGCCAAAAATCAATTTTATGAAGAGTGAAGTTAGCATCGACATTTTTAATTTTCGAAAAAAAACTGTGCTGTATTGTTTTTAACTTGTGCTGCATTGTGCCTTAAATATAATAAAATATGTACCAATGAAATTTTTTTTAATTTTGATATTTATTAAAAAAAAATTCGGCAGTTTTGTGTATGGCGGTGCTAACTTCACGCTTCGCAAGATTGTTTTTGGCCGTAAAAGTTGCAAATATGCGACTTTTTTTATCTTTCGGCATATGATAGCACAAAACAGCACAACTTTTATTTTTAGGAAATTTCAAAACAAGTTAATTTGTGGAATTTGCATATTTGCTGTTTTTTATTAGGTAGGTACTTTCTTTTTGAAAATCGAAAATGGCAGATTTGCAAATTTTACGAAAAAAAATTCTTTGAAATAAAAATGATCTTTGTGAAACGCTACCACTGTAGCGTGAAGTTAAAACCACTATTTTTGATTTTTCAAACTTTCACAAAAAGTTTTGCGGTATTTTTTCCCAACTTAGGCTTCTTTGTCCCGTTAATGTTTAAACAGAATCTCAAATTTACAAATTTTACGGATGAAACTTTTTTGAAATTTTGCAATTTCTTTAAAATTAAATATAAGAAAAAAATTCGCATATTTGCAACTTTTACGATCAAAAATCAATTTTGCGAAGAGTGAAATACCTAAGCATCACCATCTTCAATTTAAAAAAAAATTTCTGCTGTATTGTAGGTACCTAATTTCTACTGCATTGTGCCTTAAATATTAAAAAAAAAAAAAAAATCACGAATTTTTAAATTTTACGAATGAATTTTTTTGAAAATTTTATATTTCTTAAAAAAATAAAGTTGTGCAGTTTTGTGTATGGCAGTGCTAACTTCATGCTTCGCAAGATTGTTTTTGCCGTAAAAGTTGCAAATATGCGACTTTTTATCATGGATTGGCTACGAAATCTCGCAAATCAAAATCTCACATTCGAAATTTCGCATAACGAAATCTCGCAAATCCCGCTTTTCATAATCTCGCAATAACGAAATATCGCAAGTAAAATATCGCAAAATTATTTGCATTGCAACAAATACATTTCTTTAACAAAAATCTCGCAAATTAAAATTTCGCGCGGGATTTTAACTTTCGAGATTTTGATTTAAAAAAATGTATTTGTTGCAATGCAATTAAATTTTGCGTATTATCCAACCTTTTGCAAATATGTAAATCCAGTGCTGAAGTACTATAAGACTTCGCAGTTATTTATTAATTGTTAGTGTTGATTTTTCAAAACTATTTTCATTGTTGTCAAGAGAGCAAGAGAGGGAGAACATAGGTAGAGGTTTTATATCCAGTTGCAAAATGTTATGTGCAAATTGCATTAATCGTGTTTGGCCTTGAACTTAAAAAAATGTTAGTTCCTTGGTAAGCGCGTAAAAGACAACTAGGAACGTAAAAATCACTATTACTAACAGTAATAAAGGTGGTAAAAAAGTGTAGTAATCAATTGGAAAGACAAAATTATGCAAAACACTCTTGGGTGTGTTCTTAAAAAAAAAACTTTTTTGTAAAAGCCATGTGGATTGCTGTGAGATTTTTAATTGGCGAGATTTTAAATTGCGAGATTTTGGTTTAAATTTGCGAAATTTGTAGGTTCCAGATGTACATAAATGCGAGATTGTTAGAAGCGAGATTTTTAAATTGCGAGATGATGGAAAACAAGATTTATAATTTGCGAGATTTCATTATTCGAGATTTTTAAAAAATGCGAGATTTCGTTATTCGAGATGTTGGTTGGCGGGATATCGTACCGCTTTCTTTTATTTTTCGGCATATGATAGCACAAAACAGCACAACTTTTATTTTTAGGAAATTTCATAACAAATTCATTTGTAGAATTTACATATTTTGCTTTTTTACTACTTTTTTTGAAAATTGAAAACGGCGGTGTTTGCTTCGCATATGACAGCACCAACTGAGCACAAAACAACATTACTTTTTTTTTTTAATTTCAAAATTTTATCCGTAAAATTTGCAAATTTGCGAATTTTTGTTTAGATAAATATTTTCGGCACAAGCTTCTGTTTTTTAGAAAATCAACGTAAAAGCAATAAATATCAAATATTTTGTATCTCCTTGTCAAATAGCAAACAAACTGAGCACAAAACAGTACAACTTTCTTTTCTAATAAATTGTCATAAATTCTAATAAATTGGCGTAAGTTGAACACAATATCGTATAACTTTTTTTTTAATCGAGAATGGCGATGTTAAGGTACTTCACGCTACAACGTTTCACATAGTTTATTTTTTAGCCGTAAAAGTTGTATATGCGATTTTTTTTATCTCTTCCGTTCTTAGCAGAATAAATTGAACACAAAACAGCACAACTTTCTTTTTTAAGAAATGTCAACTTTTCAATACCTAAAAAAATTCATTCGTAAAATTAGCTAATCTGCGCTTTTTTATATTTACGGCACAAGGTAGCACAATACAGCACAACTTTTTTCTTGGATAATCGAAAATGGCGACGCTTAAAAAATATGGGTACCTCCTAATAACAAAGCCGCACAAGTTGGGCACAATTAAGTTTTTGAACGAAAATCTAAAACAGCCATGACAATTTCACGCACTTTGCGATGTTTAGTTTCTATACAAGGAATTCTAATATTTAGGCACGCTA